>CM036540.1:29092901-29692901 GCA_020745685.1 Tautogolabrus adspersus | reverse complement strand
GGTCACATGTTGATTACAATGAGCCCAATAAAAAGAGTTTCACACTCTATGCATGCTATAGACAAATAGGCTACAGGTATTCTTAAATCTAGCAAACAGACCTGACACATCTGCAAAACAGAAACATTCAGGCTATAAACCTTCATCGTTTTCAAAAGATATGATATTCATCACCATGGGAACCTCTTTGTATAGCACCGCTTTTGAGTAGAGGCAAAGGAGACAACACTAAAACTCCATTTTACAAATATGTGTCACCCCCCTTGTGATGAAATTGGATGTTTGCCTGGGCAAGCTTAAGCAGGCTTTCTCTTTGAGTGTTTCTATGAGTGCATGAAAGAGAACAGTACATGCACAGACCTTAGTGAGAGATTGCATCTATATCAGCACAGATGATCTTACAGTAGATATGCATGCACATAGTCCAACTGTTTTCATGAATATCATCGAATATCATATACCCGAAAAAGGGGTAAGGCGTAAACATGCCACAGTATCCTGTTTTCTGTCGTTTTCCATGTCTTGCTCAAGGACACTAAGACTGCTGAACTGGACATTCAAACCACCAACCCCAGGATTTATGGGTGACCCACTCAACCTCCTGAGCCACAGCTTCACTGAATATCTCATAAGCTGTCTGAATTGTATTGCTAAGTTAGACTAATTATATAGTGGTATTACATGACACATCCATTTCACATTCAGGCCTAAAAGCAGCGGTGTTGTTGCTTCCTCTCGTTTTTGTGGGTTCATCTGTTTTCCTTTTTAATGCTTTGTCTCTCTCTTCGTTTCAGCACTAATGGCATACATTAGCAAATCTGTCAAAGCACACAATTCAGTTCTTTGATATTGGAAAGTACATAAAAATGCTTCTGCCTGAGAATGCCCGATCACTACTCACAATATGTGGGTAGAAGTACCTTTTATCATTAAAAAAATAAGCTACAAAAACACCTCAAGGCAGCAAACTATAGTGTCATCTTTTTTAAGAAATGGTGGAGGCTGGATGAGCTCCCAAAGCTGGTGTGATACTTTCACTGTATTAGTCATGATGTACTAATGAGTAAAATTTAACAATAGGATATTAAATCCTTCTTTCTGGCTTTTGAAAATAGACTGCAAGTCTTTTAGTGTGAAGACGAATTATTTTCATTTGCATGAACACCTTATTCCTTTGTCATATTTCAGCGTATGCTCTGGTAACAACGGCGACCTTCACTGTGAGCTGGGAGTCATGGTGAGCGAGCTTCGCCCTCATTAGCAGCCTGCATTCGATGTCTGCTGGTCGTCAGCGGTGAAAAACAAAAAAAAGAAGACACGTCTTCAGACATGGTTTGGGTGAGAATGTCCCTGTAGCTTTCTTTGTCCCTAACCTCATCCATGTCCCTGCGTCTGCAGCCTGAGCAGGGACAAAAATGTCAGCAACATAAGGTGCCAGACAGGCCTGCATCGTCTCTGTGGGTTCTGGATACTATTTTCTGCTCATTACGAGGTATAACAAGATTTCACCCTTCTGCCCAAATCAAATAAAGGCAGTGTGATGATAGCCTCTGTGACCTTAAGGCTCTAATGAATCTGACAGGACAACATTTCTGCCTCCACTCTGTGTGTGTGCGTCAGACAGTATCTGTCTGGTTTTGGAGTACATGTTGCAGGTGGTTTGAATCTGACTTGACCTGCACATGTAAAGAAGTAACAACTTTAACGTGCATGGTGATGTAGAGCTGTTAAAAAAAACATTTGATAAACTTTTAATGAAATTAATTTATGAAATAGTTGATGATTGTTATTAACATTGGCTGCAATATGCTGATTTCAATCCCTAGAATAAGATACTGCATAGTCAAAAGTAAAGCCAGGAGAACAATAACTTTTTACCGTCTTTTAAACTTGTTTTTACTGCATCTTTCTCCAAGTTTTTATGTTGTTTTATGCACTTCTTCACTGGTTACACGTGAATCAAACAAGTAGTGGTTAAAAGGAGTACTGCTCATACAAAACTATACTTTTTCATTCTTGCTTAATGTTTTTAATCAAACCCCTGCTTATATTTAAGGCTAGACACAATCTGGATAAAATGATGTACCCATTTGTTGTCTGCACATCATGTTTCTGGAACATTCATTCATTTTGTTGAGCAGATGTTCTGCACTGTGAGATGGGTCTGACAAATGTAATGTGGAAGAAAGCAGAGCCCGAGTGCACGGAAATGATCAGAATCTGCAGAGTGATGCAGTGAGTGCTGGCCTCTTCATCAGATGTCTGCACTTTCAAATGTCAAGCATGCAGGTGTTAATTCAATCACATAATGCACTGTCCAATTTTTTCAGATTTTGGATCCTGACCAAGGGAAAAAGATGCGTAGTAATTTGTCCTTAGCATTCTTTTCAAACTTAAGTTTAGAAACAAAAACAGGAACTCACACTTTTGAAAGGTGGTGATAACCTTTAAGAACTTTTTTCACCAACATGATTTATTGAGATTAAAAGTTTCTCTCAGACTTGATATATTGGGTTCAAAATCTCCCCCAGCATACCTGTGGCCCACACAAGTTCTCTGTAAGCCCACACAAGCTATCGTTAAATATTAATCATTTCTATTAATGCAATATGAGGGCATGGTGTGCAAACAAAGGCAAACCTCTGCTGTGTTCCAGATTGAACATTTTAATTAAACTGGCTTGGGGAGAAAGGAACCTTAATGCATCATTGGGTAGCTGGTTATTTGTTTTCAGTGTTGAAAGATTTCTCAAAGCCTTTTTGAGTATAGAAGTTTTTATTTTCACTGCTGGAACTGAATGCAGATACCAAGCTTTTTCACTTTTTTATTTTAATTTAAGTAACTAGTAGGGTTGAAGGCTTAACATATTTTGCATCTCTTAAATCTTTGCTGTGTTTACATGTTTGTTCCTCAAAAAGCCGACTCTGAATTCGTGTAAGTTTCTAAAATATTTGCCGACGTTAACCGGCCTTTCTTCATGCATACCAGGACTATTTCTGTCTTCGTCTGGGAACCGGCGAAAATGAGTCGGCCCCTGATCAAACATTTTATTTTTATCATCAGTGGCCCCGTGTCCTACTGAGGTTGACTGCAGTGCAGCGACAGCCCATTTGGTTTCATGCTGGGATGCATGAGGAGCGGAGGAAGGTTTCCTACAATCAAGAAGTCTCAAAAAAACACAACCTGACAGCTCCTCACAGCTCCGATCTCAGGTCTGATTGCCTTTTATCAGTATGATTCAGCTGCCACAACTGCAGCCTGCCTTTGGGGAAGTTACCAGGAAAGAACTTCAGCATCTCAGACAAGCTAGAGCAAGAATAAATGAAAGAGAACCACATGAGATTGAATGAAATCTACATGTGCTCTTAAGATTGCTTGATAGATTTACATGTGAAAAAGTGATGAAACACTTCTATTCTTTTACGGCTGTAGGTTGACGTAATTAGTATGAGGCTATTTTAGACTTAACAAGTCAAATAAATATTGTGGAAAAATACAAAAATCCAGGACATGAATTTGACTGTGCTGTGGCTAATCGGGGGATATAAAGAATACAAGAACCAAACTCAGAACCATGGTGCCAGGTCCATCCACTTCTCAGCAGATTTGACCATCACCTTTACCCCCCTCCCTCGCCCTAGAGTCAGCATGCATCATCAGACTCACTACCTTGTAATCAGTTGGGAAGATTAGGACATAAAGTTCACATATACCAACTACAATTACTGTTACTTTGTGCAATTTTCTGCTGTGTGTCGCAAAATCAGGCATTTCAGGCCGCAAAAATCATTTTATACCATTTTTCTCATAGAAAAGTGGCTGTCAAGCACATATCATGCACCAGAGATACTAAACTTGCTTGCTTTTCTTTTCTGCTGACCTGTAGTAAACTGATTAGCGCAGTGTAGTTGCTAATGCGACAGAAGCTAAAGAATCATGGCGGATTTACTTTACCCTCCCAGGTACAATTTTAAATACTGCTGTGGGGAGTCCTTTATGCCTATTCAGGTGAACTGAGTCACCTGGTCATGTATATGGAGGGATTAAGACATTTATTGTGCAGGCAGTAAATAGAGATGGACATTTTCAGCATGTTCTCCAAAGTCAGACTCTGAATCTTTTCTTGTTAAGCCCATTAAAATGAATTAAGAAACTAAATAAGCTAATGAAATTAAGTAACCTTGATGGAGAAAGAGCATCTACTATTGATACATTTTTCAAAGAGTTATACAATATGTGTGCCTTATTCAGATTTTACGTCTTGGCTAGACTTTTATGTATTTCTCCAAACATCAGTCAGTAAAGTCTGAGAACAAGTAGCAGTACAGCTCCATCGCTTACAGCTAGATAATGTATTCTCTTGTGTCTGACTGTGACTCAGTCCCTGAAGTGTTTCCCTTCAGAAGATGTCTGATCCAGCATGGCACAGCCACAGTGTCTTAATGAACTTAAAGTGAACCTACTGTAGGAAAAAAAGCATGTCAGATATGAGGGGAGAAAATCTCTGAGCACTGTAATGTGGCTGCACTTTAGTAAACATGGGATTTATTAGATGAGAAAGATGAATGTTCTTACAACCGGGGCCTGATTCACAATAAAGGATTACGGCTGGTAATAGTTTATCAATCGGCCCCGCTATCTCCTCCCTCAAAAGGTGTAATTCACAAACATATAAAGCTAATTCGGGCACAAATACGCCTGAAAAGTCGTCCTTCTCTGTCCAGTTTGCTCTTTTTCTACGCCCAAATGTGAAGAGAAGCAATCTACATCTTTACTCTGTGCCTATAGCTGCCCTCTCATGCTGGGGAGGGGGAACTTTTTCAAGTTTATAATTAGATTTTAAAATTGTAATATGAGTTTCACTGTTTAAAACAAGGCTTCTTCCTATGATGGAGCAAGCAAAGACAACTCTAAGAAAGAAAAAAAAAACATGACATCCTTGTGATGCATATCGGCTCCAGACAGAGATGGTGTGAAATAATAGTTATGTTAAAGAACAAATGACTTTGTATACAGATAACTTATTGCATAAAAGGGGAATTAACCTCTTTTGACTCATTGTTTTGGTTCTGTGTTTATTCTTTTTTCTTTGGTACTCAGCATCATCTTCCTCTTTTAGTTAACTTTCAAGAAATGAAATGACCTCTTAATTAATGGGTGACCAGCCTTGCTTCCTGGACACCTGGATTATCCTGCCCATCCTGCTGTCACCTTGACAAAGACCTGAATGAATAGATAGACTGATAATTAACTGTATTGAGGATTCATATCAATGTGTTTCAGGTTCTCCATTCTGTGAGTGTACTTGCTGAGGAAGCTCCCTGCAGAAATGATGATGCTTGTGCAGCCCACAATAACTTGTCATCGCTCCAACAAAAGGACCTATTCACAGACTCCCACAAGAGCATTAGATTTTATACCAAACCCTCTCTTTCACTTCAAGACAAGGAGCCAATTACACAGTCCTCATACACATCTAATAAACTTCACCCCCACACAACGCCCCACGCTCAACACGCAAGGGCGCAAAAATGGTTGTTTATCAAATTCCTCTCCAGACTCTGGATGTTTTGGAGAGGAGGAGGGTGAGCAGGTTTCTCCCAGCGGCCCACGGAGATATCAATATAATCATGTTCTTCTTCTCTTGTTGTTGGCCCTCACATCTCGAGTTAGTCCCCTGGAAGTTAGTGAAATGGAGCTTGTTGGCTTAAAATAACGTGCATGCTCTTTGTAGCAAATGAGAGAGAAAAAACACGCTAATTAAGAAGGAGACCTAGAAATGATAAATATTATGGAAAAAATGTAAATAGAAGTTGAAAGAAACTTTAATAGCAAAGTTGAAACAGTTTTTCTCTTAAACAGTAAAGCAGTTGTTGGACTACAAGAACAGTCTGACCGTCAGAGTTGGTTTGCATAACCTCTTTAATCAAACAGTCCTGCCAACATTGGCAACATCTGCCAGTGGTCCAGCCATAATTAACATGGTGTAATAGGATGGAATCAAAGCTTTGATGACAGAAGTGAATGTATCCCACCCATTGGACTGTAGAGTTTGAAATGTATGCAGCCAGAAGTGACTTTATCTGGACAAGTGGTGAAGCTTGAGAGGTCTGATAAGAAAACACTAAGAATGGAATGCGGCCGCTTATAGCTCCAAAACTTGTGCATCATTAGCTGCTGTCTGCTCTATCTCAAAGTCTAATTTATTAAGCATGTAGCGCTCTTAGATAAGTGTCTAAGAGTGGAGAAAAGCTGCCTGCACCTTTACTCTGTGCAGGGCTGCGTCTCATAAAGATGATGAGCTGGGAGGGGACTGTTCTGGGTTTATTTTGATGCCAGACTTGAAAAGTTTTACATGAATTCCGTTTAAAACAAAGCATCTTGCTGTCTCCTCCCGACCCCTCCTCCGCAGAGTTGATGCGCAGATTGGGTTGCCACGCTGCAGTGAAAGCTTCAGTGTTTAGCCTGCTCTGCATCGTTCTTGAAACCTAACTTCTCCATTTTTTTAAAAGCATCTCCAAAATTTGTCCTAGTTGTACATTGTTTCTGGTCGTGGAGCTTTTTAGAAAAATGCCAGCTTCCAATCCTGGCTAACTGAGGGGCGTCCTACAGGGGGGCCTTAAAACTGCCTACTTTCTCTAGTCAGAACAAATACAGACCAATCAGGACAGAAATGGAGGAGGACATACTGGCTGCTGCATTGTAAAGAAGACAGCACTTCAACATAGCATTTGTTGAAGTGGTCCTTAATGTCTGATTATACAGTAATGTTACAGTATGTTTTGATTCTATATAGATATCGTACAATACATATTGCTCATTTCATAATAGTATGTCAAAATAAATTAACAAACTTTATATACAGATCATTTATTTAAAGTCATACAGTAGGAGAATTGATTTCCTGATCACTTAAAAGTTTGCGTGACATCTCTTGTAAATACTGCAGTGCAGTTACCACAACAACAGATGTTTTTTGCTTTATACTAACCATGCACAGCTTTCAGCCACAGTTTTTGTGAATTACAGTAGACTCTTTTTTGCAATGATGCTTGTTTGCATAGAAATGGGGACATTTTTCCTCAAATGATAGCCTAATGGCTCATTGAAATACGGGCAACCAGCTTCAGCGTACTGAGACGCTGTTTGTTCTGCAGTGAAATTAGAGGTGCAT
Source organism: Tautogolabrus adspersus (assembly GCA_020745685.1). Taxonomy (NCBI): domain Eukaryota; kingdom Metazoa; phylum Chordata; class Actinopteri; order Labriformes; family Labridae; genus Tautogolabrus; species Tautogolabrus adspersus. The sequence goes on along the minus strand of CM036540.1, from coordinate 29,685,727 downwards.
TTAATCCCCTGGCTGTGTTTTGTGAACTCGACAGTGTCTTTTTTGATTCATTTGCACAGGTTTAGGGGGAGCAAAAGCAGCACAATCCTTTTGTTAATCAGGGCCTACGTTTTTTAGCTAATGCTCATGCTAGCAATGTCTGCATGGTGCATTGCCAAATAACTACTTTGATGATCATTTGGATGTAAACATTTGGTAGGTAAAAGAAAATTGCATCATCTTACATCTTTAAACGTACAGTATGTAAAATCCGCCGCTAGGGGGCTCTCAATCAAAACAATAAGAAAAGATGACATCTAGGCTTGCAGTGTATTATGGGAGTAAAAACGAACGAATCAATACGAACGGGCGAAACCGACCTGAGAAAGACAATATGTGTACTGACGATGTATCCAAGTATAATTTACATGACGTTTTTTATCACAGCAGCACATACAGCGACAGAACGGCAGCTTTCAGTAGCAGCTAGCGCTAGCTTATGCAGCGGTCTTTGACGGTACATCCGGTGTCACCTTGACAACGATCAACATTTCCTGTCTATCGTGGCGGCTCATCATGGCGGCCGCCTACAAGACACGGCACGTTACAACTATAAAATTACGGATTTCTCTGGCTTTGATAACTTTTGGAAATATTTGAGGTGTAAGTACTCAACTAAAAAATACATATAACATGGGATTAGTCCATTTTTAATTGAATTAGCATGTAATTCTACATACTGTACCTTTAAGTAACAGTGATCAAAAATATGCATTATTGCTTTCTGACTGCTGTACACAAAGTCTTCTTTATCAATATCTCAGTTTCAAACACACACGCATGCTGCATTGTCTTGTTATACAGTTTGTTTGTTTCCCTCGCAGCTTCATGGTCCATTAGGTCTCAACTATTTTTGGATGGTAAATGATTTGAGTGCTTAATTAACTTCTGCTTCCTATCTACCAAAACAACATTAGGTACTGTAGTCTCACTGAAATTGGAAAACAATAAATCTGTTAAAATGATAATGATACATCGTATACAGTCACTGTTTAAAGTACAGCATGTTAACTTGATTCAAATTATATTTTCTAAAGTAAAATATGTTTGCATGGAGAAAAAAACATTTAGCCATCATAAATCCACTCTGATCATTGTTGAAGTTGTATCGTCTGATTTCAGTCGCCACTTTCCCTCTCTGTCACCATGTACCACCACGTCTGTCGTCCATTCACATGTGAATTACACAGACAACCTCTCAAACTGAACCCATTCAACATCATACCACAGTTCATTGCAGCAGCCCATTTCCTTCCACTGAACTTTATTACCCATGATTCATTTCCTCATCATTAAGAGCTGTGGCTGCATGGCGGAAAATAAAAAAATTATGATAATGGGGGAACATTTTTAGTAAATTCATATTATATCCTGTACTAATGTCTTCAGATGTCTGATACTGTAATTTCCCATGTAGAAGAGGGATTACAGTGTCAGCGTGCAAAATGTGATTGTCAAATTAATGATAATTTAAGCAATGTGCAAAACTGTGCTCCCCTGTTTGACCCAGAAATAATAAATGCAGGCAGACTTCAGGGCGGGAACACGGTTCCCTAAACACTGAATGTGATCGATGAAGTGCATTTAACAGAGGAAGGGGATTTCTGTGTCACTGGGCTTCTTTTCTAAACACTGTTAAGTCCACCAGACCTCAGAGGAGGTTCAGAGTATACATTTGTTTAGCAAGCATAATACCCAGGAGGGGTTTAAAATGAAAGATCACTTGAGACTGACCCACACTGGAACACATCCTTCTTTTATAGTTTCTTAGCACACGCAACATGAGAAACATGACAAAACTGCCAAAGAAAATCCATAATCTTGTCCCCATCCATCATGTGAGAGGCAATGCTTTAGGAAATAAAAAGACTGTTGTAACAAATATATATAAAACTGTTTTCTTTCAGCATTACACAACTTTTCCAGTCTGTTGTTGCCACTGCCCCAACTTTTTGGAAAGGTGTTGCTGGTACAACATTAACATAGACATATATGTTTTCAAAAATAATGACATTTCTCAGTTTCAACATTTGTCTTTGTGCTATTTTCAAAAATTGAGTTTCAATGTTTTGCAAATTATCACATTCTGCATTAACTGACATTTGCATTTTTTGTTTGCTTTAATCTCTGATCACTGATGTCTCTGAGGTACCTGCTGGCTGAGGATGATGCTGTCATTAACAAGGGTCCCTGAATGCCCCTTGCTCCACCAGGTGTTTTCAAATATGGACTTTACCAAGTGTGACTTTGGGATGGGGAAGAATGCAATGGTTTTTCCTTTTCTGTATTTTGTTTCAAACCAGCTGTGGTAAAACTAACTCATGATTGAAGACTAAGTTCAGAAGATTGTTTACATTTAGGGCTTAAATCAATGACTGCTGTTAGAAATATAACTAATAGCTTATATAGATCATTAAACTTATTTCCCTGCTAGTAGCAATGTGGTTCGACCTGGAAGAATTTAAAACTTTTGTTGGTTCCATGTGGCTTCTTGAAAGAAGAGTGTGTCTGCTCTCTGAAAAGATGAAGGAGGAAAGAGTGAATGGATTCAGCTGAATGAGGACTGTCATACACTGAAGCTGTTAAAAGAATAGAAAGAAAAGAGGAAGTTGTTACTGCACATGAGGAAGAAGAGAGCATGAAGACTGGCTTTCTGGCTTTTATCTCCATGGTAATTAACTGTGCAGCAGAAATCTGAACAGATTGAATTGATGTAATGCTGCTAAAAGGTTTCAGGACACTGTGGACATAACTCGGGAATAAGATATCACATTGAGGCAAGGACATGAGCAAACCCAAACATGTTTCTTGGTTATAAAACAGAAGATGTCATAAAAGGGTGGCACTTTGGGTTGACAATGCAAATATTTTATGGATGCAAAATGCCACTAAACCCAACAAATGAAGAAGAAGAGGATGTGGCCTCTCAATCTGTCGCTGCAGGACCCCCATTGATGTGAGTTTCTTTCTATTTTTTGTACTAAGGAAATGTTTAGGACTTCTGTTCATGCTAAGGAGCAGTCATGCAATTTTTCTTAGTAATAGAAACCTTTTTAGAGGTGTGCAGGATCTTGTAGAGGAGAGATCGGAGACATTCAAAGAGATCTTTTACTCTTAAGACGAGTAAACCTGATCGTTTGTGTATTTTGTTACTTCATGATTATAAACTGAAGTCAAGTTTTAAAAAAAAGAAGAAAATCCTCTCTGTCGTTACAAAAGTAGTCCTGCTTCACTTGGGCACAAACTGTTTGTTTGTGAAACTGAGGTGCAAAATCAGGACGTTCTTAATGATAAGGAGAGTAGTGGGGTAAAAATGAAAACATTAAGTATCAGGCTTACTTATTATGGATGCACATGATACTGGTTGACAGTCTAAAAGGAATCTGATGCCCTCTGATTTTCAATTTAAAAATGAACTGCATGATGAATTACTGATGCCTATCTCCTCAGAGAGTCTTCATTGAGATATTGGGAACATTGAGGGCAAATGTTGAAATTAAAACTCAACAAGATCTCATTATGTTTTAGAATTTGAACTTCAAAGCTTTATTCATCATATTCTAAGTATGAAGCTTAACTTCTACCTGCAAAAACTAACTTAGACATCAAATAAGGGCTGTGTAAACGGTCTGTGAAAAAAAATCTCAGTTTTTTTTCTATATTTGCTGCTACTCCAATCAGAAAGAATATCACATCACCTGATTTTGTTGCTAAGCACAATTACCCAAAATCTATGTTGCATGGCAACGTTAGCTGGGGGTTGCTGTACATATTGCTCACAGTAGATGCATTAGGAAATATATACATTATAGGTTGCTTTTCTTTGATTTAAAAAGAAATATCTTTGAATGATGGTTCTGGTACATATTGAGAAAGACCTCAAGGAGTAATTTAAGCCCCACATACAACATTTTGCAGAAAATGACTCTGCAGTGGACAGTCCATCCAATCCCATTGAAGTGATGGGGCAATTTGGAACTCACTGCAAAAGAACTGCGAGCACTTTTGTCTCAGTTTCTTGTTCTTGCCTTCCCTTTGGCCAAAGTGAGCTGTCAGGCTAAAGAGGTGATGGAGTACAACAGCTTCATTTTGACAGTCGATGCCAACTCTTCCAGTCACAATGAATGCAGAAGAACAAAACACTTTGTTTTCAGGCTTTTTATTCTGTAATCACTCTGCAGACTTGTACCTCCAGCTGTTCTCATTTCCATGTTGCTGGAAATTATGCCTTGGTGACTTATACAGACACACATGTGGACCCTTTAGAGGTGTATCAGGCCTTTGATCAACTCCAGTGTTGACCCACTTGTGACAGTATGAGACGCTCAGGATAGGGAGGAGGACAGACGGTAAATGGAGCAGTCAGATACAGGAATTGTGCCCAGTAGACCAATATGTTCTGTGAGAAACCAAAACCTTGACTGGAACTCATATCATTACCAAGCGGCAGCCTTCAGGGTTGAAAAACGAAGCCAATGCTGAAGTGTAAAAAACTGCAGTACCTTGGGTGTCCACTTGAAGCTGGCTCCAAAAGCCAAAGAATTCCCATTAGGTCCCATATAACAATCCTTATTATTACAGCAGAAATAAAAATGTTTACCGCCTGGTTTAAAATAGTTATTTGGCACCAATAGCCCACTTTTTTATTGGTACACACTGTATGGGGGTGATTTTTTTGTGTGAAATGTTTTACAACTCATCCGTTTTGATTATATTAAGGAAAATAGTTATTTGTACATTTGCATAATTAGTGGTGGGCTGAGTTGACTGACAGGTGGAAGCATTGTACCTGTTTGCCAGCGAGCTAACGGTCCTCCTCAGCGACCGCCATAACTGGAAAACTTTGCCTAAACTGTACCAGATCACAATACTTCTTAACCACAGTTCTGCTTTGATCTGTTGGGCTTTGTACTTCCTCCTCCCGATAAAAACCAAAGCTAAGAGAGACCTTTTACTCTGCTGAGGAGGAAGAAGGCATCTCACCATGTATTGGACTGTCTGTTAGTTAATGAGGCCTTTGGGTGGCATATGATGGCCCAGTTGAACAATTGGTTTTATGATGCAAAACACATCTTTAATTTCAAGGCAGCACTTCTTGGTGAACAGTTTAATAATGCAAACTCAGTGAATATGAATGAATATTAATAAAGCTTAATTTCCTCCAGGTTTATGAAACAATAAAAAGCAACAACACTAAAGGGACTGACCTCGCCGGGATTATTTGTCTATAATAATCTTTGGTAAAGTTGCAGATTCTGTCGATTGACTTTTATTAGCAGATTCTCTTTCTTGCAGTCGTCACAAGTTGGATTTGTTTGCCTTCAATTTCTTTGTCTGTTGTGTGTGTACTAAAATAATTGTAGCTACAAACCTCTCCTCGTGACATTTTTGGGACCCAGTGCCTATCTGAAGATTAACATTATTATTCCACACAAGGTTTTCCATCTGTATCAGAGCTAGGACTTGTTTCGGGGTCATGGTTTTACTTCAGGATTTCTGGCCAGATTTTTCTGTCATCCTACCCAGTTTGGAAACATTTCCCAAAACGTTCCTTGGCTCCAAACCCGAATTATCTTCACAACCCCAAAAAATACAAAAGTGATTGAAAAAAACCTGACTTGAAATCAATTATATGTGCTAACCACTTTACCTTTACAGGGGGGATTAGATGGGCATATACAATATATACATATATATTTTCACTCTCAATAATTGTTGTAAAGTTTTATATCTATCCATCCATCCATCCGTCCATTAACTTCCGCTTTTCTGGGAAAAAAGTGGTCAAATTACCGATTGGAAAAAAACTTTCTGATAGACATTTTGAGTTAACACTTGTTGAATGCTGTGAAAGAAAAATAGTTGGGTTATAGTACAACGCCAAGACGAATTGGTTGTTTAGCTAAAAATTGTTTGGGTTCAAATGTAAGGAAGTACATCACATAACTAATATACAGACAAGGAAGGACAAGTACCTTCAGTACATCATATCTTAAAGAAAGAAAAAGTCAACATGTTAAAATAAGTCAACAGTCACTGTTTGGTTTTACACACCAGTCTCCTGATTGAATGTCCACACCTCTCTATTGCCTCACTGTCACCCTGAGAAGACCTTTCCATTCTTTTACACCATTTCCTGACCTTAACAGCAAATCCAAACTATGATTAGTCTATATCCACTTGTAATATATCATCTTTGGTCTACAGGTTTACACACCATCAGAGCCATGGTGCAGCTGCTCCAAGCATACTTACAGAACCAAAAATGATCATTAAGATTGATCAGTAGACATGATCAAATAAAAGAAATTCACATCCCTATTGACAATGCAATACTGTATTGACAGTGATAGCTTTAGAATAAATCACTTAATGTGAGTTACTATTGACTTCAGCTCTTGATCAATAATCATCTCAGAGGCTGATGGAGGGGCCGTGTGGAGGCTCGTGGGTGGATGCACATTGACCTCTGCTTTGGTCGATAGCCATCCTGGGAGGTGACCTGTGGCATCGGCAAAGCTCCAGTTTGACAGCGGAGGATAACAAAAATTAATGGAAAGCAGCTACAGTGTCATGAAACTATTTCATCTTAGCTCTATGTTGTAGTACAACAGATTTTAGAATAGACCAAACAGGCATTATCCCTTGGCTGTTTATGGCATTTTTTACTTTATGATTAATAAAAGCAGGTATTATTTGAATTTAAAGAAGTTCCCTGTGCTAATAGGCCCTGTTTCCATTTATGCAGTTCTTTGGGATGGCAGTGCCCATTTTCATTTTCAGTGCTAAGCATCCTGAGCGCAAATATGCCCTCAACCTCAGCTCTTTTTCGTCGCTGCCCTTACAGCACTTTCAGTTGAAAAAAAAGTTCAACTTTCAGAACATTGTCGCTTGTCATTTTCATTTGTCCCTTACTGACCAATTAAAATCAGGAAGGGGTGGGACTTCTGTTGTCAGCTTTGTCAACAACAATTGCTGAGGAGAAACTAATCTGTCTGGTCTTTTCGAGGGTACAATTTCCAGGTGTAGAGCTGCTGCTAATGCCAAGACAGTATTCATTAATGAAGTGAACGGCTGAGATAAAAGAGAGCAGGGTTTAATATTCTCCACATGCAGCCTATTTCTAGGAAACATATCAATTCCCTGCTACACAGCTGAGTAGTGAAGAGCTTTCTAAGGTTGGCATGAATTTTACCAAGTACAATTCATGTGAACCAAAGAACACTGGCAAAGGCTGAATGGGAGGCTAAATGAGATACAGCTCACAGGGTGTAATACACAAGACATTTTGATGTCACAGTTTTACATAAATTTGCAGAACAAATGGTGTATCAGGAGAAAGTTTAATACTGTATTAAGTCTGGTGTCACAGAATAGACAAGACATCAGGTTAAATCCGCCTGTAAGGGAGATCCAAGCAGGGAAACATTGTAAAAAAAATTGTATGATTGAGAACAAAAGGTCTAAAGGGGCATTATTGACTAAAACAATTGGCGCCTGCTTTTATAATAATTACAATAGGTGTCATTTTTTTTCCACTTTTGGGAGATTATAGGGGATGCTCCAGCAGTTGAAGTAAAGTAATGTTGAAGCTTTTACAAGCATCTTTTGTTTGACTTCCCCTGCTTGGTAAATTCCCCCTCCAGTTTGTCCTGCAGGCTTTCCGTGAACAATCCTCCAAGCCAGAGATGAGTCAGTTTCTCCAACAGAGACCTACAACAGTTAGCTACTACTGTTTTCTGTGTAGTATTCCCTTTGACTAATAAGAAGGAAAAATCAGTTAAGAGCACCTTTGAGCTTACGAGGTAAAGGATTTAATTATGGTTTTAATCAATCCTTCATCTCATTCAGACAATATTCGACATTATTGTTTTTTCCTGTGTAGACAAAAAGAAGAAAGAGTTTAATAAAGAAAATCTTCTGATGAAATCTGGCTCATTTCTAGGTCACTTGAGGAATACTTTTCAGTGGAACAAATAATACTGTTTTGCAGTGTAATAACACAAATATACTTCATAAGAACCTTAAAGCCAAGCGGTAACTTATGTAAAATAAAGTAGCCTTTTGAAGAGTGTACACTGGTACATACAGACTGTTTGTGCAACACAAGCTGACTCAAAGTCTCAACTATGGTTTGAAAAACAAAACATTAGGCCAGGTTTAACCAAGCAGCTTTTAACTCTGTTACTTCCCAAAGAGAAATACCTGTCCTCTTTTATTTTTGCTTTGCAGTGTTGAGTTGCAGTGATGTAGCTAGCCAGAGAGTATGAGCCCATGATGGAACAAAACCAGTGAGTCCTGAAACAAATATGAATGGCAGATGTGTTACATGCATCCTCATACCTAAACGTTAGTACATCATAACAATGTAAAACTGTGCTGTAAGGTTAGATTTTAACACTGAATCTAGTGTGTTCCCTTTGGTAAAAAGTAAAGGCCTGGGCTAAAACATTAATTACATGCTAATTTGTCAACTAACTTAATTAATTATTGGTTACCCTACTTATGGACACAGAGCTTGCACTCCAGTCTCTGGGTAAAGGTCCCGACTCAAACCTTTTCTTTCATCACAATAACTGCGGCCACTAAATAACTTTATCCAACAATATCTCCACTGCTTCAGAAATTAGGGAAACTTCAATGTCATTTTGAGAATAAATAAAGGTCGGCCAGAAGTTCTGAATACGGTTAATTAACAATAGAGCAGACAGTGTTTGTCTATAATATTAAATCTGATAACTCTGAGTCAGACAACAGATAATAATTTAACTGGCTGCTTTATAAGTGAAAACATACAAATAAATGTTCATGGAGTTTGTCTGTGTAACTTTGGACCCAAACAAAGAATCAGAGTGCAGTAAAATGTTTGCGTTGCTGGGCAACAGACTACTTTAAGTTAATTTACTGAACTTGTTAAGTTGGTAAAGCAAAAAGATGATGTGTTCTTGATTAATACCTTTTACTTATATTTTCCACTTGTTTCACTGTGGTATAAAAGCAATAACTCGCTCAAGGTCGTGATGTACTGAATTATAGCATAGTTGTGATTTTGTTCAGCACACATTAGGCCTCATGCCTACCACCGAATCCCAGCAGTGCTTTTACTCAGAACAAATCACTCCCTCTTATGTGATATTGCTGAAGTGTTATGGGTCAAAATAAGCTGGTGCACAGGCAATCTATAAGGTTGTAGTATCAGCAAAACTTCATAGTAGTTTTGAAATACAAGGGGAAATGAGCAAGGATGATAATGATAGCTTGTTACAATTGTGATTCACCTAAAAACGCCTGCACTTAGTGGCCACAGGGGCTGTCATTACCACAACAGGACACCTCCATGCTTCATGTTTGTCTGAGAGTTCACATCAGAGGGCAGGCTGAGCATCCTCTCAGGTGACCTTGGGCAAGAATGAACATAACCAGGTACGGGTGCCTGTTTCATTTAGCTCCTGACACTACAGAGTCTTTGCACACCATGGTTGTTGGACATCATGATGTAACAATATAATACAAAACAATATGATGTCACAATGAGCAGACTCTGGAATCCCCCATAGCAACATGAAAGGAACCCCAGAGGAACATTTTGCTATTTCTTACACCGCCCACTGGATGGAGTACCCAATGTGTGTCACGTTAAACAAGACGGTGCAGGCGAACAATAAGACATCCATCTACAAAATATTTATCCCATCATACCCGCTTTATATCCTGCTCTACTGTTTTCAATGAGTCCCTCTCCCCGCTGCAGAGGAGGGAGGTCGGTCTGTTGGAGCAGCCAGCCAGCGTCAGGGCTGAATAATTGATCTCTCTCTCTCGGTCAGGAGGACGTTAGTGGGACGTTTCCCTCTCTCCCTCTCCATCCCCTCCATGTGATTCAGTCGCTTCTTTCCATCACGGTGTGAACGACTACAGCTTCACCCTCCGTAAATCACCACCCTCTACTCCTCCTCTTCCTCTCTACGTGTGAGTGTGTAAGAGAGTGAGTGTGTGTGCAGGAAGACGTAGCACCAGCACCAACACCACCAAGGACGTCCCCTCTTTTTTTTCCAGCCCCGGGAGCCGGAGATGCAAGGGACGAGCAGTTAGATTAGCTCGTTGTTGTTGCAGGATAACTTGGTTGTAGAGGTTGTGCTGCATCTGAAGAAGCTCGGCTGTTTTATTCCAGTCAGGTGTGTGAAGTGTGTGACAAGGATTTCAGCCAGTCGCCGGACAGAGGTAAATCGATGCATGATGCGTCTGCTTGAGTGCAATTCATCGGTTCTGAGGGGGAGCTATCCACTCGCGGTGGTGCTGAAAGCAGGCGCCGATCAAACAAGGAAGTGCATGTGTATTCCTGCTTGTACACCATCTCTGTTCCTTTGCTTGCACAATCAGGTCGATTTGTAACATGTTGAGAGCAAGTGTAGCGGCGAACATGCATGCATCTGCCGGTATTGCCGCTTAATTGACACACTGTTCAGCAGCCTTTTTCCGATGCCGGAGTGGGATGGCTGTGTCCAACGTCCCTCCAATGGAGGATGGAAAGTTTTACCACATGATCAGGAAAAAAGCACAGCAGTGGTTTAAGTCCACATGCATGACTATATAAAGCGTCCTGCCAGGCTGGGGACTCGTACCGTACACTTTCTGCAAACTCGCGCTGCCACAAAGAGGTTATTCCTGATTGTCGTGACAGGTACTCCCGTCAGTGCCTGACACCAAACACTCCGGAATTTTTGAAACAAAGAGCCACATTTTGCAAGAACAAATCTGATCAAGACCAAGAAACTGATCAGCTCAGCTGTTGATTTTGTGTCTTGTTTTGACGTGTTTTGCGTTTTTCTGTTTCCAATTGTGTTCATGTTTTGTTTGAACCATTGACCTTGGTGTCCTTCATCGGCGCATTGGTGAAACGTGCCAAACACCCACAACAGATCTTATGTGGCCGTTTGGCTTCGTGCAAGCTTTGATTGGTTCTGATTTTAGACCTTTTAAACTAATTTCTATAATTTCCTGTGAATAATTTACAGGTGGCGTGTCTGCAGTAGCTTACTCAAGAATGAGTTTGTAGTGACCTCCTTACCCTGTAATGGCTTTTACGGACGTGATTAATGTTCCTGAATGATAAAGTCATTGATCTGGCTGTCTTATTCATGCATTTTATGATAATTATAAAGTACGGTTATGGATTTTCTGACAGAAATGTACGTTTTTTTGTCGTTTTCTTTTTCAGATCTGGCAACAAAGGACTTCAACTTTTCCGTTTCAATTGAATGTAACATCGCTCAGATAAAGAAGGCAGGGAATTAAAAGCCATCACCATGAATTTCGTTATGAAACAAGCGTTGGGAGGTAAGAACGACCTTGTTGCATGAATTTTTCCTGTGTGTGTGTGTGTGTATTGTTTTTGGGCTTTTCCTGCTGTTTTTTCCCCCTCTTTTTTTACACAAACTTGACTTCTTGATATTCAGTTCCGTAATTATTTCTCATATTGGTTCATAATCTCTGGTCATTTTTCACCTCACTCTCTCACAGCTGTTGAAAAATAAGTCAGTTCATTTTTTATCTTTATTTTCTTCCCCTTTGCCTTCTCACGCTTTTGGTGTTTTTGCGTTTTCCCTGCACATCTGCTGCGCATTTGGCCCCTGGGGCGCACTGAGCAGAGCAGCTTACTGTAACAGGTTTGTGATGTCTAAGGTAGACTGAACCGTGATGGCTAGAGGGGCATTTCACGTTCCAGTGTGTGCCACCTGCTTACCAAGAGGTGTTAAATCAGAATCAGAAATACTTTATTAATCCCCAGGCAGAAATTAGGTCATTACAGTTGCTCAAACAAACAATACATCAGTAGAAATAAAGGAATATAAAATAAGAAAAAAATAACAGCAAGAAAAAGTATTAAAGATATAAGAATGAAGCTGTGTATGCTATGTACTATGATTCTGATGGAGTCCCTCGTAGATCGTCCTCAGGAAGTAGAGGCGGCTCAGACCCTTCTTTTAGCCAGCCAGTGTTCTAGGACCAGTCCAGTTTGTTATCCAAATATACTCCCAGGTACCTGCAATCCTCCACAATGTCAGCACTGACCCCCTGGATGCCCGTGCCTTTGCCCTCCTCAGATCCACGATCAGTTCCTTAGTCTTTCCACATTGAGCTGGATATGGTTCTGTTTGCACCATGTGACAAAGTCACCCACCACAGCCCTGTTCTGAGCCTCCTCACCCTTGTTGATAAATCCCTCTACAGACTACTTCTGAAGGTGGCAGGACTTGGTGTTGTAGTTGAAGTCCGTGATGTGGAGGCTGAAGAGGAAGTGAGAAAGGATCGTCCCCCTTGGGGCCCCAGTGTTGCTGACCACTCTGTCCAACACACAGTGTTGCAGGCACACATACTGCGGTCTGCTTGAAAAGCTGGTTAGAGCAGGTTTTTGCTGTGGCTCAGCCTTAACATTAATCAGGCTGTTGATGGTGCCTCTGACTGGACCCTGCAGTGACTCTTATCTCCACGTGCTGAGTACACATTTTCCACCTGAAGGGGAGAAAAAGATAATCAAAGCAGAATCTAATCTTCAATAATTTCATTCCCGCATGCAGGCATGTGAATGACTTTCTAATTGCTTGTGCTGCAAAAGGCTCCCCGGACATGAAATTATCATAACATAGTAATGAATTTTGAAGGAATGTGAACTTGTTATCATGTATGAATATGCAGATGGTGTCGTGGAGGTCAAAGGCTGTATATGGTTTTCACACAGCAGAGAGGCAGTTGAGAGACAGAGACTCACTTGTATTTTCTCTTCCCGGTCGCTATGTCTGTGTCTGCACTATTCAATGTTTTTAATGGCGTCCAATTGATGAATTGTATCCATTCCCAAACTCACCTTGGTGCTGTCATTTGCTGGGAGGAACACATCCACGTCCCACCCAGAATCGTCCAGAGTCAACCAAAACATACAATTACAGGCAGAGGACGGAGTCTCTGCAGACACAGTCACGATCACACATGTGTGGAGGCCCATAAATGATGTTTGACTAGCATTACTTTTTTTTAGGTCTATGTTTTATTTTTTAGGAAAAGCTAGTGACTCTTTCTTTAAGCATCCAGATTATTTATAAATGCATGCCATGAAACAAACATGGTTATAAAACTGAGATAGTTCCCGTAAACAATACAGTTAAAAGTATCTACTGTAAAAGTAGGGCTGTTTTCAACTCGTGATATTGTCAGTGAAATCAGAATTGTTCATTCATTATTAAGCTTACACTATTATTTCCCTTTTTTTAACAAAATTCTTTTACGAGCCATTGATGATTGGATTACTGATGTTTTTAGGAAAGAACCCCCCCCCCCAGGACAAGCTTTCTTATTATCTTCAGAATACCACTAAATACACATGCTGCCTTCTACGGGCACTAATTTAGGAAACACTCCTGTGGGTCTTATAAGATGGTAGAGACATCTTACCTTTATTGCATATTAGTTGGAGGACTTTTTGTACTTACTTCTAAACCTCTATTCTTTACATCACAACCAACAGTCTACACCACTGTGTTTGAGAAATGTGAAAGCTTTATCCGTCATTCTGTTGATTTCCGTTTATTTCTGTTGGAAAATCAGTAACTTCAGTAGCTTGAACCATTAAGTAAACATTGTTCAGCTCACCTGTTGCAGTCAATACAAATGTTTCAAGTCTTTTTGTTCCTAAGGGGACAGCCTTAATGTTGAAATCATAATATGCAAACTTCATATTGACAAGGATGGATTGCACAGCAGTAGCTTCAAGAGTTTCATTAGTCTGAGAACAGATTTTTCTCTATACAGTTACAGAAATTATTGGGAACTTTAGTTGCCAGATTTGGTGGAAAAATACATCCAAAAAATTCTCTATTATGTATCTTCAAATAGTCAGCGATGTTAAAATGATTGGTAGGTCAGGAGTTCAAACTTGCAAACAAACAATCGTGTTGCTTTATGGCTGTTGGGGTCTGTGTTTTGTTTGTTTGTGTCAGGTACAGTAGCTGTGTGCTCATCTTGTATTAAGACGTGTGTGTGTGTGGTTCAGTGCTGGCAGGTGTGCAAGTGGGAGTCCTGAAGAACTACGGCTGCCCACCACCGGGCTCGCACAAAGCTCCTCGTCAACAAAGAAAACGGGTTAAAAGCAGCTGAATAAAAAGAAATTTCACACATGAGGGGAAATAGGCAGTTTGTGCCAAGGTCTTCACCTTCAGCAGAGTATTCTTTCCGTCTTGGGGAGCAAGTTTTTCCGTTTCGTCTTAGGGAGTAATGAGTTTTCAGTGTGCAGTGGATTAGCTGTGGGCTATTATCTCACTTCTCTCTCTCTCTCTCTCTCGCTCTGTGAAGAAACTCACACTCCATCTGCTCCCATGAAGCCAGTGATTTGTATTCTGTGTGTTTTATACAGTGAGGAGCAAGGTCGTCTTACTTGTCACCATGAAGCGTTCATCTCTGTCACCCAGGAGCCTTTAAGCCTTTGAAATGCAAGTCATAGATCAGAAGTTTTTCATGTCAGAGACCCCCAGAAGATGAAGGCTCATTTGAGGAAACATTATTTACTGACATATTAAAGAAGACTATCTGGGCTTTTTTAAATTGTTTAGCTGGTTCACTCATAGTCATGTGGATTTAAGTGTTACCAAAACAAATTGTACTTTTACAGCTAAATACCTTTCTGTTCAGCTCATCTAGGAAGGGAAAAAAATACATTCGCCCACATGTGACTGAACCTCGCAGTTATTTTTTCAAAGCATAGAAAACAAACCATAATTACATGGAAATTAATATTGCGCTGTCAAACAGGTTTGCTAGAACACTTGAGGTACATACGATGTTTTCACAAATGCACAAAACTCCAGATAATGTCCAGAGGTTTTTTTTAGATAAGCTATATGAGAAAATGCAAACAAGCCACATTTTTTGACCCTGCCATGAACTGAGATTTTTCCTGCCAGCTCCCTGGTACATTTTCCACGTAATAAAAAAAAAGGCGTGGCATGAATATGTGAGCCTCTGAGCTAGCTAGCATCCATAGAGTTGGGAAGCCAAAAGTTCAAAGGGCTATTGAACTTTTGACGATTGTTATTGTTCACATGTTGGGGGAGACATATGTACAAATTAGAAATTGATTTTGTTTGCCCGGTAGTTTCAGCTGTGTTGTTTTTGTGTGCTAAGGGCTCTCACTGCAAGAACTGGAAAACATGCAGGAGGAGAGGGGGGGATTTATGGTGTATGACATCAGCCGAAGTGCTCGTAAATAGAAGTCGGCTTTCTCACCTCTTTCTCTCTCCATAAAGCAGCAAACCCCAGCTCCTCCTCCCGCCCCCCTCCTCCATCTTCCTCCTTCTCTGGTATCCCTGGCCTCTGCCTTAAGAGAAGAGGAGGAGAATGAGGTGTAGGAGGAGATGAAAAGTGACAAATTGATCTTTAAAACTGGGTGTTATATCATCAGCAGCTGAAGGCAGAGGTTGTAAAGTCACACTGCACACTCAGCCTGCAGAAGCTGTAATCTCCCTTTAATGAGAGGTGTTTTCTGTTTTCCTCTGCGGCCCTGCAGTTTCTCTTTCTTTCCTTTTTCATTTCTTCATTTATCACCCTTTTTCCAACTTCCTTTTAACCTCCCCCATCTTATCAATCGTGTTTCTTCTTTCCTATTCCCACCCCATCTGTCAGTTTTGGCCCCTCATACCCTCTCTACTTAAACGCAATCACTCTTTTTCCCTCTGTGCGTTTCCATCCTTCAATTTTGAATTTATTTGCTGTCTTTCCTCCCTCCACCCTTCAACGATTACAGTAAATCTAAAGGGCGAGGTAAGGGGGGGTCCGGGGACCAGGAGGTGTATGTGCTTCAGTATTTGCCCGTTTGTGGCAAGAGGAAGAGAAAAAGGGCGTGTGTCTTATCGTACGCTTTTGTACAGTAGTTGGCTTTAGCTGCATTAAATAATGAAGTGCAATAGTGTGGGTGTCTGTTGGTGCCTAAATATGACAGAGAGGAATACATGTTTTGCCTGAATACAAAAACATTCCTCTTTGTGCCTCGATACGATGTAGAGGGGTTTGATTCTGAGACGAATGCAAAGGAAAGCACAAAATTGCTAAGCAAAACATGAATGCAATGCACAAAAATATCAACAGAAATGATAGCATACACACTCACAAACACACACACCTTCACACAAACACACGGATAATAAGTTAAAAAACCAGAGGACTGGGGACAGAGCAGCCTGCAGTTGAGCCTTTCACACACACACACACACACACACACACACACACACACACACACACACACACACACACACGCACACACACACACGCACACACCCACTGGACAAATGTGCAAACAGTCTGTGAGAAGGCAAACTTCTGTGTGTCAACAGAAAACAGCTCTGTATAATAAGAGTGGATATAGTGCAGAGCAAGGGGGCGGTATGCAGATAAACACAATCACTCATATAAAGTCACACTGCTGTCAATCATCTCTAAATTTGGTGTCTATTCCAGGATACCCGATATAACTCTTTCTCCTCATTTTTTTCACTACAGCAATTTAAATACTTTAAACTTTATTTTAAACAAAAACTCAATCAAACTTGAGCCATATTGCTGCCTGTGTAAGAGCATGTTTGAGTCATTTTGCTGCACAGATAGTTTTAATAAGGACATAAACGTTAACTTGTTCGGGGTACTTTTGCTCAACATGAAAGCCTATCAGATCTATTTGCACTGTTGGATTGAGGTGAAGTATTTGCTAAAGGGCACCTCTTGTGGGTTGATCGGGGTCAGCGAACTGAATTATTGAACAATCAGTGATCAGATACCTCTGCCCTTTAGGCCACATCTGCCCTTTGCATTGATTTCCACAAAGTTTGGATGAGAGACAGAATCACCTCATAAGAATTAATTTAGATTGAGGGTAATCCTATGTATACATATTGGATAAACAGATACTTACATTTCATTCCTGATAGGCGTGCTTGTAGGATCAAGAGGGATTCTTGTAGAAGAGATAAAGAGAGCACAAACCTCCTGTCAAATTCTCTTTTTGTAACCAACTTTATTTAATTTTGACAAAGACCGCAGGTATACTGTCAATACAGCCAATACGACTGTAAAAATGAAGAAAATGAAACAACATGAACCTGCAAATAGACACTTTGCCCCTAACTTTGCCGTTAACCATGGATCTGTCTCCTAAATACACAATATGAGCGAGATGTTTCTTGACAGTGCTTTTCACAATAAGTCTTGAAAAGAAATACATAGATAACTACAGTCAGGTTTAACATTAAGTACTGACTGCTGGGGGCGCCGGTAACCTAGTGGTTAGTGCTCGGGTCGAATTTATTAAGGCTTTTGTCTGGGTGGCCCGGGTTCAAGTCTGACCTGTGGCTCCTTTTTCGCATGTCAGTTTCGCACTCTCTCTCTCTCTCTCCCCGATTTCTGACCCTATTCTCTGTTCTATCTCTAAAAAAAGGGATAAAAAGCCCAAAAATAAACGTGGAAAAAAGGTACTGGACTGATTTTCCCCTTTTTGGACTATATTGTTGCTTGGACTGGATACCCGACCAGAGACTGTGTGGAAAAAAGTTTATAAAAGTATCACAGTTGAGCTGTCTATCCAGTGGCAGTGACATGACTAGGACTGTTCTTACTCATACTGTAGTTTGGGAAAACACCATTAACCCACAAAATCCTCAGCCTATTGTATTCTATTGGCCCAAATCTCCTCGTTAAAATATTTTCTCCTTAAAATACGTTTTTATCAAAATCCAGTTCCACCTATAAGGCCCCCTACAGGCCTGGAGCAGTTCTGTTGTTATGTCTGGATATTTAATGATTTCCAGTTGCATTTGTCTTTTGGGTTTGTGTGCTTATCATTCTGTTTATGTATTTGCAGCAAGCCCCTGTTAAAATACAAATTTATTCTGGCGTTCTACAGGACATTTTTATTAATCTGCATCCTGTATCCATTGTTGTTTTGGTTTTGACTCTTGTTTTTGTATCCCTTAAAATGTGTAACCTGTTTCCCTTTTAGGCCCTTTGCAGCCACCGTAGAATATTACAACGATATAATTCTTCTAGTGACGAAAGATACAACAGAAAACTCAAAGTACTTGGTCTTTTTCAATTCTCTGCTTTGGAAATTAAAGTGAGTGTGAAAGGTCATGTCTGCGTGCACACATGTACTTAATTACAGACACACTCATGGAAACATGCATTAATTGTAAAGTGTAATGACCAATATTGATAGTGTGAAAATGAAATGTGCAGTGTACAGCAATTCCCTGTGCTCTGGTTGTGCGGTCACTAAGGAGATAAAACATAATTATCCTGAAGGATTAATTAGGATTAGCGGCAGAGCCCTGGAGGATATATATTGCTATATGAAGATATATTACTCTTGTGTGACCTTACAAACCCCCCCTCAGGTATATGAGCTGTTATTTGTTTACTACTTCCTCACACACAAAAGAAAAAGAGACACGTGTAGTTTTTGTGAAGCGTCAGGATTTCTTTTGTGTCTACAAATCCAGTTTTCTCTTTAGGCCGATGTGAATATTTTACATATGATGTAAATTCCCTCCCTCAAATTTTTTTCTGAAATGAATCTGTTACTGATTGGGGGTTTAGATGGACTTTTTCTGCATGTCCTTGCTAATCCCCCTTTCCTCTTCATCGTATTTTTCTCTCTGGTCCTCCTCTCTCTGCTCTTTGCTCAGTCCACTCCCTGCTAATGAGGCTGGTATGGGCTGTGCCTTTCTAAGCTACAGGCATGGGCTCCGCCGTCCTGCTGTCTTTAAAAGAGCTGTGGGACACATTTACACACACAGCCTTTGTAGAGACTTGATTGTAAAATGTAATAATTTTCCTTTTTATGTTAAGATTTAACAGAGGAAAATGGCTACCTGAAGCTGAAAGGGGATATTTATGCAGCAGCATGAGACTGACTGTGATATGACTCCGTGTTATTAATGCCCTTTAGCCCAGAACAGAATCATTCGTTTCTTCAGCAATAACTTATTGATTGTGTGCATTATATTTTCACCCACATACTGTATATGACCCTCTTCACAAGAGCTGACCATTTAACCACAGGCTTATTTAACCCGACATGTAGATTTCATATAACACATGCTTCCTGCTGGAATTCATTTAAAGCCTTTGCGCTTGGGTGGGCAGCCTCTGTGAGCAATTCAAATGAGTTTCTCCACACTTAACTGGCTTTCGGCTGACTTGGCATGTAAGAATAATGTTTTATGGCGGATATCAACCTATTTTAACCCGATTCAGAGAAATGAGCCGAGAAGGCAGGCAATGTTATCCTGATAAATTGATATGCAGTAATGATATTTGCCCTCTGTAGACACCTAGGCTGCACGGCACAGTGGTGCAGAGCCATGTCTTGGACGAATGTAACAAAACACATGAATTTTAAACCAAAACTTGGCTCCAGCTGCATTTAAATGTTTAACTGTGACGTACAACTTTGTCCCACTTTTATATTATTCACCCTTTGGACTCTCCAATAAAAATGGTCTGCCAGTTGTGTTTGTAGTTAACATGATGTCATTGTGTCTCTAAATGCTTTTTGTATGTACTCTGATTCTGTTCAATAAGCCTCGAGTTTTTGTAAATTAAACTTTTAACGATGACAAAAGTATTTCGATTCTATCATAAATGTTTTAAAGGACAGAACACTTTTTTTTTTGCACAAATATAACGAAAAGTAATGATGCCATTAACTTGAGATAATAATGTACAAGAAGACGACAGGAAACACAGAAGCCTTAGCTTTCTGTTGCCAAAAAGCAGTATGCTCGACTTCTTAATTTTTTTTATTTGAAGATCACTTGTTGCAAGATTTTGCCACCAATTTGTATGTTATCATCATATATCACATTGCATATATCATAGAACAGAGAATTAGAAGCTCATAACGTGTGTTGGAGAACTACTCACAGTTCATCTTTTGTTTATTATTGCTTTTAAAAGGCTATTTTAGTCAAAAATAACCAACTAAACTCTGCAGCCAAAAATGGACTATAACAATCCTTTCTGCAACCGCTCGTTGTGTCCCGTAATTACATTAATAGTCTGGCAACAATTGTTGGTTTTCATAGTAAGTATGACTGGTGTAAACACAGTATACTGGCATGATTTAATAAAGTCTGTATCTGTTGATGTCAGTGGTGACTGCTGAGACAAACCATGGGGCTGGGTTTTCAAGACCGCAGTAGAAAAAAGATACTAAGTCATATAAATGTCAAACACTTAACTATATAACTTAACTGCTGTGCATTTTTCTTTTCAATCTTATCATATATGCAATACAGATATATCAGTCCATATCCATTAGCCAGCCAATACTGACCTGTAAATATATATTTCAGTCTGTAGATTCTCCATTTGAACCTTTGAAGTGTTTGACGTCTCAATCAAACAGCTCGGCTTGATGCACAACTCATTGTGTGCACTCAGTTGAGTGGAATGATTGCCGTCTGGCTTTTTCCATCTACATTTCATTTTCTGCACTGTGTGTTTTCTCACAGATGTCTGAGCAAACATCGCACAGAAGTATGTATTTATTCTAGAGGCTCATTTTGTCTATTCAACTCTTACACTCCTTTCGATAGCTAACTGCATTGTTGTGAAGTCTGGCCCTAAAATAATGCTTTTTTAACACTCACAAACTTCTGAACCTTAAAAACAAAAGTCCTTCACCTGGCAGTTTAATAAAGTGTCAGTCTGAAGATGATTGATGTATTAATATTTTATATGTCATCATGGTCCAGCAACACTCCCCGAGGACTCTCCTGTTTGTGTCACACTGTGTGCGTCACTTCTGTTGTAACCACGGTGGAGTGACAGCAGCCAACCTAAAGGCATTCTCTGAAATCTAACTTACAGACCAGCGTCCTCAGAAGGGACCATGTCCAAAGATCCAGTTTGGTAACTCCTGAATCTCCTCAAGGCTTTATCAGTCATATCAGCATTAGAAAATCTAAGGTTTTTACTCACATCCCACCAGGGTTGGTTATCGGGCAGTCCTGCTTTTTTTTGCAGCAGCGATATGAGTCATGCTTTTAGTGAAATACAGCGTTTTAGTACTTTTCAAACAGTGCAATTAAAATCTTCCACTCCTGGCAACTTTCTATTGGTTCCCAAGTTAGTAGAACCTTCGTCAGGAAAAAGCTCAGACTTTTCAAGTCACATTCCCAAGAAGAAACGTTTTCCAAATGAAATAAGTAATGTTTAGATGGCTAGAGGATTTAACATTTGGTCAGTGAATGGAAAACTAGCTTAACCTATGAAACAAGTAGGAGGAAAAGTCCTGCTTATTTCATACTCTTTGTAGGGGTATCTTGTTGAGGAGACAGGTTTTGGTAAATCTGACCTGCAAAATGTTAAAAAGAAAGGCCACGATCGAGTCAAACCCCAGATCTTAAGTTGTGAACAAATTAGACAAAAGAGTAAACGATTTATCACTTCTGCTCAATGCAAAAAGTACTAAGGTTTACAGAAGTATTTCAAATCTTTGTCTACCAGAAAACATGTCATTGTGCTGCAAACTAAAACATTTGGAGACGTATGCATTGCGTAATTGCATCTGAACCTGCCCCTAATTTAAAAAAAATGTTGCTGCTGTTTTTCATTCAAAACCAGACCATATTTGTGCTTTGCTAAGCTTTATCTCTCCTTTATATAATAATGGCAAATGATTGACAGTCTCCAATCTGTAGGGGTTTTCTCCTCTGCAACAGCCTGGCAGGGCAGTACAGAGGGAATCCCCTTGAGGCAAACATGGCTGTCAATCAAATGGTTGTATTTTCTACATGAGAAGCACCTGACATACTCTGTATGTGATGTATTCGTGTATATGTGGAAAGAGCAGCACTGACGTGAGAGGAATGAAGCAACCGTAAACAGCTTGATGCAAACCTGTGTGGACACATAAAAAGCTAGAAAAGAAAGTCTTCAAATAACCTTTAATTTGGGTTTTACTGCTATTTTATATCAAACTAATGGTGAGTTAAAACTAGGAAATATTTATATTCTCCAAAATAGTAAGTCTAAATTCGATCAATGTGTTTTGGCCAGGAGACATGTCAGACTGAACGATGGTCCCTGACTGAAAAAAGCTCAGGCAGGGGAATCTGGAGATTGATTTGTGTGTGTTTGTGTGACACCTGAAGAGTCAGGGAGAACTTTTGAAACATTCCTGGTTGGGCAAATTTTAGGCTGCTATTTTACAGGAGAATCCTGCTTCAATAGGCGATGTGTTTGACCAATTTGAGCAGCCATTACAACAAATCAGTGTCACAGTAGGCTATATCTTAGATAGCATTTAGGCAAACTGCAGCCTAGTCAACTACATAGTCATTGCAAATTGGGTTACCCCTCTACGTAAGCTCTACTTTTGTCTCTACCTTCTACTGGGGGTTATATCTGACTACTTAGCAGCTGAATCCACCAAAAGGCTTTCTAGCTAGATACTTGGAGCTTGGTTTAGCATACATATATAAACACTTCTCTATAAATCCCTATTCCTGTTGTCTGCTGCTGTTATACAGTACAATTGGTTAAGAACACAGAGACTGAAATGATTGGATATTGTCAGGAATAATAACTTGATGGGGATTTCTTTATTAAATTTACTAGCTAGACATTTTGTCACTTCTAGACTGCCGTTGGCATGACAAATAAAACCAAACGAGCCGTCACAGACTCTCACATCTCTCTTTCATCAGTTTGTTTTTCTTCTTGGTGCTAATTGCCCACACTCAAAATGTTTTTTTTTTCCTGGTGGGGAGTTCAGGGAATCAAATCACTACCTGAATTGGGGGGGATGGGGGGGTTAAAGACGCCGAGATGCATCAAATTATCTGATACTTATTACTCATTCATGCTTTGGCCTAGAAAGCAGTTCAGCAAACACAGAGGCTGCTTGAGACTTGGAAATAAACTATGTTTAGAGGGATGACTGGACGGCACAGAGCACTCTTTCGAGTGTTGCTGCTCTCATTTGGCTTTTTCCACGTTTGTATGGGTTTAAATGGAACGTTTTAAATATACAGTATATAAAATGTGGCTGCTTTAAATTCTGTTGTCCAGTTAAGATGAGACAGGATCCATTTTAAAACTGAAATATCTTGGACACTAAAGGGTGTCGTTCCCAACAGGTTTGTTTGCTGAGCACCGACAGCACATACACTCGTGAGATCATTGCCAAGAATCTATAACAACACAAGCTGGCCTCCTTCCAGCCACATCCTGCCAGCCGGCTGGGATTAAGTGGGGATGTAGTGATACATTTACAAGTGAAACAGTTCATTGGGGTTGTAGCGAAAGGAAGCCATACATCTGGATTTCAATACATGAAAACTTTAATAAGATACGTAGAAATGTATACCCTGCTACAGTAAATCATGCTGTTACTTTCACAACCCCTCATTCTTCTCCTTTTCCCTGTCCAAAGTGACATGACTCCCCAATAACAGACCGTCGGATTAGTTTGGAGGATATTCTTCCAATCCCAAAAGTCTAGAAAGGAACATTTCAGCCCAATTTCCCAAGCTGTGAGATAGATTCTGGACCTTGTGTCGATATTACACCCAGACAATGCTTTCACTCACACCACAGGGGAGGAAGCTTCAGAGAACTCAGAGACGTCTTGAATACCTGATGCCAAATGCCCTGGATTCAATCAATTCTATCACATAATTGAATCAAATGAAGATGTGATCGGGAAGTGAGCCATTCAAATTAATTCCTTAGTTCGTAGGAAATGACTTGGGTTTCCCAAGTCTTTCAGCGATACCAGTTGCACTTAAACATTTTAATATTTAATGAAAAGAACAGTCTGTCATAAGGAGTGTGAACTACAGAGTGTCCTACAATCTGAGAAGCTAATGGAGCTTCAGAAAATGCTGCCAAGGTTTCCCTCAGGTGTGAGTACAGGTCACTATCTCAGACAAACAATCGATGATGCCTAATATATCCTCCTTTGAATGCTAAAGATGACAGGCAATTAGCAGACCAATGTCAGCCACTTCTGCTGCAGAGTTTGTCTGTGGATGTAGAGATATTTTCATTTTATGGACCTGTTATTAGCTTTATCTATCAGAGATGTCAGACACACTGCTAACCTGCCACTTACTCTTGGCAAGGTTACAGGAAACTGCAGGCCCCATTTAAACAAAATGTGTTGAAGGGTGTAACATTGGTTCAAGTTTGGTTCAGATTTAGATCCATAGAGGGAAGTGATAGTGGATTGGATTAGGAATAAGCCTTATTATTGACTAAATGGAAAACAGTGCCTCCGGCAAAGTAAATGGTGATATGAAACTGAAAAGATGTCAAGATAAGATAAGACATACTTACATTCCCCTGTAGGGAAATTTGCCTTGGACTGTGTCCTGCAGTTACAAAGAGAATACAACTTGTACAAATATAGAGATCACACAAAACACATAACGATACATCCTTAAACAGCAGCAATTCAATGTGACAATTATCCACATATACATCAATACTTCTGACAGTAGGAACATATGGTATGACCCCTTGTCCCATACATTACCTGTTATTCAGTATCTATGGGCACACATGAATGTTTATAGCAGTTCAGCCTGGTCTGAAGGATCCTGAATCTTCTCCCAGAGGTTAAAAGCTGAAACTCTGAGTGAAGAATGTGGTTTGGATCAGACTGCTAATGGAATATTTTGAGGGATGGGTATTTTTTAACACTCCTAATGACTGCTTTCATGGCAGTCTACACGAGGCAAGAGCCATATAAAGAACCTTAAACATCACTGTAGAAGAAATTACAGCATTTAGACATTTGTGTTGGTTGTGCCTGCAAATTTACTTTTCATAAAAGACTGAATATCCCAGTGACATGAGAAAAATACATTTTTTCCGGTTTTAATCCTGCGTTATGTGATAAATGTTAATGTATCTGCCATCATTGGCCAAAGATATTTCAAAATAGCATCTGAGAATTTTAACATCAAAATAATTGTACTGCACTCAGGGGCGTTTACACATTTTTAACCAATTAAAAAGCTTCGTCTCGGGTGCCAGGTGGCTTAGCAGTTAGGACGGCGTTGTTTCGAATCCGGCCTCGGCCCGTTGCTGCATGTCATTTCCCACTCTCTCTCCTCCCAAAGTTTCCTGTCTCTTCAGCTGTGCTATCCAATAAAGGCAAACGTTGCCCAGAAATAGAATTAAAAAAGAGATGTCTAATTGTTATGTCCCTCCACTTTCATTATAAATTCTATAAGTTACCGCCTGATGCCTTCCATCGTGTGACCTGTTCTATCCCGTTTCATTTGGAAATACATCACAACACAGGTTTCAGGCAGTTAGATACTCTCGAAGTACTGTTTTGTGGGGACTTTAATGGCCTGAGTGGAGGTTTGTACTCCCCAAATGCCCTTCTTGTTAATAGAGAAAAATGCATTTTTAATTTTGGTTTACAAGCACTGAAGACAAATAATGTCCAAGAACTTCCCCCGAAAACACAGATACACTTTAGAAAATATACTAACAATGTAAAGGTTTCATTTTGGAATTTTCCCCTCCGTGAAACTTTAACTTCTTAAGTATTTTGCACTTTGGGGAAGGCGTTGACTTTGCAAAAGCACACAGATGGAGAGAAGACAGAACTTTCAAGAACAGCAGGTCCTTTAAGCCAGAACTTTCTGTAGGGGTCAGTAGCTGTTTTTATGTGGAAAAACACACACACAAACACACACACACACACACACAAATATTGGCAGTGGCAGGGCTGTCTGCACTAAGGGCAGAAGGAGTCAGTGATGTGTTATGGCCTGCTGAGCCACCTGGAGGATCCTGATGCAAAGAGATGCCACCTGCTGCCGTGTCAGACACACAGAGGGGCGTGAAGGTATCAGTGACCGCTGCAGGAGCGAGAGAAACTGCAGAGTTGGTTTTCTCCAACACAAGTTGGGTCGTGAAGTGAGTTTTTAAGCACATGGCCAAGAAATCACTGAGTCACTGCTGTTGCTCAAGAACCTTCACAACCCCTGCAGATGTACTGGGGGCAGTTTGTGCATCCAGGCGGCAAATATCAACTTATTGCTGCGTTCATGGCAGTGAAACAAACACTCATAAACATATGCATATCCAACATGACATATAAACATTAACACAAGATAAAAAATGTGTATATGCAAATCATTCATACTCGAGAGGCGTAATAAACTTTCATATACACAGACAAAAACACAAACCAATACAGCAAACAAATAAACAAATGGACAAACTGGTGTTGACATATGCAATAAAAACAGCAGATTCATGTGTACATATTTACATAGATAAAGATTCAAACCCATAGATACAATCGTGTTCAAACACACTCACACGCACACTAGCAACACATTAGTGGCACACATGCATATCCCAGATGGGCTCCCTCTCTGCCTCTGCAGCGACTGTGCTGTGAGGAAATGACTCATCTGTTTGGCCTGAATATTTGCACCTACATTATGCAACATCGCTGTGTCGACCTCCACTGTCCGTTTATGACGATTTAACATCAAACAACGCCGTTTAGTTTGGGTCAAAAGAGTTGAATAGATTAACAACAGAGGTAGCTTTTTTTAATGACTGCAGGGTGAAATGAGAACATAAATATTAAAAGATAAACACAAAACACAGTTAATCTGCTCTGCCACTGAAGTGTGAGAGTTACTCAATGGGGGCTATTCTCAGCAGGTCACACCCTGGACTGTTTGCCTGTCAATCACAGGGTTTATGACAAACATAAACCACAAATCCAAATCAAATGTATTCATGAACTGAAAGTTGTCGTTTAGGATTTTAACATTCATGATCTTCAGTACACCTGAACGATCAAAGTCTAGTTTGAACTCAAACGTTGGCCTGGTCAAGTGGCTGACACAGAGATGCCCAGAAAGGTGTTTAAAA
This sequence comes from Tautogolabrus adspersus, assembly GCA_020745685.1. Classification (NCBI taxonomy): domain Eukaryota; kingdom Metazoa; phylum Chordata; class Actinopteri; order Labriformes; family Labridae; genus Tautogolabrus; species Tautogolabrus adspersus. The sequence goes on along the minus strand of CM036540.1, from coordinate 29,658,733 downwards.
GCATGACAATCATTTCTTGCTACGTTGTATTTTACTAGTTATAGAGTTTTTATTGTATATCTTCTTGCTAGACTATAACATCTCAGCTCATTTCTCTCATAATCGCAAGACAGCATTACTAACTTTTATGTGATGTTACAAGATCTCAACATATTTTTTTAGATTAATAGGTCTTGTAGAAAAGGGCTCCCATAAATGTATTTAAAAATGTGCTGCTATCGTATAGCGAAGGCCCTCCTTGATCCCCACTGAATTAAAATTCTTATTTGTATCCGAATTTATAAAGGAACCCTGCTTTCTTAAAATAACTCTGGTGATGTATTCCCTCATTAGATAACCTCTCATTTCCCACTTGGCTCTCTGATACAGCCTGCTGGGGTGCTCTGCCCAGAGAGGACAATGAAAAATTATCTGGCAAGGCCAAAAAGCAACAGATGACCTTCACTGCACCTTTTTGACGGGCATCCAAAATGGCTGCTTTCCTCAATATGTCACCTTGGCATAAAATGACTTTCCACTTTTCTCTGCTTTTAATTACACTGTAGTCAGCAGACACTTGAATGATTAGGAGCAATTTGTTTTAAGTTTCTGCCCACACACACACACACACACACACACAGACACACACACACACAGACACACACACACAGGCACACACAGGAACAGGCTCCATGAAAATCAAACAAAAAAGGCTCATCAATTAGGTCTACGACAGTCTGAGCTGCTGTAGGTCCATTAAACTGCACCGCTCCATTTGGTCTGCTCTATCATCAATCAAAACACTTCCACTGTTTGCTGCAAACTGCCACTGCAGGTGTGTATCTGCACCCCACACACTCATATTTTCAGATATATTTGTGGTACTGTTGTGGATTTGAGAGGTGGGGAGGGTCTGTAGTCATTAGAGCAGTGACTTTGTCTGATATTAAGCACAAGGTCGAGCTGGAAGCCTTGGAGATCAAAGACATAGAGCAGCAATACTCCCACTGACATTACACTCAAGGTGATGTGAAGGCTGAAGCTTTACCCACACTATGACTATGAGGAAATGTCACTGTAACAACCTTAAATCGAAGGACATGTCTGAGCAGTTGCAAACAACTTTGCTTAATTTGTGCTGGCTGAACACATCTTTTTTATTTGACTGGATAACTGATATACAAGCAATGTTCTGAAAATGCAAGAGGACCGAGGGTGACGAGAGACCAAATCATTTATTAGACCCATACACGTTTTAGCAGATTGAAATCCAAACACACAACTGAGCAGCATGCTCTGCTAGCAATTTAGACAACAAACATTAATTAGAAACATAGTTGTAGAGGATGTTTAGGGAGGTTACTTTTCATACCAATTCACATTTGGTTGAATAAATATGCCCAGAGTTAAGCATGGGGCATCAGATTTTAACATTTTATAATGAGATTTTAACATTTTATAATGAGAAATGGAGACCTCAGTAGATAATCATTGGATCATTACAACACATTTGAGGTGGAGCATGTTTTTCACTGTACCATAAATAATACTTTTTGGGGGCTTTATTGTGAATTTGCGTGTCCAGTCCTTGGATGGAAAAATGGTCCTTGAAAGCATCAGTTTTATGGCTACCACCTGAAGAAAGTGGTCAGTAAATATTTGCAGGGATTTCCGTACGTGACTGTGCCTATACAGATATCATGTGTTGACCAGATAGAGACTTACAAGTTTAATATACATCCAAATCTGGACCAGATAAATCACCTCCCTTGTATTCTACAGATAAAAGCGCTGCTGGTGTTCCATCTAACCAGTTAATTGGTGTTAACAGCATCCACCTGTCCCCCCCAGGTGTAGCTCAGTCCCTGATTAGCTGACAGGAACAAAAGCCTGCAGGTCTCTTGATCCTACTGACTTAGCTGATGACTGCGTCGATGCTTAGCTTTAACTTTACGATTAATGACAATGATCTTCTGAAAATAAGTCAAAAAAACAAATGATACAAAGATTGTCAAAGTCATAGTATTTTATTACAAATACTTAGTCTCTTTGTGTCTCCACATGGTTCTCTATAAGCATTCCCTCGATACAGTCTGTACAGGCCAAACCATATCTCCTGCTGGTTGTCGTATGCCGAGTGTCCTTAACAGCCCTTAGTCTCAAACACTGCCAGGGTTTCTGTTGTTTGATCCCTACTGGGTTAAGCCATGCTGAAAATGTATGCACTCACGATATTGTAAGGTACCACGGTTAAGCTAGTAGTATCTGGCCTTGTATAGCCACAAGATGGGAGGGACATGTGGACTATTGGAGGGTGGTTAAGGTGGGAGGTAGAGAGCATGTTACGTCATCGACAATCTGTCTCAGGGAAATTCCTCATTCATTCCTCTAAACCGAGCAACAGGAGAAAATGGCCGCAGTGTTGCAAACAAGCTGTGTCCTGTATGAACTAACACAAAGCGTCATCTGCATGCAAGAAGTCCAATGGCTTAGGGCAATCTGTCTTTTTGTAGGCCTATACTGTACAAAAAAACACAATGAATATCTCTTGTAAAAAAGTTACAAAGGAAAGTTGGAGGGCTTGCAGGTCAATGAACACCTTAACCCTTCTAAGAGACCCTTTCCAGATATCAAGTGTATTGAAGCTCAGCTTTTTTATGGGTTGCTCTCATATCTCAAACATAATCTGCTCCAGCAAAGTGCCACACAAGTTACTATGCATTGAATCACCAGTGTAAAGGGTTAAAAACCTGAAGCAACTGCTCTGACCCCAAATCCAGCTTCTTAGCTCTGTCCTCAGGCCCGCCTGTTCTTCTCAAAACTGTTGAATTTCTTTATTTTACCTGTTTGGATTCTGCTTGAAGTGCAGTTTAAAAAGGAAATCCCTATATGCCATATTTTACTTGTTTTGAGATAACTGTTGCCTGAGTCTTTTGGTGCATATCCCTTCAGTGCTGAGTCATGGTACGATTCATCTGTCTCCCAGCAAACCCCTGAGCTCAGGTGATGCCTCTGGGGAATAAACTCTCACCTACCTGAATGCTGTTTCTAAGCTTTTCAAAGGCTGAATGTGCTGTCCACAGCAGGCTGCAGTCTGGGCTTTTATACTAGGCAGGTGTGTGGGGACTTTTACATGCTGGACACCCACACACACACACATGCACACAGAGTTCGCCTGCAGCATTCACCTTTTGGAAAGTTTTGTGTACTTGTGAGTGAGTTGGATTACAATGTAAGACAAGTCAGTGCCCAGCAGATATGTAAAACAATAAAACATCAAGAGGTTACTTTGAATCAAAACTATCTGTATGCTGTTTGAGCATTTTATTAGCACCACAAACCCTTCCATTTACGTTGCATCTTTATTTTATTGCAATGCTACTTTAAATGTATGTAATTTTTGTTAATTAAAAGGCAAGTGATATCAGATTTTAAATCTTTCTGAACAAAAACAACCCACATTTTCTTTCTCTTAAGGATACACAATATATGATTTTAATGTCGTTGCAGTAATTGATAACATTTGCACGCAGGACAACATTTTTACTGCCAGATTTTAGTTTGAAAAGCTAATTCGGATCATACCTAGCCATAAAAACGGAGAAAAGAACTGTTTGAATTGGACGTTGTGCACTGTGAAAGCCTTCCAATTAACCACAGAGGTGTTGAAAATCAATACTTTAAAGGCTTATTTGTGTGGCAGCAGAAAAGGGTTTTTGCACAACAAGCACTTTAAAAAGGAACTTTGTCATAGATCGTAGCTCTTTGCCCTTTCTCTGCGCGTCTTTGATGGGGGAGAAAAGCAGGCTGTGTTATAAACATTAATAGAGGAGCTCTGTGCTGAAGCTGAAGGTCTCTGAGCTGCGTCGGTTACTCTGCTCACTGTGAACCTTTGTGAAAGTACACAGGCTCCGGAGATGTGGGTGTAGAGAAAGAGGCTGCCATGGCTGCCGTGTGTAGGAGTGCATACTTCTGCTGACTGCTAAAAAGCTTTATGAAGCTCCCCGAGCGCTCCTCCTAAAGAGCAGCATCTGAGAAACCAGGTTGAATCATTGTGAGTGGATAAGAAGGTCACAGGTTAGATACCCCTTAAACTGACTCTGACTTCATATCTCTTCACAGTGCTTCGGGGGGGCTTTATCTTCTCTATTCTTGTAGTAAAAATGCTTTACTGCAAAATTGAAAAAGAGAGGGGCGCCAGCTTGAATGCTTCCACAATCTGAGGAATTTGGTCTTCACTAATATCATTTCTCAGTTAAACACTGTGCACATGCTGTGTGAACAGCTAAAAACAAAAGAAACACTATCACTGATGGCAACTGAGCAAATATATCCTCCACAAGACGCCAAACAACTGAAAAGAGTGCGAGTCTATAAAAACAGACAGAGAGGGAAAAGAAGGCAGCTGACACAATGGAGCTCTAATTAGTTTGCAGATGTGAATTGGAAAGCAAGTGCCTCAGTTTTTGGGGAAATGTGTCACAGGCAGTGACGGAGAGAGGCATGAAATGAGTCTGCTCACATAGCTGGTTTAATGAATCACTGAGGACCATCCAAAATAACATAAAGGTGAGAATTTAACATAGACACCTACATTCCCAAACACCTCGACAAGACAAGAAAATCAAACCACTGGATCAAACAGACTCCGGTATTAGGAGTGTTGGGAGTGTGTAGAAAATATGTTTGTGAGAGCAAGGAGCTGCTCAAATGAAAAGAAAAAGAGATAAAGGTTGAAAGGATGTTGTTGGGGATAGGTGCTAAATCTCCGGCCTACGTTAGCAGTGGGTATGTCATTGTTCTTCTCGCTATACGCCTTTCAACCCAAAAAATAACCTGTCAAACCTCAGGGTACAGTGAAGAGCAACAAAGTAGAGCGTGTTGGTACAGAGCAGCTATCTTCTGCTCTTTTTAAACTTTAATCAACTCTCCAACTACAACAAAACAATCTGAAGACTCATCTGCGAGCTTAAATCACTCACTTGCTTTCTCAGTTAGCCTTAAAAATTGGAATCTCCTATTGTCATGATACATATCCTTAAAAGTAATGTTTGAAAGCATCAGGGCCTTGTTTGTTTGTTTTATTGTTTTCTTCGCCCACAACCTCAGTCTTGCAGCACTTTTCACTAGCGCTTCTTGTCGCTACATTACCAAAGTTAACTTTCACTTCCATTGACTTTAACCGTTAGGTTGTTTTTAATAGCTCTGCGTGCTTAATATTTTCTGTTATTTAAGGAAATATCACCAAGAAAACATGAACACCATGTAAATGAATCTTGTCCTGGCATTAGGAGCAGCTCTAGACCTGGTGAATGTGGCTTATATTAAGTACAATAAGATATTTTTGTCTAGAAATCAGACTTGCTAAGTTTAAAGTTTTTTAAGTGTTGAGAAAAAATACTTTTTTATAACAGAAAACTTGATCAAAAGAAGTCAGTGCAATGATTTATTGTATGCTAACTTTAAGAACAGTTACCCTAGACAATGGATGAATGCTAATTCTTTAAATAATTAGTGTGAGGTTTGGAAATTAACTAGCTTTTCATTTTCATTTATCAGTTGTGGGCTATTTGTGCAGCATTCAAATCCTGTTGAACAACAGATGGTGAAGGATGGGGCTGAACTTGAACAATTCAAAGACATTTGGGTAATTTATTCACTTGTGGTGAGAGGGTCAGGACTGAGGGCGATGAAGATGACCTCCTGTCAGACATTTAATACAACCTGGCAGCCCTGAAGTCTGCAGGGCTGACAGTGAACACACCAGCCGGAATTGGCTTTATATGATTGGAAAAGAAAAGTGGAGACAAAAACTGTGCTGTAAAGGTCAGAGCTTCTATAGGGGCTCAAACTATCACTGACTCTGCGCCAGCACTTCACATACAATAACACTTTGGGTTAGTGTGACATTGCTGCAGTCATGTACGCTCTTTGACTCCCTGCAGGTAAAAATGATTGAATCAATAGCAGCCTGGGGGTTAGGCTGACGAGAGGAGTTGCCCGTTTTGTTACCAGAGTGATTATGAGAGTGAATTGGCAGCTTCGTTATCAGGGCGGTGCACAGTTCACACATCAATGCCAGGTTTTGTCCTCCAAGACAATGGGGAGAAGATATCTGCTCAATCCATATCTGCAGAGCTATAAAGAAACATGTCTCACTGGACCAGAGAGCAGATGAAAAGCATGTAGTCGAGTTAGCAGCTGGAAAAGAACTGATAGAGAAGCAGTGTTGGAAATCATATACAGTTTGTCACAGGCAAGATTTAGATTTTACTTCAATATAAGGACAATGTGTTTGGAGAAAGTGTAATGAGCCAAGGGTTATCCAGATCAAAATAAAAATGCTTAATGTAATTTGGAAACGCATTGCCTTTCAAACGAGAGAGATGGTTCATGCCAATCGTTGTACGGATCGATATTCCATGTACAACCTTGATCCCTTTGTGTCATCCTGTTTGGGGTATATCTATTCTTACTGCACATGTCTGAAGGTCCTGCAGACTTTACACTCTCGCCCTGTTTATCGATTGAAGGACAGATATGTACTACTGAGCTTGCAGCTTAAATAGGAAGAAGAGAAAAGGTAAAATACAAACATTCAAAGTCACAGAGGGGATAGAGGAGAAGATCTTTGGTGCACAGCGAGGGGGTGAGTGGAGAAGCAACATCTGTTTGAAACACAAGGGAAGTCAACTTGCACAGCGACTCTGGCGTGCCTTGAGCTCTGCTTGAAATGGATCTGACTCCGGATAAAAAGTTTATTAACACATTCCCGTTGACAGAAACACCAAAGTACAGAGATCATTTTTCACAAGTTATCACATTTTTATTCATGTTGCCACGAAGGAACAGCTTCTTTTGTTGCTATTTCGGGTAGATTTGACCGACAGGACAGCTCTGTGGATGTCAAAATTCTGATTAAATGCTTGATGCATGTACATTTACGTCACAATTAGACCACTTTATTTAAAGAAAACATTGAAGTTGGAATCCCCACTCAGGACAACTTGAATCAGATTCAAGAGAATTTGCACATGTAAACATATACTGACCGTGCTCCATGTGTCCGAGCCAGTCAGCAGCATCAGCGAAGCCAGCACTCGCTTAGACCTTCAGACAGGCTCCATGTCTGAGAGCCGACGGCTGAGTATGACTCACAGTCAGCAAGAAACATCCAGCACCCGGCATCGGGAAGATACAGTACCAACACACAACCACTCCACTGTGTATGAGTCAGAACATTAATGCATGTGACAGGAGCAGCTCACTTGGAAAATTAACCTTTATTCCTCAGGGTTGAACGGGGGCTTCTGGTCGGTGGCAGACTGTGTCGACCCGGGGAGAAGATGCTTGTGTGGGCCAGGTTTTAGAGGGCTAACTGCAGCTATGAGGTGTCAGATGGGGAGCGAACTGATGTCAGAGCAGCTTAGATCGCTAAGCTTGATAAAGGCCTGGCAAGGAACTCTAGCTGCTGAGAAATGAGAAGCTAGAAAGACGAAGTTTTAACAGTGTAGTTTCTGCAACCTAGTAGATCTATATAGCAGAATATACTGGTGTTTATGTATTGTTTAAACCATTCAATTACTTTGTTTGTGTTTGTCTGCTAACATGGTGCTCTTATGTGATATTAAGTACTCTCGCTAAAAACATTAAATCTACTGTAGCACATTGCATCTTAGATTTTGAGTGTAAAATACTGATTCTCAGCTTGTTTTTCTATTTAGGATTTAAACATCAACATCAAGTGAATAGTCCAGCAAATTAGGATCTGTCTCTGTTTACATGGTTCACACATTTGGCTGGAGTAAAAAGAGCTTTGGGTCCAATAACTGTTAACATAAAGTGGATGTAAACAAACCTCAAATTAAAGTTGACAGTCAGCACCCAAAACAACTTAGGACCATTGTTTCAGTTCACACTAACAACACAGAGCCAGAGAAGCCAAGAGAGGAAAACATTATGTGTCATTGCAAAAAAATCTAATCTAGCATCGTGCATTTTTCTGAATTAGATATTGTGAATAATCAAAATGAGTTACCAGTTGTTATGAACAAAGCAGAGCTGCTCTGAACCTGTTGACTAAAGTTCAGTCTCTTTGATGAGATGCCTCGCTGCAGCTGCTGCATGCTGCACGCTACACGCTACACAAGCGATTCCCCTCCAGGGCCGAAACAAGCACGAACTAATTAACCAACACTTCTCAACTCACATGAGTCGATATCATCTCTCTTTTCACCCCAGCTGGAATCAGCAGTAATCAACAGCTTTACCATTAGCATACCATCAGCACTGCATTGTAAATGAGCCTCCTTCTCATTTACAGTCTCCCCATGACAACTCCCCAAAGCTCAGAGACTGACGAGACACACACAGACACACTTCAACTGCAAACTTCTAATGAAACTTATTTGTTTTCTTTTTGAATATGAAGTCTAATTTCAGAGTCAGTGTTGACAATAGTGTTTTCCAATGTATTGCAGATTTTAATTAGTGTTTTTCTAAACCTGCAGGTCTAAATGGTGAATGTTTCATGAACTTGAGCTTGTACTTTTCTAGTCTTCTGACTACTCAAAGCGCTTTTCCACCGCAGGTCACACCTACACATTCACACACTGATGGCAGAGGGTGCTATGTAAAGTGTCCATCACTATTAGATAATCTCATTTATACACATTTATACGCCGCCGATCAAGCAGCAGGAGCAACTTGGAGTTAAGTGTTTTGCCCGAGGACACATCGGACATGTGGCTGCAGGAGCTGGGGATCGAAACCTCGACCTATTTGTTGAGAGGCAGCCATCTAGTAAATGAAAAATATCATCAGCATATACTCTAAGATGTGTTTTACATTAATTAAGCACGGAAAAATTTACGATTTAAGCAAAGATCAGGTTTGTGGAGGAGGGGATGAACTTTGTAGTCGGATGGTGAGGAACAAATGTATTCATGAAAAGAACACAATCAGTTTTAGTAAGTGAGGCAGCTTATCTGGCGACTTAAATAATTCAGACAGACTGCATGGTGACAGACAATTTGGAATCCTTTGTCTCCCTGCTTTCTTTTTCCAAGTATCTTTAGTTGCCTTGCATAGATGGTTAAGTCTTTTGAAGCACTCAGTAGGAGTGCTTTGAATAGCAAAGATATTAAAGTTTGGGAGCGAGTCATCTCAAATGCTCCTTTGTAAACAAACAAACAAATCCTGGAACTATGGTGATAATCCTCTGTGCAAGTTAAAGGATAGACTGTCAGTGCAAAGGAAAACCCCCGGTTACTGTGAAAGAATCATTCCACTCCACATCGCTCCCGACGTCTTACTTCAGCTAGTTTAGTGTTCTGTCTTTATTTTAAAATAAAGCCTCCAGAGCCCCAACAACCGAGTTTGTAACTTCATCTGTAACTTTGCAGCTGAAGAGAAAACATGTCTTGCAGTTGATACAATATATTTTCCTGAGTTGTATTGTGTTTTCTCCTTTCTCTATTGCTAGGGAAGATAAAGAAAATGCACTTAATATGTGGGAAGTTGCACATCTGCAGAGTAAACCTCCATATGAACCCCCTCCACTGGGAAGATGCAGGTTTACTGAAATACCCAGACTAATAATCTTGCACTTTAAGTGGAGAATCTCCCCTTTTTATGAGCTAATTGTATCAAGGTTCATAATGAAGACATAATAAACTGCATTAATGATCGTCCCTGAGAGGAGAAGAGCTCCAGTATAAAACATCCATCTTTGTTCTGTCTAATAATACCTCACAGCGTCCTCCCTGACCTTACCTTGACAGCCTCCCTCGATACATCAGCCATCCACATGGAAGAGCTTTGAAATGTGTTTTCATACAGCTGTTATTCAGTGGTCGAAGCTTTGGAAATAAACTCACCCACCTTATTGGAATTTTCTGGTATAATGAAGCCAAAATAATAGATGCAACAATCATTTTTTTTGCTGCATTTTCATGTTACTGTCCTTCCTCTAATATGAGGTCAGACGTCAGAATAACAGCAGTTGGAGGTGCGCCAGTGTCTCACTGGAGAATGCTTTCAGCCCTGAGGGGCGCCACAAACACAACTGCTTTTTCCACACATAATGTACCTGAAGTGTAGCCTCTTTAAAAGCTGCAGCCACCCACAGTCCACACGGCTGAACCAAATATAAATCTGTCAGGACAAACTCAAAACTGAGCTGACAGGAACATTATCACCATCGGGCTGTTTTTCACCCAACAGTTTATGTAATGAACTTCTCTGAATAGCAGCCATACTGGAGGTAATATTTCTACCAAGCAACAGCTGTGGACAGGTGAGTGTGTTTTTAAAGACTGTCTTCAAACTATGGATCACATTTGGTTAGTGTCTGTGCTGTTTTGATGTACAGTAGATAAAGTCCACACACTGTAAGTACTTCAGCATTGCTGCAAATGATGGAAACAGTATAAGATCGACCATGACAACCTAATTACACTAATTCAATTGAATACATCAGTGTTGTGTTTGACTGGCCTTGATCGATGAAGCCTTTGAGATCATGTCAGCTGGTTAGCTCGTGAACCAGCATCGGTCCATTGAAGCTGAACTGGTTAATGACTTTTTATTCATGTGTAATTATAGTATGTGTGTTACTATTCTAGACCTTTTTTTAAATATTTAATCACCTTTCAGTAATAATCCATCTACATACATTTAGGTACCCTCTAAGGTAACTAACCAATCACACCGCCATGATTTTTTCTTTTACTATTTACCGGGCTGGTTAGTGCGTAACTAACCAGCCTGTACCCAAAGATGAACTTCGAAAAGTTAGTTGAACATATTTTATTGAACCTAGGAGTTATTGTTTTACAGCAGCAGGTTACCCGGGCATTACACGGGAACAGGAAAAGACAGAAAACATTTATGAATGAGAATGTAGAAAAGAAACTGTTAAATAAAGATATATATGAATACACGGCTTGTTCCGACCTCCCCCTCAGCAGCAAGGAAGTGTGGACAACAGGAAAGAGAGGAATACAAAGGAGAAATCCTCCCTATGTTCTTTTGTAAAGTGTCTCAGGATAACACTTGCTATGAATAGGCGCTTTACAAATAATGATTGATTGAATGATTGACTGATTGATTGACTAAACAAAATACTCTGTGAGGTAGAGCGTGGTTTTGGTACATGTGTAAAGTTGAAGCACGAGCAGAACGGTGTAGACTGACTGAGATTGAGGCTATCAGGATGTGAACTCTCTGTTTGACAGAAGTGAGGTGTTTTTGTAAAGAGTTATTGCTTTTTCCTCCCTTTGACACTGAAGCTGAACAAGTGCTGCAGCCTGCAGATACCACGAGATATCCAAATAGAAAAACAACATACTTCACATTTTTAGATATTTTTATGATGCAAAATCTGTCTTAAATTATTCAGAGAAACAAAGTGATTGCATTTATCTCTCCCACATTACATCACTTCAATAAAAATGGATTCTCTTTCACACAACCAACAAGGTAAGACAGCTGACAAGAGTGTCCCCATTACTGTTTACATTTAACACATTTTTTAAACTGAAAGATTGCATCTAAACTTTCATATGTAGAGTGATGTAATATTCTGTATACATATATGATATTACCCACAAGTGTTTAGCTCTTTGAATGTGTATCAAATGCTTCAAACACACTCTAACAATGATGCATAAGCAATAGCTATTTAGTTTATCTTAACCTAAAATTATTTTTTGTCATCATTATGCTGGTCAGATAGCTCGCAAATGTCTACTTATGGGAAAAGTAATCCTACTGAAAATTCATATTTGATTTAGGTTTCAAAGCCAGCCTGTCTCCATCAACAAATAATCCGTTTTGGGAGATCTATGTCACAAGACATTGACCTTATATAATTAATGATAAAAAGGATATATGATAGAGCCTGTTGATGTTGTGAAGCCTAAAAATCTCGTAAAATAATCCCTGACATTCTCTCTAAAGCTTATTGAAACCAGATTTGTCAGATTCTGTCAAAAATGGTTAACAACACGTGAAGTGTGGCCTATCTCTGTAATCTCCACTGCAGAGGAGGAAACATTGATATTCTGTACGACTCCCCTTTTCCTCTGTCAGCCAAGGTCACTGCCATGGATGACCTGGCATCCCAAACCCGCCGTTACACTCTACTTCCTCCTTCTCCCCGACGACAATCAACTCTCAGCATTACTTTCTCTCCACTATTTCCCAATTTCTCTTTTTCTTTTATTTTCCCTGCCTCATTCTCTCCCTCTGTCCCTAACGCTCACCTTCCTTCACTCTAACTACCATCTCTCTCTCTCTCTTTGTACTACATCACATGGGGATTATATTTCTTGAAATTCAGGAATAAAAGACGGCAGGGAGAGATCAGTCAGTGACTCCCCACCACTCGCAGAGAATCCAACGCTGACCTCAATTCTCAGCTTACACTTTTCTTTCTACTCTCTTTGCCTGAGACGAGCTTCAAAGAGCCGAGGGAGAGGCAGGGGTCCGGTCGCCTGGAGAACATCAGAGGACATCTAGAAATACTCAAACATGAACCCTGCCTGAAAGAGTGCCAGGACGTGTGGTGTGACTGAAAGTCAGTCAGGGGAAAGATATTTTTTTCTGCTGCCCTCACAGTTGGACTCTCACCTAACTGGCTGGATGTGCCACAGCTATGGTTTTCAAATTAGAGGTCAAGACAAGATTTGGGGTAAAATGAGGACTTTTAGTAAAAAATGCATGACCTTTTTCTGATAAACCTTCCGTTATTTAACTGAATATTTGCAGCTTTCAGTCAGAACACTGCCTGAAATGTAAAATCAAAAACGATATGATGCAGAAAGTTCACCTTTCTGCTCGATTGCAGTTGGACTCCTCTCAGCGACGCCTGCTTGCCACTAACGCGAGGTGACAAGTAGGAGTTTTGAGAAAGGCGTGTGAGCCAAAGAAGATGAGCATTTTTTAAGGTCTGAAATTGAAAATAGACAAAGAGTAAAACAATCTATGATGGATACAAAAGAACCAAATCAAAAACTTAACCAATTGGCCACAGTCTGATTTGAACACAGGGCCTCTGGAACAAGCTCTAAAGCCTCTGTACACGGGGCGTGCAACATAAATGCTAAGGCTAGGCTATTTGGCGCCCCAGCCTCAGCTCTGTTAAAAACGTTTTTATTAAAGTTACACTGCCCGTATCCCATACAAAACCATTGTTTATTGTGCAGTATTTTTTTAACAAATGCAGAAGACAGCAAACGGAAAAATTCCTCCTAAATCCAGAGTAATACAAATGTTGCTGCCATTGTCATAACCTGGCTCAAGGGCCATGACAAATATGACCAATGACACTAGTTTAGATTGCAAGTAACAAAGATTTAATAGTACAAATGCAAACACAGACCACAGCACAACCAAACATGGAGTGAATGACCATGTGTGTCAAGAGTGAGAGCCAGCCAGAGTGCCAGACGTTGGGCTTTTATGCCCTGAGAGCCACAGGGCCAGGTGCTCCAGATTGGCCCAGTCGACTCCTCTAATAATGGGGAGACAGAAGCAATTAATAGTTGCCAACATTCACACTCTTTGTATTTATTGCAGTAGGACGTAGGTCCTTTTGTTGCTTTGCAGAGTGAATTGTGTAACTGGAAGATCCATAGATAACTTACTCAGAAAGTTTGCAGACTACTGCATGCCAATTACAAAAAGTAGAAATAGAGGGTCCAGCAGCAAAAAGTTAAATATGCACAGTCATACCACAATTCACTTCTTTAGTCTTTACAAAATTCAGATGATTGTGCACATTGTTGTGATCAGTGAAACTCTACCTTTAAGCATCAAGAGGCTTAACAACTGTTGTTGACACGGTTGCATAATCTTATTGTTCTGTACATTTTGTTCAGTATTTGGGCTTACAGTAGCACTCAAAAATCAATTACAGATTCCTGTTTCATCGTCTCACTTGTAACCGAAACACGCCTCCATCATGACAAACTTTTCTGTTTCCCTTTTTTTGGATTCAAAGCCTTTTATGCATACTTCTGGCATAAACAGAAATGTGGGTTTACTTGATGAGTTTAAGTTTCTTGAGGTTATCGCTGTATCTGGGGATGATGGTTAATATGTCTATCAGAATTGGCTCATAGGCTTTCTAAAATGTTTTATGCACTTACATTGTGCAAAAGAAAAAGACAAAATCCACATCCCTGAACAAAGAGACACTTCTCTTTCTCTCCTCTGCGTGTGAGATGAAACAGTAGAAGAAATAAGTCAATATGCAGAAAGGTGTCTGATCCGTGTGCGAGCTCAGACTGATAATGAAGATATTCTTCTTCTTTGATAAGCAAACAAAAGTCAGAAAAAAAAACTATTACAAACAGCATGCTGCAAATTCATGACACTGAGAATCAGTGCTGCTACGCCTTTATGGAAAGGATATGCTTTATTACCTTCTATCTCATTCTGCCGATGGAGGGTTTTATAGAGTCGAAGAGAGGCTGCGATTGTTCAGCCGACTCTGAATCTCAGAAAAAATCAGGTCTGCTGTATTTTATTACCGACTGTCATTGTGCTTCCAGACAGGAAAAGGTGAATAAGTCAGAACTGGAACTTTAAATCAGAGTTTGTATCCCGCTCTGTGACAAGGCTTAACAATATATGGAAGCTCACATCAGATTTAGTGCACCTTTATTCCTCTCCTCTGCCAGACAGAGCTGTGTTTCAAGGCCAGTTTGGCTTTGAAGAGGAATGTTTTTAACTTTCTCTTGTTTCTACCAAGTCTCAAGTGTCACTAAATGTATTAAAGATGAGGGACACCTGGTCTCTTTGAAATGCAGGAGCGATAACAAGAGAATTCAAGGGACTGATATGATCCCCTTTTTTGGTTTTCAAATTTAAAATTCCCTCTGTCGACTTCTGAACCAGACAGGAGGAGATTTAATCCTTGTGATTTGAGGTTTGAAACCGGGGTGTATGAGGACAGATGGCTCGGGGTGTTCACACAGGTCTGACAACACTTTGTGGTACTCGTACTTCAGAATTCTTTTTCATGCAGTGGTGGAGGTGTTGGTCTCTTACTTGAGTAAAAGCAGCTCCTCCTATACCAATTTATGCTCTGTGTAGAGTCCTTCATTCATTACGTAACTGCTCATTATACCAGTGTAATGGAGACGGATTTAGAAGAGGTTTGCTAACTTATTCCAGATTGCATTTGCTTGAACAGTACACTTTTTAAAATCACTGTTTAAACCAAGATCTATATAAACATTTTACAACAGGTGCTTATTTTGGAACAGGAGTGTTTGAAAGTGGAAAAAAAAAACCTTAAAGTTATGAAGAGATAAACAATTGCAGAAAGGAAATCACCATGTTTGTGTCTCTGCAAATTCAGCTTAGCATCACTCGTTTGAGGTATTCTCTGAAGACGGCGCCGTTCAAATGAGATCACGATCATGCTGTAATTATAAAGGATTCAGAGGTAGAAGCATTTTATTCAAGCTGTTATTTTTGAGTATGTGCAAAAGAAAAAGAGGCACCTGCTGGATTGTTTCATCATATCACTGGAATATTATTACAGATGCAAAAGATGCTAGAGGAAAGTAGTTTTTTTAATTACTTTATATACTGCTGGGTGTTTAATGTGGTTACATACTGTATGATGAGAACACCACGTTCTTTTGTATGTCCATTTTTTTCCTCTATATCTGTCTTTAATATTGTCTATAGTTTAAAATGGAAGAAAATGTATTGTATTTATATATGAAAGCTACTTTAGTCGATTTATTAGGTAGTATAAGTGTCATAATTAACCTGGCAAAATGTACATTTTGGATAATTTCTTACATTAGGTTTCTTTCCTCCACCATATTTATTTTAATTCAAGGCTGTATTTAGTTGTGATTTTGCAGTTTTTGCCTCCTACAGTAGACAAAGAACAAGTGGAGCCCTCTGTCATATGCATTGTCTAAACAATTTTACGATCAACCTTTAAATCGGGAGGATCTTATGCACTTCGGTTGTACAAAACAGGACAGCCTGTGTTGGAATGGTCCACCTCTTGTATGTGCACGTTTAGAAATTGCAGCCGGTTCTGAGCCATGCAGAGCTCCACAGTCCTGCTCTGTATGTACGCTGCACCGTCTTTGCTCCTGCATGACCACTCATGCTGCGAGAGCGATTGGCATGAATTGCATTTTCATATTTCACACGCTCAAAAACGCCCAGAAGCCGCACAAATCCAAGCCGCGGGTGACAGAGTTCGAGGTCACCGTGATCTCATGTTTGAGAAATGGTGTTAGTTATTATTGAAATCAGATTCCCCCAACACGTGATCGATTAGTATACTTAAATCATGGTTGGAGAAGATGAGTAATTATGCATGGTAGGAAGCAGAGGATCCATTGAGCTAATTCACAGGAGGCTCTCCAAAGCCACGAGGAGGGACAGAGTATAGAATCATAGTTCCTGATATTAGCATAGAGGCAGGAGGCGATATGGGAGCTAAAAGCATAACTGGAGGGTAAGAAAGAAGCAGAGCCTCGGGTCTTAGGGATCAATGTGCATGCATAATGCTGAGGATACATACCCGAGGAGAATCTCAGCCAGCTTAGCCCCGCAGGGGTTTTCATGGTTAATGCCTATTTCAGAAGGTGACAGCAGCATTGCAGAGATCTCAAAGGAGCAGAAAGCTTTGAAAAGACGAGTTTCTTCTTTGCATTTTCAGTTCTGATACAATCCTCTGTTTACGTTAGCTGATACATTTACGATTGAATTTCAAATCATGTCATCTTAAGTCAGCTGTTAGAGGTTTATTTCTTTTACTAAATATGGCTCCTCCTTCAAATGAATACACTGAACCCTTTGGACATTTTTTATTTTAATCACTTGCTTAATTTACAAAATTAATTTCCCTGTGATGTCAGTTTTTAACACTTTTTCATTCCTATTTATATTAACATATAATCATCAAAATATCCCCCCCCCCCCCGTCTTGTCGTTATGTAGATGATTGAGGTACTGCTTCTTCTATCTCTAAACTCTGTTTTTTTCTTTACTTTATTTTCATTAATTTTTACCTTGATTCTACCAGGAAGTACCATTGATAATAAGATAAATGTTTTAAAAGAGAGACCTGAAAAAGGCATCAAGGGCAGCCATACTAAATCACAAACACATTAAAAACTCAACCATCACAACATGGGAAACTTACAACCATTTAAAACGGTGTCTTTTCAAGAAAAAGAGAAAAACAACAACCACATGCCAACATTTGCTTTTGTCATTGACTCAAACTGATGAGAGTAAATGACAGTCCCCACACAATGATCTTTTAGGTGAAAATAAAGGTGGACTGAGTGATAGAAAAATCATTTCTGCAACACAGATTTCAGTTTGCCCCCATTTCTTGTCAAAAAGTCAACTTTAATACAAGTTTTAGACCAAATGGAAGAAGTCCCTTTCAGCTTTTAAAGCCCTGTAGCTCATAAGTTTCCTTGCTCGTCTGACATCACGACGAGACAGACAAGCTCGAAGCTTAGATTCTCCCACCGCATGGTTTATGACTCCCATCGACGCTTCACATATCTATTTCAGCCTTTCAATCCCTATCAAATGGATTTTGATATCATCATGGCAGCGCTTGGATCATTTATTTTTCGATGATAGATCAGGAAACTGCAAAATGAAAGCCATGTCAGAAGCTGCTATTGTCCTTAATGTGAAAGATTCTCTCAGCTGCACGGATGATGTGGAGTTTTATTGCAGAGCGAGTATTTGTAGTCATGTGGGAAATACTACTACTGGAAATGCAAATCTGGGACTGATGGATTCTCCTGAATGTATAGCCCTGGGTTGATGGATTAGGCAAACGCCCCTCTTTTCATTCCTGCAGAGGAAGAGTTCAAGCTTTTAACTTTCAGGCTCTCATCTAAGGAAACAGTCAGGTCTATGCAGAAGAAAATTCAATATTGCTTTTCATTTAAATTTGGTACATGCATAAACATATTTAGCACTGTAAGAAAACACACTGCTGACCTACTACATTTCAAGTAGTCACAGAATACATGAAAAGTATCAATGTCCAAAACCAATACTGATCAAATATTCAGAAGAGCTGGGGTATACTGAAGATCTCTACAGGGTAGGTTGTGTTTCAGACATGTTTAATGCTTACTCTCATCTTTGTGTGCATACACAACCACAAAAAAGAGATTGTGTTAAGAAATGAGTTAAACGTACAATAGAATTTTATTCTAATGTTTACACTGAAATATCGTCATTAAAAACGGACTAAACCTATGTTCTATCTAAAACGTTTGTTGAGTGCTAACAATAGCTCACATTTTTCCAAAAGTTATCAAAGCCAGAGAAATCATTCATTTTATACTTGTAATGGGACGTGTCTTGTTGTGTCGGCCGCCATGACAGAGCCATCATGACAGAAACCACATGTTTAGAGTTACCGTGGAAACACCGGATGTTAAATCAAAGACATAAGGAAGTGGGAATTGCTACTGAAAGCTGCTGTCGCTGTATGTGCTGCCGTGATTAAAGCAGTAGAAACATTTTTTTTTAGCTTGGTCTCTATTTCTTGTAGAGGCCTTAATTAATTTTGAGCACTTTCATGTTCATTTGAAAACAAAAGTGTTAAAAAAGGAGCTGAATTAACCTGTTGACCTGTAAATTGGCTCTCTTATGATGTGAGTTAAAGGTGTTAGAAGTCACATCTTGGGTGTAAATAAAGTGTCTGAATGGAAAATGTTAATAAGAGGTAAGATTTTCAGGCAAATGCGTGATAAAGTCAATCACCACACTCAAGAAGTGTATGGATAGCAATGCAGAGCTTGTAGTATACATGTTTGAGAGTTTCTTTAAATGATCTAGCACTTAAACTGACAGATCTTTAATGATCACACTCAGAGTAAAGAACAACTTCAGGTACAATGCTTCCATTCTCATTAATATTTTTCTATTACAATGTCCAATATTCTTAGACTTTCCTCAGTTTCTGACCCACTTAGAGACAGATGCATTATTCCAATAAGTGTAATTAAGCAGTAATTAATGTCTGCTTGGTTGACAAATCGGATTCTCGTATGTGTCACTTATTCCTAGATCCTATCTTAAAGGCAATTATCAGCAGCAATTATTGAGCTCTGTAAACAGTGGAACAAATCTTTGTCACATCGGACTCGGACGTAATTGCTTCCAGGTTTCCCACCTGACAGAACAAAGCAGACGGCAGCAACACAACAACGAGGCAGTTATAATTAGGCCTTAAATAATTAGTGTTAGCATAAATTAACATGCCTGCAAGGACTGTATTGATTGACATTGATTGTGTTTAAATAAGCGTCAAATAGATAACCTTTAAAAAAGTATTTATATTACCAGCATGAGCGTTTTTTTATTCCCTGATAGGACCTATAGTTTAGTACAGACAATCATAGCAAATTCTGCAAATGACAGTCTTAATCAATAACCTCTCTGCTTGAATGTGATAATATACTGCTTTCATTTTGGAGCTTTTCCTCTTCCTCTGTCACATAACAGCATCTCCACAAAGTTAATTGCCTTTCTACTTTGTCATCGTAAGTGTAAAAGGGACCTGTAGGTAAACAGTAACTTCCAGGTGTAACTGGAGGACCAAAAGGTTTGAAAGTTGACAGAGCAAAACAACAAGGATTATTTTGTCACAACGAGGTATTAACCATTCTGCCTTACAGATGACACTCTAAGCTAGCTGTATTGTTTTGTTTCCCCAGTTTAAAAAAGGGTTTCAATTCCAAGACAAAATGGTATGTATGAATAATGAGAACTTTGCACTTCTTAAGAACAAGCCTTGACCGTGAAGGAGGACTTGAATTGAGTCAAAGAAGCCAGCAGCTCAGTACTTTATTATGGTTTGGTCAAATCAAAGGCATGTTGTTCTTTCTAGATTTGTAAGGAGCTTCTGTGGTTGTCAACAGCTGCTGTTTCTTCCACAAACGAACAGGAGCTGTGTTTGGAAACACTTATTAATTTTATATTTTTTATTTTATAAGTTTATTTGAATCAGGGACATTGTACAAAAAAAACATTAGTCTCAGAAGAGAAGAGATGCTACATACCAGATTTAGCTAACTAGCTAATTTCCATCCGTTGTCCCTGGGCAGGTGATGGTCCCTGGGCACTTCAACACATACTGGTGACTTTAAATATGAGGTGAATGATTAAACAGGCAAAGTATGAACAAACAGTAAAGAATAGCATTGAGGTTGAAAACTAGCCAAGTTCCCCAAAAAACATCAATTAGAAATACGCTGTCATCTTTAAGACTGCTTTTATAGAGGAGTACAGGTGACCAATGGATATAGTGTTCACAAAAATGGGACTTGATAAATCATTGACCATTGGCCACATACATTTACTTAATTCATCTTCCAGTCCAATTGGATGGTTTTGCCAAATCTGAAGAATTTCCCTGCAGGCATTCCTGAGATATTGACTCATAAGACTGGGATGGATACACTCTGAAAAGTCCCATAATGCCCCCATACTTATTCAACCCATGCCTACTGTGAATAAATATCAAAGAATAGACAACTAGAAGAATTCCTTTATACTCTGTTTCTTCAGGCAGTTCTGCACACTGGTGTCATGTGAATTACTGTACTTCCAAGGTTGTACACCATCAGGGACCACTAGATCGATTTACCGTAGCTCACTGAACTGTCAAGACAAATGAACATGCTGTAAAACGCCAGGTGAAAGCAAGTAGTTCCCCTCACCTTGGAAGAATCCACCTCTCCAAACTTAAATGTATTCCAGTTCTTACCAGAAATAAAAGCTGCATGAATAATTGACTACATCAAAATGTGCATAATAACCATTAAACAACAAAAATCTCTTTTATTACTGAATATTAAACCCCAAGCATTTGTCCTCGAATGTACTAAGTCTTTGCACAACTACTCATTATGTTAAAGAAGTCAGCCTTAATACCTTTTCTCTCTCACAGATGCATTTAATGAGCTGTCTAGTAGGCTATTTTTAGATATTCACTTTAATGTAAGCACATGCAGGGATCAGAAAACCAGACATAGCACTGGAAAATATCTGTGGAGTAAAGATTATGCCTTTAAAGTACTGTCTGATACCTCATTGATCCCTGTTGGAGTAAAAAAAAAAACGATCTCCTGTCCCTTGTCGACATGGTGATCGAGGTCAGCCATAAAAGATCTCTGTTCTAAATCAGCTTGAGGGCACTTCAGCATAGACTAGACAGCAGCTCAACACTTGAAGTCAATAACATGCTATCAACACAGCCATACAGGTTCTATGTGTTATGAGCTTATTGCAATGTACCAATACACAAACACAAGTCCTCAGCTGACATGTTCACTGCATTCCCTTTTGAAGTATGACTGTCGATCAACAATTGGTTATCCTCAAGTTCAGATAAACGTCTAATAGTCAAGCAACAATATAATATACAGTGTATATATTAGTCATAAGGCATGCAAGGAAACCTCACAATTTTAGCATACACTTGAGCCATTGAAAATGTCCTGATTTGATTGAAATGTTTAATTTAAATGAAGGATATTACATCAGACGTTAACACCTGATACTAAGTTTAAACTACAGGGGCCTCATTGATAAATTCTCTTTCATTTGGCCTTAGCATGTTTCATTGCTCTTTTCTTCTACTGTTAACTAGTAAAAGTGGAAAAGATCTCACTGGAAAGAAATTAGACATCTTTCACATAAACTATTTTGTCAAGCTTCATTTCTGACGACTAGAGACCAACATATTGTTCAGTGCATTCTTGATTTTTTCCAGAACAGTTCCAGTATAGTTTTGCAACACGCCCAACTGTAAGTAGTAATAAATAATCCAAGTAAAACTCCTCAAATTCTGAGTTTCTGAACAAAACAGACATTTCACGACAAAAAAAAATACCCTCAACAATTCATGACAGCAGCAAGCACACTTTCTGTCATATTCCTAAAAGTTGTACTTCCATATTTGGGCAAGAATTTGTTTTGAAGAGTCTGAAAGCACAGCGTTCAATATGTTGTATCTGGAAATGAGACGCAGGAGGGCTTTTTGCACAGAAGTCTTTCCCTATTATTGATGATGGAGGAGCTATTAAAGTCAGACAAAACGTTGATTGCATTACTTGTGAATAATATGTATTTATATGAGTTGATAATCTGAAGCTGAGGCTGTAGTTGCATAGCTCAGAACAGGTATTTCTGCTTATATAGGAGAGGGTATTACAATACATACATTGTTTCTCATCAAATTTAGGTTTTGTTTACTATGCTGTACACCCTGTATGCCTATATTAACTATAAACTTTCCTCTGATTTTATTTTTTACCTCCCGTTTGCCTCTGTGGTGGGTAAAGCCTGCGGCAGCGTCACATCTATAACTCATTACTGCAGTGACTCCAGAGTAATTGCTTATGAAGTTGGGAGATTCTTTCATGTGATCTCTGGCACGTGACCAAACGTGCTGACCTAAGCTGTCATGGGTTGTTAGAGCCCACTTAAACACACATAGTACTTATCTCTAATAGTTCAATTTCATTCAAACCCGGTTATCATTTAATGAGCGATGATAATCTTCATGAAAGTGGCTGCAATATATATTTTAATCTGGTGAAATTGTTGCAATTTGGTGCTTTTATTTCTTAATGTATTATAGCTTTTAAATGCAATCTATAATCTGTGTAATAAGAGATTCTTTCCACAAATCTTTCTGAGATCTGTATCTTTTGTTATCAGACATATTTCCTGGAGGATACATTGGTTTTCTTATGTCGAGTTCTCAATATAATATCCTTATTTTAGATCCTTCAATCTAAGTTTGATATATGTTGTCATTTACATGACTGATTGAGCGTTATTTATCCATTTGAATGGGCTTTGTCTGCACATTTTCTGAGGACAAACTAGGATATCCAGAAGTAATGGCGTGTTTTTGTTGACCTGCATCCTGTGTTTGTGTGTATGTGTATGGATGGATGGTTCGTCTCGTCCTAATCATGCCAACCTCAGGGGTGATAAATGTGGCTTGTCTCTGCACACTTACCACCAAGGCCACAGTCTGTGAGGCTGTCGTCCAATGATAAGAATGATAAGCACAAGAACAGTGCACCCATGGACTATATTTCCCATGTACCCCAGAGATTAGTGAGTTACGCTATGACAAGCCAGTGACACTACAGGTCTCTCTAGTGTCCTCTTTTTATTTTGTTTCATTCTACTTTTACCAAAACTGCAGCCATCACCTTGTGTTTCCTTAAAACTTCATGAGGTCTGCGACTGAGGTTCCTACTTCTGTTCACCTGCACCTCTGTTGGATAATTTATGCCTTTAAGTCAGCGTAGCTTCTCAGTTAAACAACCACTTTGTGTCCCTTCAGGGATGGACAATGCAATATTATATTCACATTGTGCTGCTCTGGAGTAATTCTCAATCTTGGATTAAACCTACCCAGTGAAGCATCTGGCTTCATATTTCCATTCACTTACTATCATGCAATTAGACCATTATTTCTTTATCAAGTTATACATACAAATGTTAAAATAAAGCAGCACATGGGAACAAATTTGCAACCCATTGCTAACAGTATGGATTTTATGATGCAACATTTCACTCGTTTTCTTCTTTAATTTAGTTGTATTTTTTAAGCCTTTAAGAAGGTGTTACTGAGGTAGTTTGGCTTTTTCTCTAGGACATTTTTAACAGACACACAAATTCATTTAAAACCCTAAAGACATACTCTTAGCAGTGTGAAATAACAAAGACTAAAATGGAAGAGGATATGTGGCATAATCAAGGACACTTTAGAGGAGATCAAACCTGGCACCATCCAGTTTTAAAGCAATCTCTCCCTGGTCAGCCTGTCACTCTTGCCAATATAAAAGCAATGTTTTGTACTGAGCTGTATTTTTTCTCTATCCAAGCCAAATTGTTGTTCAAGCTCTCCAAGGACAACTGTTTTCAAAAACCAAACCATTCTCCCTGATGGAGTCAATAGTTGTCAAGGACCGGCACAGACAGCTCAGTGTGAAAAGTGACTCAGTGCTGCTTTAACAAAAGATTTTTTCCCGACTTTTCGAGGTTTGACATCGTTAAAGCTCGGTGTGGGAGTTGAAACAGCCGCAGATTTTTGAAAGCATCACAATGCAACCATGACTTCTGTGTGTCCCTTTGAGAAGTTTGGAGATGTGGATGTGAACTTTTGTAACTTTCTAAACACCCACCTCTGTACCTGAGTTGTTCCTTTAACCTTAGAAACTCTGTTTTTACATTTGTCAAGGCAAATTCAAAAGCAAACAACAAAGTAGATTGTGTTGTTCTCGAGACAGCCTTACCAGTAGAGACAGCATGTGCTATGATGTGCAATAGTTAAAGTCACACAGATTTTTAGGATGGTGTCAGGTGTGAAAGTTTTTCCTGTGGTTGCAGAGACATCGATTGACCCAAACAGAAGCATTTTTTGGATGCATAGTGGCCCAAATACACTCAAAGGATTTTCTCTTTTGAACAATCATGAGAGGAGATAACATGAGTGTGAAATGCATACCAAAAGCTACTTTGTTTTGCTCAACTCTGTTTACATTGCAATACTGGAAGAAAAGGTATAACTGAAAATGTATGTTACTTGTGTATTTCCAAGAACACTGCAAATTTTATGCAAAACTTAAAAGATGAAATACTACTTACATTTGAATGGCTCCATGCTGTTATGTCATGCAAAAGACAAATAGAATCAAGAACACATTTGTATTATTTACGTCCAATAAAATGTAGGTATCTTGGTGCCAGTGGCCTAGTGGTCAGTTTGCGCGCCCCATGTACAGAGGCTACAGTCCTACAAGTGGACAGCCCGGGTTCGGCAGCCTGTGGCTTCTTTCTAGCATGTCATTCCGCACTCTCTCACTCCTTGATTTTCAACTTTATCCACTGTCCTGTCTCTCTAATCAAGGCATAACAAACCCAAAAAATACATCTTTAAAAAGGGTAAGATATTCAAAAGAGCCATATCATTAAAATATTTGTATGTGATCATTTTCGTGCCAGAAGAAAAATGGTCTGACACCCAAACTCCAAACTAACTTGGCCAATGAAAGACACAATCGGCCCAAAGGCAGAAGACAGGACAACAACCAAAAATAATCTCATGTTTGTTGCATGTAAAGACCCATGAGATTGTACCATACGGCAAAAAAAGACTAAGAGTCTTTCTTTGTGTGCAACCGTTGTTCCTGTGACCCGAGGGTACCTACTTAAGCTGCGAATCAACTCTTTGAAAAGACACTGAAAGACAGAAGAACAGAGCTCATATTTCAGTCTGTTCTCTCTGTACTCGGCCATGTTGTTGTCTGCTTTAAGCTTCCCTCGCTGGTCTCCCCAATGGGAGTTTGCACCACGTTCCTGCCCGGCCCGGGGCAGGAGGCTGATGATGAAGGTCTGGACGTCTTGTGTGGGGCCGTGGGGGTTGAAGCAGGGACCCGCTGGTCGGCAGCCGTGGGACTGCTGAGGACTGGTGGCAGATGGGAGAGCAGGAACACAGAGTCCTTGAGCTGGTCCCGCTGTTTCTTCTCGCTCTTATACTCCATCGCTTTTTTTCTTTTTGCAGAACCCCCTGTTTTCCTTCAATACACTTGTCCTGTACTGATATCTATTTCCCTCTCTCTTTCACGAAATCTGTTGTTCATTACCTCTATCATCTCAACCCCTCAAATGTCTTTATCTTTCAGTTTTCTAACATTTTGTCTTTCTCTTCTCTTTTGTCTCATTCTGATTTCTTGATTTTCACGTGATCATCCTTGTCTCTTTCTTTTGTTCCACCTCATTGTCCTTTCTTTGTGCTCATCATTTCAGTTTTCTTTTGTCCTAAATACCCTTATCATCTTTTCTTCTTCCTTTTGAGTCACTCTTTTTTTTTTCTCACTTTCGCATACTCATTTTCTCTGTTGAATCCCCTAATTTGCGTTTTTGTGTTTTGAAAGGACAGAATGTAACTAACATTGTAGTTAACCGTATTATTCTGTCCTTGATTTTTTTCTTTCCTCCCCCCCATCCCTCCTTTACTCTCCGTCATTCTTTGCGTGCCTTTAGGCTCCTCGGGGGAGCTTCTTCTCATGTGGTCTCACTTGTCCTTCAGCGTGAAACATGCAATTCATGCACACGCACCAATACACACAAGTGGAATTCACTCTTTTCGTGAAATGCACCTGGAGGACACACACTCGATCAGTCTCCCTGCTTTGACAGTGCCTGTGCACTCTTGCTGTGACACACTCTTCTTGCATGCACACAGGCAAAGTGGGAATTTAGAGTTGTACATTTTGTTCTCAATTTTAACACCCAGTGGAGCTTCATCTACACACAGACACAAACACACAGAGTAAAAAAAGATACTTCCAGATCTTTTCTCTCCTCATGTTTTAGCCCGCTCTCTGAATCTATAGCTGGTCTTTATGTAACTCTGCACAGTTAAAGCCACCATGTGACCTGACCATCCATTACTTCTAAATGTCTTTTCAATTTCAACATTTCTTCCAACTTTAACACGAGCCCTTAGACCTCAGCTGACCTTGGAAGTCCTAAAGCCGTTATGAGTTAGCACGGTTACTGAGCTCTCCTCTGTCCCGGCTCGAGACATCACTAAGCAGGTTAGCTGTGTACTGTGTGGTATTGGAAATACTTAAAATGTGGTTAAAGCTGCATAGAAGGGCAATGTCTGTGATGTTTCTGGTCAGCCAGTCTGCCACTTTGGTCTAAATGGAAAAATCTTGTCAGACCTTTGTTTTTCACATGAAGACCAAAAACTCTTGAACACACTTAAATTAAAGAACAATGTCCTCACTTATTAATCCAGACCATCTCAGACCAGGTGAATCCAGAGGCCACAGATGCTCTTTGTCAATGGTTATATCTAAGTCATCTGAATGGTATCTTCTTTCTTCATTCAAAGCTGGTGTTTTCCATTGTAGACAATAAACATGCTTAATGTTTGAGACTGAAATTGTCCTGAAGCAGAACTTTCAAAACTCCAGTTGAAACCTAATTTGTAGTCATTGTTATGAATCAACATGTTGCCTTGTACTGCTCTTTGGAGTGTTGTTGGAATGAGTTATCCATTGTTCTTTCTAATTAAGTACTTTCGCCCATGTCTTTGTTTTTTAACCGTACCCGCGGCTCTCAGCTCTTCCTCTGGAGCTTTCTCATTGTGCTTACAGCTCCCAGAATCCACAGCTGGTAGCGCTTCATGACACCGAGGCTTTTGGGAACAGCAACTGTCTCACTCGGCTACACAGTAACTTTGTCACAATCAGACGAGCTAATTAGCCCTGAGCATCGAGATTAGTCATGTGGAGTTTTGGGAGAGGCACTGAGATATGATAAAGTGGCATCAATTGCAACAGTGGACCAGAGATAAGACTTGTATCTGCCTGAAATTAGAGCTTTTTTATTCAGACAAATACTACATTTTCTAAACTGTATGAACTGAACAGAGCCTGCACATTGTACCATGAAGATATAAAAACTCAGAAAGACCACCAACTGGAAGGAAAAGCTTTAGATTAGAGGTTTTCATAGGAGTAACATTGTATTTACTGTAAAAATACAGTAAGTTTAAAGCTAATACATCATACACTCATATTGTTGTTGAATTTTAAAGACTTTGCATGCATTTTTCTATCAATTCAGTTCTAATGAATATGAGAATGGTCCATTATGGCAAGAAAGTAGAAAGACATATCAAGGCTGGAATAAGATATAAACTGTGTCATGCTATTTTTAATTTGAATCGGCAGGCTCTGAAGTTTAACAAGTTTTAATTTTCTGAGTTTCTCTGTTCAGCTCGGCCAAAGATGTATTTATTATCCCTGAAGACAAGAGGGGTATTCTCAGCAGACGTCGACTCAGCCTCTGTAAAGATCACTATGAACACGAGTTAGGGAAATCTCTTCAAGCTACAGGCTGCAAAGTCGGAGAAAAAGTTAGCAGATCCATTCGGTGGTTCAGTTTGGCCAAAGGCAGAGCTCAGGGAGAAAACAAGAATCTTTCAGAGATATTCCTCTGAGAGTTCCTGCAAGAAAGGAACTCTCAGAGGAATCGCTTTACAACACACTGATTTCCATGTCATTAATAATAAAACTAGGCCTGTCAGCTTTATCACATAAATTGGGATGTGATAAAGGTCCGAACTTAAGCATACCTTTTTTTTTAATCGCGTGCCATTGCATCCATTTCGGAGCATAGTTGTTAGCATCTTCCTGCTCTTGGAGTGATGGAAAAACGACACCTTCAAATGTCTCATTTCACTTTAAAAACGTAATATCCACCTTGTGACGTCAGACATTTCACTTTTTATCGTTCCCTTTTTTTCATTTACTTCTCCATCCATAGCAAGATCATTTCTTCTGTGGTGCCAATGTCGTAATTTTCAATCTACCAGAGGTTCCTCTTTTCTTTCAAAGTAAAAGCAGTTGATATGGACACAGGAGGTAAAGTACCCTTAGCACAAGACAGTACAACATCCCAAAATACAACTCTGAATAAGCTGACTGAAATCTATGAACAAAAAAGAATTTTCATCGAATTTACAATCTGTCCACATTAACGGAGATGAAGCTGATCTGTGTTAAGACATGGTGAAAAATGTAGCTTTTCTTCATGAATGACTCACCACAGGTAATCAATTCATGAATTATTTCTAGGTTATAAAAACAGAGCAAAGAAAAACAACTGCTGACACTAATGAGCTACTTAAACTTTGTTGAGAAAACTGAGGATAACAACCAAAAAGACAAAAAAGATCCAATCAGGAGAAAACAATAAAGGAAAGAAAAAACATCCCCATAGCCATTTACAGACAGATTTCTGGCACGGCCATTTTTATTTTTTTAATGAACTCAGATCAGCTTAGAAAACAAGAACAAAAAATACATGGAGCTCTCTTTTTAGATGTCAAGTAATTTATTTCCATGGCATGGTCATGTAGACGTTTTTTGTATAAGCTATAATTATTATAGATTTTTAGAATAAAGAAAGGTACTCATTAACAATATGCAAGCAAAGGATCAGTGAGAAAAAATGGAGAGCTTGACAACTCAACAGAATCATGTTACTTGATCTTGTACACTTGTTAAATTGACACGAAAAAGCCAAGCGATAATGAATGTAATGCACTCTTTGCATGCCAACATGTCCTGTCGTAAGTACACAAAGAAGTTAATGTAGAAACACGAAACATCAACATGTCTGTTTATTAATTAGTAGCTGCTCTGCTTCGTGTGACCAAGGACCGGGGCTTGTCCTGTCCTGGCCCGTCAACATGGCAAGTTCGGACCGCAGCCAAAGACCTCAAGGTCGCTGCTGTCTCATCAATTTCAAGGCTGAAGCAGATGGCTGTGTCTTTGAGTCGTCCCTCCAGAGAGCCTGCAAGCCTCAGCATAGCGGGCGAGTACAGACCGGAGCACAGACACAAGGATGCGTAACTAGTGAGAGGAAGAGAGCTGCAGTCTGAGCAGGAGAGAGAGAGGTGTGGTCCAGGAGGTCCAGTTGTTGTTAAAGTTAATTTCTTTCCTGTGAGATGGAAGTGAGCATGGAGTCAGGGTGGGTTCAAGGGTTCGTCAGGTATCTGTTAGAGCTCTGGCTTGTTTCCAACCACTGAACTGGAAAAGAGGAGCTAATGTCTCTGAAGTGAGAACACACCGACAGTGCACTTTATCGAGGTTATGTTCTAATCTCAACATTTGTCTGTGCAACTTCTTCAACTCTGGCCTTTCAAGTTGTTATAATTAAAATGGTTAAATACCAACATGATTTGTCCTAAGGGTTTTATTCATGACATTAAAACACTGTTTTTATGCCTTAAGGGGTAATGAGAGTATGCTCTGCTAGTTCTTCATTGAAACACTTGGAGCAAATCAGAGGGTGACAGTTAATGTCTTTTTTTATAATAAGCATGGTTATATAGTGTTTATAGTCACATTTGTCATCATCATGTACACAACAGCACAACTTTACATCTTCCAACAACTAAAACAAGCAATGTCTGTGCAGGTCCTCAAAAATGAACACTATACGCGGTTGTAAGATGCAGTATGCACATGAACAGTAGGGGGCAGTGTAGAGGCAGTGGTTGACACTTTCGACAAAAATAGCTTTTTTAGGATAAGCAGATGGACCAAGATCTCAATTATCCACATCTGTACAATGTTTCATTGGCACAGCACAGCAACAAACAAGCCTGTCAAAATAGCTGGCGACGAAAGTTTACGTTTAAACTTGCAAAAACAAACGGTGAAAGAGTGCAGGGCGAACTCCGTTCTAGGAGGCTGCTGCTCTGCCTTTTCCTGCTGAGATCTCTGAGTCAACATAAATGTTATGTTTTTTGCCATTTCCATTGTTTACATCGTGCTCACCAATAAGTGCCATACTGCCTGATTTCTCTGGTGTTGCCTCTCGAGACATCCTTGAATAACACATTTAGTTCATAGTCAAGTATGTGAACAAATGCGTTCATGACGCAGCTGGCTGTATACTCAGAGATGAAGATTTAAAAAAACCGTACATCTTTGGTCTCAAAGAACTTGTGTTAACTTGGGAAGCTTGGATCTGTTCCTATGTTTAAGGGTGTATGTGTGTTTGTCAGACATGTAGGCATCAAACTTGTGGAAACATTTCAACAAAATTGAAAAGGAACTTGAAACAGCACAACAAAATGTTTACTTTGAAGGGTTATCCATCACTCTCTGTCCAAGTTGTTTTCATTTCGAATAAGAGTGAATGGCAGCAAATGGCTTCATCTGAGACCTGACAGCTCCAACAGGATTGAAGCTGTGCACACAGCAGGACTATTGCATTGTATCACAAAGTTTCATATTGTTCAGTTGCCACATTTAAAAAACAAATCTCTATCTTTGCATGCATGGTTGCAACAGTCCAATGAGATTGTGAGGGAGAGGGTGTAGAGTTCTTGCTCTGGGTATGCTTAGCGAAGGCTGAATCATGAAAGAAAGGAGTAGGTAATCTACCCGATGTAAACAGCCTAAGATGTAGAGCATTTGTATATGGACAGAAATTTGAAAAGAAAAACAAGAAAACAGGACATTTGATCATGAAGCCTGTTGTTGCTCTGTATAACTTAGACCTATCACTGAAGTGCATGACGTCCACTGCAGCAGTCTAGAGTCTCTGTTAATAGAAACCAACAGTGGCAGATGTTTCATGTGAACTATCCCTCTGCAGGTTGAACGTGAACCCGGACATAAAGGTGTTATTTCTTAATTTGCTGCCAACAATATATGGTCAATTAAATGGTAGCTTGAAATTGAAACATTTTCCTACCCGTTATTTACCTCCTCCCATGTTCACAATCATAAACACCAAACACAACCAAAGCATCAACAGAATTTCCCCTGCAAAGTACTCTTAAAGTGCTTTTGTTTGTTTGTTTGTTTTTGAAACACAAACTCACTCTCGTCATCTGTTTATAGAGGACACACTTGTTCTCAGACTGGCACTGGATATAAATTGTTAAATATTATTCCTAGGGATACTGGGCCAGGGGAAGCAACACTCGGCATGTGTTGACATATAAAGCGTGTCATTTGATGCCTGTAGCTCTTAACAAATACTCCACATGACTAAAGCAATAAAATGGCATTTTATAGATTTTATTATCATTCTATAAAGCCGAAAGATTTACATTTGTGTTATGAACTGACTGCTCCAGTGCAATGACAGGGGATGTTTGCTTTACAACATCTTAGCATTTAAAGCTATCAACAAAGACATAAATAATGGTCATGCACTGACAATTGCAGAAAGGGCTCCAATCTGTTTATTATTGTCCTTTGTACGGCACTCTAACCCTTTCGTTACTATAGGTCGTGACCCAATGTCCAAGTGGATGCTTTGCTTGGGATGAAAAATGTAGTTGTAGATAGAAAAAGTCCACCGTGAGCAGCACGAAGGCAATCAAGAGACTAGCTAATAATTTATAGCGGTGTCTTTTATCTCAGGCTTTTTTGTTCGTGGGGCTCACCTCTTGTTCTTTTTATTGTCAGACTCTTTTGTCTTTGGTTCAGTCAAGGGCTGATCAAGCTGCTCTTTCACTGGCATGAAAGAGAACTGAAATACAAAGACATCTCTATTGAATCATCTCAATTTGAGATGTTCCACAGTCACACCAAATGCTTAGCAACATCTGATTGCTGAGATCTTTTACTCACAATTATCGTGAATAGCCAGTGTCATTGGTCAAAGATTTCTGCTTGATGTTTGTTTAACTCATGACCTTTCTCTCTCTCTCTCTCTCTCTCTCTCTCTCTCTCTCTCTCTCTCTCTCTCTCTCATCATCAACAACAGGGGCCACCAAAGACATGGGCAAGATGCTCGGTGGGGAGGAGGAGAAGGATCCGGATGCGCAGAAAAAAGAAGAAGAAAGGCAAGAGGCGCTGAGGCAACAGGAGGAGGAGAGGAAGGCCAAATATGCAAAAATGGAGGCAGAGAGAGAAAACCTCCGACAGGGCATCAGAGATAAGGTACGACAAAACCAAAGAGTCCCAGCTCACTTTATAAACATAAGATTCACGTTTGAAACAATGCTCACCCGCTTGTTTATTCCCGAGCTGTTTTGAAAAGAAAGAAATTCTTTCACATCCAAATCTCTGGTTAGTTCAGATAAGTTTTATACAGCGCACAATGGAGACAGAATGAATCCAACAGCGTAGTCTCAAACATCTGACCAGGAGAGGGTTTTGGACAAGACTTTATTCAGGAAGCAGAGCTTATTCTCTGTGAAGTCAAAAGAGAACAATGAATAAAAGATGAAAAAAAAAAAGAGATTGGTGAGTTTAAATGTGTGCAGAGCATCACGTATGTTCCATCAAAAGTGTAGAAACAGCTGAAAAGAAGTACCAATGACATCATGCCTCTTTATGTCATAATTAGTTTGCTCAGACAGGTCAGGTTCTTCAGTTAACGCATAAAAGATTTCTTGGGGATGAACTTCAGTTATCAAAGCTTTAACAGGACTTTGTTAAGATTCACTCCTTTGTCTCTATAAGCCTATCTTGTATTTGATACCATTGATTAACATTTTATTACAGATTAATTAAACAGTAAGCATGGATTTATCAAAGCCTGTTCATATGTAGATGAATATTCCTCTTGACATTGCTAATATTTAATTGAATATCTGACTTGAGAACTCCCTAAGGCCAAGCTGAGTTTAACACTTTCCCGTCTTTGGAGTTTGAGGATCGGCTGCACACTCCACTGAGTCCTCAGAGATTCTTTAGTTTGTCTTTGGAGCAATCGTGAAAGAAAAGGGAGGAGGGCGACAGAGCGATATGACAGGATATCTTTGGAAAGTGTTTGATTATAGCGAGTGGAGAAGGACTGACTAAGCGTGACTGTCTTCACTTCCACTGATGCAGGCCTGTGTCGCTGTGAAACAAGTGTGAACGGGAGAGAGGGAGACAGAATTTGACAGATTGCAAGAGAAAGAATCACAGCGGCATGAAGAGAAAACAGAGAACAAACAAGGGAGCAGAAGGATGTACAAAGGAGATATCCATCAATCAATACCACCAATGTTTAGTGTTTTACAACAAAGCAAACAATCAAACTCTCTACCAGGTGTTGAGCTAAAATTTGTGATTGCACTTCTCCAACTACTCAGTTAATAGATCTGCTATGTTTGTCTATCTCTCTATCAGTCTGTGTAGCCAAAGTGAGCAGAAGCATATGCTTGATTTTATGCCACAGGATTAATAACCACATCATCTACTTTTCTAAATCCGCTCTCTCTTTAAGTAGCATCTGTTTTGAATTAGTATGAGGAGCCATTAGAGACATAATTCAGACTGACCTGTACATTAACCAAACTCTTTCAAATACTATTCTTCAAACATGGCACATATTCAGGGGTAATGCTTTTATATTTACAAGTAAAAACTCTTATCAAACACAGCAAACAAATCAAAAGCTTTCACACACAGACTACAACTACAATTTACAAATACATAGCTGAAAAGCTCTGGTTGTGAAACATCGATGTTTTCTAGCAATTACAAGTTAAAAGGCAGTCATCCTTCTAATCTGAAGGAAACAGGGAGACTTAACTCTGAGGCTTTAATGTGCTCCTGCTGCATTTGAGGTGTACTGTGTCTCTGCAGGCTGGAGACTTTGAATGGGAGAGGTAATTGTCAATCATTTTTTAATTTGGCAAATCAGAGGCCTACAATTGAATGTCAATCAAAAACTATTTTTAACAATACACAGTCTTAGGCTAGTTGTCAATCACGAGTTATGTTTTTTAGTCTACAGCTAATACTGAGCCTATGAACTTGTTCAAAGTAAAGAAAAGCTACTGCCGTTCATCTTTACAACCAAACAATAAACTAAATCAACTGCTGAAAAGCTATTGCAGCTGTAAGCATCCCAAAAAAATATGGATCAGAGTGTAAAACCTTCACTGCTGATTCTATTTGCTGCAGCTTCCTGCTTCCCCACATTGACTTGGATGATAATTAGCTTTTTATTGCTGGTGTAGTGGTGTTGGGGGGTTAAGAGTGTAGTTACAAAAGAAGGGTCACAAAATAGCAGAAGGATGAAGAATTTGGAAGAAAATGAGTCCAAATGGCTGCAGGATGACTCATTCAATATTAAACCAACAACTTGCTGCTATCCATTATGTTTTGGCCTTGAAAGTTTTCCATTATAAACCAATAGTTGTCGTTTTGGATTTGTATATGGATTTTTTTTAAAGGCTTTAGCCCATCACAGACTTACAATCCAATTTTTTTAAGGGAATTTTAAGAAATATCAAAACTTGACAAAAGGATGGTAAAGTTTAGCTGGATGCAGAATTTATTAAATGGAACACAATTTCAGTTTTGGCGCTTAAAGTCACTGTCTGCTTAATTTTTGACTGTGCTGTTCTCGACAGCACTAGTCCTTCTCCAGAGATGTACACACTGCCCCATGCACAACTTCTCAGCAGAAATGAACACTAGCAGGTTCCCTTTGAGATATTTATTGCTCCAGAATCACATTAACGTGTTCCTTGGAGAGCAGCAAAGAGGTCATGCTGGAGTCCAGCTCATTTCCCGCGTCCTTGCCTCAAGATGAACCTTTCACTCAGCTTATTGACCTCCCGATGACCTGCAACCTTTTTCCTGAAGTCCAACTGTGTTGTTTTTTTTCCTCCAACTGGGACCACACATGCACAAAAATCTACTGTAGGTAACTGCTGTGGCTTCTGATTCATTTATAGCCGCCCACAGACACCATAAAGTATGACATGATCAACACACTGGTGTTTAATGTTTACTCACTGTTTGATGATCCACTCTGGTCCCAGTTGTCTAAGATTTGTATGAAGGTTTATTGAAGACTGTCACAGTTGTTGTTATGAACTGCTTTGGCTGACTTTCACATAAACAAAATCAAAAGCCCCAAAAAACAATTTCAGAGATAAGCAGGCCTTTACAAAGAAATCAAATTAGTGGGGAATAATAATAAACGAAACAAAGTACCTTGGTAGAAGAATGTATTCCCTTGGCATCCTCCACAGTTTGCTTTTCTTAAACACCTGCCTTCATTATATGGCTCCTAAGAGGCAAGGTCAGGTGTTGATTTGCTTTTGGTTCAGCACCAAAACCACCACTATGTGCTGCCAAACTATTCACATTCAAATAAAAGAATACAAATGGTTTTAACACACCGGCCATTAAGCATAACAAAAAACAAAAGCAATTAGAGCCATAAAACAGAATATTGCTTTTATTAAACATCAAGCATGAGAATTGCTTGAAAGACAAGTCCATTAGTTTCTGTTCTCAGGTGCAGGAATTAGCAAACACAGTTTGCTAAGGGGTCACTCCAATGTATTCGTTTTGGTTTTCACAAGTACAGATCGTACTAATCCACTTGCCCCCGGTCGGGTTTCAAGGACTCTTGCAGTCAACCAAGAACCACATAGAGAGCATTAGAGTCTATTATTACTATGTGTCCTTCCTCAAAATTTCTCCTGACACGGTTTCATTTTGTCTTTGCTACATCAGTGGTAGGTACTCCCTTACCCACCATGCCCAGAACAAGACAGAGATATATTGTATTTGTCTCCAACTGCATCCTGTAAATAGATCCTCTGGTTTGAATAAGCCTGGTGGCAAGTTGGGTTGGGTTTAAGAGGTTCAAGATTGTCTGAATCTGTAGGTAATGGATGACTGTTGAGTATGGCCTCTACCTCACAGAAGATTGTGTGAAGAGAGTTTGCTGTTTTCAAACTGATGACCATGTTTTCTTTGCAAGGCGAATCAGCCTTTCCCAAACACCACCGTGGTGTTCACCTGAGGGTGGGTTAAATATCCATAAAACACCCTTCTGCATGCCCACAAATGGCTCCAACAGTAACGGTTAACATGAAACCAGAACCCTCTTCATCAAAAAAACACAAGCTGCCAGAATATTTGTTTCTAATTATATTCCAGCTAAAATAATTATCCTCCGCTCACCATCTGTTTGGATTCATAGAACCTTCAAGCTCAATTAGAAAAGAAGTGTTCAGACTGACATGCAGCATTATGGGTAAATTGTCTAAGCTTGTCTGGACTTGTTTGTTTCCTGCTGCTGTCACTGTGCAAAACTTTATTTTGCTAAAGTATAATTTTGTTGTTGTTGTCTGGCCTGAAAAGAAGAGTTTTTTTAGGGCCAGACTATGTATCTGACTCAAAGCAATACATGCAGAATCACCAGTTAATAAGACAGAACAACTTACAGCAACTTTCAAATTGCAAACAATTACAATCAAGGTGCAGGCTTACATATTTCCATGCTGCTGCTGTTTTGCCACTTAATGTTTTTAGTGACAATTATGTGCTCTATGTCCTTAAAAAAACACTTTAACTGAAGTTTGTGCAGAAAGGAGTTTTGTTAGCTAATTTTCTCCAGACCTCCAGCTGAGCTCCTCTGCCTGTAATTGGTACATAAAATATGCTAAAAGTAAAAATTAGAGCAAGAAGCTGTGAAAACTCACTCTCACTCTCACAAACACACAAACCCAAAACTTCTGCTAAGTTCCAACTCAACATATAACTGCTCAAATTGATTGTAACTGCTTCATGCAGGCCCCACAAATTTAAAATAGACGGTTCTTAGACTTCATTAAGCTGCATCAGCTAATTTGTGCAAAGGGAGAAATTCAAATCACTCTGCTTGTAATCATTTGAAACCAATTTACCTCAAATGCATGAAATGATCATGTCACGTCTCATGCGCCGCTGTTTTCAGAGGAGAACATTTTGAAGTCAGTCTCTGTATTCACAGGATGATGTGCAGCAGAGGCAGAGTGCCAAACTGTCACTTACTGTTGAAGTAAAGGGACAAGTTGTTCCCACTGCATAACAATCATATACTGTTCAATGGCGCCAATGGCCGTGTGGTTGGTTAGCGCCCCATTTGAAGAGGCTGTTGTCCTTGAGGTGGAACATCCAGATTGGTGTTTAATATCATTCCCTGTTCTCTCTCCTTGCTGTGTAGTACGGCATCAAGAAGAAGGAGGAGAAGGAAGCCGAGGCAGCGGCTGCGATGGAGCAGGCCTCCGAGGGCAGCCTCACCCGTCCGAAAAAGGCAGTTCCCACCGGCTGCGGGGACGAGGAGGAAGAGGAGAGCATCGTGGACACGGTCATGAAGTTCATACCAACCCCACTCATGGATATGTTCAATAAAAAGTAACAGTGCTTTGGGTGTTATGTGATACAACTTCTTACAACGTTCATCTAACTAAGACTAATGCTGTACGACCCAACCCCCCGCCCAAACCTACAGTCACACTTTTCATCACCCCCAACCCTCACCTTCAAACCCTTCAACCCAACTTCTAATCGTCCTGGACTTGAGCAATGTGCAATGATTTGCCCTTGATTTGAAAAACCTGATCCCTAATGGTGATATGTACTTTTAAATCTCTTACACAGAGAATATCCTGTGATTATAACTGCATTTTAGAAGTATGTATACACCTGCACAGATCTTTACCTCAGGGCAAATCATATGTCATGCTTTCCAGGCCAGAAATCACCCATCATCCACCCTTTTTGTTTGTAAATAGCCTCGGGTTATAAAAAGAGAAAATATATAAAAGTGAAATGTGACATATAACAAGATGAATAAGAGTATAAGCCATATTTTTGACTTTTCAGAAATTATCCAAATCATATCAAAATTTGATTGAATTTTCCTGTTATGTTCTTGCTAATATTTGATACATACAGTGTATATAAATACTTATTACATTTTTATTAGTTCTCCGTTGTGAGGATTCACCCCATCAATTGTCCCTTATGTTTTTATGGGTTTATTGTGATTGTGTAATATGAGCGCTGGTGGAGTCAAAACATAATCTGTAAACCAGAAAGTGAAGGAGTTCATTAGAAATAACACTTTTATATTCTTTTTTTCCCTTTTTTAAGCATGCAGTAAAGTTTTGTGAAGTGAATTACAAAAATGGAAACCATTTCATTTGTTACGATGACACAAAATACATTGATATTTGAGGCAATAACTGGTTTTCCATTTTTATTCCATCAACATGTCGTCCATTATGTACAGTAGGTGTCTGAAATGTTCTTCCATTGGGGAAACTATAAATGTTCTCCATACTGAAGTTTGTCTCCAAGAAGTTAGATGGAATTTGTACGATAAATTCACTCGCTTTACATGTTTGTTGTTTTATGTCCTGTGGCAGATGGCACTCACTCTGCCTCTGCTGTAGGACTTCCAAATCTTTAGTTCAGGCTAGTTTAATTTGATTTCTTTTGACATTTCCATCACTTTTTTGTAAGAAAAAGAAACTTCACAAACACAACTATGTTGTGAACACAATATATGTGAACAGACAGTGACAATAGTGCAATATATTGTTCGAAAATGAAGTTTTCCATTGTCCGTTGGTTTAACTGATGGGAGTGAAGTCCCAAATCAGCAATAACAGACAATCTTCATTGTTATGTGTTTAAACTTGTTCCTTATTGTGTTAGTTAATGTAAAAGGCACAGGTGTGTCTGCATAGTGACAGTGACGCCTTCGTAAAGGTCAGACATATTTGATTAAAAAAGAGAAAAGGGGGAAGGTGGGACGTTTTGTTTTGTGTCTTAAAGAAATGTTCAGTCACAGGTTACGGAACCGTTAGCACAACCAGTGTTTGTGTTTGAAATAACAAAACTAAAAGGTTTCCTCTAAAGGTAGGCAGTTACAATACATGCAGAGACATGAGATTAAATAATGAGGGTCTTTTTAAAAAGCATGAAAGCTCCATTACCGATCAACAGATAAAGTTTACCTGCTTTCTGTAGAGTTCAGTCTGTCCCGCTGGAAAATACAGTCGCACAAAAAAAAAAAAGAATCATAAGAGGACGAAATCTAATGTTTCTCCATATGCCTTGTTTTTTTATTTCTTCGTCATTCCTCGGTGTCTTGTTCAAACATTCCAGATATTTCCGACATTCCAACAGACTCGTGCTGGTAACACACAAAATGACAGTAGGCCTCAGTCGATGCCTTTGTTAGCCTACGAGTGCATCACAACAAAGAAGATAAATCCGACACTATGAAAGCTAGGGGAAAATAATATAATGTTAAGATCCCTGTCTTGACAAAGTAAATGCAAAGTACTATTAGCTACCTTGTATAGAAGAATATCCCACATTAAGTTTAAGCACATCTTCAGTGTTTCTATTCAGCTAGCTAAACACTGACATTACTCTTACTCAAAACGTGTGCATTCCTGTGGCATAGATGAGGGAAATGTAGCTTTTATAAATGCTTTGTGAGCTCTGTAATCATGTTGAATATATGAAAAGAACATCTAAGCCACCTATAGAGCACATTTATTGAACTCCCAGTGTTGTTATCGTACTCTGTAAAACTGCCTTTGCCAGCCTCTGTGTTAGCAGATAGTTAGCAAATCGATAGTTGTTTACATGCATCAAAAACACTCAAACCCATTTTCAGAGCAGTTTTCCAATCAAACCAAAGAATAGTGCTGGTAGTAGTAGACTTAGACAAGATTTTCCCATGTTGTTTATTTACTGCATATCTGGTTTATTTAAAAATTCTCAGGTATTCTAGCTCTTAGTTTTAACAGAACCGAATCTAGCCTTCTCTTAGCATAATTAGCCTTCTCGGCAAACAATTAAATTACTACTCTTTTTTCCAGGGGCCTAGCAAGCCTGCACAATTCTTTCTTTTTGAATCACTTTTTTTCTGGTTTGGCCCAAGAATATTCCAGAAGCTAGAATTACTGCCCATGTTGATCCATATTTAACACTTTACTAGCAGATTGCAGACCTTCAGGCTACCAGTGACCCTTTGTGAACTGGTTTGCCCTGAAACCAGATCACCCTTTACATCTCGTCCATCAACGCCATCATAAATCCATTTACCATCATCTTGTAAATGATTGCGCTCTAAATGGCTTATAGACCACTGCCCAAATAAACTGCCCAAGTCATGCGTAATCAATATTTAGCAGTCCAGTAGACTCCAGTTCAGTCGGAAGTCGCTCATTTGTGCCGCTCATACAGCCATTAATATGAATAAGAAACTGCCTGAAAAATATGCCATTAAAAATACTCCTTTGATGTGACTTGAATGTAACTGTCTGATGTATCGCTCTCCTTGCATCTGTCTTACTCTGTTTTGTACTTGTTGAGAAGATGCTTACTCCTGTGCGGTATTTAGTTTCTTTATTGTCTGTAGCCAGTCCTGTTTTTGTCTGCTGGTGGTTTGTATTTTTAAGAAGAAAAAAAAGAATGTTCATTTAGTGAATTCTTTTTGTACTGCAGAAATCTTCTCGCCCTTCTCCCTCCTTCTCTCTCTATCTCCCTGTTTGTTGACAAAATGTATGCATGCTTATGGTGTGCGATGTAGGCAAGGTTGTTGATAAATTGTTATGTGTCTTCTGTGTGTTCCGAAGCTCCACCTGTTAGCCTCACTGCATGCCATTTTAGACAGATGTTTCAGTCTGTAACCTTCCTGCAAAAATGGAATCACCGCACACTCTGAGAATAAAGTGATTTCATATAATTTTTCATCGTCTTGTGTTTCTGCATTCAAACAGCTCTGCAGCAGGCCTTTGGCTGCTGCTGCTGCTGCTTACTGTATCTTTGTAGAACAAGAAATCAATAAATGGAAGCTGTAGTAGTAAAATACAATGTGTTTACAGTTTGAGGAGGTGAAATCATTCCTTATAGAGTAGAAAATGATCTGCAGTCTTGGATCATTGCATGGCATTCAATAAGGACATACAGTATGTGCAAAGACCTTCAATGTGTATCACATGGTACTGTTTCTGTCAGTCAATCCTGTGTTTCATCTCAACTTGGCTGTTGTGAATTTTTTTCTTTTCTCAGAAGGATTTTTAACATCTATTCAATAAAAGCGAAAAGGGCTTTAAACAGAATGCACTGTTGTTGTTCAAATATGGTTTTATGGAAACCCCACAGAGACATCAAAGCGATGCAAATACAATCTCTCTCAGAGCGGTTTGTTTGACATAAGTGGGTCTGTGATACTGGTATCTGCAAACCTTTAATTCAAACAAATCCACTTAAAACGATAATGGAGAAACGCCAAGCAAGGATTAGGGACGGCAATGACTTGAGAGTTGGGTTTTATTCCAGCACAATAGGAGGCCGACATTCAAACTCAATTGATTGTGATGCTTTGACATTTTCTAGGTTCATTACCTGTCAAAGTTTGGGTTCTGATTTTAATTGAGGTTCTTTGAAAAGGTTGTAGTTGCATACACAGTGCTTAGTTTGTCATTTAACTCACCTTCCACCTCTAGATTTTACTTTGAAAAGGTTAGCTGCCACTGCTAATCTTATTTGCTGTAGCTGTTTTGTTTGTTTTTTACCAAAAAGCACAATTTATCTAAGAAAGATGAATAACTTAACATTCAGTTGATGCATTCAAGTATTTCATTTGCCTGTTGCATCTGACAACTTGGCGGTAAACTGTCGTGCTTCAATAAACACGTGGTTTGCAGAGCAGGTGGGAACAAAATCTTTCTTACTGTTTGTTGCAACAGATGTTTACTGATTTATGCTCTGCTAGTTGCTCTACAGAGATTCCCCATTAAAAGAGACAGGTTCTTATTGTTCACATACTAGAGGCAACAGAAAGAGCATTAAGATGAACTACTAAGTACAATCCTACCTTCACCTGAATTAAAAGCCATTTATCTGTTGATACATTGGCTTCTGTTGGTTATTAAACTAAATGAGATCATCCTCAACTGCATAATTATGCTATAAACAGGACTTCAAGAAACTATAATCAAATCCAAATCCAATCATCTTTCCACTGGTATATACTTAAAGGCCAATATTTCCTGTTAAATGAATGTCAGATACTATACTGCTCCCTACCTAATGAGTTAACACATGATGATTGAAGCCATGGACTGATGATGAAAACCTTATTAGTCTTTGGTATGAAAAATTGGGTGTTGATTGACATTCACCCAGAAAAAATCAAGCTGCACCCGTCTGCCAGCAGTGATGCGTCTGCAAGAGAGAGATGTCAGAAGAGATGTACCGTACTGTTACTGTCTGTGTTGAGTAGCAAGAAAACGACTTCTTATGCCGGACAAAGAATGGATGGCTAAAGAAATACAAACTTAAAAGTGCAAATCCAAAGAAAGACAGAAACTCAAACATTCAGCAAGGAAGTTTTCTCCCGATTCCTGCGGGAGAAAACAAACACACAACATTAATCACACAACAATCTAACATAATACACAATTTACGAACTCATGGCTGATCATGTAAAGGTTTTCTCGTCTTGAGGAACTGAGTTAATCATCCGAAGCTCTTTTAGTGACATACTAGGACAAGACAGTTTTATTTGCAAAATACATCTTAATAAGAATGAAA
This sequence comes from Tautogolabrus adspersus, assembly GCA_020745685.1. Taxonomy (NCBI): domain Eukaryota; kingdom Metazoa; phylum Chordata; class Actinopteri; order Labriformes; family Labridae; genus Tautogolabrus; species Tautogolabrus adspersus. The sequence continues at coordinate 29,615,810 of CM036540.1, read as the reverse complement.
ATGTATCTTAACTTCCCCATTTACCAAAATGTGTTGGAGTCCAAATGTACCCGCCCACCAACAGACTCAGGTTTGTCTTCTTCATGCAACACAGCAATTATGTGTCATTATATTCACAGCTCAGTTTGGAGCTCGGTGATAGCACAAGACCCAGTTACTCAGTTTGTAACAGAACGGCAGAGCCATTTCAGGTTTCACAGTGCAGCTGCTTTTCCTCCACTACAGGCTGTTGAGCACACACTGGGGTCTTGGCTCCTCCTTGGCAATAAAAGTCCACGAGTCTCCCTGCAGGAAATGGAGGTATAAATCAATTCCATTAGCATTCATGCTCTGAGGTAGCCTTTTCAGAGCGAGCTGCCTTTATGCTCTCTGAGCAGCACTCAGGCTGCAGGGGAGCCGAAGCTCTATTGGTGTCCTGTGTCCCAACAGTCAATGTCAATTAACTGCTCTCCACTGGGCACCGAAACAATAATCCAGCCAGTGAGCACAGACTGGAACTGAACTCTGAAGAGGGGCTTCTTTTCTTCTTCTTTGGTTTGAATGAAGATGTTTTCCTCCATGAGAACACGGACAGAACTACCGTTATCAGAAACAATCTGCCTGTTTCTTTGTTTGGTCACCTCAATTGCATCTACATTTGTGTATGATTAAAAGAAGTGTTCTCTATCCTTCGTCTGAAGTCTCTCTAGACAGCACACAGCACCTAAAGACAACAAAAACAGCATCATATATATATATATATAGTTTGTTTACATGTGATATAGCTTCATGTGTGAGAGCAGTGTGAGGGGTCTCAGCTGTAGATGGAAATGTTCAGTTTGAGCAACAATGCATGACCAGCAGGGCTGCATTTCCATATTGCAAAACTAATACTCAGAGACAGGCAGCCACCCTGAGAAGCTTTGTTTATTTTCACATCAAACTGCATCCAATGGCCACACCATATGCTCCTGACAGAAATGCAAACAGATTCTCTTCTCTTTTGCATATTTTGATTATGCAAATGAACTCCTGACAGGTAAATGTGCAGCCTTCCAGCACCGGCTGTTTTACTTCTGCCATTTTCTCTGTCATTCAGCTTTAAGTCTAGGAGACCTCGATAGGTATCACAGGGTCCTTGGCAGAGTCTGATTGACAAGTCCATTGACATGAGATCACAGCAGCCGTGGCAGCTCAGATGAAGCTATAATAGGTCTGTTTAATGAATAAAGAAGCCCAGTTCCCCTTCCGTATCAGCATCAGACGTAGAAGCTGATTTTCCATCCACCTTGGTGACAAAAGGTCTGAGGTATTATAAGGCATTTAATTTCAGCACAGGACTCCGAGGGGACATTCCTCCATTTCAGCGTGTTAAAAGGAGCGGACAAATGGGCTGGAAGGTTTAAAAAAAAGTTAGGTTAAAGAGCACTTCTGACCTCAATTAGTGAGATTTTCTCCTCTGAGTCTCAAGTGCTAGCTGGCATACGATGATGCTAAGTCTTTGACATAACCTGCTAACAGTATAATCCTGTAAAGAGGCCTACATTAAATGTAAAACTTCCTCCATGAATAGAGCATAAATACTGCATATTCCTCCGTAAGGATTGGAAGGAAGTAAACAGGATGTTTTGCTGGGTCTATAAATACTGCCGTGCTTCAATAACGCTTCAACCTGTCACTCCCATACTGTTTATGTGCTGCTTCTCCTGTCTACAATGAAATCATCTCACATTTCATCAGCCAGCTTTCTCCTCAGAGGTTCTACTTAATGTTTCACAGAATAAAAGTTACTTTTTGTGATGCAATTCAGAGCACCAACTGTTAAATGCAATATTGTTGGAACGTCATTTTCTTGAATGCTCTCCAAGGGGTTTCCGCAGGGCTATTGAGTGGGATTTCCTATGTATGTGAAACTGGTGGGTATCGACTGCATACTGAATTGACAGCTCACTTTAAATCAACGAGATTAGTTTACAAAATTGTGGTGAATTCAGACTGGTTAAGGTGAAAAGGTGATCGGGTTTTGCGTGAAATTAGACATTGTTCAGATATATTTTGTGAAAATGAGCCTCTGCTGAATTTCTAATTATTTATACAAACACTACAGGACACTGAAATAAAAGTTTTTGCATCTTGGCGCTCACTGTAGGTGTCTTTTCTTATCTTTCACCTGACGCAGTTGTCTATTTTAAGCCCAGTCCTCACATCGTTTCAATAGCGAATGAGTTTGCACCCGTGTTACCTCCCGGGGGTGTGTTTGTTTTAAACCGAGATGTGGCCCGGCTCAAAGCTGGCGCTTTCTTGAGGACGCAGAAACATCTGCGCCTTAGACCAGTAAAAATATTGTGAGACACTGCCTGAAAACGGACATCGTCTGATCAAACTCAAACATGGTCCGACTTCTACAAAGCTGCACAGTGATGACAATGTTCCCCTCCTAAGCTTTCCTGGCTTATTTATCAGCCATCGCTCTCCCACCTATGGGTTACTCCCTCTCCTAAAACTGTTCCGTACATGACGTGTTCATAAACAGGCTATATTTGTAGCTTCCCAGGCTTGGTGTAAATGTATTCCTCAGCATGTCTTTTCTGACATGACGCACTAAATATTGCAGCATGTTCTGCTGTTTAAATCTCCAGCCTTACTTCCCAGGGAATACTCCTTTTGGATTAAGCTCTGCTGAGCTGCAAAATTGAACTGCAGTCATCTATGGAAATTTGATAAGAGAGGGTAATGCTCTATGCCTGACATCTGAATTTTGACTCTGAGGCAGACAGAGTTGTGTGAAGTAAATTGTTCTCCTTGTGGATATCAAGGCGTTTGCTATGTTGTAAAAGAATAGGGAAATGCAAGTGTGAGATACTAACTGCAGTGGTTCCCAATGGAAACACTGTGGTATCTTATTACCAAACTGTTTGATGAAACATCTGATACTCCTCAGCCCATGTTCCCTTGATGCATCTTTGAATCTGCCCACATCTCCTCTCATCCAGGCCTGAGCTGTGACCGTCAGATCCATCCAGAAAACCAATTACATGTTGCAGGCAGCCTAATTGTCTCAAATTTAATTTAAGACACTCATTTGTTCCACAGTCAAGAGATGGGCCAAGATTTATGCGAGAGGCCCTCTGCTGCTTCAAGCAAATGGGCTGCTTTGAAATTGAAATGCTGGCTTTTGTGCAAGACGCACTGGGCAACTCATGATATTTATTTGAAGTCAGTGGCTTAAAGCGGAGGTCATTTAATTTCACATCCTTGTCATTGCATGATATTCTGATAGATATGCGTGATTTAAATGCAGATTCCCCATTACTTTAAGTGGTCTTGTGCTCTGACTCTGCCGTAAATGGTTAAAAAAGAAAAGGACACATTACTATTAATTCCCTTTGTGGAAATTCAATTTCCATTTTTCACTACACACACACACACACACACACACACACACACAAGCCTGAAAGGTACACATGTGCAAGACCTTTAGTTGGAAAATTGTGGGGGTGATGTGTTTGAGTGATGGGCTGCCACAAAGTGCTGAGCCCAGAGCTGTTAAGGGTTCCACTCTGGAAATATTGAACAAGTATGCTTCAGAGCATATTAGTAATAATGAGCATTTCCAAAGTCCAAAGAGGAAAGAGGACCACCTTTATATGCACAGCACATCTCCAGAAAGCTCTACATCCATTGAAAACAAATATTATCGGAATCATTACAAAAGTTCAAATGCTCAGCAGAAGTTTTTACATAACCTCAATCGAAAGTTACCTGATTTTTTTTTTATGTGCTACTTTTTGAAGCATGAACAGACAGACCTCATTAAGAACTAGGACAGTCCAATCATGATTAGCCATTACTTTACCATTTGGAGATTAAAATGGGGTGGCAGGACTTCCTTTCTTTTTTAATTTTCTTTTTGGCACACTGCTTCTCTGTGAAATCATACAGTACGGATGTTTAGCTTTGGCAGGAGTCAACTAAAAAAGTCGGAGAGATGATTTTACTGATACATCAGAGGATTTTCTGAGGTAACGGGTTTGATTTTCTGACCCAGAAATCATAGCAAAGATGAAATGAAAATAATATGGGTGTTAAGTTAAGCGCTGTTCACAGAGCTGCAACCTGCTGGTTGTTAAAGATGGAAACAGTGGGAAACCTTAGAGGACTCCTTAGGTTTGTGACAAAAAATGTACATTTTGTTTATTAAAAACAGATGTAGAGCTGTGCAATATTGACAACATGCACTTTCTTTAAAGATATTCATATAATTATAATGTGAAGATAAGACTGCTTATTAAGTCAAGTCATAAACTGTAGAAGATTGCTGTTACTGCACATGAAACAAGTGCAATGTTGTAAGCAGGTAGTGCCAAAAAAAACTTTAAATTGGACCTTTAAATAGACACTGAGAGGTGATAAAATTATCACATGAACCGCCGTGCAGCATGTGAGCTAGGAATGTGTGTACGGGTAAGAACAGATATGCTCCATTTGCTAACTGCCAAAGAGCGGTGTGAGGGGTTATAATTGGGATATGGAAAAAGGGAAGACATAGTACTCCAACAGTAGTTCCTATAAAACTTCAGAGAGTATCTAAAAGCATACTGAACACGTAGCTAGTGTCAAATCTAAAGAAAATAGAGAGAATGGGTAACACAAATGTAACCATCAAAGTGTTTGTGAGCAAATGTCCTGCAATGGAATTAAAATTAAAACAACACCTGTTTCAATGTTTTTATTCATTCAATATCCTTATTCAGATACACATGATTAACCTAGCACAGTTGTCATGGCAACATCAGGATCTGCAGTCAAAATATCATCAGAAGACGTTGCTCTTCGTATAACAGCTAACTTCTGTCTTCTATTTTGCAGACTTGTTAAGACTGCAAGCCATAAAACTTTTCTGGTATACCAAGATTGGGTCCAAGTTCATTTTTTCCCAGCCCCCCTGTTAATAGTAATCTTGACCCTTGATTTACAAATTCATGCTCACAGTTTAGAATCCTGGCCCACAGGTTCATAACCTGTGCCCGTTGTTTTGTGATCTGTGGGCAGAGTTTTGGAAACAGAGGGCATGGATTTGTTTACTGTGGGTTGGGTATTTTTAAAGAACAATGAATGACTTCTAATGTATCTGTATTTAAGATTAGCATTTGATGCTTTATTGCTTTGGTCTTTTTACAGCCTGTCCTGTACAGTGAAATGTTTCATTTATTGTGCTTTTCACATACTTGGACTAATACTTGGCTGATGCCTTCGCCATGGAAATGGTCCATTCCTTTTTTTCTAGAGAAAAATATCATGTTTTCAAATCCATTCCCATAGTTTACAGAAGCCACATATTACATATCAACGGGCACGGATTATGTATCTAATTTGTAAACCCAGTATAGATATATGTACAACTCATTATTTTCAAAACATATAAATAAAAAACACTTAAATATGATGTCATGATTTGTGTTGTGCTTCCTGTCTGAATATTTGTATAAATGAGTCTTGGTGCTTTGGCATCTCAAACTGAATTTCAAAATGTTTTCTGCATCACTCATAGCCCGGCATCCAACAATGACGAAGGTCATGGGTGCAGCAGAGCAAAAATCCCTGCTGCTATTAGCAGAGCGATACTTTGCTAAACTCAAAGAACATAGTGAGACAGGACAGGACTGTAAACAGGGGTATATGTATTGTTATCTAATATATGTATTTTATTGTACCTTAATATCTGTAGTGTAATGTGGTTTTATGTTTATTAACACTGCATATTTTTACACTGAAGACCCAGAGAGGGACAAGAGTTGAAATGAGCAAAAGCTATAAACTTTCTATGCAACACATCAGTGTCATGCTCTGTATTGGAACTATTATCACTACATATAAAATAAACTACATTCAATCCGATATCTAATGCACAGAGTTAGTAATGCCTGACAAGTCTCTACTGGCAGATATAGATTGGTCTGCACTTGTGATTACTTCTGGACGGATCTGTTGCCTGTAGTATTATAAAGCCCGAGTGTTTTCTTTATTCATCATAATTCAATAAATGTGTTTAGCTGGAGGAATTATTTCTGGAGAAGATTAGCTTATTAAAAATACACTTTAAGTCTAGCAGTTTCTTTCGTAATTACTCTCCAGCACAGCCCTGGTCCACTGACGCAGGTGATGGTGTTACTAATATTTATCCTAAAGTTACTTCTTGTCAGGGCTGTGTGGGTTGTTCAGATTGTGTTTGACTTCATCTCCCTCATTCTCCTCTTAGTTATTAGATTAGTTAATAATATTTGCTCGCCATTTATTACACTGAGAAAGACGGTGGGGCAGTTTCACGTCCAGCCAGGAGTTAATTCAGCTTCATTTACGTCAAGCAGAGTTCAAATGGAAGTCCCATTATACTGTAGCTCTGTCCAATCTTGCAGCTGAGGTCTAAACAGCCTTTAAAACATTTTTTGGGCTTGCGGAGGCTTGATATAAGTTTAAAAACTTAAGCCACCTGCTAGTCAGCAATCAAGCACTTTTTACTTGACCTACACAGCCAAAACCACCAGAATCAGATTCTTCATTTTATGCATTTACTCTGCAGAAAGTTGCACAAAAGAAACCCAGAACAGCGAAAAACAGCACATCTGAGACTCAGTTTTCTGTTGAAGCCCAGAAGAGATGATAATAAATGTATACACGGTGGGAGCACATTTCAACAACTAGCATGCTATTTTAAGTCCAATCATGCATATGAACTATCCAGTGGGCACGATATGTCTGCAGGAGAAGTGTTTCAGTTGATAACAGAAAAAGATTTTGAAAGCTTACAATCTTCTCTTTTAGAGCAGCAGGCTGTAACAAGAGGTTTGGTATCTCTGAGATGTAGTCAGTACATCCCAGATTCAATTGTGTTACAGTTCAATTGTGGATACTACAGTGGTCTTATCTTTTCCTCACTGTCGCCTCAAGAGAAAGATGCCATTGTGACCCCCGGCAAACAAACTGAGCAGATAAACAAAAGAGTCTTTGTGTCCGCTTTGACTCCATTTTCCACTGCACAGAAGAAAGCGCTGACTTTTATAAAAGCTGCAGCTGAAAGGCCTTTTTTTCCCCAGGTGTCATGGCGAGAAAATGCCTTATTTCTTCTTGTTACTGAAGCAGTGTTACACAAAAGATGCCCCGCAAGTGTTTGTCTCTTTAGCGCTGCCGTTTTAATTGGATTTCTTTGAAAGTTCAGATTAACCTCGAGGGGGGCTTGTGCCTCTGGTTGTGGCCTGACACCAACCTGCCTCTCCATGAAGCTGATTGAATCGCTCCGGGTTTCTCGGGGACTGATATTCATCATGTCTAGACTTGATTTTGTTGAGTAAACAGGAAGTGTTGTGGTGTCATAGGGGATCGATACCAGGATCTACATACACACTACCTCAACAGCAGATGTGTCTGTTCTCTTATAGGGAGGGGGTGGTGACATTTACATCCTGTGACTGTACTCAGTACATAGAACTTCATACACAGTCAGCTTTGCAAAGAGTTATTTACCGTTCTGTTCAAAATGTTGGTCTAATAAGACCTCACAGACACGGAACATGATATATCTTAATTAGAAATATACGAAGTAACTATGTCAGGTTTTTCCACCCTCTTAGATTAAGTCCTCTTACTGTCAATACTTAATTAGCCTGCTCATTTGAATCTCATGTGGTACTTGCTTTACACAAGTATCCTTCAATAATGGACAATTATTATGCCTTATAAATATTCAGTTTATGCATAATTATCTTTAATATAATCAAGTGTGTAACAGTCATTTGTGATCAAACGCTGCACAGGTCATGGTATCCATCTTTCTGTATAATGCACTGACAATAACCAGACTTCTCAGAAGTCAATCATTGAGTGCATTAACAAAAGGAAAATGAAATGTTTTTTTAATAGTTGACAACACAATCCCTGTGAGAGCTTCAGCTTGATCAAATGATCTTCTTTAGGAAGACAGATCTGATCAGGTATCATATTAACTGTATTTTTAGGAATGGTTGCCCATGTTTGCTTAAAATTGACCCTGACCTTGAAAGCAGTGGTTGACATAAGACATTTTTTTTTTTTTGCCATCAGGTCCATTTGTTTATTAATTTTGTACAGCTTCTGGTTATATCACAGATTACGTTTTTTAATTCTGAACAGAAACATTTGTATACAAATGCTTTATTAAACAATGAGCTTGCATTGTAATAAAGAAGTTCACACAATAATTTCTATCCATGACAGCAAAAAGGACAAATATTTAAATTGACTATACAGAATAATGTCCCTCCTGGTAACCAGACAGGAAGAAGATGGTTTTCTTTAAATGTAAAAACGAAGACTACCAGGAGAAAAAAAAAGGATATAACCTTCAACCCCATATGACCAATTTGACCTGGATAGAAGTGAACATTGTATGAGGTTTTCACTGCATTTCAGGTGTTTAAAATAAAACACTGCACATTGATTTATTCAATCAACCTGCAGATTTTTGAAGAATGAAAAAACCATCCAACCTGCTTCCTTGTTTCTGATCCAAATCAAGGGGAGGAATTTTGTTATTCATTCGCAGGCATATGAAGATTTAAACTACTTAAAAATGGCAGAAAAGGAGGAGCTGATGCACATCTACAAGTCATAGCATTTACCTTAGCCTTAGCACTCTATGCTAATAAATGTTCTTAAGTTATGTCAGATTATGTTACTTGACATTTTGTGCAGGTTGATGCTCAATTCTTCTCGATTTAATTACAGAACTCACCAGTTGCATTTTTCAGTATTTTGCAGAGGAAAACAAGGTCTCTGTTTAACACCAGTCTTGGATCGATTTATAGTATCTGTGTGTGTGTGTGTGTGTGTGTGTGTGTGTGTGTGTGTGTGTGTGTGTGTGTGTGTGTGTGTGCGTGTGCGTGTGTGTGTGCATGATGGCCTGAAGCAAGAAGGCAGCAGAGAGCAGAACCCCCAGCCTCTGTGGGGACCAGTGGAGTGTACGGATACTGAAACATTGATGTGAAAGGCACACATGCACTTGTCCCCTGATGCTGCACGCGTTCTCAGTCACCTCCAGCAGCAAACACAAGTACAGTAAAACCTGCCAGAGTGCGACACTGCCACTTTAAATAAGTCAGAGCGCTCTATTAACTATTTATCTCAGTTTAACATTGAGGGCATGGCCTGAATTTAATTTACAATAGCAGCTCCCCCAGCAGAAAACTGTTTCACTGTGATTGAGCTTGAACTCGATTCAGCTTTCTGCAGCATTTGGTTAACTGTAGTCATGTGATGTGCCATACTGTAGTTAGCTATAAATACACAAATGACAACATTTATAGCCAAGGATCCCATGCGGAAGCTGCTGAACCACTCAGAGTCTAGCTGTGATAATAACAGGATGACGAAGAGAAGGAAACGATCTCATTAATTTTCTATCACGGATCCTCATGATGTCTGATGATTTGTGACAGCTGCCAAGTATCTCGTGGTATCGTGTCACATGCTGATGGAAGCTGTGCAGGAGTGGAGAAAGACTTTACGAAAGAAGTTACATATTGATCTAATGGTGAAATGTCCAGCAACCTTAAAACGTTCCCATTGCCGATTTGTCATATGAAGAAGCTTGGTCCGTTGCCCTACCATTCAAAAATATGCTAATCTAGAAATATAAAATAATTTGGACAACATAGGCCTTCCAAACACCTCCAAATTAACATTGAACTTGTAGTACTAATCATCTCCATTCATTGCATTAGGTTTCCTTTGAAGACATTTTGATTGTAGAAAAAAAAAAAAGGGAAGAACTAAACACTGTTATTACTCCTTTAGGTGTTTGGCACAGAAAATCCTACTCAGTATGACCCTGATGAAGGCCACAAGCCGAAACAGGTCGGACTAAGAAAGATAATAAAATTGATCTTCATACTCCAAGTGTTGCTGGAGCTTTTTGACCTCTTCAATTCTGTCCCCTCTCCATGCACCTTGGCAACCCAGAACCTCTACCCTGCAACAAGCATTCAGTCTGAGGAGACGGATATTCCTCCAGGTGGGAGGAACAGACTCCCTTCCAGCATAATGTGATCAGCATTGTGTTTTCTGGGTTTTCACATCGGGGATACTATTTTTCTCTTGATCTACCATCTGAACTGAACAATACAGCCAAACCATGTGACTGCTTTTTTACAGGCTTCTCTGTTCTGAGATCAAAACGCTGTGCAGACCTGGCATCAAAGCTGCGACTGCAGAGCTAAAAGAGAGCTGGTTAATATCCAGTGCTATGAAGTCTTAATGCACAGAATTACCAAGCAAAGGAGGTTTTTCACCAGCTGTCAGACATGTTGGCCTACTTCTGCTCTAGCTCCCAGCAGAAAAGAGAGTAAATAAATGATAAACCAGACCACTAGAGCGGCTGAAAGGGCACGTGAGCTGCTGTCTATGAAGAAAAAATCCATACGCTTTGCTCTGAAATCAAACATCCTGAGCTCCCTGTGACCGTGTATCACCTGCTTAATCAACAGGCAGTGGATGTGGGAAAGATTTGGAAAACCAAAATGATGGATTGCTGCAGTGAAGCTCGTGACTCCCTCGTTGACCAACGCCCACTTCTCCTCCTCTCCCTCATCGATCAGTCCCCTTCAGAAGCCTTTGTTCAGCATATGATACTCTTTAGTATGACAGGATCTGCTGTATAAGATTGTGCTCAGGGTGTGATAACAATATTTTTGTGTTAAAGTGGGAAGAATTTTTATGTATCAATGTATTAAGTTGATGGTGTTGGCCTGAGTTTATTATTTGGGTCTTACTAAAAACAGAAAGCGAGAATCAGGTTGGTTGGCATAGTTTTAACACAACTGACAGACATTAAAGGAGCAATATGTAACTCTCATTAGTACTGCAGTCCAAACTCAAAGACATTGGAGAGAGCTGTCTCCCCGTGCCCCGTCCTCCCTACAGTTGATGCTCAAGCAGGTTGCCATGTCACGGACATGAATCTTCAGTGTTTAGCCAGCTCTACATCAGTCTTCAAACTTTTCTGCATTCTAACCTCTCTCCATTTTTCAAAAGCATCTCCAATATTTATTGTAGTTTTATCACGTCATGGAGCTTTTTAGAAAAATGTTGAGGCTTTTAGGTCGGGTAGAATCAGCTATATCTGATGAAGTTCGCTTGCCCACTTCCATCGCTGCAACACCTGCTGCTTATACTCTGTTCCCTGAAAATCCCAAGACTGTTGGGACTTAACTTGGTAGTTTAACATACATTTTTATTTGAACTTCAAAAAAGTAAGCTGATCTCTTGACATTAGACTTCTCTGAAAATACGATGTGTTTCTGGTGCCAATAGTGTATGTGGTGTAATTCAGCTTATATGAAAAGGACACTGTTGGCCCCTTTGAAATTAAAACACTATCTTATTTAACTGTTACCAGTGGATTATTTGTTTGATTGAAAGGACTTACATTACTTATTCAGACATGTTTTATTCATTTATTTCATCATCATAATAATTCCCCCGTCAAGGCTAAAATAAAAAATCTTACATTGGAAGAAATGTCTCTGTGTGCAGAAGTAAACAACACAATAATTGTCTGCCAATAAAAGGTCATCATTTTGGGAAGACGCTGGTATACTTCCCTATAGTTTTTTAATTCAACATTTTGGTATCATCTGAAATAAAGTGATGCAAAATAATGGGTCATAAAGCCAAGATTCAATGCACATTTTCAACAGGCTGGCAAAAACTAATCACAAGGCAAACAAGCAAAAAAAATAACCTTGAAGACTTCAGTAGGACTTCTTTCATTTGATCAGTGTCTCCACAACACTGGTGATGGCAATTAAAAAGTAAGATTTAAAGGAATGCATAATGAGAAAGATAAAAGAAGAAGTGAAGTGAATACATCCACTGAACTCTAATTCTTTGTAGCCTGCTTCACCCATGACTTCCCATAATGCCTAAAAAAAAGGAAGGGCTGACATTGTGCTCAGAGATGCTTTGGGTGAGAGTGATGGTACTGAATTTTCAATTATTCATTTGAATAATAACAGGATAATGAAGAGGATGGAAATTAATGATAAGGACCACCTTTAGCTCAGAGTATCAATTTGTTCCCATGCATAATTTAATCGATTCCCTGTGGAGCACGTTGGCTCCAAACACGTGTACGGAGATATGATTGAAGGGAAATGGGAAAGTAATGGGCCAAGGTTCTTAAAATATCTGTTGTCTCATTTCGGAAGAGCCCCTGAGGCAACTTTTGTCTTTGTCTTTTTCTTTTGTGGAAGTGACCTGCTGCAAACTAAATGGCAAAAACAGGATGACGTTATTGCTTTGTTATCTCAAATACCAAATCAAGACAGGCAGGTCCCAAATTTAAAAGTTGTGGCTTTTTATGTATTGTTTTGTCTGTTCACATTAGCCTTAAATTAAATCAACTGAGTCACTCATTTAAAACTTAGTCACTCTCTCTTTTCCCCCACACCTCACCAAGTATCTTTGTGCACAAATCTATCAAAGTGCAACCATGTCTCAAAGTTAATCATATCTTTCAGGTGTTTTTACAGTATGGATGTTTGTCAGTATGCCTGTCTATGGTACTCATGTGTGGAGGTCAAATGTTTTAAATTGGCTGACATTTCTGCCCTAAAATCAGTCAGGCCCACTTATTAGTCAAATAGCAGAACCTCAATTCACTGAAGTATGTCCGACTTGTTTCATCAGACTGACAGAGAAGTTATTCAGGCTTCAAAGACTCAGCAAGAGAGGGAGAGCTCTCATTTAAAAATCGGGAGCAGCTGCTCTGTTGTCCAGCTCTGCTTTTGATGGGCAAGATTACCATTCAAGCATGGGAGGCAGTGATACATGAGAAACAGCGGTGCATCAATCTTCCGTGCCTTTTATTCGCACCAGGGCTCATCAATCGGAGCAGGGCACCAAAAAGCTGCTTGCAATCTGAGGGGAAAGGAAATGTGGTGAGCCATTATCCACACCTGATACCCAGGCGGATTAAACTTTCAAACTTTCTGACATTCAACTTTTGACCTTCTCACTCCTGTTCGCAAAACTGTCAGTGTACTTCATTGCCCCTGACTTCCTCCTGCATAGTTATCAGATAACACCAAAAGGTCATCAGAGAAGTTCATGTTCATCATGTGTTGATGTGATAAAGGTTAATAAATATACGAGGAAGGAACTCAGGTGGAAACAGCTCTCCTGGGGCTCCTGTTTTGCATTCCAATTATGCACTTTCACTTTCTGAGAGACAGCATTCATCTTACATGAGCTTTTTATTGCCTTTCAAATGCCCAATTAATTTTGTGATGTTTGATGTGGGCAGTAGGGGGGTGCCTTAAGGACTAATTTATTAGTAGCAGACCTGCACTGTTGACTGACATTAAGGTTTATGGATGACGACCCCAGTTAATTGCACATTTGGATGAGGTAGTGAGGGCAGAAGGTGCACCGAGAAAAAGGTGAAATTGTTTTTCCAGATGACGATTTTGGACACAGTGAGGTCTCTGAGGTCAGGACCTTGGAAACTTTTCTCCATTAGCTGCACCAACTTTACTGCTATGAATTTCTTGGTGTTGCCCTAGTGGAAATAAAGCCCCTAACAGCTGTGATTCAACCGTCCCAATAAAAAAGAGAATCAAGTGAAGGGACTACTGAAATGTAATGTAGATATATCAGTCACGATACATACTTTCCTGTGCTGCTGTCAGTTACATAGAAAGATGAAAGGTAACAATAAAAGCAATATGCGTCAGTAATGTCAGGGTTGTATCTGAACTGGACCGCATTCAGTGCAACCAGCTCACTTGTAAAACAGAAATATTCCCATAAAAAAAACCAGAAAGAGATCTTTAGTGTCTTTCATTCTCTTCTAATAGTTAATTGATTCTCACCTAATGCATACATTTTGAATTTCTGGTCCAAGTATGGGATCTGTGATGTATTATCCCAGTTAAAGCTTTGTAGTAAATATGATCATTGTTCTGTAATCATTTCATGTTTTAAGTTTTCTGAAGTGTTAATTACATGCCCTGCCCTTATTGTTTTCAACCTGTGTCTTATTAGCTTCACCTGTGTCTGATCAACCAATGTGTATTTAGTGTCTGTGTTTCCTCCAGTTTGTTTTGTCAAACTCAATGTGAACTCCATGCTCCTTGTGTCCATGTCGCCTTGTGGTCTTCCCGTTATGTTGGACTTTTAGTTGGACATTTCATTTCCAGGACAATTCAGTTTGCAAAATAGTCTGCATCTGGGTCCCCTTTCTTTGTATTGGAACACAAACGTCAGACTAAGGATCAGTTTAATTGGCCAAAATATATGTGCAGATACAAAGAATTGGACTCTTGTTTTACAATATTCTCAATGTACAGACAAACATATAAGTAGCACAGAAACTTAAACACAAATACTACCTATATACATAAACTACTATAAAATACTCTATATACATGCATTCAGGTAACTGTTGTGTTTATTAGCAGCTCAGTCGTCTTTTTGCGTGATTAAATCAATCACACGGATGGTATCGTGCAAGTTCTCTCTGTGGAGGTGTTGTCATGTTATTTTCGGTCAGAAACTATCACGTAGTGCGTTGTTATTGTCAGGTATCAGCTAACAAAACAAAGGTACTCCTGGAGGCGTCCATGTTGCTTGTCCGACTTGCAACTGGAACGCAGTTAACTCGGGTGTGACGTCCCAGCTCCGACATCCGAGTTCCGACGTTAATGGAACGCAGCTTAAAGGCAAACAGTTGTTGTGATTGGACCACATTCTTTGCCTAACCTTTAGTAAGTATTTAGATTTCCAAAACCCAACAAATGCCTCATATTACGGTGGTTGTTGTGCATTTCTTGGAGTAGCCTACTGTGTAAATCAAAAATGTTTTCAACTTTCTACTTATTAAGCAATTGAGCCATTTGAGAAATACCAAACTGGGAAATATTACTGTGTCCATCAAAATATGACAGCATGGTTCCAGAGGGGCTGCTCTATTGCAGCATTTAAGTGTGTTTATGCATAGTTCCGATCATTCACTCATTCAGTGTGCAAATCTAATGGTGACTGGACTTGATATATTTACACTGATAAACTTCACATGCATAAAATCTTTGATTTAAAATGCAGTCTTCGCCTCCCATCACCGTTTTAATGGGAAAATATCACGTTGCTCTATCTGGGTCATCAGGTGGTTTCATCCTGTTTTCAATTTACTGCTTCAGGAGTTTTTACTGAATGCAAGATTACCAAGATGCAATGATGGCATTTTGATATTTGGAGCACAGATCAATGAACTGAGTCTCTGCTGGCAGCAGCCTTTAGTAGGGACCCCACTGAGACCTGTATCCCTTTTTTACTGTACATCTGAGATGATGTGAGGAACTTTGTGGTGATAAAATCAAATGTTGTGAGGCCTTACACATCTATGTGAAGCCATAAAAGTGTAATTTTGTATGGATGAAAGTCAAAAACTTTAATTATAACTCTGATAAAAAGTTAATAGGATCAGTATAACTACCAATTTACAATGCCTTCAAATTATTAGGGTTCTAAATTAAGACGTTTATATTCCAGTTTTTGTTTTGTTGCACCTGGGAATATGTGTGTTACTGCAACTTGAACTCCAAACATTGTGAGTAATGTGAGCACATGCCTCCAGGGGTCTCTGGGTTTGAAAACTGCTGAGGTAGACGCTCTTCACACCCTGAGACACCTCAGAACTTTTTGCCTCCAAAGCTTCCTGACTTCCTAATTGGCATAGCCTGAAGGATAGGACTTGTTTTGGCTCTTCATTGTCTCTCTATCAAAATACAAAGGGAAGAAAAAATAAGTGTTGCCCCCTCGGAGCATAGAAGTATAAAAAAGTAATGAGGTGTGAAAACAGATAAATCAGAATTAGCTCGTGTGGGTTCCTGCTATGAATTCTGGATCTCATCGAGCAGCCAGCCAAAAACTTTCACAAAGTACTGCATGGACTCTGGGGTTTTTAGAGGGCAGCAATAATAGACAACATTGTTCTGGGAGGCTAGACAAAAGCCCACTTTCCTCTGCATGACACTTAAAGAAAACAAGTGAGGCAGCCAGCTGAAACACATCGACGGTCACGGTGTCTGTTGGCTGTCATCACAACGCCTGGAGGCAAAATAAAACCCGCTGAGGGCAATAACAGAGGAATAACAAGGGCGAAAAGAACAGAGGAAGAGAGAATAAACCAAGAATCTACAAAGTTTTTTTCTTGTTTTGAACCAAATGTATGGATCCACCTGGCAGGTTTAGTGTGTAGATTTACATCGGCAGGCTTGTTAACCTCGGTCACAAAGTGTGGCTGCATAGACATTTATTTAAATCTTTCCAGCCCCTCCAGACGGGGTACCTGTAGTTCCACTTTACTTTCAGGTTCATCCAATGAGGCCAATTCTTAACCCACACAGATGTATTTAAATGTCTTCTGCGAAACCTATTAAAAAATCTATGACGGGATAAAGGATAAAGAAGAAAATACATAATTTTCCAGTTACAGTAGCTGCAGGTATGTGTCCCTAAACTGCTTCATCTGCAGGTGAAGGCCTGTTATCTTTCACCCTGCATACTACCTGAAAGTGAAAGTGTTCGATATTGACTAACATTCAGTAGATGGGATTTTGCTCTGCTGAAGCTTGTGTCATTGCTATTGTTCTCTACTGCAGGTTACATGAAAAGTATTGAATCTTCCCTGTGCCTTTGTCCTTATTCAACCAATTTAGCATTGTGGCTGCAGTGTGCCATGAAAGCATTGTCTGGAGGCGCACTCCCAGGTGGATTGATTTATGGGCCTCTGACTCTAAAATCTCATCCAGCTGTCTGGACGAGTAAGACATAAAAATCTCAGTCAACAATGGAAATAAGCTTTTCTTTATCTCACTCGGTATCTTGCAGTGGTTATCTTTACCCTGCAGGGGCTGAGCAGGTTGAACGAAGGTCAATTTCATAACATACTGTAAGGAAGGAAATGGTGTGTTTTATAATAACCATTCGTAAAAGAAAGAAGGGGCATGAGCCTTAGGGACTATTTTTACCTCACAGCACAAACTGACCATCATTTATTTTTCATATATTCGTGTAATGGGGTTTATAAGGATATTTCTTAATTACCAAAAAACTCAATAATAACGTTACACCATCAAGGATTGAGATTTTTGTTTGTCAATACTTTCACAGATTTGAAATAGAAATCTCTCTGAAATAACTTTAAATAGTGAGTGTACAGCATGAGCTTCCTGTCCTTATCAAATTTACATTATAGCCAATGTGTAGTAGTCCAGTCATTTAATCACATCCAATCCATTTCTGTTATCAATAAACCAGCTCTGCATTTGGCAAGGAAAAAAGAGGAATCAATGGCTTCAATGGAAAGCAAAAACTTTGAGCTTAAAGTGCAATTTTGACTCAGAAATATTCCCCAATAAAACCAATTCATTTGAAACTGAGTGATTAAATATTTAAATCTGTCTCATAATCCACGTCTCCCGCCCTGTTTCTCCCTCAACTCAGTATAAGAAGAGTAAGTGCAAATCTTGTGTAATATCATGTTCATTTACATAAGTCAATGCTGAAATGAAAGGTCCAATTTACTGCTGTAATATCTTCATTCGAATCACATAATTTATGTATTTCTTATGTTTGATTGCAGCCAGTATAGCAGGGGCTTTGTAATAGGATTCAAACTTATTAGGTCTAAGAGAAATGCAATGTGTTTCTCTGTTCTTATATGTATGTAAATTTGTATTGTCCCTAGAGTCACAGGCGTACAGGCGTGATTTATTATTCTCAGAAGAAATTGAACCCTAATAGACAATGGGCGTATCTTCACAATTAAGCTGCTGCATCAGTGTATTACAAGTTGAGTCTAAACCTCTGTCAAAGAGTCACTTCTTCTAAATATTTCTGATCGGTGACTCCCTTGTTTTTTAAGGTATTCAATTGGCCCACAATCAGCCAGAAGTGTTCTTATGTTGATGTTACTTATGTGTCCTATCTAACAGAAAGGACACATCTTAGAAGAAAAGAAAAGCTAATTGCGCTTATGTTTTAATGTATTGAAATGTTAATGGTTTGGTACTTGTTAAAACTGTTTCTATGGAGCCTACTGGTAAAGATAAAGAAACTGAATAGGTTTAAATTATGCACATTTATTTTATTTTCTTGGTGTTAGCAATAAGCTGTTAGAGTAGCACATTCCACCAAGAAGACTGTGCACCAGGATATTAAGACCACAGACTTGTTTTACACATTAAAAAGATCAACACTTTCAGAGCAAGTTTTAAGATACTTGCACAAACGGCGTGACATTGTCCAATAGCACTAATGTAATCAACAGATACCTGTTATGCTCAAAAACATCTGTATACCTGACAGAAATGTGTTTCTGTGTACTGGCAGTCTTAAGGCAATTAATAAAGACACCGTAGCCACTACAACTCTGACAATAATCTCTGCATTTCAAGGCGTCTCCATACATACCAAATGCATTTACTTATGAAACACTTTGCTGCTTGAGTGGCTTCAGAGAGTGTTTCTCCAGCAGGTGATTTTTAAATAGAGACGGAGGTTTCTTCATGCACTTACACACAGCATGAGATGGTTTGTTGGATTGTTGGATGCGTTGTTAAATACACATTGAGTCAGTTCAAAATACTGAAAAATACCAATGAATATGAAACAATGCCTAAAACTTGCTCATGATTTACAGCGTTTCAAGTTCTTCTTACTTTTTGCAAATCTGTTTTAAATCTCAAATACACATTCATACCAAGGTTATTTTAAGTTTGAAGATCCAAATTGATTCCACAGTAATTAAAAGAAAATTTAAGATGAAGAAAACACATTTTCCAAGCTTATTACTTGGGTGTCACAATAAGTAAGAGAGGTTCCTTATTCAAATGTATGCAGGGAACAAGTGACTGGGGAGGGGCCGTCCTTCATCAGCTCCTCAAATCTACTTCCTTGGGCGATATGCACAGCACTGATGGTGTCTAGCAACATAATTACAGCCCTGATGCATACACTTAAACTCTCCTCCTTAGAATTAACAAGTTCACTCTTTCAAGACGCCGAATGCTTCTGAAGAGATGATTTACATACTGCGACGTTACTGTGCAGAGTGTAAGATGTTCTCCATATTTGATCTGAGTTTGTACTCTCCTGCTGCCATGTCTTTGTTTTCTTCTATTCTGCATTTTTGCACCTTTGTCTATGTAAATAGAAATGTCCAGCACTCTTATGCAATTGATTCTTGTTGCTGCCAACTCCTGTTGCTGGTCTGGGGCTTTAGATAACCAGTGAGGAGCTCCATTTGGAGTGTGTTGAGTTTTGTGATGTCCCTCCTCTGTGCAGGTGCCAGTATATAATCCTTCACTGGCTTCCCACCTGCAGATATTCCCAGGTGTGTGCCCATTGAAAAGCTCTGTTTTCTCTTCCTATATGGCATAGTTGCTTCTTATAGCTTCTATGTTTTAGCTGGCCATGTTATGTACAGCCTGTTCTTACTCCAAAGTGTTGAATACAGTACTTTGGTTGGTTTTGATGTCCTTGGTACATATCCAGTGAGTGTGAAAGTGTGGCCATTAGGGGCAATGAAAGAGTCTAAGGTTAGTACCTTTATAAAACCAAACCATTATAAATAATAATGTCATCATATGATCATTGACTAAAACTGACCAAGCAGTTTCAGAACCGCCATGATGAGCCGCCATGACAGACAGAATGTTTATTGTTGCCGTGGAAACACCGCATGTTACGTCAAAGAAGCGGGAACTGCTATTAAAAGCTGTCGTACTGTTGCTGTATGTGCCGCTTTGATAAAAACATCATGTAAATTATACTTGGATACATCGTTGGTAAACATATTCTCTTCTTCAGGTCGGTTTCGCCCGTTTATCTTTACTACGTCAACGCTGAGTTTGTTTTCACTTGGGGTGGAGTAGCAGAGAGAACTCCTATGATTCCCGGCTAGCCTCGACGTCATCTTTACTTATTGTAGTATTGATTGAGGAGCCCCTGGTGGCGGAATCTACATATTGTATCTTTAAAATGTAGAATTAACGATGACAAAGGGTATCTCAAGAGGAAATTTAAGGATTAGTAAAGCGTGTGTGCATGTGTGTGTGTGTGTATGTGTGGGGGGGGCATGTTGTGGTCTTGATTGTGCATCTTTACCTGTCAGCTACTGGAAAACCTTTCAGTTATATTCATCTTTTAGCTGGGCTTCTTTATCCCTTTTTTTCAGTCTTGATGGACGGAGAAAAGCTCTTTACGGATCTCAACAGGAATCATCACTCTTTTCCTCACTGATTCAAAGGTCAGCTGCGCCCTGAAGGCAACAGAAAATGATTGGTTACTGGAATTACACCAGTTTGAACCTCTAGACCAGTTGATAAAAGCTGGTCAGATGCAGTGAGTACTTGCCCAGGACTGTTTCTAAACAAGTCTTTTTGATTCTGGATTCAGAAGAATTTCTCATCTTGCAATCCATGACTTTCATTCAGAAGTCTTATTGTTGCATCAGGCAGTCATCACTTCATGATGATCTCATTCTGCTGCAGCAGACTGACATTCCCAACATGCATAATGCAAAAGACAGGGTCCATGTTAAATATATAGTGCTCATCATTTGGAATATATCTCTTGTGACATTCAAGGAAGCGTCATTAAGCCTGAAGTTCTGCAGAATCCTGACCAGGGCTGCACAATAATCCTACTTACAACATCTTCACTGTATGTACATCCTTAATATAAACAATGCAAATGATAGTCTGAAATGCAATAAACAGAAAAAACTATACGTATAAGCCACATGCATACATTATCCATCATTACCAATGACATATTACATGGAATGCAATGTGAGAAATGCATTCATACCTTTTGGCCAATCAAAATAAGCCAGAGATAGCTGTCAGCTAACTCAGATTAATTTCTGTCAATTTGGTAGCGAGTGCAAGCTTTTTCAGCATGATGACTTCAAGGGGTGAAGGTGGTTGATAAAGGTCTTGTGTTAAAAATCCACCTCTAGTGCTTGTTTTGGATTAAGGAGAGAAAATGTTACCAACACAAGTGTTATCGGTCCCTCAGTGGCTCAAACGATTTTGATTGGCAAAATCAAGTCACTACAACAACAATTGTGTAAAACGTGCCAAACAGCAAAAATATTTATGTATTGCATTTCATATAATTGACACATTATTGAGCAATCTTGTCAATCTTTCCTAATGTCATGCACATCATTTATGCAAGTGTTTGGACTGCCACATCATTTCATGCCACATTTTTTCATCCGTATTTAAATGATAAATTAAACACTGATCACACTTTCAACTCCCCTTGTAATTCAAAACTACTACCAGTCTAATGAAAAGCAGACCATGCCACTAAATCTGAACCTAAGCCTATATAAACGCACGGAAATCTATGCAAATAGGTTTGTCAAATAAAGAACACACTATACATGCATGCCTTTGAAGTGTATAATATATACCCAGAGGGTATACCTCTAACCAAAGACACCATACATATTCAATACATGAACTCTTGAAACTAAGTGAGGGAATATTGTGAGCCAAAGGCTACAGATGGAGAACAGGAGGTAGGCTGTAAGTGTTGACCCTGAACGATCTGCCAATGTCACAGCAGCTGCTGGTAAATAGGACTGTGTTTGCAGGGTTGCAGGGATGGATTTTGTTTAAGCAGAAACACTGGAATATATTTAATTTTTGCCACAGCAGAGGAAGAATCTGTATAAAAGTGAGGGCGTTAGAGGGTATTCAAATGGAAAAAAAGGCTGTTTGTTCAGTCTGGGCCTTTTACAGGCAACACACCTGATGGGGATTTCTCTCCTCTCTGATGACGACACTAAGCTTTGAAGTCTGTTGACGGTTTGATGTTATAGTAGTCAAAAGCTTACTGAGCCAGAACAACAGTCTGTGCTCTCCCTGAGAGCAGTATCATAGTGCACTCCCTCCCGTCTGTCTAGTGATAAAAACACAGGCAGAATCAGCTCAGTAATTGGGGCAAAAATAGGTTTCCCTGTATGTGCTTTAAAGCCCCCTAAACCATATCTTTCACAATGCCAAAAAAAACCTTAGTGCAGAGATGACCAAAATAATCCAATCAAGCCTGTTCCAAGGTTTTTCATTTGCTGATAATTGCCTTGCCAGCGCTTAGAGGTCACTCGCCTTGGTGCAGAGCGGGCCAAGGGCGCCGCAGACTACATTTCCATAATGGCCCCAATTCCCATCGGGATTACCAGCGACGGCACCTCCACATCCTGCACGCCTGTGAAGCCATTACCCTCACTCTAATACCAGGCCCTGCAGCACGTCAAATGCTGTTATTGCACAGCGCCGGAGCCATTTAGCATCACTTGTCGTATGCTATTCGGTGTTTGAGCATGCATCTATATGTTTGGCGTTTGAGTCACTATAGAGAAGCTATATCTCTTTTTAGCCTTTTTTTTTTTGCAATTTTAAACCCTCGAAAAACTGCAAATCCTTTAAACATTAAGACCTGAAACAATACAGCAGGAGAAAAAAAGACAATTTCAAAGATTTTTGTTTTTCTTGCATGACTCACTATTTTCAAACAAGTTTTCATTTAAAGCCACTGTCTACATTTTTCGTGGCTGTGTACGATGTTGGAGTTTACAGCTAAATGTTGATAGGCTGCAACAGCTTTGGTTCCTACTTAGTCACATATATATCCATTTTATTTCACCCTGACTAAAGAGCACAGGGTTCTTTTATCCTTTAACCGCACTCCTGTTTTTTTAAATCAGAGACTGAATGTGGTGCTTGAAGCCACGGCTGCTTTTACAGCTTTCTCCTCTGCAGAGAAAAAGCATCAGAGTGGGAGGAGAGAGAGAGAGAGTAAATGTATGGGAGCAAAAAAAAAGCAAAAACTGCAGAAGAACAGCAGCGAGCAGGGTACGCTGTCTTTGCTGAGTGTGTGTACACAGATAAAAGTGGTTGTTCAGGGGAAATACATTCATTATACATTGAAGAAAACCCTGAATGAGAAACAGTCTCCCCCTCTACAGAGAGATAAGAGTGCAGAGAGAAGCTTCAGAGGAGCAGACTGTGGGTAGCTGTGCATTCACACACAGAGACCACACTTTTCACAAGGACTGTTATGTTATAAATTAACTTAAATCATTTCTGAAGGTCGGTCTCTTCTGAGCTGAAAATGTATTGCATCATCTGTTGATTGATTTGTACTGTGCACTAATGAGTTTATCTGGAGTTATTGAAATACAGAAAAATTGACAAAAATGGTCAAATTTAACATTTACGTTAACATTTTAACAATCAAACATTTTTGCAGTCTGCAGTCTTTAAACGTATCATTTGTAACACTTCACATTACGGTACATTCAGCTCAGTTGCTGAAGATAATGTGATGATATAGCGGCTAACTGGAGGGGATTCATCAAAGCTTACCAGTGTACGTTAATCATGATTACTCAATAACCACTCTTAATGATGTATCGTTACCACAGGGGTCAGAAAAGAGTAACTGATAGTGAAGTTATTTGTAATTAATAGGTCGTTACTTGGTTGCACTATTCATTGGCTGGTTCATAGTTAATGAGAAAGGACGGATTAAGAAATTGGTGGCTGTTTAAACTGACAGTGATCATTTTTATTGATTTATTTAGAATAGGAACAGTGCACATTAATGAACATAAACATGTAAAACTGCCAGATTGTAGCCTTAGGCTAATTTCCATCTCTAATCCCTTGGCAGGTTGGTGGTACACACGTATACATATTTACATAAACTCATAATGACAAGCAAAAACCAACAACAACATAAAGTGATCTTTAGATCGCTAGATAATATTCCTTCCCAAATTAGTCGTTGTGCATATGTCCACTTACAGTGTTTTTCGTACTGTAAGTGGCCAAGACCTCGATTTCAGAGCGCTTCTCACTTATGTTTACTGTTGCTCAGTTACTAAAGTTCTCTCATGGCACGTTTGCTTCTCTTGGTAGTGACTGTAAAGAGTGTTTTGAATTCCTCCTATAGTGGTTATTAGATGAGGGTTATTGTAAGAAAATCGTCTATGCTTTTGCATCAGATGTGGACCCCACTGATGGTATCTCTTTGCACATGCAGTGAAGCTGCCAGTGGGACAATACAAGCTCTGATTTCTTTTGCAGCGATTTTGTCTTCTGCTGAAAGCCGCTGTGTGAACTTGTGCCATAAAACCTACTTCTCAGAGAACCACGGCCCGCTGACAAAATACATAGTAGTGAAAGCAGGCATCCACGGCGCTCTGTGTAAATGGGATAGACACCATTCTCCCTGTTGAAAGTCATTGTACCGTCAGATTGACTTTGAAACTACTACTTTAAGCTGCAAAGGTTACATATTGTTGCTTGAAATGCAATGGATGTAGGGAAACACTTCTAATCTGTCCATCTTTACCAAAAGCTTCTCCGCTGGAGCAAGAGGAGAAGAGGAGAACCATTGTCTTCTCAACAAATGGTGTCCTGTCTTTCTACCACCTCTGTGCTGAGTGTTCTCCGCTGCAGAGCTGCTGACTACTGATCTAAACATAAAGAGAGGCAGCATTTTTCTGCAACATTATCTGACAAAAGGACTGAAAGTGGTTTGTATTCTGTTGGGTTTAAACTCTCAAAAGTATTTCTCAAATTTCTGGCTTTGTATCTAACTTATCTGAGACAGATTGAACTTGCACAAGTGCTGTAAATGGTTCAGGATCCAGTACATATGACCCTTTTCCCTCACACAAAAGAAAGGTGGATAAAATATTTGATTACTTTTATAAGTTTGGTTACAGGCCTGGCAGAAACAAGAGATGAGTTGCTGTCACTAATTTATTAAAAGCAATAACATTCCCATCAATTAAAGAATAATCACTTTTTCAAATGTGACTGAAATGTGGTTTCATAAAAAGGTGTCAAGAAAAAAAGTGAGTGTTTGTATCTGTAATAAAAATGCTCACAGATCAATAAGCTGCGCCGTCTGTTTCTTGATGGAAAGAGCGTCAAATGAGATTCATTGGGAAGGATTTGTCCAGAATGATGAATTGCTGGTGGGTGAACAGAGACACAGCTGATGGACGAGTGATGAAAAACTACAGAGAACAAAGGGCTCATTATCACACACAATGAGAGCGAACAAACAAACTGATCATACTGATGCATTTTCACTCAGTACTTCATAATGACACTCATTCACTTTGAACATGTTTGCTGCATTATTCAGCCAATGCAGAACTATACTGGAGACTTCAGCAGAATTAAGGATGTGATTTTGAATTCACTGAAGAGTCAAAAAAAAAAGTGATGAACAGCACAAGTGTGTGTTCATGTGTGTGTGTGCATATGTGTGTGTGTGTGTGTTTGCATAAGGACCCAGCTGAATGGTAATTGGGAAGCTATCTGAATGACTGTTGAGTTTGATAATGCCGGCTGGATGTCACTTGCTTTACATTGTCTTATGCATTGTGAGTTTAGTTGTACACGTTGTGTATTCTATTATGTTTTGACCTATCTTAAGTGCTATGTATCAAACTTGTATCCCACTATCAACATGTTTCCCCAAGGCTAACCATTCATTTTTTTGGTTTAACCTCCAGGATTATTTTGGGTGGTTTGGGTCAAGCTGCCACTTTGTTTTCAAACTAAAAGCATCTAAAAAAAAAAAAGAAACTCCCCCAACCTTCAGCGCGGTGATCTGGCTCTACTACCACCTGACGTCCCTGACGCCCAGCCGCCACCATCGGACCGTGTCGTCCCATAACCACCGCTGTCCTCATTCATGCACGGCCTGCTCCGATCTCCGCCTCAGCGTCAAGGAAGCGTGGACAACAGGAACGCGAGGAATACAAAGGAGAAATCCTTCCTGCATATCCCATATGCTCTTTTGTAAAGCGTCTCATGATAACACTTGTTATGAATTGGCGCTATACAAATAATGATTGATTGATTGAACCTGTATGAAACAGCCTCTGAATTAAACAAAAAGCTGAAGGAAGTGCTGTCCTGTCAGTGTGAACACAGAGATGAAAAACAATTACTATATACATTACTATATATAGATATATATCTAGTTGGGATATAGTATTTGATATCTGCTGTATTGATGTATAAAATGCTGCATCTTGTAAGAATTTCATTTCTTAACTGTCTTATCGTATTGACAGGACTCTTGACTCGTCTTTTCATCAGTCAGCCCTCCAACCGTTTTCTGAGAGCTCGGGGTCTTTTAGATGTGAGACGGGGAGAATTACTTCAAAGACGTGAGCTCAGATGCCTTCTGGGCTTTCTGAGAGTAGAACCCATCTTCACTTTATGGAGCGAGAAAGAGCATCGAGATGAAAGACTCGCCAGGTTTTTCTGATGCATTTGAACTTGTGACTCTCAGCGCATGTGGGCGTTTGGCTGAAGGAACTGCTGTCACGTTTTAGGTTTTGGTTTTGGTTCAGTTAAAGGATCAAACTTGTGTAGACCTAAAACCAGGTAACCTCAAGATTATACCTCTACGACTGAAGATTTTTTGACCTGTTTAAATACAAAGCTCAGCTGTAAGGAACACTGATTTTATTCTCATTGCTACATGATAAAGAATTTGATCACACTCTTTAGAGTTAGTCTGTAAAGAATTAGAAGCTATCCCGCAGTCTATCTTCAAGTGTGAAATCCCTCTGCTAACTTTAAAAGAACATACAGATCGTCAATATTGAAGTATCTGAAAATGTAAATTATAATGTCGTCAATTTGATCTTCTCAGAATCAAACAACACAGCTGATTGTAAAATACTCAAAAAGGGCTGCTTATAGAATTACTATACATTTCACAAGTCAAAGAAGAAAAACAGCTGAATAAACTGTAACTAGTCAGAAGTGCTGAACCAACACATTGCAGGCATCATTAAATAGGGTAGGTATTCAAATTATGCTTGCACTGTGTTCTTTGATGACTCTGATGAAGGTCGAGAGCCGAAATGTGTCGACCTAATAAAGTGATAAAGGTTTTTCGTCATACTTTAAGTGCTGCTGGAGCTTTTCGACCTATTCAAGCCTTTCACTGTCCATGCACCTTGGTAGTTGGTGAAGTTGTACTGCAAAGCTCCACTCTGCTAAGACAGGCTAGGGACATAGTAGTGCATGGTAAAGTGTATTTTGCATAATATGTGACCTTTAAAAATAATGCTAAAGTCCACAAAGCATCACATCGTACAACCTCTTAACATGTCTGTAGCTTCTGAGTAGAAAGAAAGAAAGTATACTTGTTATATCTCCTCTGTATTTACATGTGCAGTCTTTGCTTATACTGTTGTGTGTCATACAGCACATACAGTAAATGTTAATCTCCTCCCTCTTCTTGAACTGTTTCACCGCAGAAATCAATTTCCTGCCGTCACTCCAACAACCTGAAGCCTAAATTAAACGAATCAGCGCGTTCACTGACATCAACACATGCGTGCACAGTAGATAACACAACATGTTGACCCCTCAGGCTACATACATGTAAATATTGACTGAAGCTGCATGTGGTGGAGTGCTACCTGTGTAGATTACAAACAGAAAGCTGTCAATCACTTTTTTTCCTCTGTGCAGATGAATCCACAGAAATGTTTACTACCGGACAAAGCTGAAAACGCTTCAGTTGGGATGGAATCTAATTATTGCTACCTCTATTTAGATCAGATAGAGATGGCCTTCAGAAACTTTAGTTTTTGTTAACTGTAAATAATTTTCCTGTAAAATAACAGTAAAGAGCTGGCAGCAGAGACGCCAGCTCTTTACTGTTAATTTACAGTATGAATACTGTAAAACGAAACAACACATGGAGAGAGAAATGAAAGAGAGCAGACTGACCTGTATGAAGTCCCATTCAGAGTCAGGGGGTTTCTTCAGTAGCATGGAGACATGCTGACTGCAGGAGACTTCTTCTGGACGATAACATCTGTCTTCTTGGAAACAACCTTTCAACCAAATCAACAAGACATTAGTTCAGATACAACAGCCAAAGTGGGCCTAACTACACTTTGAGAGGAGAGGACAAGGATGACACTTAAAACTTGAAGAGTTTGTAAAACTCCAACAGCAATCTGGCAAAACATAGATAAAATTAAGTGTATTTGTATACATTCTCCTGTGCCACTATTGTGACACAGTTATTAAAACAGACCTGACAGGGGAACATTGTAATTGTTTGATTTAAATAAAAATAATATAAAAACGGTTTGGCTGTTATTCAGATTGTCAGTTCCTTTCCATCAACAAAGATATGATGCATTTGTCTTGATCTGGCTAAAATATGTCAGAAACGGCCAAGAAAGGTATTTTCGGGCTATTTTTTAGTGCGCCACATGAATGAGTCCTAAAACCTGGAAGTGAGTTAGCGTTTGAGTGCCATGGGGTCTATCCTCCAACCAGGACAACTTTAGTTTTTTTGCTATTGAGTTTGAGAAAGTTATGCGATTTAACTTCAAGGAGACAGTCTGAGAGGGATGAAGGTGGGAGGGCGGAGTTGGGCTTGGAAGAAAGGTAGAGCTGGGTGTCATCCACGTAGCAGTGAAAGTGAATACCAAATTTCCTGAAAATGTGACCGAGGGGTAGGAGGAAGATGATGAAAAGGAGCGGACCCAAGACAGAGCCCTGAGGAACACCGGTAGTGACTGTACACCATAAACACTTTAATGTTAGTCACAACAGGACAAAAACGTGCAGCATGCTTACTGTTAAGAAAGCTGCATGTCAGCTACAAATAGTGTCAACAGGTGAGTTCACATCCTGCATCATAGTTCACATACAGTGCAGAAGAGGGACAGTGTTAGAGTGCAGACATGATATCTGAGATATGAGCAGTATGGTCAGAGGAAGAGAAGAGGTCTACAGAGGACTGATAGCAGTCTGTGCTTACTGTAGGTGGTACATTAACCACACTAGCTGTGACTCCTTGATACCTTCAGAGAACTGACCATCCATCTATCTGTGGTGATTGTGTTTGCAGGAAGTCACAAGGGACCATGGTGGGATGGCTGCTGTCGTCTGATCTACCAGCAGACCACATTCCTGTGGTCTACTGCAGTGAAAGACACCAGTCAAGTGGGTCAGGATGTTGTCCTGCAGCAGGAGACAGGGACTGGATGTGCTCAGTTGTATTGCTGCATGGTGATATCTCCACACGAGTCATTTGTGTCACAATAATGACAGTTTACATCATCAATTTTTCTCGGCGATCTCCCGCGAACCCGATCTGACTCCCAGTCTCCACCCGGAGGAGAGCAGGCGGGGAGCGAGAGGTCGCGCGATCTCCCGCGAACCCGATCTCACTCCCAGTCTCCACCCGGAGGAGAGCAGGCGGGGAGCGAGAGGTCGCGCGATCTCCCGCGAACCCGATCTGACTCCCAGTCTCCACCCGGAGGAGAGCAGGCGGGGAGCGAGAGGTCGCGCGATCTCCCGCGTACCCGATCTGACTCCCAGTCTCCACCCGGATCTTTCCCTCTTTCCGACTACCGGTTTAAAGGGAAAAATGAAAAAAAAAATTTTTTTCGAAAAGTGTGTGTTCACAAGCACAAGTGAATACACTTCCAACTGGGCATAATATCTAAACTGTTAAAAAGAAACATGTAAAATAAATTGTCCTAAAGGAGGCCTACCTCTTGAATGGTAGTGGGATTGCAACCGTTGACAAAACACTGAAAATAATAGAAGTATTTTGTATTTTTCATTTAATCCATTTATTGTGACATGTATGATAGCCTTGCAAAGTAAATATGTTTTTAAAAAATGTACGTGTCATGGATTTCTTCTGAGCTTCTGATGTAGCATAGCACGTTGCTTAACATTAGCCTTGTTGTTATGTTTTATGTAATGCTTCTGAGGTAGCATTAGCATGTAGCATAGCATTAACATGTAGCTTAGCATTAGTGACAACTAAGCATTCTTTTTGTTATATTTACAGTACGTCAGCATTGATCATTTAGTTAATCGTTTGTATTTCTTTATATAGACCTTTGGTATGACAGTAATCTGTCATACCAACATAAGCACTTCCCCCTGGATGGTTTGATCAGATAGTCCTCCCAAAAGATACAAAAAAGTTTTTGCAGGCAGCTTATTGTAACCCATTTTTCTGTTTTCGAGCAAAATATCTAGTAACCATATTTTTCACATGTGAATACGAAGGACATGGTGCTGATGACAAGATCAAACCATAGACTTTCACCAAGAGAACACTGATGTGACTCAAGAAAAGGCAGCATTGTCTTAACTTGTGTACATGCATCAAGTTAAGAAACATAACTAATATCATATATGTAGAGTAACTTAACCAGCCTTACCAATTTACTCATCTTGATATTCTACTTTTCTTTTTTTGGAATCAGGATGCAGAACATCCCAGATGGGCACATCCAGTACTTAACACTGAACATTTTCATAACTGACTAACTCAGTATGAGTGTTTTTGGAAAAAGAGACGAGAAAGGATTTGTTATTCATTTTCCTTTTCTGCACTCCTGGGTTTTAGCAGCCTCTACCAAATTTCAAACTGGAAACCTTCCAGAGACAAAAGCTTTTCTATAATTTGTAGACGTCAGCCTTCTGAGACGATTTAATTTGAGAGCTTTTCCAATACTGTTCAGAGGCTTTGAAACATTTAGACCAGTGCTTTTCAAACATCATTTAAATGTCTGAATTTTGCCAAACTTAATCCAACTCCTTCAGTTAAATCAGAGTGAGTTATTTGATGCCTGTCTGACAGTTGAATGAAGCAGGGAAACTTTTTTTAACTGGGGAAGTTTCCTCCCAGGTGCCCTCTGACACACGTAATCGATTCTTTCAGTAGTTTTAAAAGCTTTCCATCGCATTTTTCTTCCAGTTCTTATGCATGCTCCTTTAAAGATAATGTGTAGATTTTCAACCTGATTTCTTCCTAGGTTGGTTAAGTATAGTGTCAATATAACCTGCAGTTACCTTTCGTCTCCTAGACACAATTTGGCGACGCTGAAAAACTCATTCGGTTATTTATCTTTGAGTCAGACCCAGACGTTCTTTAAAAGTAATAAATACATCTTAAAATCAATTTTAAAACTAATTGGCTATGATTGGGGTGATGTGATGTCATCTGTTAGAACCAATGAGAAGCATAGCTGCTGCATTCTGAACAAATTGGGGCGGGACAGTGATTTGTGGTTAATGCAGGCAAGGAGCGAGTTACAATAATCCAGTCATGTGAAGCTGAAAGCATGGACGATTTTTTCAAGTTCTGATGTGTAAGCAACGGTTTGATTTTGGAGATGATACGCAGTGGACATCCCATTAACATCGCAGAAATTCCCATTAAACATCAGCTTAAACATAGTTCCAAATAATGTATACTGAGCTGTAGGTCAATGACAGTACTTCTGTTAGTATAGAGTGAGGTGGAGTGAAAGCCTTCAGATATTGTATCAGAAACATTTAGAGCACGTGTTGAGTACCACGTGATGACAGGAAGATTTCTGCCTCTGAAATGGTCACAGATCCATAATGTGACACATGTGGTCCCTCCTTCATGAGACTCAATGCTGCCAAGTCACATGCATGACGGACATGGGCTTAGTGTTCATGGAAATATAGCCTTTTGTTCTGCTGCAGGACACGAGACAGCCAGAAAAACACAAAAGCCCCGGGTTTGTGCTTTGTCTCTGACATTTACAAAGGGACGGACAAACACACAGGCTGTGTAACTCTTCAGAGGCTCGTTCCAAAAACGCTTTCCGATTGAACTGTCACAACGAGGCACGGTGCCACGTTAAACCCTGTTTTTTTTTTTCCAGTTTGATTTCCACCGTCTCGCTCTGCGGCCATGTTTCCTGGCGGCCAGCTCATGGATGGGCACAAAGATGCAGAGCCAATGAATGAGGAATGAGGGGGGGGGGGGGTTACACATCAGCAATGATGCACCTGGGTTTCTATCATTGGATACATTTCACATTGAAGACGCAGATGCAGTATCATCAGCTTATATGATTCATTCATTGTAAACCAGTATTCCTCCATGGGGGGAAAACAACAGATATGTTCCCTTTATAAATCTGCTGCTGGCATGAAATCAAAGCACTAAAACCAATTCCTCTGACACTGAAAATATTTCTCTCTGACTGTAAAAAAATAACCAGCCAGGGAATAGAAAGCTACAAATATGATATCAAGTGTTTTGGGAAATAAAACTCCCCAACAGCGAACATCATGAAAGTGCATCAACTTCCCCTCCACACAGACAAATTTCATATACAGCAGATTGTTTTGTGGCTTCACTGCCTCTGGTTGTCACAGCAGACAAACTATGTGTGCAGCAAATTGTTTCCAAACAATATGTTGTATTGTTGTTTGGCAGATTTTAATGAAAACACAAAGGATACTTAAGCCTTTACACCGGTGTGCACGGCAACTTAATCGTGCTCCTGGCAGCCAACACATTTCCATTCTCAGTTAGAACAACTGCGGGTTTCTGCAGATTATTTTATTATGTATATGTTGGGGAGCCTGATTTTAATCTTTCAAGTAAGCTTTGGAACAATATGAAGCAATAATTCGCTGCTCTGATGTATGCACAGTTAAGCTGCACATGAATCGTGATTAGATTTTGATGGTGTTGTGTAAAATTATGGAAACTCTAAAGGGGCTTTAATTATCTCTGCGCTATATCAACCTAAAGCTCAACTCCATTACTTCAGATATTATTCTGTAGCTAGGGGAGACTTTTTTAAAAATCTTATTTTCAGTGTACTTTTGTGCAAATTAGTATTTAGAAACACGGTTCAAGTGCATTGTGCATTGTCTAATTTACTATAAACAGGACCCTGATATCTATGGGCGGTGGCTAAATGGCCACATTGGAGAGGGGGAATGTATTATTGAGAAACAAATTGAGATAAGTTTGTAAGGTTCCAAAAGTATAAAGCTAACATGAAGATCAACAACTAAAGACACGTCTTTTTGCTGTAAAATGGATTTATTTAATTGTATGCAAACCAGAGACATAACTTGGCTTAGATGACGTAAAGCTGCTACACACGAGACAACGATGAAACAGATAAAAAATACAGCTTTATGTTACGTCGTATTCTGTTGTGAAGAATACCTGCAGGTATGTACACTCTGCTTCTTGCTCTGCCTCTTTTTTTCTCGTCTTAGCTTCATCCTTTACAACCTTATTCTGTCTCTCAAACATTACAGAGACAGACTAACTGGCTTCTCTTTGAGCTTATGCTGTAAAGCATAATTCAGCATAAATACCCCACAAATTCTCGGGATATTACCTCCGCCCGCTGCCAGAGTTAAATACTGCTCTAAACAGGCGATCAGGCCATGCTGTGGACATAAGAAAGAAGCCACTCTCTCTGTTGAAAGTCATTTTTCTCATGTATCTGCATACATAAAAAGACGAAATGCTGCACTCCCAGCCCCAAGCAGTGTAACAGAAACAACATGTAACGTATAGACACATAAATATACCTAAAAATCTACTCAGGCGAAGACACAGATGCTGCGTAGTCAGGACTCAGTTGCAACCTTTGAAACTACCAATGTCTTTAGTCTTCATTGGCACATTCCAGGTTAAGATGCAAATTGAAAGACAATCCAGAAAGAAGCTTTTTGGAACTTGTTGATACTACAGTATGTTGTCTTCCAAGTTGTCATGGATACAGCGTAGGAGAAGAAAGAAAATTCACATTTTGTTATTGTCATTAATTTTGATTGTACCAAGGTACAATCCAAATAATGGCATCTCTAAATGTAGTGAGTTAATATAAAAAAGGAAACTAGAAAAATAGCAAAGTAAGTAAGAGGTAAAATAAAATAAAGCTATGGAGGAATTAAAAGCGACAAACGTGTAGAAATGTTGTATGACAGAATTAAGAGTCCAACAGCGTTTGAAATCGTTCAAAAAGTTGTTGTTGCATGATTTCAAACACTATTGGACTGTCTCTGAGGGGAAGGAGGGGGTCACACAGTCTTTAGTGTGTGTTTGTGTGTGCACAGTTTCTGGGGTGGGTGTAGGATGGAGGCCACAGCTCTCTGATGCCAACTATTTAGCCTGGAAGTCAGCACAAGGGAAAGCACCTATCACATACATTTTACCGATTGTGTACTGCCCAAATAATGAAATTAAAATGTCCATGTTGTTTTTAAAATGTTATGAATGGGTCAATCAAAGCAGCAGAATATGACTTAAGACGCTTGAGGCTTTGCAAAGCTGCGTACTGATCTTAAGAGTTGGCTGTGTACAGTAAACAGGAGCTTGCTTGGCTTGGAGACATTTTATCTCCAGATGATTATTACCCATGAAAATATAATTGATTTGCTTTGTAGCATCAATACCATTGATCTGAATAACAACTCTATTCGCAGGGTAAATCCCTGCTCTTTGGTTTGGATGTGAACTTGGGCTGACAGTGCTCATAAAGACTAAGGGGATGTATGAATAATAGAAAAACAAAACCATATCAAAGGTCAATGCATCAGTGTGCATTGGATGCACACTGATGCAAGTGTTACAGATGGATGCACATAATTTTGACTTCTTCTCAAGTGACATTTCATTAGCATAGGTAAACATTTGTGCAGTGTGGGTGTACCAAGCCTATTCTCATTGCTGCCAGCTTGGCCGAGTGGAATTAAATGAATGGTCGTCCAAAATGGCATTTAGCTGTCTTTATCTGGCAGACATTCCTTTTTGAATACCACAGACATGCTTTTCAGTTATAAGACTGACCAGTGAGAGGAAAAGTGGCTTAAAGGTCATTGTGCAGCCAGACCAAATCATTTTCAAAAACACTTAATGATAAAAATCTGCCGCCAGGCAAGACATGTAGAACTAATCAACTCGAATTCTGTCACAATGGAGCCAAATATGAACAACTTAGTCTGACTGTTAAATATTACTTTCACCAGACAGATGGCTTTTTGTAAATTCATTCTGTAAAACTGTTTCCTTCACTGTCACATGTAAAAGACAAAAGTCAATCGGTTTTATCAAGGGCCTGAATAGAAACAGGACTTTTTTTCTTTCCCCTCAATGGCTGTAAAACTCAAGTAACCGAAACAATGTTAAAATGATTAAATTTACCAGAAGTTAAATGTTTTGATTAACATTTTAAATGTTTTGATTAACATTTTCAAATTAACGGCCACATAAAAGAATAATAATTAACAATTCATGGATTAACGGACATGTGCCCAGCACTGGTCCTGCAACAATCCCTTTTTGAAAAAGTACCAAAGCCCTGGCAGGATATAACCTTAATTTAACCCACCTTCAAGGTTCGTCCTCCATTATGGGCCTCCTCGTCGTCCTCGACACCATCCTTCAGACTTCTCCAGCAAAGATCCATCAATCAAATAAAGGTTATCAAATCCATAAAAGCCCCACTCTTTGGATCTTTTCCCCTGCACAGATCCTGGATACATCTTTTGCATATTTTTCTAAAAAACACAACCAAACACATCACAAGGCTTATACTCTGCGTTTGTATTGTTAGCTGAAGTTCTTGGTGGGTTCTTTGTTGCTCAGAACAAAGTGGAACAACAAAGACCTATTCTGCTAACCTTTAGCTTTGCGTTCACCAAAACTCTCGGACTGACTCAGTAACTTACTTGGGGTTCTATAAGTAATAAGGAGTTGAAAAATAACTGTATCCAGTCTGTTGTTGTTAATATTTATATGTTTAGATGGATTGAGATTTACTACAAGTGAAGAGAGAAGAGAAATAAACCTTTCCAGAATAATTGTGTATTTACTTTTGGTTAATTTGATAGGGACAGATACAATATAGACAAACTTAAAACAGCTATCCAATGAAAGTATCATAGTGTTTATAGTGGATGCTTATTTTCAACACCTCTCCTCCCACACTAGAATTCATCTGTTCGTTTTCTTTTCTCCAAGCGGGTAAGACTCCAATGCTGCATTAGAGGCCGAGTCCCAAACTGCTGATATCCCGATCTGTCTGCTTCAAGCACATGAAAGCGGCAGGTCGTGCCAGGTTACAGCCACATCTGGACCAGAAGAGTTTCCCGTCCCTGTGGGAGAAGTGAATCAGACTGTGGCACACTAACATCAAAGTCAAACCTCTCTTTAATGATTCATAGGTGTTGGGGGTGCTGTGAGGCTGCACCATTGGGACCTCCTGCATGTTCGCTGCTGCTGACAAAACTGCTTTGTA
Source organism: Tautogolabrus adspersus (assembly GCA_020745685.1). NCBI lineage: Eukaryota > Metazoa > Chordata > Actinopteri > Labriformes > Labridae > Tautogolabrus > Tautogolabrus adspersus. The sequence continues at coordinate 29,579,599 of CM036540.1, read as the reverse complement.
ACATTTGAAAAGCTGACAAATCAGCACGTAAACGGTACATTCATAAATTAAAAAGCTCAAAAGAGAATCGAAAATGAGAGAGCATTGTTCAGAGTTATTAAAGCTGTTTAGGGGGATTTATACAAATGAGAAGTTTAAATTGTTCTAAAAAGTCTTGAGGGCAAAGTCTTCTTTTCTGAGCGCAGCAGGAAGTGCCTGATCACATTAGCATATATTACATGTGGGCTTTCAGTGGGAAAATGAGGGCTCCAGGAAGGCAGACGTCTGTGTTGGTTTCTAGAACAAAGTCGACCGCCTGTGAACTCATCCTGCGAGGTGAAGGAAAAGCCTCTGCCTTATTCTCCTTCTCTGCACAAGAAGCCATGTTGATAAGAAGCATTTCTATCTCCAACGCTCTGCAGCACACAACTTCAATTTGAATAGATCTCTTTCATTCAAACTTCAACTTTTTCTTTTTGCACTCAGGCTGGAAATGAGAAACTGACTCTCCACGTTTCACTTTTGAATGTCAACTGTTCCGCTGTGGAGGAAAACTTTCTGAAAAGGATGTGCTGTCTAAGCTTCTGGCGTTTGGAGAACCTGCCATGCTGAGCGGCTTCTTAACAGCAACGGCAAATATTTGGGAGAATCCCTTGAATTAGGTCATTTGTCTGCTGCACAGAAACTCAACCAAGGACCATCTGTGTGACAGAAAAAGGGCTTAAAAAAAAACAAGCTAAAGTCTCTCTGCTTTTTCATCAATTCCATGTACGAGTCTGCAAAACCTTGAATGTGAGAAGTCCCTTTAAATCATCAAATAGCGCATTTGAGCAATACTGCAAAGGAAACCTTCAGTAGAAAAGTGATTACAGTCTTTTACCTTCATCTTTAACCAAGTCAATACTTGACGTGAAGCATGATAAGGTAATAGTGCATTCTAGTAGTCAATAAGAGATTACATTCTCACACACCCTAAAAATGTACAGATTAAGGATGGACTCCCTTTTCAACACTGGCTCAAACATTTCAATCAGGAGAGACTTAAGTAAGAGTTTACAATTATGTATTTAACAGTTTAGGAAAAGATATATGTGCAATGTCTTTGGTGGATAGACTCCATCATGACGACTTCATGCACTCAGAGGGGTAATGATGCCGACGGCAGGATAGGATACCCCCCTATGGAGTCTAGACACTGGTGGTGGTGGTGATAGAGAATGCAGGCTGTGATGAGGAGTGGGTTTCTGAGGCGGTATCTGATATCAGACTGATATCAGGCAGCAAAGTCATTCTTCTGTGGAGCAAAAATGTATTCCTAAATTTATCTTGAGGCAGTATGACGCTACAGCAGTCTATGTGGGTCAAATCAAGATGATATCATTCAAAACAACTACCTTTATTTGAAGTGGAGTTTCCTCTTTAGGTTTCCCTATTGAGCAGCATTGGGAGAACAGTAACAGGAAGGGGGGCTTGAGTGCTAAAAAGACAATATGGCAAATGTCTAATCTGGTATCTAAAAGAGACATTTGTGTTTGAATTCAAGCTTACATCTTTTTAAATGCTAAACATTTGGTTACAATGCTCTTTTAATGCTCTTAAGATGTCAGTTTTAATAATGCTACAAAATTGAAACTTGAATTAAAGACAAACCAAATTTAGTGATTTGAAATTTGACGTCCACATTTGATCAAATGTAATAATGAGTGAAATAAGTAACTCACAGTTGGAAGCTGAGCCCAGATTAAAAACAGAGTTGCTGTAGACTCTAAACCCTGTTAGGTGTGACCCAGACTGTGTCTCTCTGATCAGGTCAGTGCCGTTCATCCCCCCATGGGCTCATCAGTCCCGTCCACCCTGTGCTGTAGTGTCACAGTGAACATTGTCTCATGCAGGTTGTTTTGCAGTGGAGGTGTCTTGAAGGGTTAGCTGGCAAGCAGCCACAGCAGCAGCCTGCTGACAGCTCTGTGTCCATTTAATGACTATGAATAAGTGATAACATCTTAATTAAATTATGCACATCAATAGTGACACGGCTGTTCAAACACCTCGTCTGCAGTCAATAAGAGAAATTAAGTCAAGGGTTAACGTGTCTGCAATATAGTGTTTCAAAGAAGTCATTAGACAATCTTTTCTCTCCTTTAAGAAGATGTTGAGGGTTAAGCTTTTCATCGTTATCATGCATGCAAACCAGTCCATCTTACCTGCTGTCTGTGCCAATAGCAGTTTTAATGGCTTATTGTAGACAGCGTGATTTTTTTTCAGAAAAAATATGCACCGATCGCAAGGAGTGAACGTCACCACCCCCTCCCATTTGCTCACGGTGAATTCTCCTGATTATATCTTGCTAAGTTCTCACATCAGCTCAATTAGACTTCACACAGAAATTCTACTAGGGGGCTGGCAGGAGAAACTCTGAATAATGTCTGAGCATTCACACATGCAGCTCACCCCGAAAACTTAGGGAGTTTCTTGGGAAGTTTTGTGCAAGTCTGATACCAGCTTATGTCATGTATATTTTTTAATTTTGTGAATATTTACAGCACGTTTGAAAAGTTGTTTTTATTTTTCAGTCAAATATTCACAAAGCATTTTTATTCATGTTTTTTTTCCATGTCATAAAGACAACAACATAAAGGTAAAGCCACAGATAAACAGAACACACACCTCAATCATACATTTAAATCTTGTTTGAAAAGGTGAGGTTTGATCAGTGATTTAAATGTAGCTGGGTCAGTGCAGTGTTGAATGTGTGTGGGGAGTGAGTTCCAGAGGGGCAGCTATGGAGAAGGCTCTGTCCCCCCAGGTTCGGTGCTTGGTTCTAAGTGGGGGAGACAAGAGGGTGGCATTTGAAGAACAGAGGCTGTGTGCAGGAGTGTGAGGGTGAAGGAGAGCCGTGAGGTAAGAGGGGGCCTGGTGGTTAAGGGCTTTATGTGTAAGGAACAGGATTTTTAATTGGATACGGTACGGGACAGGGAGACAGTGGATATTTTGCAGGACAGACTTGAAGGCAAATGCATGTCACGGTTACATAAACTTTTTAGTTGTACTTAAATGTGATGGCCTTGATTTCTACCAAATGTTCTGTTGAAAACAAGAAGCTCAAGCTCAGTGCAAACCTTTGGAACCTATAAGAAAAAAAAAATACAATTACAAAATCAAACAATTATTTCATTTTCTTATCACCTGTGCAGCACAATATATGTCTGCTTAGTTTTTACATTTCTTGTCAAACAGACACTCCTGTGCCTGTTCTGCGCAACACAGAGAATATGTGACCTACTTTCAAATCACACAGCTCACTCAATCTGTTCTCATCCTGAATATTGGTTTATCTGTCAACCATAGAAAGAGAGGGAATAACAGATCGTAAATGACCTGACGGATGTTCGCCTTGAGCTTTACATTCTTCTATATAGTCCTCCTTAAATGTGTTTGTTGTAGCAGTGAACTTTCTCTTACTCTTAAGCTCTTATTTAACAAGTATCCTCCCACACTTACTTTACCTGAGAAGACCTGTTCTTCTGCTCGAGACTGTGTGGGCGTGCACAGACTGTGTGCTTCATGAAACTCTCCTGTTTTGTTTTTGGTTTGTTTGGACATTTTTCTGTCTTCTTCTGTCCTTGTGGGAAATAAGTTAGAAAAGTGTCTGACTATGCTTCCATTATATTTGTCTTTAGAGTTCATCCACTCATCCTGCAAAATAGTTGCTGTTAAGGCTTGATAATAAAAAAGGAGACATTCAAGTTATTTAGCCAGATCTCTGTCACAATATTATACAAAACTTCTTCCTCTCTTTTCTGACTTGTACTGTCCTTACTCTACCATATATTCATCCTCTGGGATAGTCTTCTCTTGTGATGACATTTTATTTTATACGTTTTAAAGTGTCTTGAAAAGCTCTCCCGGCTAGCTTGCTAACTTGCTGCTATTTTGAACTACTTGAACGTGCAAACTTGCTGGTAACATGGTTTTATTCACAACTCAAAAAGCCAACGTGAAAATTGTAATATTGAGTCATTTTTATTTTATACAGTCGGTAAGTAGCCTAAATGGTGAACCTTTTATTTTAAGCTGCAGCAGATTGCAATGATCTTATTGACCGCCATTGTGTTTGTCTCTCAGGGGTGTCATCAGGCATTAGTCGTCCAGCCCTTCAAGTCTCTTGTCCCTTGAATTTCCCTCGGGATCAATAAAGTATCTATCTATCTATCTATCTGTATCTCTTTGTTTACCTCGAGGAGGAACGTGCTGAAGTGCTGAAGTGAGGTTTTTTTTATTTGTTGTCACAGACGAAGAAGTGACGTGACAAAATCCAACTAGAGCACATCCCAGAGATGACATGAGGAATGAGGAGCAAGGCACCGAAAGCTGCTACAGTGTGTGTGTGTGTGTGTGTGTGTGTGTGTGTGTGTGTGTGTGTGTGTGTGTGTGTGTGTGTGTGGGTGTGTGTGTGTGTGTGTGCGTGTGTGTGTGTGTGTGTGTGTGTGTGTGTGTGTGTGTGTGTGTGCGTGTGTGTGTGTGTGTGTGTGTGTGCAGGCACTGAAAAAAGTCAAACTATTGTTCTAGGAGGTGTGAAAAACCAAGAGGAATACAAGAAATATCAATAGATTTATAGTATAAGTACGACACAATTTAAGCTTTTTATAGCAGCAGATTATGGCCAAGGGTCTTGGGGATTGATAAATGATAATCACATAAAGATGTCATGTTTGGATCCATATTCTTTTAGCCATAAAGACTATTTTAAAACCCTTGCAAATAAAAGAAGCATCCAAAAATTAAAAAAAGGTTAGATTTTTTTTTTTGTATCTATTACTGCCCATCCATTTTAAAAATGTGCCAAAACAGCAGTGCTACAATTTGTAATACAATAACGCATCATGAGAACAAGTATCTGTTTAAAATCCCAGAGTGGAAAGGTAGGGGGTAGAGTTCAAGTCAGATTAATGAAACAATATTTCCTGTGTGTCCCTTACAAAGCGGTATGAAATGTTAAACTCCACACGGCAGTATTAGGTTACCTTTGTTTGGTTTACACCACCTCAGTGGCCCATCATTTCACCATTCAATTAACATAAAAACTCCACTTCATTACACAATGATTCCTACTCCAGCATATTAATTAGTTACCACCCCTTACCTGATGAGTAACGACATGACAGGCTGCGTTTATGGGACTGGAAGCCTTTACAGGAATTGTCACTGTGGGGTTTTGGACTTCACCCATGGGTGCCGTTGAATGTGTGGAGCCACTGAACAGGGCCGTTCATCTCGTCCTTCATGGTGCCTGGAGGCCGCCATGGGCAGCTTGAGCCTGGGTCATTGCTTCTGAGTTATAGCTGCTAATGATCGAGCTCCTCCTCATGAGGGGAATGCTGACAAATTGCCTTCATTTATATTTTTGCACTTGGAAGGAAGCTGTGCACAGCTGTGATCTCTTAGCATGTTTACATATATGTGCCCGGCGCGCACCGTCAACGTTTTCCAGTCATCGAGCAGGTACCTGCAGCGCAGCACAAACAAGAAAGAAAGCACAAAGCCCCACAAAGGCAGATCCAAAAATAACAAAACATTTAAAATATATATTACTCACAGACATTACAATGTCAGTAGAGGTCATTGCAAAAATATGTTCATAAGATTCAAGATGCAAAGCTTTATTGTAAACGTGTGAGACAACAAAACAGCGAGGCATCGTCCTGAGCAGCATAGTGCAAGTAGACAAAAAATAAAATGAAATAAATAGTTGTGAAAAAAATGTTTGTATTTTTTGATTAACATGATGTGTGTCCATAGTCACTACTGTGCCTTTGAATTGTGAATTTCTATAAGGAGAAAAGGCTTTGCTTTTTGCTTTGTTTGTTTAAATTTGAACATGCACAGAAATTAGCTTGAACACAGAAATTAGCTAGTTAGCTAAATCTGGTACAAAGCATCTCTTCTCTTCTGAGACTAGTGGGGTTTTTTTGTACACTGTCCCTGATTCAAATAAACTACAAACTAAACTAAAACATGCACAGATATAATATGTCACTTTTAGGATAGGCAATAACAACTTATTCTATACTGTACATGTATGCTTTTTTAAAAATATGTTTTGGACCTTTTGGCCTCCATTAGATATGACAGCTGAGGAGAAACAGGAAATGTTGGGAGGAGAGAGCGGGGGATGGCATGCAGCAAAGGGCCGAGGTCAGCTCCGAACCCAAGACCACTGCACTGATGACTATGGCTTCCGTACATTAGGGCGCACGACATAACCGCTTCTGTATCCAGAACCCGATAATAAATCATTTCAATTCCAATTTAGACTTGTGTTCTGTCTCTCTATATTAGTCGACGTTGATCTTTAGTTTAGATTTTCATTCTCTTTTTTGTTCTTTTGTTGCAGTTGCAGTACAAAATAGTTGTTTGTAATTGTATGTTTGCAATCCGACATGATTCATACATTTTTCTGTGCAGCAGTGGAGAAAAACATTCTCACCTACTGGTGACCAGCTTAAGTACAGTACACAGTCCTTTTAAGGCCACATACTTTGACAATAGGGTATGCGAAATTATGCTAAGATTACAAGAATTGACCATTTATCTGTCCTGTTGTATTAAAAGTGCAACAGAGTAGAGGCAGCTATCAATGCTTTAACATCTGTAACATCAGGAATTGAACATTATTTTCTGTTTCTGCTAAAATAATCCCTTTTAATTTTTCTCCGGTAAAGCATGCTGCTGATCCTGTAAATTGTAAATATACAACAATGCATCCAGTCTTATACAAGGAATGTGATTGTTTCAGTCATCTGCTCTGCCTTGTATACAGTATAACCCTTTACAACATAGTAGTAGTAGTAGTAGGAGAAGAACACAATGTTGTGCTGCTGTTGTTGTGATTCCTGCTGGTTTGATAAAGATCACAGATCTTTTCAGGCGTCTCATAAAAACAGAGCTCTTATTTACTCCGGCAGCGTGGGGGAGAAGCTGCTGGTGGACTGAGAGTTGTGCAGTTTTGTACTGAGCTGCTCCTCAAAACCAACAGGGAATAATTGGAAGGAGAGCATATTAACCACATTTGTTTCTTTCATGCTGGCTGCTCGGCATTAACATTATTACAAAATGTTATTATTCTTTTTCCAGCCATTATTTTTTACGGGGGGGGGTTTGCTGAGCGTTGCTCTTTCCAGCTCTATTATTATAGCCCCACTGTACATTCATTTAATTAAACTCACTCAGCTGCCCAATACACAACACCAGCTCTGTGCTGTTGGCCGCTGTGCTGCTGCACCTGAACAGCTGTTCTCTTGGAACTGCAAGCAAAAGTTGTTCAATTGTCTCAGCATTTTGTTTGTATCCTGTGGAGTAGCTTTATTGCATTACCTTAGATCGTTAAGACAACACAACAATTGAATTCTTTGCATGATCCTGTTGTCCAAGGTGCAACTTACTGTTTACAGATGTATTAGACTGATCCAGCCACCCTGACAACCTTGAGTCACTCACATATATTTTCCTTTGTCTTCTGTGCATTAAATTAATACACCAAAAAAAGGTGTAGCCACCATGACACATCACCCAGTAGTTTCTAGTCGCCATCTCTTCAGCTGCCAGAAATGTCTTTATTAGGGTGAGAGGGTTGATACATGTTGCTTCTCTTCTAACTGGATGACTGCTTGCTGTGGTGTGTGGCCAACAAGTTGCCGGTGTAAACACTAAGCCCTTAATCATCTATTTGACTCAAAAATGGAGCCATGATGTACTAAATGAACATCAGGCCACACTGAAAAGGACTTTAAAATAATGGTCGAGTCCATAAACTCCTAAGGAAAAAACAGTGCTGATCTGCTCCATCAAGTAATAAGTAGGGTCACTTTCTTGTAGACTTTCATACAATCAAACTCCTCTTTGTAACCAGTAAAGTCTGTCCCTGTGAGCAGTTGGATACATTTCAAGTTTTGCATTCACATTTTAAGACTATGTTCACACTGCAGGCAGAAGAGACCAAATCAGATCCTTTTTGCTCCTATGTGGCTCAGATCTGTTTTGTTTTTTTCATGAAAGTTTGAAAAGCACAACTCACATGGAATCAGATGTTTTCAAACCAGATTTAGGTCACTTTCATTTCTAAATTATATACAGGTCAGATCTTTTCCAATGCAACCACAGTCTGAACAGCCAGGTGGAAATAAATGTGACGTTGACGTCGCTCTGATTGACACTCGTGACTGTTCTATGTTGGCAGGACGGGTAAAAACAAACATTGGAAGACAGCTGCGGTGGAGGTAATCAGACACTGAGGTGTTGGATCCAATAAATATTTGGGGTGACTTCAGGGGTTGTTAGTTTTTTCCATGTGGTTTGACATCTTTGTTGCTCTTTGGTGCATGCGGGTCAGATCAGAACTGAGGCATGCAGTGTTGTCATTGTCTTAGAGCAGGGGTCGGCAACCCGCGGCTCCGGAGCCGCATGCGGCTCTTTCATCCCTCTGATGTGGCTCCCTGTGGCTTTTGAAAATAATGAATGAGTATTTAATTAAAATGTACTGTTCTCCAACATGAACTTTATTAAAAGCAAACATCGCGCACGCCTCACAGATGACAGCTTACGATCCTGTGTAAAGATGAAGGTGACGGCACACAGCCCTGATGTGCAGACGCTGTGCGCTGAGGTTCAGGAGCAGAAATCACATTAACCAAGTATGATAAATATTTTAATTGCCTAGTTTTTTGCATATATTCATATTTTTTCATTGTTTAGTGAAATAGTCCTTTTATTATTCAGGTTGACAGCTGACTGCACGCGCCAGTAAAAGGGTGACGGCACACAGAGAGAGGATGGCATTTTTGATTTGCTGCCGGTGGATAATTTAAATTTGGCGTTTTTTTATGAATACAAGAAGGACTCAAATAGACATTGAGTAGGCCTATTTTACTTGAAAGTAACCTTCAACCCAACGTCTTTTTTTCCGAGCTCAAAATGTTTTTGTTGCATGCAGAAATGTAATTTCGTTTTCTCTGCAGTCGTTCATTGACTTCATAAATGCAACACATTATAGTTTGTTTATAGGCTACATAGCATAAAGGCAAAAAAAACGTTATATGCAGTGTTATTTCAATTTAAATGTCAAAAGGGTTTTGTGGCTCCCAGTGTTTTCTTTACTGTGGGAAACGGGTCCAAATGACTCTTTGAGTGGTAAAGGTTGCCGACCCCTGTCTTAGAGGGTATGTGCACTTCTTGAATATGATGTCACAGCACAAGAAAAAAATAATTGAAATGACAGAAAAATGTATTTTGATACCACACAAAATGAGTTCAGACATTGGCTTGTTTATTTACACAGCATTTGGTGAGACCAGGCTGGTCCTTTGTAACCACTACAAACCATTAAATGCCAAGACTCCTTTATAAATTAGATTACACCATAACAGCCTTATATTAATGAGTGTGCTGTGACTGCAGACACTCCCACTGCATGTGCAAACCAGGATAAACAAAAAACATAGCTGCACATTAATCATCCTCTCCCACTCTGATGTAAAATAATGACGCTGGCTTCTTAATCATAATGGACTTGGCTGGAACTCACAGGATTCCTGACGTGTCAATGTATCATGTTTTGGGAGCTTAGTTCCACTCGACAGGTTCTTTCTCTCTCGTTTTCCCTCCCAAACATGCAGCTCTTCAGAGCCCTTTTAAGTCCTCCCTGCTGGCCCTGTTTGTGATGGTGGATTCAGTGAAGAACCATATTGTCTGATGTGTGGGCTGCACTCCAAGTCTTTCTGTGCCTGAACACACAGAAATATGGTGTAATTACAGCAGTGCCTAACCCAGAAAGCAATAATGTGAACATTTAAGCCTTTAACTATTCGCTGATAGCATCGAGGGAAACACAAATGATCCTCTCATTGATAAGATTACTTTTCAGAGAGAGTCAGCGATAAGATAGCTCTGCAGAAAGTCTGCTTTTATACAAGAGTGAAGATTGATCAGAACCAATCAGAATCCAGTTTTAAACCTTTCTATGAAATATATGATTGGGGCTGTACCTTGCAGGGGGAAAACAGAGGAGGGTTAGGGGGCTGAAATGTTTCTATTCAAATCAATCAGACAGAAACATGCTGGTGTGTACAGTATGTTAAGTTATTTATTTAATGTATATTTGATTGTCCAGTTACTAGTTCCTGTTTTATTTAGTCACACACTTCCCTCTTACATGCCACATCCTTACTGTTTTCACCTCCAGTGTATTCAGTCTTTTTGTTTTCGTTTTTTCCCACCCTCGTTCCTTGTGTGGATGTTAGTGACTCCATCCGTGTTTTTTCCATCTTTTTTGATGAACTGTGTTGATTTGCTTTGGGTAGTTTTTGCTTGTATCCATGGATACTGTTACACAGTAAGACTTTTGTTTTTTCCTCTTCCACTGTACTAATAAACTCTCGTTTCTCTCTCTTTGCAATAACCAGTTGGGAGTCCAGAAGGCTACTTCTGTCATGTTGCTGTTATTCTTAGTATGTGGGCGACTGTGGCTCAGTTGGTTGTCTCTCGACCGGAAGGTCGGTTGTTCGATCCGATGGGTCCTTGGCAAGACACTTAACCCCAAGTTGCTCCCTCTGCATCATCAGCGGCGCATACATGTGTTTGAATGGATTAGTTACTTCTGATGGTCACTTTACACAAACACTTTACAACCTCTGCCATCAGTGTTTGAATGGGTAGATGTGACATGGAGTGTAAAAGCACTTTGAGTAGTCAGAAGACTAGAAAAGTGCTACAAGCTCAAGTCCACTTACCATAGTATAAACTTTAATGTAAAATAAAATCAGATTTAAAACCCTGCATTTACAAGAATTTATCAATCATTTTTTTGGATAAGTTTTGAGTTTTCCTAAGCAAAAAATCCACCGCAACACTTACTTTGAACTCATTTATATTTAGAAAACTAAAAAGATTTTGTAGAGTATAATCGTAGAGAGCAATGGCAAAATATGCTGTTGACATAAATACATATATGCCGCAGTATCAGCCTACAACATCAGGTCCATTTACTGATATATAAAAAAAAGCCATTCAGCATGAAGATAGATATTCATGTTGTTTAGATACCATGTCATCTCTTTCTTACATACATGTACAAGTTCAGACCATTAAAGTCCATTTGTATATCCCAGAAATATATATTTAAGGGATTATATTCATTTGTTTTACATTTAAAGTCGATGAAGGGATACATTTTGATTATAAAAAAGACTCAGCTGAGGGAGGTATATATTTAACGGAGGAGGGGAAATCCCCCCATCGCTCCCAGCACATCACCCTGAAATAATCTTATAGATAAAACATTGGCTCTCTGTTGTGTTACGTTCACTCAACAAGTCATGTCATCTGCATCTGCACCTTTTTATGTTGGCGCCCAACGGAGCCTCTCCATCTGCCGTCAGCATCGAGCTCCTCACAAACAATATTCCTCATCAGCTGCAGATCCCTCAACATGGAGCCGAGCCACAGCATCTGCAGTGAAAACAATCAGCGCCGTGACCGTCCTATCTGACATGTTATCTCGCTCAGAGTGATTGGTTTCTTTTTCATGTGGACAGCCCCGCAGCTATCTCTGTGTTGCTTTTAACACACAGGGAAATTCCCATTAGTGTTTATTATTTATTTATCTATTTGCTGGCTGCATGAACGTGCCAGGGCAGTAAATGCCTCTCTAAGCTGTGTTTGCACGTGATTGATCGGCCATTGAGCTGCTTTGAAGCAAAAATGTATCATCTGCAGTGTGCAACCAGCTGCTTGGACAGCTGTGTGTACAGCACGCTGCAGGGTTATCAAGGATCTGGAATTAGTAAGAGGAACACTCTTGCTTTTGACCATTTTGTTTGTTATGGAAATCAGTATGTATACAACCCCAACACTAATCTAAAACAGGAGAAGAAGAATTTAAAGACAACTAAAAATACGTTTTATCTGTGGGTTTAAATCAATGAATCAAAGTTGGCAGGTGGATTTTTTGACCACAAGGGGCACTATGCTGCTAACGGATTTTGCTCGTTCATCCTCTGAAAATTGCACGCAAAAGCAAGCAAGCAAGCACATGTAATCATTGATGGAAGCAAACTTTATTTACACCATGTCAAAATCAGTGACTTCAAATCAGAATAATGAGTCAGTAACACGGTATAAGAATCTTGGATTAACAAAATGTGTAGATCTGTACAGTATGCATTTTATCTGCTGCAGTGTTGTTACTTGTCCTGAAAGTTAAATGTAAATATTTAAATTACTCAAACCTAATTGTTCTAGGACATTTTCTATATACAAATACGATTCAGCTGTACACTGAGAAAAAGTTCACATTTAATAAAAACAGCTTGACCACTTCAAGAGAAATTTGACGTCATGAATCAATCAGGCCACTTTAAATGTCAAATTGACAACCAAGCATTGTGTTAGATTTTAATGCCTGTCTTACATGACACTTTAATGATGTGAAGCTCTAGCGTAAGTTCAGTCAGGAAGTGTCTATAATTACCTTCACAATCGGGTCTTTATCTCATTCAACCCTTTTTGCACGCTCACTCACGTTTCCGCTGTCATCCTCGAGCTGTCATTTCTGGGGCTGTCATTGGGTAATCAGCTGTCCTATCAGTGGTACTCATCTAACTAATTGCATGGCGTTCCTCCCTCATTTTCAACCTATCATCGTTCTGCTCCACTTTTTAAATATGATTCTTTCTCTGCCTTAGTTCCTTCATGCTGATGTTTCTTGCGCCCCTCTACCTCCCCAACATTGCCCGTTTTCGCAGAATCATCATCCATAAATTCTTCAGCCATCCGGTCTCATCAAGTCATCAGCTTCACCACCACTACCAGTGTCTGGACTCGATGGGGGGGATTTATTCTGTCGACGCTCAGAATTGTCATTCTCCAAACACATCAACCACCCCATAGAGTCCAAGTGCCAAAGTCTGTCTGTCAAGACACATTTCCATGTTATTCATTGTAATAAATAATGTTCTTAATTCACTTGTCTCTCCTGATGAAGTGCAGGCTGAAACTGGGGAGGGGGTAAAATCGTGCATCAGCACGGTACAGGGCAACTGGGCCTAGTGTGAGTGCGCACTAAGTTTGAAATGCTGATACAGTTCAGCATTTTCTCTTGAGTTTCATTTATACAACAGCGAACAAGATCAAAGCCCATGTCTCTGCCATGCCAAGGATTTTTCTTAACCTGAATACCTTTATAAACTTGACAGGTCTATAGTGCAACAAAGAAGTAAGTATCAAAGGGAATGCCATTATTGTATACATGTCTAACATTGATAAGTGGCTGAAGTTTGGTCCTGTGGAGACATCATTTAACACTGTTTACAAGCCTAGCTACATATCCATTCAGGGTCATGTCTAACAGGAGCTTTAACACACATGTTTGTGGATTTCTTTTATCTTAACAGTAGTGACAGAGCCTGAGGGAGGACCAAAGCCAGACAGACACGTGGAGGTCTTCAGAGCCCAGAGTAAACATGTCACAAAGGGGCTGTGAGCCCAGTGGGAGAAGCGGGATGAGCTTCTGATTGCTTTCATTATTTTCTCCCAAATCAAAATGTCAACCAGCATGAAGAAGCCGTCCCACTGTGTCCGCTGATAATTAGAGCATCCATTTTCCTATTTCACACACAGCCAGTTCGCTGGAATGAAAAAGAAAGAACAAACAGGAAAACTCCACTTTCTTTTCCACTTTGTTCCATGTTTTCTCCTGCAGAAATCTGTCCAATATTACAGTATCATTTCAGTGCACCATATTAGAGAGGTTTTCTGAGGTAATGTCTCAGTAGAGTCATTAAATATCTATAAGTTCTCTCTATTTGTGGTGTTATGTCTGTGGTGTTGCTGCAAAGCGTAAAGTTCACTTGTCAGTCACACAGTGTGGGCGACACTGTGACATTTTCCTGTTAATGAATTTTCCGTTTCTGAGCTCCATATATCAGCAAGCGATTTGAACAGGTGCCTGAAGTAAAAAAAAACAACAACCTGAATGAGTCATACAAGCGCATATATTTTAAGATTTTTAAATGAAAGCACTGAACACACGCCGCAAAGACTTGATTGGAGCTGCACTTTCCAAAGCATCATAAAGAAGTTCTCAGGAAACTGATGATTAAAAAAAAGAAAAATCGGATGGAAGAGAATTCAAACCTACAAAGGGAGTCAGTCAAAAATGATGAGAGAATAACAGAAGGGGGAAAACTTTCTTTCAGAGGCATGCTATGATGGTCTATGTTGAAACTGATGCTGCTAGATGAAGGCTTTATTTGCCTCTCAAATCAAAGATTTAACACTGATTGTTTGCACTGTTGTTTGCAAATGATCACATCATAATAATGCGTTCAGGTGTTTACAACTTGACTGCATGGGTTGCTGTGGTGACACTTAAAGTAACAGCAACTTTGTAGACTGCATGATGACCAGAGTTGGGCAAGTTACTGAAGCTAGTAGCTAGTAGCTGTTACTACAATCCAAAAGTAAGTTACTAACTGAGTAATCAATTATACAAGTAATTAGTTACTTTGGAAAGTAACTTTTTTTGCTTCAGTATTCATATTAATATACGCATTATTTAGTGTTGCTGTGGCAGTGAGAGAGGAAACAACTCGCAAATGTAATTTCCTTTTTAAATTTCAAACATGGAAGTCATTGGAGATATAGGACATTCAAAAGAAATACAAACAAACTCAGAAACAGTTTCTTTCCACAGACAGTAAAATGCCCCCCAAAATCTAATAAAGACTGCAGTGGACACTAGCTGAGTGTGGCACCCCCGCCTCTCAAACAAATGACCACAGCACCAGCACTTTATTATTCATTACTGCCCTACACTTTTTTACTGAGTACTGAACCTGATAACTGCTCTGCACTATTTGCACTTTCTTTTATTTGATATTTCTTATTAATATTTTTATAATCTGATTTGAATTTTTCTCTTAACTTTATCATTTTTACTGTCTGTATGTGCTGCCACTGACAAGAGCTGCTAAATGGTTTGTCGTTTTTATAACAATGACATTAAAGATCTATTCTATTCATTTTCAATATGTTGGTATAAGTAGTTCTCTGAAGGTAACACACTCAACAGTTGATATGAAGCATGTCGTCAACAACATGCCTTGCATTCAGTCCTTCCTGGGTCATAGATTGTGGAGCAGGAGGTGATTTAAAGTCACGCCTTGTCTGTTTGGACGGAGAGGCTCCTCCTTGGTCTGCCCAGTCAACGTGAGCTGCAGCTGGGTCACCGGTGTTTGCAGCGCCAGGTTCTCTCTCAACTAGTGTAGTAACGACGGGATGTTTGGTTTGTTGCTCCTGAGATTAGGATAACTGTTTTTGTGGGTGAACAATGTTTCCCCTTCTGCACATAGACTTCAAATCACTGCTGTATTCTTGTTGTTTACCCCGGGGAGGGAAAAATAATGGTGGTTTTTGTAAGACAGAAAGCTCACGCCTGAATGATCCTCATCCTAAGTGCCAGGATGTTAAGGTCCTGATGTTAGAATGACATCGCCCGCCGAATCAGATGTTATAACAAACCTTAAAGTAACTAAAAATGAGTGATTACTGTAACTGCTTTATTGAATTTGGAAAACAACTAGATGCTCTACTAGTTATTGCAAATAGTAGGATAGTTAAAATAATGTGAAAAGTAGTACTGTAGGTGTATATGCTGCTGTTATAAAAACATCATGTAAATTATACTTCAGTAAACATATTCTCTCTCTCAGGTCGGTTTCGCCCATTCGTCTTAACTACAGTCAACACTGAGTTCGTTTTCATTCGGCCACAAGTTCGCCACAAATTCGGCTTCGGTGGGGGGGGAGTAGCAGAGAGAATCACTCCCATGATTCCCGCCAGCCTAGTCATCATCTTTTGTTATTGTTTTGATTGAGAGCCCCCTGGAGGCTGATTTTACATACTGTGCGTTTAACAATCTCCTGAGGGAAATATTCGGCTGTTTAGCTGAAATGGGCTCCACTGTTTTCACTAGCTGGTCCTACTAGAACTGATATTTTAACATTGCATGTTGGTGTTGTTTGGTGAAACATGGTAGGTCATTTCAAATGGATTTTTATTTTAAGATTACAGCTTTGTCAAAGTTGCACAGCGTTAGGTCAACAGAAAAAACCTCCACGATTAAGATAACACTTGTCCCATGGGGATAGGCATTTAAACATTCACTGCAGGTCTGTTTGTGACCTGAGCAGCACCCTGTGAATGAATGTAATGTCTGTGCATGAAGCAGAGCAGCGTGTCTGCACAGCAGACCTCGCGGTTGAATAAAGGCTTGAAAACATAATCACAGTTTGTATTCATATTAAACGCGGAGCAACCAGCTTGGAAGAAACAAATGAGTTTAATGCATTCTCCATCTATTTATTCCCCGTCGGTTCAGGAGCTGAGATTGTATGTATGCACCGTTATTCCCCAGGCCACTGCTTCTGCTGTAAATACAGAACGTGTCTCCTTTAAAGGGGCTTAAAGTGATCCATGACCTCTGAGGGACCACCAGAAATTACCACAGCATCATTAGAGCAACAGGGAAGTCTCCCACACAAGTGAGAAAGCTAATTGGAGCATATATGCAACAAAAACATAAAGCAAAGAGGACATTTGTTGTCTGGAATGTATGTTTTCTTGTAAACATGGACTTGTGGCCTGAATTGTTTTGTTACCAATTTCCCTTTGTTGTTGAGCAGATTCCAAAGTACATGGATTCACAGGATTCTTGTGTGAGCGCAGAGCTGATTACTCATAGTATTCATTCACCATTATTGACAGATCCAACACACAATTCTCCATTACAAATGGTGTACTGATAAGATGTAACAACTGTGGGTGGATTTCGGCACCACAGCAGCCCATAGGTGGGGTTTCCAGGGCACCTTAGGGTGCTTGACAGTATTACCGTAAAACTTCTATTAATAGCCTAGGCTTTTATTTTCTTCAGACTGTGAAAGGTAGCTCTAGCAAAGACAGTCAGGAAGACTATATTCTGCATGCTCGTTTTATTATTTATTCTCATACTGTGTGACATCGCTTCTCCAAGCACATCACCTGGTCTCATCTATCCAATAGCCCTGCTCCACTCCCTCATCATTACCCTCTCATATTGCTGCTGTCTTTTTTAAATATGGCTTTCTCTTCGACTAGTTCATTCATGACATCGTTATGAGCGACCCTCCACCTTCCCTATCACCACCAAGCCTTCGCAGTTCCATCACATTCTTCATCCCATCAGCCTCAGATCACATCATCAGACACCATTCGGTCAACCCCAGTCTTCGCAGTATCGTCAGCCTCTTCATCCCATCAGCCTCAGACGATATCTTCAGCCTTTCCGGTCAACCCCATGTTTCAGTTTTCATCCCATCAGCCTCAGATGACATCATCAACCATCTTCTCATCAACCCCAGTCTTCACAGTTCAGTCAGCTTCTTCATCACATACGCCCAGACGACATCATCAGCTAGCACCTCCTCCACCAGTGTCTGGACTCTATGGGGGGAAATGGTCCTGCCTTTATTTGTGTGTTATTTATTCATATTGACGGGCTTCAATATGAGACAGGCTTTTAATTATTTTCAAACAAAACTGATGCATAGCAAAGATGTGACAGACAATGAGAGTGCAATCAATTGTATCAAAAAAACAAATTAAATAAATCACTAATGTGATCTTGCTTTTTAAGACAGCGTGCAAACCTGCTTCGTGTCCTGTTTGCATACTGTTATTATTCTGTCTTTCTTGGACAGATGTTATAGTTCATCTTTGTTTTTTGTCTTGTGCTGCTTCATATCCTTATTTTTGACCCACAAACTAATCAACACTAAATGCATGGGGGCTTCTAACGGAGACCTGCCTCAAAACATGCAGCAACACCAGTAAAAGGGACTGGGCCTAAATTGGGGTGGGCTTTTACTCGAAGTTTTATGGTAATTAATTTATTATTTTTGCTTTTCTATGCCTTGTTTCGTTTTTTTAAATGTGGAATCAGGCTAGTTGTTTGGTTAGTCCAGAGAGTGCGGACATTTTAGTTTGAAACTGGAGCAGAAGGTAGCTGCAGCATTTCTTGACTCTCCGAGCCCTCAGTTGCAGCTTTACATCAATAATTTATAACTTAATTTCTCAGATCTCCGATGGTGCAAAACACCAAACAGAATTTTCTCACAGGTGGGAGCAGCAGCTGTTATGT
Source organism: Tautogolabrus adspersus (assembly GCA_020745685.1). NCBI lineage: Eukaryota > Metazoa > Chordata > Actinopteri > Labriformes > Labridae > Tautogolabrus > Tautogolabrus adspersus. The sequence continues at coordinate 29,561,391 of CM036540.1, read as the reverse complement.
TGAGTAATATTGAACTCACTGTGATATGTGGTAATAAAAATTTGGCTCAACCTTTCATGTGAGGAGGAAAAACAATTTGGCCTTCGTCCCCAAATCATGATCATGGAACTCGTGCTGAGAACTTGATTCCGGCAGCTACTTTATGAAGGAGTGGGAGCTTAAAACACATTGCATTCAATTAGTGATGTGTTTGAGAACTGAAAAAAGATGTTTGGAGGCACATACAAGCTCTATGTCACAGAATGTACCCCGATAACCTTTCATAGATTCAATCATTTTGGCCGGGCCCAGACATTTCCCCAGAAGAAGATACTTAAATCTCAGTTTTATTTTTCAAAAGGTTTTAAAATCCACTAATCAATCTCCAAAACAAAAAAAACGTAATGAGAAAGTAAACAGAGATAATTGGCCTTGACTTCCTTACTGCACTATAAATAAGAACGTTTTAAACTATTCTGGTCTAATCATGGATCCATGGATTGCTTCAAAAGAATCTATTCTCGTTGTTTGTTTTTTCATCCACATTGTATTAAAACTGTAGTTAATCGCAGTCAATGCTTTGAACTGCTGGAAGAGGTAGTTAGAACCTTTTCTTAGCTATACGTGCTTTTACAAGCAAGAGTTATGCGTATACAATTCTACTTTATTGGATACAATAAAGTATAGAAGCAAATTGTTCTTAAAGTAAAAAAAAAACTGGTCTGTTGGTTTGACCACTAGGGTAAGAGGACATGCTGACTGCAGAACTTTTTTTTTCTTCTTGGATTGAACAAGGTGTTTTTTAAACAGCCTTTGTTTAAATTGTGTGTTTAATCCAAGCAGCAACCTTCAGTATTGAAAAATGAAACTGATGCGGATGTGCAGAATCCTGCAGTTTGTCGAGTGTCCGCTTGAGGCTGGCTGCAGAAGCACAGGAAGTCACATACACACCCATTCATAAATGCTGTTTTTACAGCAGAAATTAACATGTTTACAGCCTGGTACAAAAACAAAAGTGTCGAAATAATCCTGGGAGTCAGATAAATCTGCTAGTGCACGTTTTATTTGCTCTAGTAAATGTGTCTGGTCATTCCTCTAATCGCAATTATCTCCAGCCTGCCTTCACATCAGATCCATAACAAACTGTAGTCTAATGTGAGTCAGGTTTAAGGGTTGTTGAGGCTTTTGTGTTTGTGCAAAAAAGATTTCTGCTATGAAACACTTGAAATAAACTTTAGGTATCTGAAGTACAACATACAGTACAATGGTTCATGTTACATATTTGGCTGCTTAACCACACATCAGTGCATTTGTCAAACTGCTACTCCTTGGAAAATAAAAAGAACCATGAGATTTTAGACTAAGAATAAAAGACACAATTCATATTTAAAATCTGCTACTTCTATGATTTTCAACTCTCCTCCCTCTGTGCCTAGGGGGATGGATATAGAGGTCTTTAGTACTTTGTCAAATCAGCTTTACTCCTGAGGAATCCATGTCTCAGGCATGTTGCTCAGCTGGAGCAACAATCATTGTATCTATACAATCCAGGAGATCAGAGCACAAGGGAATCCTTGTATAAAAAGTCAATGTTCCCTGCATGGACAGCGCCAGGAAAGGGAGCCAACTGCCTTTATTGTCCCTTCCCATGCAGGGAGCTTCAATGGGTCAGACACACTTATAATTTCCCAGCACAGCATGAATGGAGATGAATCGGTGCTGCAGCATGAATCTTAAAGCGACTCTTTCAGCTCGGTGTTATCTCCAGGAGTTTTCTGCTGGTATCAGTGGTTTTCTTTCCTTTAAACCTGCTCTTAAAAAGGAATGGGATGAAGGGTTATCATCCTGAAATATTCTTCTTATTGAAATCTTTTCACACTCTGTGTTTTGCTTGTTCAGCTCTTTCTGATCGGAAAAGGGAAGGCTCACCTTCTGTGCTCTTTGTCAGCTGCACAGCTCAGTTGAAAAGCTTCCCTGCACTAAGATAATTTCCTCTAAGGGTTGATTCTCTCAATGCCTCAGCAGTTTATCCTATAAAAGCCATCTTTCATTCATCAAACCCCTGTTGTCTTCATTGAGACAGAACATAGCGGTAATTCATCGGGAGTGATCCTTTAAACAAATGTAATTTCCAGCCCTCACAGAGATGCAGTTGCTCAGATAAAAGTCTGCTTCATATGTTTGTGAGGGAGCGATCAGCTGCGAGCGACTTCACACACTTTTGGCAGAAGGCGCTCACGCTGCAACATAATCACTTGTTGTTTTCCAAGAGCATCCACTCAATTTTCTGTCCTCACATCCAGCTTTCCACTGCAGATCCAAATGTGTCTTAATGAAAGGCTATTAACATGTGTCACACCCAATTATGTTCAGCATCCTTGTCTCTAATTGCAATCTGCCCGGCAACACAATGCGGGGAGATGTTTCCCCTCATTTTATTCAGACCTCCCAGCTTGTGAATCACAGATTTTTAGCACAGTTGCACAGATTTGGTGGCTCACAGAAGACTGGGAAGTGAACAATAAAGGCTCAATCTGTGCACTGATTGGATCAATGAAGAGATGCACTAAAATATAGTTGAAAAATATTTTAGCTTAACACAAGGCATGTTAACATAATCCTGTTTTCACTCTAAACTATTTTATATAATTTTTACAAACAAGGTTTGATGGCAATTTAATGGAAAACAATGTTAGTCTGTCAGTCAACTACCGGCAGTAAAAATAAAAGTACAAGTAAATTCTACACTATAGCCTTTGCACACATGCACTATTTACACCTGACATCTTCCTAGGTTGCTTTTTCACTCATGACCTCTTACAAGAGAAGATTTTCCCTTTCATCAGAAGTTACAGTGTAATGTTTTCAACATATCAAAGATGGCGGACAAAGCAACACAGTCGGATGCTATGATGACAGTTGTTGCCTTTATATTGATGCTAAGTGTAACTGGAGGTATTCACAGTATTAAGGAAAGAGTGGAAAAGAAGAAACTGGCTAAGAAAAAAGAAAATGAAGCAGCTTCATTAGGTGAACAGGTTGCAGGATATAAATGTCTTCACCCTATCCTACTTGCTACCACTTGCTTTTCCTGAATATTTCCTGCTGTGTTCTCACATCAGTCAGCCCCTCCTGGATTCTTGAAGAAACTGTTATAAGGGAGCTGGCTGGAAATAGTCTGGATAATGTTGGGCTGAAAAAATGTTCTGTTTGCGTTCACACCGAGCGGCAACATCCGATCTTGAAAAATGAAGCCAATGCGAAAGTGCAAAATCCTGCAGTTTGTTGAGTGTCCGCTTGAGGCTGGCTCTAGGAACACTGGAGGTCACATACACATGACGGGCAAAAATGCCGTTTTTACAGCATACATAAACATGTTTACAGCCTGGTACAAAAAACGGAATAGGTCTGATTAGTTATTGTCATCACTGGCACACACTGTACATTTTTTGAAAACGGCTCCGTTTTGATTTTGAAAACGATACTTGTTATCCATAGTAAGGCGCATTGCTGACATGATTGACAGGTGGGGGCGATGTAAAGGTTCGTCATTGTATCCTACAATTTGGCCCCCTGGCAGTGAGAATTAAATGAATGTGGTCCTTGCTGTGACCAAAGTTGCCCATCCCTGATCTAGGAGATGATTTTAGCATTTGTTTTCTGCATATTTTACTAATTTAGAGTAGTTTTGGGGGGCAGAAAACAGCATCCAATTATTGAGGAAAATCCACTTTTGTATCAGTAATGTTAATGCTAATTTCAGTGACTTAATGTGAATATGGCCCCATATGTACTGACGAAATCCCTGCGAGTTTTAAAAGAGGAAGCCCACATTAGCGCAGACCTCTGCTTGAATCTATTGGGAACCTTTTGTGTTCGCTCAAAGCACTCGAGCGATGTAGGTGGAAACTGCTGACCATGGCTACAATTCTCATCTCTTTTGAAGCACTTCTTTCAGAATTATAATTAAATCTTCTGCTCTCTGTGCTACATAGTTTGAAGACGCAAAGAATGTATAGTTTGTGATTTCTTTGAATTAGAAAAACAAAAGACTAAGACCACAAAAGAAACCATTAATTGGATTAGCAGTTGAAGAAAACGAAATTGGGACCATAGCTACATTATAGTTTGCATTGTTCCTATCACATCAAAGCATTTAGAGTTTTTTCTTGATGATTTCTGCATTAGATTTGTTTGAAATGGCTTCTTTCGATCGTGGTTCGTTTTCACATTAGTGAGATCATATACCAAACCAAGACCAAACCCACTTCTGGCCCTCAAAACGTCACATATTGTGTCTCTGTTCAACAGATAAATTCTTTGGCAAACACTGAGGTCCAAAGCCATCTGGACCTTTGGACAGCTTCATCACAAAACTAGAGAGCAGGAAAAACACAAGTATTCCTATTGCAAAGAAACATAAACAATACAAAGACAAACAAATATATGAAAAGATGAAAATGAGCTATTTTAAAGTTGTAACAAAGGACAGCATTTTTGCAAAAATGTGCAAGATGTAGCAATTGGAACCTGCAAAAATGTACAACAGGATGTTCTAGGTCAGTGGTTCCCAATCTGGGGTCTGTGGCCCCTAGGTGAACGTCAAATATCTCAGGGTGGGCATGTTTCCTTTCTTTAAATAACATCAGGCTCATCAGCCACTATGTAGTTCAGGTCACAATACGATCAAATAAAATGTATTTACATTTTTGACAGCAGTGTATCACTTTTGTTCTTGTGTGGGTCCTCTGGGTGCTCAGCTTTTTTTAGAAACAAGTAGGCGGAGCGCCAAGGAAAGAGGTCGGCAACCACTGCTCTGGATGAACATGTGTAAATTTCACAAACAGTCTTCAGTTTCTGTAGAAACTTTTCAAGCCTTGCTTCCTGCTGTTTACTTTTAACTTTACATCTCACATAAAGACCTGGGAACGCAGTGGAAGTGTAACCTCGCCGACGCAGCAGCAGCTCCAAATAGCAGGCGTCAGATTCCCAAAGGCTCCCCTGCCATCTGCATCTCAACACCCACCAGGAGCACTGCACACTCGCTAACAGAGGTGGGGGTAATTAATGGATCCGTCGCACGCAAACAGCAAGCATATGCATTAATCTCATCTATATTTAATATTCAGAATGTTGTTAATGTGTGATATAGCTCAACTGCAGTGACTTTTTCCACCTTAAAGATCCCAACAGGAGCATAAAAGACGACCCTGAAAACGGTTATTCTCTGCGTTTTAGTACAGCAGTAAAAAAAAACTAAGGGCACATGGATAGACAGATGTGTTTCACTCCAGTGCTGCTGTGTTTAGCCAAATTGGCAGTCACTAAAGGCCCCATGCCTCCCATCCTGTCAGCTCATTCACCATCTTCCTCTCAGATTTTTTGGATGACCTGATCCAGAGACAGATGGATCAGACCAGGCTCCCTTGCTCCCTCTCTGGAGTATAAACAACCAGCCAATTCCACAGAAAAGTTACTCTGAACTTGATTACAGTTTTTATAGCAGGGGACACTGACAGCACACAAGCTGCTGGCTCACTCTCCAAAACATACTGACCTAACTCTCCAAAACATACTGACCTAACTCTCCAAAACATACTGACGAAACTCTCCAAAACATACTGTCATAACTCTCCAAAACATACTGACCTAACTCTCCAAAACATACTGACGAAACTCTCCAAAACATACTGTCATAACTCTCCAAAACATACTGACCTAACTCTCCAAAACATACTGACGAAACTCTCCAAAACATACTGACCTAACTCTCCAAAACATACTGACGAAACTCTCCAAAACATACTGACGAAACTCTCCAAAACATACTGACGTAACTCTCCAAAACATACTGACGAAACTCTCCAAAACATACTGACGAAACTCTCCAAAACATACTGACGAAACTCTCCAAAACATACTGACCTAACTCTCCAAAACATACTGACGAAACTCTCCAAAACATACTGACCTAACTCTCCAAAACATACTGACGAAACTCTCCAAAACATACTGACGAAACTCTCCAAAACATACTGACGAAACTCTCCAAAACATACTGACGAAACTCTCCAAAACATACTGACGAAACTCTCCAAAACATACTGATGAAACTCTCCAAAACATACTGACCTAACTCTCCAAAACATACTGACGAAACTCTCCAAAACATACTGACGAAACTCTCCAAAACATACTGACGAAACTCTCCAAAACATACTGACGAAACTCTCCAAAACATACTGACCTAACTCTCCAAAACATACTGACGAAACTCTCCAAAACATACTGACGAAACTCTCCAAAACATACTGACCTAACTCTCCAAAACATACTGACGAAACTCTCCAAAACATACTGACGAAACTCTCCAAAACATACTGACCTAACTCTCCAAAACATACTGACGAAACTCTCCAAAACATACTGACCTAACTCTCCAAAACATACTGACGAAACTCTCCAAAACATACTGATGAAACTCTCCAAAACATACTGACCTAACTCTCCAAAACATACTGACGAAACTCTGCAAAACATACTGACGAAACTCTCCAAAACATACTGACGAAACTCTCCAAAACATACTGACCTACAGTAACTCTCCAAAACATACTGACGAAACTCTCCAAAACATACTGACGAAACTCTCCAAAACATACTGACGAAACTCTCCAAAACATACTGACCTACAGTAACTCTCCAAAACATACTGACGAAACTCTCCAAAACATACTGAGTTTCTGAGTTTAATTGCGGTTGAAAAAGTAATCGTTTGACAGCCCACATGTTTTTTGTTCAGCACAATTTTTGACCCCGTAATGCACACAAGATAATGGGACTAATATGACAATGCCAATATGACAATGTTGTATGTTTAACCATAAACAATGAACACAAGAGTCAAAATACAAAAAAGACAAGAGAAGCACTGTACCACCACTTTCTCAGGTTGGGCCTTCCATCAAATAATAATCTGACTGAGATTATCTTTACATGTAGAGAAAGCATAAAATCATTTATTGTTGCCTTTTCTTGTTTTCTTGTAAATGACAGGATGAGAGTGAGAAAGAGACAGCAATAGTTCAGATTTGTTCAGCCAAGTTGTCTTTATTGTCTACATCCTATTATATCCACATGTAGAGCAGAAGAGCACACGTCTTAATTACAGATTCATCTCCTACAGGTGCGTTACATGAAGATGGAACAGGTCACAGCTGCTTCATGCGATCTTTTGCAGCCTATATTTTTCTTGTCATATTATCATCTCAGTGCCTCTCATGTCAAAATAACAGCCGTATTGTTCTGCTTCAATGGCTGTGAATGTGACAGTACATTATTGCGGAGCTTTCTGACCTCGTGGATCACTGCATGCTCTGCTGAGTCTGTATTTCACATGCGTCATGTACACCTTTTGTGCTCGTCTTCATGCTATGCTGTAATTGCTGCCTTGGTATGAGGATAGGTTGTCATCTGATATTCTGGCATAATGAAAGCCATCTTTGAGATTTATTGTAAACTTTGAAAAACATCAGGAGTACTAATTTAAAAAAACACAACCCTCTCACATCAAGTTTTTAAGAAGCTTATGATTAGAAAGAGGAGTTATGAGGTGTTAAACATTCTGGCATTTCTCTGGAGTGCTAATCCAACAATGTATCTGAAATGTAATGCAGCTCATAACAATTCAGCTAAAGACTATGGAGTGAAACAAACCAGAGGAAGTCTGAATTAAACTGATACTGAAGCTCAATTCAGGGGTAGCATCCTTTGAAGGACGTAGCCTACGATGGACCCAGCCTGCCTTGCCTGCATAGACCACTCAGGTCGAACTGAAATGACACGGTCTGATCTATAGAGGATTACCTGTTTGTGTCACAAGCTGTCCCCTACCTAACTTTGTCATTTCCAAGCGCTGCCCCTGTCACAGAGCAACCTCAACAGCTGCACAGCAACTTACTGATGTAAAACATCCTGATTATTAATGGCAAACAATGCATCCATAAATGCAGATTTATGAAGACAAGAATACTGTTCTTAATCTGTATGAATAAGATACCAAACTTTGAGAAAACACTGAAACGTGTTCAAACCAAACAAGCCTTTGTGATCTACAAAGCAATACATATCTTGTCTAATTATTTGTTTGCTTATGTTATTTCTACTGTATGAATCAGTTCCATTGTGTTTTGTTTATGTTATTCATGCAAAGTCTATAATTATGCTGTATGCCATTTCATAATAGTAACGTCAAACTTTGATTTTATACAAAGGTACAACAAAACGTTTAAAAATGGCCCGCAATGAATCTTGGGATATGTTAGGCCACGAAGGATGCACTGCATAGATTTTTTTGGCCACGGAAAGAAGGACACATTTGTTGGCTGCATTTGAGGGAGACATTCGAAATGGGACAGCCTTTGACGCACTGGTGTGACATTATCTCCCTACAAATGCGCACTCCTGAGACTCTTTAGCCATCAGCACATCTCTTTTTTTTGCAGGTGGTATTCAAGCAGAGTTGTGATTTAAGCTAAATGCTTGTATAAGCATGCTTACATGCTCCCAATGACTGAAGAGCAAGGCCAGGAAACCCTCACAGGGCACCAAAAGTCTTGCTAGCATTTATTATCAATCAATCAACCTTTATTTGAACTCAAGAGATCATTGAAGGAGAAACCCTCATTCACAATGATTTTAGAATAGAATAGAATAGAAGGCCTTTATTGTCATTATACAATTGTACAACTAAATTATTTAAAGCTTCACCTTAAAGTGCACACACATACAGGCATCCACAGCTACAAACAACAAACAATTTGCATTCAGGTAAGATGTGCAATGTATGTGTAGAAAGTATTTACAGCAGGTAATATATATGTGTACTGCACAGAATATATATTATAAGGACTTTTTCACATATACACTGCAAACACAACCCCATTCATGCTTTGCCACTTGGTAAAGCATGCTGGTAGCATGCTATCATTGGCTTATGTGCACCAAAAGCTTTGGAAATCAGAATTGTGTTTGGGAATATAAATGTGTTGCAAAATTATTGGTATTTGAAGATCATTAGCTTTCATCTGGACTTTAAAAAACAGTAAAAATTATGGAAAATGCTTCAAATTCATGTTGGTTGTAACACCTGATGTGTTATTTTCTGCTAGAACAGCTGAGAATAAAATGTTAATTTTTGGGGGATGGGTTATTCTCGATAACTGAGAAAAAAGCAGATGGCACATCATTTATTACAAGCCTGATGAAGAAATGGCAATAAAAAGCCAAAGAGTCTTGCACTCAGCGGCAGCAGTACCTAATGGTTTCATATTGAAAATGATAATGCAGGGAAACACTCCCAGTGCAGCACTGTGCTTCTTGTTATGTTTGCTGTCAAAGAGGAAACATTAAGAGGATTTAAGGATTATATTCAGTACATGCGGTGACACCAGTCCTTTACATATGATTTAAGTTGTGGGAAATGCATCACGTTTAGTCATAATTGCCTGGAAAGTCGATGCACCACATGCGAGTCTCTATCTTAGAAAAACACCATTAATTCACCGCGCTCCCTCCCCGAGGATTTCTTTGTGGGAAGCTGACTGCCAGCAAATGAGACGTACCCAGATGATCACAATTTGCTGCAGCCTATGTATCCTTTTGTTTTTATACAAAGAACCTGTCAGTGTTTGTTCGACATACAAATTTATTTCCTACTTTAAAATATATTTCATTTAACACTATTTTTTGTTACTTCAGCTGAACATATGCAAATGTGAAAGCTTCATTCTAAATCTGTTCTGCTGCAGCTGGCCTCGGTGCAGCTCAACATGAACCTCAATAAAATACATGTTTTTATTCAACCTGTGTAGTTTTTTAAGCAGACCACCAGTTTAAGCATAATGTCTACCATGTGTCCCCTAAATTAACTCCCAAACCAGGATCCATATGTTTTTGGATGCGTACATGTCTGTGCTTACGCATTCATCACCAGAATCATGTGTACTGTATTTTTCTGACTACAAGTCGCACTTTTTTTCATAGTTTGGCTGGTCCTGCGACTTATAGTCAGGTGCGAATATATATTAAAATATAGGCTATACGTGCATACTGACTGACATGAACCAATGAGAAAACATTACCGTCTACAGTTGCGAGGGGAGCGCTCTAGGCTTGTGACAACCATATGGCCCCGCACAAGAAGAGACAGCGCTTCAACTTCCTCCGGAGTTAGCGGAGTTAAAAAATTAATTTCTGTTCCTCCTTCAAGTCAGAGGGAAATATACAGGTTTAAAAAGGACTCTGTGAGGAACTTCCCATCGTGTATTATCCTGCAGGTAAAAAATGTCAGATTGGTTTGGAGAGTAAGGCCAACATTAGGAGTGCTAGCACTACCAGCCTTCAGTTCTCCCTGCAGCTTATAGTCTATATCTATATCTATATCCACAAAAGGCAAGGCAAGGCAAGGCAAGGCAAGTTTATTTGTATAGCGCTTTTCATACACAAGGCAGACTCAAAGTGCTTCACATCAAAATGCTATGCTTCTTTCAGATGCCATCCATCCACTGTGCTGGCTACATCCAGGCAGTAAGAGTAGGCCCATTAACCAAGGCTACAGCCCAGTCTAGTGGGGGGCAGCTGCCTTACAGCTTAGACACAACATGTAACCAGCATTGTTGGCCTACAGTAATAAAAACTATTAATAATTAGTTTTTAATAATAATAATTAGCTTAATTAGTTCTGGAGTTGACTTGCAAGGATGTAGACATTGAATCTTTTCGTTGACTTACAATATCATGCACGTCCCTAGAAGATATCTATATTTTATGCCAAAGTTTTGTCTAATCATCCTATGATTCAGGGCCTAAAGTGACGTATAACCAACCCTCTGTCCAACAAAGGTCCTCCTCCTATGCAGAGATTTGTATGCAATTAAGCTCTCAGTTGTTAAAAGGGGCTGGAAGGATGAGGAAGCTTGGTTTATCCACTCCAGTGAACCACTTTGGGTTATGACAGGAATTCACCTGCACCAGTGAGCCTGTTGCTCTGGTCTGACAATAATACTTTTCCCCAGGACACTGCAGCAGTCAAGCTGGTTTGTCACAGTATTACACTTTTGAACAAAGATGTATTTGTCTCTATTAGATGAGAAATTCAACCAAATGAAGATGCTGGTAATGTAATGAGGAAGAATTCAATCATTCAAGAAGGAAATGTCTGCTGATTAAAAGAGTAAATGGCTTATCAAGACATGACACTAAACCTAAGATACATTATGGGAAATATTGTAGCAAAGATAGTTGTGAAAGTATATACATTATGTTGCACATTCATTCCAGCAGGGGGCTAACCTAAAGCTTGTTCACTAATATTTACAATAGACAGTCACTAACTGCACTCAAACTGTGGTGCCATCTGCAAATATTTGAGTCATTACATCTGACCACGTAATAGTAAAGTTATTAAGAAATAAGCTAAAGATCAAGAGGATAAGGATGGATCCCTGTGGCACACCAAACATTATTATTCAACTTAGAATGATATACTTTCAGCAAACAAATAGCAACACATTGGTCATCATCTGCAGCGTCATGATTTTAGTACGTTTTCAACAACTGCACATTTATAAGCTTGGCTATGAGCTGACCAGTAATATCGTATCACAATTATAGAGGTGTTCACAGTGGCCTTTATAACCTGACACAGATGTTGGTGCTTTTACTGTTGTTTAAACCTCATCCTACTTGATTCATATCGGTTCTTTTTTATTTGACTTGTATTAAGTGTTCATGCAGAATCCTTGTTGCAGCAAGAAACCTTTGAGAGTGTTGTCAAAGAGCAGAGCCGATTCCTACTGATATAGTAAGTAAAACTGCTTCTCATTAACAGTCACATTAGTATTATTTATGTTTTAAAATGAAAAGCCCATGTATCTTTTCTATATTTTGACCCCCCCTGAGGGCAGATTAAGGATATTTAATTTATATTTGTGGTTTTAGAACTTTAGTCAGTCAGCTTGTTCATGTGTACTTCTGTATTAGTGTATATTTTTGTATAGGCTTATGTAAGAGTTTGCGTGGGTGAGCTAAGGCAGAACCACCAGAGTGTATCCCGTCATTGTTTCACACCACAGAGGTGAGCTGACCTTCTGCAAGCTAATTAGGGTTTGCAAGAGCACAGATAATGAGAGGGAAGCACACCACATGTGAAAAATACATGACTCTCTCATTTGCCGCCAAATTAGCTGCCTACATGGTGTGAAACTCGAAACAACAACCAGGAAAGGTCAAAAAAGAGACACAGCTAGATGGATATGCTCAGGTTTTCCACCAACGCCTGACTCCTCCTAAGATGGCCAGTAATTCATTTACCTGTGGGGCCTAATTAGTCATCAGTGAGGAGTAAGGCGAGAGGGCAGGAGGTGCACGTTCCTAGATGTTTTTACTCCTCTGCCATCTCCCCTGGAGCTGGACGATCACATACTCACCAGCGGCCGGCACTCATTACAGCCCGGCTCTGCTCCAAGACAAGAGCCGTGAAAGGATTCACATCCTCCAGAGGTGAGGAAGAAGAAAGAGCCCATTGTCATTTATTCACAAAAGTCATTATCCTGCCCTGCAGAGCTGTCCACAGTTCCAGTCTGATGTCAGGGAGACGGTGCAGGACATGTTCTTGATGAAAGTGTGGAGCTGAAATAAAGGATGATTCACTGAGGGTGTGCAGAGTTCATTCCCAAACAAGACATCTGCCTTTTGATATCTTATTAATCTGTGGAAAGGACTTGATAACAACCGAGAGAAACTGGTTTTACTGGTTAGATAGTTCATTATTTTTACTGAGCTTACAGGACTTATGAACAAAGCTGGCTGTCTCCAGGTAAATTTTGGTCCACCTATTTACAGAAAAAGAGGTTAGGTTGACGCAGACCTTGAGCCTCCTTGATAACAGCTACAACTAGCCTGCCTTTCAGTCAGATAAGCCATGCACCTAAAAATGAATAACTATTTTTCTTAATACCATCAAAACAGATGAGTTATTTGAACTGGAAACATGTTTATGTCTGCTGTGTTTCTGAGTCATTAAAAACGACTGATTGATTAATGATTAAAAAAAAGGGACTTTTTAGAATGGGTGTTAACAGGACTTCCACGGCTTTTGCAGCCAGGCTCAAGTGGACACTCGAGATACTGCTCTTCCATATTAGCTTCATTTTTAACGCTGAAGGTTGGCACTTGCTTTAAACAAGTGCTGTGAAAGTGCTGGCGGTAGTCCAGAAAACACTAATAGTAACATGACTAAACGCCTGTGCACAGCATTTTACACTTCAAACAAAAAAGTACAACACAATTGATAAAATGATTTTCTTCCACAAAAGGCACAGGACATTAAAGGAAGAGCCTTCGGGCTTTGGACTGACGCAGAAAGGATGTGGCCAATTTTTGCAACCAGTGTTGTGTTCCTGTTGGTTTCCCTCAGCCATCGATCACTGTGTTCAACAAAAGAAACTGCAGTCTGTCTGTATAATCACATTATTTGTATTTGTAAACGTATAAATAGTTAATGTAAGCTTTTCGATTGCCAAAGAGGTCACAACATGGAAGTGATGTTTTTCATTGGAAACACACGTTTCATAACGAGAATAAATAATATTTGCAGATCTTAATAAACATGGAGCCAACGTTGGGTGTGTAATTGTGTGTTTTTCACATAATCTTGAACTACTACTACATTTTATTGACTGTAAGCCTTCATTAGCTGCACAAACCATTTCCCCAGTATATTTAAAACTGTTTACAACATCAAATTAAATCTCTCTTTTTCATCCTGTCATTTTTTAAATGGATGAAAAACAAAAACAAACCAAAGGATATTCCAGGTGTGTTAAATGACTTTGTGATCACTTGTCAGACTCTGGGGATGTTTTCCATTTCCAGCAGTAAAGTATTAAACATCACTGCAGCAGGCTCTCAGAAGGGAGTTTCTCTCTTTTGTCATAAGATTAGACTCAGTTCCAGTGATTACTCAGAGCTCAGCACTCAACCTGCAGGTGATAATTATATCTATGCATATCTTTGCATATTTAAGCCTGAATATTTGAATGTAGAACATTTAAATCACTGAATATTTTCATGTCGTCGATGTTGATACTGTGTTGTTCTCTTGGTGCCATCTTGCTCCTGTTCCTGTGAGGTTTGCCAAGAGCGACAGAGGAAGAAACGCTCCTGGGAAACAGAAGGTGGCTGAGCGTGGACTCATCATGAGGCTTCATTTGTAATTCCTCACATTACTCCTTATCCCTTATGACCAGTCGAAAATGTTACAAATAATAATTTATTCAACATCCTTTACTGGTTTCAATTACTAATTCAACATTAGCACATGCAACATTAAATGCAGGGAGTTAAGATGTATCCTTACTGCTGCAATATAATACAGACAAGAAATGCATACCATAATTGAAGCCTATTCTTATTATCAAGGCATCATATACTGACATTTTGGTACAGCCCTAACGATGTCAAATGGACCCACAAGGTACCTTTAACACAAGGTTTTCAACTAAACATTATGTAAACCCATTTGTGGCAATATTATTCCCTATCTATCGGATTCCACAGGATCTGTGTGTGCAGGGTTCTGTCCCCACCGTTTTTTGCTCACTCCGACGATGCGCCCTACCCCACTGTCCGTTTCTGAAGCGTAAGCGCAGCAGAGTGCAGCTATGAGCAGCTTCACTCACCGGTTCACAAAATCACAGGAGAACTACAAGATCATGCAGGAATAAAAAAAAAAAAAATCTGAGATAAATTTGATGTTCATTTGTTGCCTGTTTTGTTGGGCGGCTGTGGCTCCGTCTCTCAACCGCAAGGTCAAGGGTTCGATCCCCAGCTCCTGCAACAACATGTCCAATGTGTCCTTGGGCAAGACATTTAACCCTGAGTTGCTCCCACTGCTTCGTCGGTGGCGTATGAGTGTGTATAAATGGATTAGTTACTTCTGATGGTTTCACTACATAGCAACCTCTGCCATCAGTGTGTGAATGTGTAGGTGTGACATGCAGTGTAAAAGCGCTTTGAGTCAGAAGACTAGAAAAGCGCTATATAAGCTCAAGTCCATTTACCATTTACTTGTTTTGACGGAATGTAAATAAAGTGATGGGATATACAAATCGGGAGTCTGTGCATTATGTTTTTGAGGTGAATTATTTGGGACATAGGTTAGTAATGCTCCTTTTAGACTGTGTAAGATAAGAACTAGGTATTGTTTAAAGCTGAAACATGTGTAAACAGGTGATGCCCCTTAAGGTACACAGGAAGACATAAACTTAAGAGAGTCACCCCCGCATGGGAATGTATACCTTGGGGCCCTGTGTCCAGAGAAGTCACAAGGAGAGCAGGATCTGTGGGAAGGTGTTGACCTGAGTACCAACTGTTGACCTGACTAATAATATAGGAAAACAGATGTCCTATGTTGTTCTGTGACATTCTGAATAAATAGGAGTGCTCTGGTTTTGTTCGGGAGGGATCACTATTGGCTTGTGACTCTCCCAGGTGCACCATGGCAAACCTGGTTGATGCTGTTCTTCTGTGTAAATAAACTTATACAAGCAAGTCAGTGTCAGCGGAGATTTCTTCATCATCTGCACATCATCGACGACTTAGAAACTACATTTTCTTTTGAAATTGACAGGATGCACTATGCCTTCCCTTGTTTGACTTCCTTTCCAGGTCAATCTGCTTTGTTGACGTGTACTTGCAGCGTGCTACGTCCGAAATAGATTGCTCGTATTTGGAGTGGATCAGAGTGGAGGGTGTGCTGCTGGTATGCGCCTGAGACGGACCAACACGCATGCAGTTGAAACATGAGCATTGATAGAGAGGACGCAATCAGCTTAAAAAAAAAATCTAATATAAGAAAATATTTTAAACCCCATGAGCCTGCAGGTGGATCTTCTGATCTTCTTCTGGGAGGTTAAAAGCAAGAGTGCAGGACAGCTGGCGATGTTAGAGCAGAGGATGAGTTCAGAAATGTTGCAGCTCAAATAGAACCCCAAAGTGGGAGGATGAGTTTGTCAAGTGATTGTGGAGAATCACAATTATCTAGTGTGAAATCCGTGCAGCTTGAGTTACAAGTCTGAACTAGCTTGCAGAAATCCCTCTAATTGTTTGGACCCTTAATCACCTTCCCCGACCACCAGCACAAAGAATTATGTAATAGTTTTAACCAACTGCTTGATGTGTCTGCGGATATTTTTTTGTCTAAACTGAGATAAAAAAAACTAAACCAAGTCATAGACAGGAAGAAACTATACAAATGTCCATCAGTACATGCTAACAAACACTCTCAAGTACTGATGCAAACAACATGAGAAGAGCCACATGGGCCCATATATCAAGAGACGTCACTGAGTGGCTCAATAACCTATTTATAAAGTGAGTGGGCTGTGCTAAAAACTCACTGCTTTTTTGCTCTCACATGGGGCCTCGATGCAAAGTGACTGCTAATCAGCCACATCAGAGCAGACATAGTTAGAAACAACATAAAGATCAATACTCCATCCATCGGCCGCTCTGTCACATTTTCCTCCTAGTTGCACATTTACTTAGCAGCTAAAGGTTAGCCTTCAGCTCTCCTGCTGCTGGATTGACAAGTGCAAGAGGAGAGGGAACCTCCTGATTATTTTCGAAAGCCGGACGAAAACACAGAAGCGCCTTGTGAATATTCCCTTTGATCCGGCCGGCCTGGCACAGGTTGACTGAGATCCAAGCAGGCATTAGACGACAAAGGGATCTGAGTGCGGACAAGCCACAGTCATGGCGAGCTCTGAGAAGGCCAGCTGAGCGTGCCATCTGGCCTTCCCGGGCAGGCTTGCGCTTCTTGAAAAAGCACTTCACTGATCAGAGAGGACCGAAGGAAGCAAGGATCAAACACATGACAATAGCTGCTGCTCTGATTTGGAGGGATGACAGAAATCTGCAGAATATTTTTAGCAGAAATCCAAGGCTTCGAGAAATAAATCATCTGGAAAAGTCCATTTAAAACGTGGAAATGGTGGAAAAAGCAACAGTTCAGTTGCTTTGGAACAGACTTCAAGCTAATTCGTGGGACCAAAGTTGATGAGTTCCTGTACTCTTCTGTCTTATGTAGGTCAGAAGGCGTGCATACTTAATACATCACCGTAGTCCGGAGCGGTAATAAAAGTGGCAGCAACCAGTCTCTTTTTAGTTTCATATGAAAGTCAGCTTTGGATTCTAAAGTATAAAATATTAATAATAATTTATTATCTGCTGTGTTCTCCCATCTGTTCACCCCGACTTCATGCAGAAAATGGACTATGGAGCTGGCAGAAACAACTCGGGGAAAAGTCGAGGTGAAAAACTTTGCCCCATGAATTTCAGGAGGTATTCAGGAATGTGTGTGTGTGTGTGTGTGTGTGTGTGTGTGTGTGTGTGTGTGTGTGTGTGTGCGTGCGTGTGTAAAAATACTACAAGTCTTTCCTGATAATGGTCCTAATGGGAAGATCCATGGTCTGAGTGCAAAGGTCCAACATAAAGCCTCTCATGGGCAGGGATGCAGCTAAAAATTCTTCAAGGAAAGGTTGCCTTCAGATCCACTTTTATCTTTTTTTATCTAGTGTTTTAGGGTTAGAGATCAGGGATTTGGTTGCTATGGGTACCAGGATATCAAGATAAAGGATCTCTGTTATTGATAGAAAAGTTGTGATTTTTTTATTTATTACTTTTATTATTTTTGCAGCAAATCTCCTGCTCCAGCACTGATATATGTGTTGTATGGATTTTCCTCTGCAGCAGTGTGAAATGTAGACATCCTGTAGGTCAAACTCATTCTGGGAGAAGCTACACAATGCAGCTTTTTATTTTAGTAAAGAGGCTCATGTTGTGGCTAAAAAGGAATCATTGGGGCGCTGGTAGCCTAGTGGTTAGGTAACGCGCCCCATGTACAGAGGCTATAGTACTCCAAGTGGGCGGCCCGGGTTCAAATCTGACCTGTGGCTCCTTTCCTGCATGTCATTCCCCACTCTCTCGCTCCCCAGTTTCTGACTCTATCCACTGTCCTATCTGTAAATGAAGGCATAAAAGCCCTTAAATAAACCTTTAAAAAAAAAAAGGATTTCATTTATATGCTTAAACTTCAGAATGCTAGCTGAAGTTTTTCCTTCCTGAATCTTCTATCAAATTCTGTTAAAAAAAAACAACATTTAAATTGATATCAGTTATGATGATTTAATGTATAATTGTGTTTACTGAAGAAGAAGAAGAAGAAGAAGAAGAAGAGGGCCTATAATACGATAATTTAATGGGGGCCAGCTGCCAGTCGTATCTCCAATGACAGGAAAGCAGGACTCGTGCATTTGTGTTTGCATCATGTTTATTTGAGGCAAGCTAGTCTCCTTATGTCGACACACAGAGCAGATGTTTCATTGTTTGTACTTCATTTACGTCAATATTTCAACCTAAGCCAAACATTATTATTTTTGTTCCACAATACAAAAGATTGAGGACAAACTTATAGTGATTCACTCGCCTGTTTTAAACACCTGCAGTCCTTGAACGATATCCCACCATATGTCTTATTTCTAAACCTCTTCTGTCACATGTTTACTTGAATTAAGCTGATGTGAAACGCACAGAAAACTTTTTTTAAATATAGGGAGACTTGAGAAACAGGTTGCAGGGAGAAATGTTGAACCTATCTTCCATGTCTAAGAATCTCTAAAATAAAAACTCTGACTTGACATCTTCATATTAACTTTTGCTCACAGACAGAGAAAATGTGTCAGCACCAAATGTTCAGATTCTCAATCAATCATTCAATTTATTTGTTTGGCGCAAATTCATAACTAATGTTATTTCAAGACACTTGAAGAAGGTAAAAGACCTTACTCATTGCTATATTACAAAGACCCAATGTTAAGCCATCATGAGCACAGTGCTAAGCAACATTTAGCAATGTTACAGTGGCAAGAAAAAACGTCCTTTTAAGAGGCAGAAACATATGTGGTTAGTACCTTACATAGTACATGAAGATTTACAGATAGTGACATACAGTAATATGATGTGAATGCACAGAGAGAGAGGGACAGAGAGGAGCTCAAGGTGCCAGTTGCCCCTGCAAAAGGAAAGTTTTAAGTCTATTCTGTAAAGTACAGAGTGTGTCTGCCTCCCGGTCGGACCCTGACTGGGAGATGATTCCAGAGGAGAGAAGCCTGATAACTGAAGGCTCTACCTCCCATAGTACATTTAGAGACTGTAGATACCACGAGCAGGTCTGCATTCTGGGTAAAACTGCACTGTTACATCTTTAAGATAAGATGGTGTCTGACCATTAAAGACTCAATAGACTTCTTTATCACAAAGGTCCTTAGCCTCAAGCTACAATACTGAACTGACATCTCACATGTCTCAAAGGTGCAGGATTTGCATGGATGTATATGTAATGTAAAGTATTAAGGAAGAATCCAGGTCCTTAGCACCGATATTATTAATAACCTGAAGAGCTTAATCCTCCCACCTTCTCCTTTTTTCTTCTGAATCGAGTACAGTCCAAGTCACAGGAGCGGTTGATGTAATGAAGGATATTTTTTGTTTTATCGCAGAGATGAGCGTTCCAAGCGTGGGCGTCTGCTGGAGGCCGAGTAATCCTCCTCGGTCTCAGAATCCAAACAGACCAGACATGAAAGAAGAGTGCAATTACCCAGACTTATTTCAGATCAATTGGACGCCACCACCAATAAATGAAGAGTCTTCACTCTGACTCAGTAGTGAGCGAGGGACCATGTGGACTTTTTTCTTAGTTTCTGAAACTCTGTGAGAAAAGTCAGTCATTAAAAAAAAAGGTTTTAACCATCAAACTGAAAAGCTGAAGTGGAAAAACCTTAAGAAACACATGCTTGCAATAAAAAAACTGAAAGACGCTGACTCTTTTTTTTTTTACTTCATCACATTTTGTCAGACACTATATGATTATATTTGAATGCTGTCATTATTAATAGCTTGTCTATTTGATTATGCCCCCATATTTTGTTACAGCTGAAGCCACGCCCCACCCCCATGTGTGATTAATCAAAGGGGTGTGTGTGTGTTTGTCTGTGACTGTGTGGCTGTGTGGCTGGGTTCCCCTCTAGATTGGAAATTCCATCCACCTGTACTGCTGGCTGTTGAAGCCTGATTGGTGTTAAGCTGCAGAATGACGCGTCAATCAGGGGAACGCACCTGCCGACCCACTCCTTTAAGAGCTCGACCAGCCATCATTCTGGGCACAGCTTCATTGGACCCAGCTTGCTGTGCTGCCTTTCGTAACGAAGGGCCTTGCCTTTGTTAGTGTTGTGAATTATTGTAGACAATACAAGTTGCGTTAAGTATTATCTGTCTGGATGGGTTTAAGTTTTGTTTTAATGAATTCAGACTCACACACACACACACACACACACACACACACACACACACACACACACACGCACACACACACACACACACACACACACACACACACACACACACACAGTTAGCATTGCTGTCTGTTAGAGTTATGAGTCAGGGGATGCTTGTTAATTTGCTGTTCGGTTTGGTTAGTCAATACAGTTACTTAAGTCTTAGATGATGATACAAGCTTGTATCATGATGTATGAATTGATTAAATCGGATTTAATGTTTGGAACTATGAAGCAGGGCTGCATGATGTTGCAGTGGTTAGCGCTGTTGCCTCACAGTGAGGAGCTTCCTGGTTTGAATTCCCATCCGACAGGAGCCTCTCTGTGTAGAGTTTGCATGTTCTCCCTGTGCATCCGTGAGTTCTCTCCGTGTTCTCCGGCTTCCTCCCACAGTCCAAAGACATGCTTGTTAGGTGAATTGGTGACTCTAAATTGCCTGTAGGTGGTTGTGTAAGACATCATTTTGTGTTGGCTGGGGTAAAACAAGTGCTCTGCCAAGTCACAGCCAAAAATTAAGGACAGCAATCTCGTAATCTTACTCTGTGGCCATCGTCTGAACCAAACACAGTTTTAATTATGTAAGTTTGCTCCAACAGCTAATATATCTATTACCATTGTTTTCTGTGAGAAGACCATTTTAAAGTTATGGGCCTTTTTGAGAGACTTGAGAAGTCTGTATTCAGGTCACTGAATAATAAAGGTTGCATACATAACCTCCTCTTCTCATTTTGCTTGGTGTGAAATTACCATTTTAAATTTAAGACCTGTCAGACAGCTCAAGGTGCAGCTCTGACACTGACAGCCCAATTCCAGCTCTCATTCATTCTGCGCTGTCACCTTTTAGCTAAATATAGTTTCACATTTCTGGCCCAAAGTGTCCGTCTGACAGGTGATGAAGGCATATTCTTCGTCACTCAATCACAGTGACATCCATCCAGGGACAGCTCTTTCACACCACACAATGGCTGCCTTTTATTAAATATGCATTTTATTCTTCTCAGCTACAACAATATATCCCTTTCTTTATGCACATGGAAATAACACCACTTGAATGTAAACCAGACATTTCCATAAGCATACCAAAAAGTCAAGGGTTTCAGCAGAACTATTTCATTTCACAACAAGTGGAATCTCAATTTTTTTCCACTCCAGAACAAACCCACTCTATATTCTCCTCTCATCTCCTGCATATGGATCCTTAAAGACATAATCCGCCTACACCCTGCTCAGCTTATGACAAATCATCCTGATGCATAACAAATTCTCCCATCCTGAGAGGGCTCTGCTTTATGTGTTCAACCAGATATGTCCCACTTTAGCTCTCCCTGAACCATGAAACCATAATTTCATCATCACATATACATTGTACGCATTTGGCTTTGTAATATTGATGTTGAATATATCATCCTGAAGGGATAATGGGGTTTTGACTGCAGCTGAAGCACAAAGAACACGTACCATGTGTGTGTAATAAATGTAAAGATACTTTGTGATATGTCAGACATAACTATAAAAAGGCAGAAGTTTATTTTTCTTCCCTGTTTTTGAAAATGCATTGCTCCAACTTTAATAGATTGGGAGCAATATTGTCTTACTAATTAACTGGAAGGGGAATGTGGAGGCCAATGCTCCCATGTCCTTCTATGATATTAAACAACTAATGTATGTAAAATAAGAAAAGTATACATACAGTATATACAAAATGCACCTGTGACGACCCCTCCACACCTATTGGTGTTCCTGTGCTGCTGGTTTGATTTCTGTTGGGTCTCTCATCATCTTGTTCTCTCACCCTGTGTGAACCTCGCGGCGCGGCTGTGTGGAGCCACAAATACTTGATCCTTTGTAAATAAATTTGGTGTTCATTGGTAAAACCTCGTTTTCCACTCTTACGCTTGTTGCAGCCTAAGAGCCGGGTTGTAACACACCATATAAATACCATGTAAATGTTATTCAATAATTAATCAACAAATCAGATCCAAATCCTATTTGTATTGAATTGGTTCATAAGGAGATTTGGGACTCTTCATAGCCGAGACATAAGACTTACTTGGAACTTGCAAAATGTGGGCCTTTTTACCATGTTTTTCCCAAAGAGTGCTATTCATGTTCCATTGTGAACCAAATTTCATCAATGACTTAATATATTAACTAGGGCTGTTAACATTAACATTGCATGTTTGAAATTCCATTGGTTTGTATTTCGAAAGAGTTTTTGTTGTGCTTTTATTTTGAATTCATGGGTACTTAACGTCCTGATACAAACCTGCTTTTATTTTTTTAAATAAAATATGGAACTTCCAGTAGATCGAAGGTTATAACTTTAACTTAACCAATGAAAAAGAAACTTGTTACGGATCGAAAAGTACATAAAAAAGGCTAAAGGGAAGGGTAAAAAAGTGTAATATTTGACGTCACAAGTTGGATATTATTTTTAAATTGGTCAACTGAGCTTTCTGATAGTTATTTTGTGAATTGAGCCATTCAAAGGCGCAGCAGGGACGTTCTTGTCCATCACTGTGACTACAATGACGCTGCGATGGCTTACCTACGGTGCGCCTACAGGGACAAAAAGTCATGTGATTAATGCAACTTAAAAAAATGTATCTGTTAATTTTGGATCTCGACTGCGTAAGGATTAACGTGTTAACACTGACATCCCATATGTAAACCAAATCATGATCTTTTTTTGAAATAAATAGTATTACTTTGCGGACTTCTTGTGGTCGCCCCCCTTTTTTGTTGCATACTGTTGAGCCAGGTTGTGACACACCAATCACAGGAAAGATGGGCGGGATTGGGTGGGACTCTATTGGACATAAAAAAAACAATATCTTCTGATTATAGCAAACTAATCCTATTCTCCTCAGTGGTGTTAGGATGATGGCAACAGATTTTAACAAGTTAACAGTATCTACATGACAGGACACTATTAGAGGTAAAGATGGGATAATGTACATCTTTTTTTTATTTGGTTGATCTGACCTTTAAGCAGTAACCATGTAGCAAAACATTTAGATTTAGTTTCACTAATCGATTGTTCATCAAGGCCTTGTGTCCAGCGGCGCTTGCAACAGCTGCAAAATACCCTCATGATTGCAAAATAAAGCACTATGGTATAGAAACTAAATGAAGACTAAAAGACCAAAAACTGCAATCTTTTTTTATTTTTTTATTTCTGAAGTCTAAGAGTTGTTTTTATTCCTCAATGATGGCGATGTTAGCAGTGAAATCTGAAAGAAACCGTGTATGTTACTTGTTTTAAACCAAAATAAATCAAAATTAATATCGTAATATATTCCACAACATCTTTGTTTTAAAATGTGGCCTTTTTTGAAGCTGTTTTGCAATCACATCACAGATGGACTCCAGTTTCACTGCTGTGCCGACGACATCCAGCTCCACATCGCCACCAAAGCCATCACTCAATCCTCACTGAAATCACAGAAATAAAATCCTGGCTCCGAACCAACTTTCTCAAAGTCAACTGCAACAAATCAGAAGTCATCATCATCGGCCCCAAATCCATCATCAAATCCACCAACAACTTCTCGGCTCTACTGTGCTCCCTTCCCCCCACATCCGTAACCTCGGTCATCTTCGACCCAACCCTCTCCTACGACAAACATATCAAACACATCACCAAAACAGCCTTTTTCCATCTCCGAAACATCGCCCGCCTCCGCCCATCCCTCTCATTCATAGCTGCTGTGACCCTCACCCATGCATTCATCACCTCCAGACTAGACTATTGCAACAGTCTCCTCTACGGATCGTCATCAAAATCACTCAAGAAACTTCAATACATTCAGAACTCCACTGTCTCCTCACACACTCCCGCACCAGAGACTACATCACCCCCATCCTTCACAACCTCCACTGGCACCCCATCCCCCAGCGTATCAACTTCAAACTCCTCATCCTCACCTACAAAGCCTTCCATAACCTGGCTCCTCCCCCTACCTGTCTGAGCTCCTCCACCAGCACACTCCCACTCGCACCCTCAGGTCTGCGGATGCAAACCTCCTGTCCCCCCCCCCTGCAGGAAAAACTATCGGTCCTGGGGGGACAGGACCTTCTCCATTGCTGCTCCCACCCTCTGGAACTCACTCCCAAAAAACACTCGAGACTCCACCACACTCACTTCCTTCAAGAAATCCCTAAAAACTCACCTCTTCAACAGCTCCTACAACCACTAACTCCCATCTTCCCCCCTTACATTACTCGTTCTTGTTTTGTTTATTGGTTGTTTTTTTTGTCAAAGCGTCTTAGAGTATTTAGAAAAGCGCTATATAAAACTAATGTATTATTAATGTTATGAGCACCCATAATTATCACGGAGGAAGAGATTTACTGTGGGAGGGGACATCCAGAACATCAAAGCTTCAACATGCATGCACTGCTCCGATTCCTACATCTTATGCAAATCATGATGCAGGCTTTAACATTTCCAACACAAGACACACACAGAGAAAATCAAAGAATGCGACGGAGAAACTGTGTGCAGTACTGTTTGGACGAGGACGCTGTGTTCATGGGAGGTACAAAAATACCACAAACCTCCCAATGTGAACAGTAGTAATAAAGTAGGGAGTGACCTGGTTTATTTAAAATCTATGCAGCTGCTTTGATCAAATATTGACACCTGAGGAGACAGCTTTCAGGCACTTGATGCAAGTGATGCAACGTTATTGACTTATTGAAGCTGGGCCAAATGTGCTATCGACTTCCCGTGAGATAATTGATCCCCAAGGCTCCTGTCATTTGCTAATCTTGGTGAAATGTTGCACTCTCTCCAATACGGGTAAACAGAAAGTGTTTCATAATATATGCCCTTATCTGGCTGGCAATTCAGATGTGCTTTGCAACTCTTATAAAGGGATGTTATTATCTTTGAAAGCCATGCAAGCATATTCTCTGGTATTTTTCTTCTCTTGCAATATTTCCTCTCTGAATACCCTTTGTTTGCTTGTTTTCCATCATACTAAATCCCTGTTTAATAAAAGTATGGAAGTCATTACAAAAGTGGAAGGGAATTAGGGTGAAATCATGGCTAAACAGAGCTGAATAATACCTGCTTACTCGAGGAGAGAAATTAAAAAACATTGTTAAATAATGAACTATTCTGCCTCTGTTGCTGTGCATTGTATCGGTTCATTGCATGCTGGGAAAAAAATCCAAACAATCCAAAGTCATATAATGGAACTGCTTCTGGCTAATACCCAGGAAATGATGTCCGATTGCATTGTGTACAGTGTCGTGATAGTTTAGTGGTGTTCAATAGAGCTTGATTTCGCCCGGGGTTCGGATTCCAATTTTCAATTTGGACTCTTGTTTTAAAGGTTATTTTATCAGCTGCCAGGCTGTTGTAAGTGATTATCTGCTGCTAAATCTTTCATCTCCTCTTTAAGAAAGTCTCACATGAACTCCTTAGGAAATAAATAGTCCCATTACTTAAGAGAATCTGAAGCTAGAAGCATATGAATATGAACAAGTTGTATTTGTTTCTCAGTATGAAATACAGTAAGACATTGTCTAACAGAATATGTAATGAGGGGTCAAGTATGGAAATTATGATTCCCTTAAGAATCTTATCCTCAGGCATCACACTTTGAAGAGTAATGTGGGCTTTAATTGCTTTTCCATGCCTTATTATTTATAATTAATGTAAGTTATTTGTCTTGCTTTGATTTTAAGAGGCCGCAAAAAAGCCGTGAGCCTCCAACCTTTCATACACAGTTATTGTGCGTGCATGCGTGTGTGTGTGTGTGTGTGTGTGTGTGTGTGTGTGTGTGTGTGTGTGTGTGTGTGTGTGTGTGTGTGTGTGTGTGTGTGTGTGTGTGTGTGTGTGTGTGTGTGTGTGTTGTGTGCTGGAAAGGAACCACAGGTCGGATTTTGAACCTGGGCTGTCCGCTGTATATGGGGCTCACACTAACCACTAGGCAACCGGCACCTAAGCATGAGTTTATGCTTTAGGAAAGTTTTGTGGAGGAGGACATACTGTTTTTGGTTGTAAACATTGTGCTTTGAAGAGCTTTGTTTTATTGTAACTTTGCATTTCAATGGCAAAGAAATGCCCAAAAGCAAGGAGAAGATTTGATTAAGATGCTGGATTTCAAGCAAGCGGCAACCTCCGTTCCAAAAAAATGAAGCCAATGCGGAAGTACAAAAAACTGCAGTTCATCGACTGTCCGCTTGAGGCTGGCTCCAGAAGCACCGGAAGTTCCATAAGCCCCCAGCCAAAAAAGGCCGTTTTCACTACAAAAATTAACCCGTTTACAGCCTGGTACAAAAAACGAAATACATCTGATAAGTTAGTGGCATCATGTGCTCCCACTGTGGGGGGGGTGAATTTTTTTCTAACTCCTCTGATTTTTTGTTATTAAGGAAAACGGTCATGCCCATATAAGGGTTGTGGAGATTTGATTGACAGCTGCAGCGCTGAGCTCTCTCAGGTCAGAAGCAGTTCAGAGCAGGAGGCTAGCAGCACACTAGCTTGGTCCGTCGGACTTTTTTTCTTCGTGTGGAGTGTTTGTCTAGCAACAAATATGGCTTGCTGTGCGATTAATTGGATTAACAGACCATCCAAGACTGTGATGCTTCAGTATTTTACGGTAAGTGATATAGTACTTTTATATTAACTGCATACTCGTGTCTGTATCATAGACTGTAAATATTACGGTGTCTATTTTGCGGTCCTAGCTTGTTTAATGTTAGCTTGGTGATATACATAGGCTGTAAATATTAATGATATAGTGATATTGTTAAATGCACTGCATACTCATCGGGAGGTGTCGGTATCTATGTAGACTGGCCTCAGTGTAGCCCATTATTTACGGTCAATGGTTTAACTTTAGCCGATCAAGAGACACCGATGCTAATGGAAACATAGCTATCCAGGACTAATAAACTGGAGGGTTAAACTAAGTCCGAAATGTTAGAATTTGAAATGTTAAGATGTTGAAAAGAAAGAGTTTGTGTGATGTTATAAACTAAAGGCCCAACACGATGGTTCACCATAGACTGTAATGCTCACAGAGAGTTGGGACCGGTTATTATATTAGCTTGAATTTCCCTCTGGATCAATAAAGTATCTATCTATCTTTAAATCATTGAAGTATTTATTTCATGTTAAGATGAAGTACTATACCAAATAAATGCCTTCATGTTTCCTTACACTAAATCTGTGGCTGTATGTGGAATATCATTCTGCAAGTGAGTGAGAGAGCTGACAGTAGATTACAATAAGGTTTATCTTAGAATAGAAAGAATCATTTCCATGTTGATTACCTTCATACCTTTGTTGTCTGGGTAGTACACGGTTGAATTTATAAATGCACTCTGACACACAGATGAAAACAGAAAATGCACACAAATGGATTTAATGGATAACTGCTATTTTCTGTCTTTTTCTGTCATCCTGGAGACCCTGCACTAAAAGTCTCTCCTGGATCCATGTCACATGCTCAAGCTTCTTCAGTCTGTTCATCAGTGGAAGTTCTGCTGAGAGAAGATGGCCAGCAGATGAGATGGCCGTACATCAAGGAGCTCCACAAGCTTCAGGAGAAGGAGGGTTTGCATCTTGACAACAATTGTGGTGTAAGAAGCTGTTCAATAAAAATATTTCTCCATCAAACAACTTGCAGTCATACCCTTTTCTTCACATGTTTAAACCCTTTGTCTAGTTTAGATGGGAGAAAGCTGATATGATGTGATATTGATCTGGGAAGACATTTTGAACTGTGTTTTTATTCACAAGTTATTGATTGTATTGACTCAGTATGTATCTTGATTTAAGAATGGGGCTGTGTCTAAGGGCATATTCTTGCAATGACTCTGTTCCATCCCATTTTCAGAAATGAACTGCATTAGTATTTGGTCAAAAGTTGTGTCAAAGTAAAAACTTAGCTATTGAGTTGAGCATTAATGCACATTTTAGTCATTTCAAATCTAAAATGTATACTCAGAAGTAGAAACAAAGGAGTGCATTTAAATATTTATTTAATCTTAAAAACCACATTCAAAAAAGCTGAAGTTAACATGTTTACGGCTTGGTACAAAAAACCATTTGATGAAGGATAATTGTTATTCACAATAAGGGGCTCGGTGTAACGGTTTGTCAGGAGGCTTAAAACCCGCCTCAGCTCCAGCTTTCAGCCTGTCGTTAGGTTGGCTGAAAGTTTTGGTGAGAGCACTTCCAACCTGGAGACCGCCATCGATGCAGGAACAAGTGGGTTACATCTCTCAGGCCATCCGGGGGAGACCTGCCTCGCAGTGAGTTGTTGAAGAAGGGAAGCAGGCCTTTCAACCGAAGTCCACCCCAACAGAACCAACAAATGCAGATGTTGTTGAGGCCTAGGTTTCTTCTTCTGTCTCTGCAGCTCTCTGGGCACATGGACGTACATAGCTGTCACCAATAATCCACACTGTCTATAGAAGAAAAATAAAAATGTTCAATGAATGCCTCAGATAAGGCAACATGTACAGTTCACTACACGTGACAGCTCAGGGTGTGTTTTGTTATTAGCCACATCTGCAGGGATAATATTGAACAAGGTAGGCATAACTCATAATAATAGATGCCAGACTTGAGATACATTTCTAATACCTACAGTTTTTGGGGTGTGCAGCTGACCCTTCGTCATCACTGGCCACAGACTCCATGACTTCAGGGCTCTATAGAAAATAAATATCTTATGATCAATATAAAACATTTCTTTTTCAAGTGTCATGTTCACCCACATCGCTATCAGTAAATATAAGTCACAGACATTCCTCTGTTAGTCAGAGCAGTAACAACCATGAACTGTATGCATTGTAATATTGATTTCTTCTGGATGTCTCTCATTTATTTACAGTCTATGGTCAAACAGTAGTTTAACAACAACAACAAAGCTCTTTTATCGTTTTAAAACGGACTTCTTATCCTTTAATATGTAATTACACACAAGCAATGATTTGTAACACAATACGAGAATTTAAATGTAAAGATCAGCCTCAAAGTGGTTCTTAAATTGTATGTTAAAACGATGCTAATGTATTGCTCTGCTAACCCGGTCTACTAACTGCTGTGACAAATAACTAATGACCATAATTATATATTTAAAAAAAGTGTAGTTTTAATACTTAAATGATATATTTGGGTTGAAGATAATTCGTTGTAACTGTGTTATAGAAAAGTTTAATGTTAACTTCCTGTTTATAGAGTTATCTCTGGACGAGTGGGAGCAGGAGAGCCGTAGGGGGTGATGTAAAGCAGACGTTAGCATTGTTGTGAAGTGGACTGCTAGCTAGCGTCGAGCTGGTCGAGCATCGGCGGACTTTAGACCCGCCTTAACGCTGTCGTTAGGTTGATCCCGCTTTGATCAAAGTTAGGTTGAGACAACAATTCCAATATGGAAGCGCCCGTCGATTGGACTCTTTTTAAGCCTCCGTCACAGACGGGATACGTCACTCAGGGTTCGTCCAGTATTATTTACAGTCTATGATTTCAAGTCTCATGTCAGAGAAGTTGCAGACAAAAATGTGTCTCTGGTGAACAGTTTAATAGTCTGTTATTGCTACTGTATATCTCAGTGTCAGCTCACTCTGAGTGTTGCATTAGATGAATCTGAGCAGTGATCCGTTCTGAGAGGAGACACGGAGGAGATAATTACACTCGTATATTACATCAAATCAGTTCAAGGGAGAATTCTGGCTGATTTCTTTCCAACCTTGTAGGTCAAAATCATTCTGTTGGAATGAAAGACATTTGATGATGATGCCTCTTATGGGGGGGGGGGGCTCATTCATTTAAGTGAACTTGTCTGAGCTCTTGTCACCGTGTTAATATTAAGGGCAAGATTCAAAAGGATTTTGATTGCAGCTTCATTGCTGTACTCACTTCACTGCATCAGTTCTCATTGCTTCTCCTCTCTGTTGGTGTTGTCTTCACTCCCCTGGAGGTGGTCTCAACATTGTAGCCTCGAGTAAATTTTTGCAAAGACTTTTGGACTTTAAAACCCTAAATCTACTAGTCCAGGGGTGTTTCTTGGATTAATAGATAAAGAGAGACCACCATGAAGAGACCACCATGAACGACAGAAATGCTTAAAGTTGTTTGGGGTTTTTAAACATTTAAGCTGAAGGTCACTCACAGGATCTCATGCAGCCTCATGGGGAGTCAGATGTACTGTAAGTAAAACAGACACTGACCTGTCACAACCTCTTGCTGTAGTGATGCTTTGCAGTTAGAAAAATCATAAGCAAAAGGCTAAAAGAGCAAAAAGAGACTGAATGAGAAAATGGTTGCACAGGTTGTCTATTCTTCCGATGTCTGGAGGAGAGATTCTACTTGCCAGTTTGAATATTTAGTATGTTTCCTACATTAGCCCACAATGTTAACTGTTATTTGCAAAAATAATCTTACTTTATTGTTAGACCAGCTTAATGTTGAGTATGTTTGAGAAAATAAAGCAGGATTTGATAGCTGACAGCCAAACATTTGCCTTGAAGGCTCATCTCAGCCTCTAAGCTCATTCTGGTTTTGAAAAAAATGAATACCTGTGAATGTTACAGGCAGTAAAAATAAAAATGAGTTAAACGGCAGCTTAAATGCATGTTAAAATAAATAGTTGCAGGGGCGCTGGTAGGGTATTGTTTAGTGCATGCGCCCCCTGTACAGAGGCTTTAGTCCTCCAAGCAGAAGGCCCAGGTTCAAATCCGATCTGTGGCTCCTTTCCCGCATGTCATTTTGCGTTAGCCTCATAGCATAATTGCCTAAGTCATATTTTGGCCAAATTGTGATATCTGCTTAACTCTACTGTCCTAACACTGCTGATTCACCTTGCATTACTGCCTATGTCCTCAGCCTATCAGAATGCTTGTTACATCCCAAAATCACTATCTGCAAAGTCATCTCTTTGACTTTTTGACGCTACATACAAAGATGGCGGCCCTCATTTAGGCAATTATGCTATGAGGCTATAGTGAAACTGTCTCTATCCCTGGTTTCCAGCTCCACAGTCCTATCTGTACAATAAAGGCAAAAAAAGCCCAAAAATAAAATCTTGCAAAAAAATATCTAGCTGGAGCCATCCTATTAATGGAAGGAAGACACAAACATGAAGACAGGCGAGTTCACAATAGTTGATATGTGACAGAATGTGATGCGCCTTGTTGCAAAGCCTCTCCTGTGGCTGAGCTCAAACATGTTGAACACAATGATGTGTACCACAATATAGCTAGCCTCTGATGATTACTGTTGTCATTTAATTAAGCTCTCTAGCTATTAGAATAACTTTATATAACACAACACTTCCTCACAAATATTTTTTTCTTTATTCCTGAACTATGTAATCAGTTTTTTGTTGTATACATCGTCTATGTAAGATCTGATTAAGGTTGTTTGATTTCAGTACTATTATCAGCAGCTGTCTAATGTTTTTAATCCAACTATCAATACTGCTGTCACAGTCAGCAGACAATGCAAGATGGCAACGCCCACAAAATAAACTTCTGATAAGTCTATATCAACCTCTTTCCCAAAGCTGTGACCAGGAAAAAACTTACGATTATTTTGAATCTCCTCTATAGGATATTCTTGTTTTCTTCTTTCTTTCTGTTCTAACTTTATCATTTGTTAGACTTTTTAATCCATGCAGCTAAGTTACACTTTAAACCCCTGGCTGTTCTATAATGCTTTTTCATGTTTATATTTGATCATTTTACATTAACTAGATTTACTCAAACTTATTACATAACCTGCAGTATCCCACCCAAAGACTTTCAGTGTTTTCCAAACTCAACGTACATCACCAGTGAAATTGTGGGAGTCATGCTGGCTGCAGAGCTGGAGGCTCACGACGAACAGGTCAACTTATTCTCCGTTCCAAGCTGTTGCTATGCAACTACACGATCCGGCGCCTGAAGACCCAAAGTAAACAAGCTTTTTTCTGTCTTTGCAATGAGAACTCTGAAAACACATGCAGAGCCGAAGCAGCTGAAAGCTTCTTTCAATACACCGGGAGCTTCAATTGCAGTGTCATCTCTTGTGTTTATTTGCCGGAGGGTCTGCAGTAAACATCTCAGGATGTCAAAAGAATCAGCTCTCAGCTAAAAGCTCCAAGTCTGTCATAACGTGACGATGCTTTTAGTGTGAAATCCAAACCATAAAATGCCTCTAAGTAATGTAAAAGTTGAAAATGAATCGAGGTAGAATTTCGAGTCGTTAAGCTCTGCAGTGATATTCATACAATAAAAACTCACATTTACATCAGCACTCCACGAATTTGGAAACGTATCTGCATATAATTACATTAAGGGTCCCTGTGGAGGCGTCTCTCCATCACTCAAATAAATCAGAGCGGACGTTTTAATGGAATTTTCCTTTAACTTCCATCCATCTTTTAACTTTTCTTTTAATCCAAGTGACAGGCTGATACATGAGCCACCAGCTGCTTTCTTTAAGCAAAACTAAATCTAACAATAATACACCATACAGTCTCTGAAGAACTTATAGATTAACGCTCCAGAGACTGTAGATATTGCAGATATTGTTTACATGGAAACAAGCAGCACAGCATGTGAGATAAATGAAATGCAGTGATGAGTCTTTGCACGGGTAAGAATAAGCACAGGTGCTAATTGATGCATTACATTCAATACAACAGCACTGCTTCAATCGTCCACTATTCACAACCCATTTCCTCGCTGCTGTGTTCATATTGAAACGCAGAGAGTTTAAATGAGTCACTGTGTGTGCTTGGAGGCTGGAAAACACACCTGTACATACAGTATGTGAGGATTGTTAAAACTGGAAATACAGCATACTCGTTATCATTCTGGGTTATGAAGGGCAAAAACAATCATAATAAACTTTGTTGCTGCTGTCTTACACACAAAATGAGTGGCGGTAATTTAGGCAACAAATAAATTAGGTAATCTGTAGTTCTGGTTTACATCGTATGCAACAGACAGGGAACAAATCAGACACAAGGAGTTTAAGCTGCTCCATAATGAGGCATTATTTGTAGAAAGTTGTGAGAAAGGTGCACGATGGAGTTTTGGTAGAGAAATGTGAAAGTCGAGAAATGTACAGATTCTGTGGTATATGTTCAGAACTCTGTAAACAAACTGTCCTCAGAGGAAAATGTGGTCCCTGTAACACTGTTTCAGGATAAAATGCTACGCGAGAAGTTATGGTGGGGGGCCCGCAACAGTGAAACCGTAACTCTCCTGGTAGCTTTGAAGCTCCAAACAGTGTTCAGGGACACATTTTTTCCTTTAAATGAAGTTTGTGTATTTAGTTCAGAAAAAAATGTCACTACCAAATCCATAGTGCACCTTTAACTGTGTGACCTTATACTTTTCATTATAAGAAAAGTTAGTTTTGCGTGATGACTCCATAAAAGTAAAATATTCCCAGCTGGCCAGAAAGTAAGCATCTAACTTCAGTAGTTTATTAATCACACACGCTGATGATACTCACAAAGCTACTTACACCAGGACTTTCCTTTCACAGCACCAAAGCAGAGGTAGTATGAGGGTGTTAAAATACTACAAAGTCATGTGACAACATTCATGGTAGTTAAGATTAGCATTATTTTCATTACAATTCAGTGAAAGTAAAACCTTCCTGGAGCCGTTATGATGCTTCGAGTTCTACCTGCTCCCTTCCTGCTAAGAAAAGTCTAACTAGTCCTGAGATATAGTTATAAGATCATTTCGAGGTATCACGTTAGAAAAGCTTTTGGATATAGTCAAATGTAATATAACTAGCTCATGTGCGCTTGCTTGAAGTCATTGTTTTCTGTATCTAAAAGGGCCTGATGTGTCCATTAACAGCACTTTTTTTACTATCAGCGCTCAACCTTCATTTCAGAGCGCTTCTCACTGGCGCTTATTGTTGCAAGGTTACAAAAGTTTCCTTCTAATTCCTTTGTAGTGACCCATAGGTCTGTTTTTATAGCTCCCTGTGCTTAATATTTGCTTTGATTTAAGGATATAACCAGGAACGCATAGAAATAATGTTAAGAAATGATGTAGATGGAAGCATTTAAGAATATCATATTTAGTTATTTAGGTATCTGGTCTTACTTCTTTAACCTTGGCATCATTTGCACATTTAACATTTAACTACAGGCCACCAGCTTTTAACACTGCAACATCTAAAAATATACAAGAGTGAATCAAAATCCATTCATGTGCTCTGTATGTGTGTACGAAGTCACTGTGATCTCCTCTGAATAAGAGTAATGAAATTAATCTCCCATTTTGAGAGCTTTGAAAACCCACAGGTGCAAATGAATGGCTCTCAATTGACGACAACAAAGCGGCCATTCCCTCCTCCGCCTCAGAAAAAGGGTATCTGCCAATTACAATAATTTCCTTCCCTATCCACACTCCTCTGCAGCTTCCTGCATTCATCTCCCGCCTGTTTATGAGAAGAGAAGCTACATTCCTGCAGGGAAAGAAAAGGCTATTTTTTTTTAAAGCTCCCCAGAGGCAGAGCTCGCAGGGCGATGATGCAAAGATAGCACAGGCTGTTGAAGAGGAGCTAAACACGCTTGGTTGAACTCTTGTTTGTGAGGAGTGTGAGAACGTGTGCATACAAATGACAAATAAAGGAGCGACACCAGAGAGAGCACCATCAGAGCCTGAGGAAACAATCTGTGCTATCTGCTGCTTTTCTGGAGGACTTCACTGACATTTGAGTTAATTGTTTAAAGGACAATCTTTAAAGTACAGCTGTCAATTAACCAATACAATGAAGAAAGGTTATTTGACACCTGAAGCTCTTTGTGTACAGTCTGCCCGGGTCTCATACAACAAACTGTGTCGAAACTGTTTGTAGGCATCCTCAGACAAACATATGGTAAACACTGGAAAATGGCCAAGCTTGGTTATGGTGAGACATCGAAACTGTTAACGTAGGTTTGGGCAAAATATGATTTTGGATCAATAAGTAAGCTTGTCATAGTTATCAAATTAGGTGAGTTTTATTCTGACATAATCAACATTATGCACGTGCCACAAAAGGATCACTGATGACTTTGAATTTAGGCCTAGTACACACTAAAGGATTTTTTTTTAATCTTAAAATATTTTGGAAACGTGAGAGAGCCCACACATGACGACATCAACATGAGTAAAAGTCCTGTGTTTGTTTGACCAAGAACACAACACCCAACTTCAGCCTTTCTTTTGTCATGATTAATTCAGCACTAGTGCATGCTGCCTAACTTTAAACACAAGTGTTGTTTATTTAAGCAGCTGCACAAATAACCCCCCCCAAAAAATGTCAGGAGGACAATCTACAATAAAGAGTAACCAATACCTCCATTAAAATACACAGAATACACAGGTGTATAAATGCCATTAAAAAAATGTATTTATCCTAAGAAGCCTTGGTTGAAAAAACTCCTTTTGCTACTTTACAATGATAGATATTGATTACGGGTGGACGACCCCTTAAGGACATCAGCCTGTTTCCATATCAGCAACTTTACCAATGTTGTAATCCACCATTGCCTTGATGAGTGCATGAACATGGAAGGACACCAAACATTTCAGTGTTATAAAAGAGAAGCAGAAGTTTCCAGCCCCTGCATAGAGTAAACAATAAAAAATATATCCCTCTTAAGTGTTTTTTCTGCTGCAACACAAAGTTTGATTTAGAAGAGGCAAGAATCCAGAAAGTAAAAAACACTGAGTGAAAGTTTATGCAAGAAAGAATGGAGGCAAAGATGTGTGAAATGATTTCATTTGAGCAAAACATTGCGTTTCTGAGCTGTCTTCTTTTATGGTTGATGTCTTCATTGTATTTTATTTTTTTACCACTGGGACAACAGAGAAAAAAATAAACTGTCTGGAGAAAAATATGAGAAACAAACAAAGCTCTTTCTGAAATAAGAAATCAGACTGTGTGTGATGTCAGACACAGAAAATACTCCACTGTGCTGATAAAGTCATAGTAGGGGAACTGGTTGTTCATAATGGGTTCACAAGTCAAATTTGGGGGGAAAAGTTAAGTGTCTAAAAAGCCGGCTCATTGTGTGCAGAATTGACCGTTTTCTTCTGATTTGATTCTGTTTGTTCATCAGTTCAGGTCGTCTCACCTGTGTTGATTGCTCTCATAGTTTTTACCTGTGCTCTGCTTATTTAAAGTCTCTGTACACCCAAACAGGTTTTCTACATTGAGACCATAATTAGACCTCTTCTCTGGAAAATGTGGGTGTGGTCAAGTTTGTTTGAGTGACAGCTCCACTTCACTTCTCCGTTAATTTGGGAGCATCCTTTTGGGAAGGAGGACTTGATGACCTGTTATCAACCTGCGTAGACTTTATTACATCATACACTCTCACCATAGCTCCACCTCTTACAGCCTGTCCATGGTCTAATCAGCCAGATTAATAAAAAACACCTGTGCAGGTGTTCAGAGGCTTTAAGTTCTTGTGTGAGTTTCCCGATCTTTTTTTTTAAAGCGTGCTCTTCAGAGAACAGGAGGCACTTATTTCTCTGTGTTT
The DNA here is from genome assembly GCA_020745685.1 of Tautogolabrus adspersus. Taxonomy (NCBI): domain Eukaryota; kingdom Metazoa; phylum Chordata; class Actinopteri; order Labriformes; family Labridae; genus Tautogolabrus; species Tautogolabrus adspersus. The sequence continues at coordinate 29,524,454 of CM036540.1, read as the reverse complement.
TTTTCTTTCCTTCAGTCTGTCACATTGCAGTGAACCGTCTTACTTTGTCTCTTGGGTCCGGTTGTGTTAAAATGCGTCCATGCGAGTGAATAAATCTGTGGAACATCCATCTGCCTCTGTGTGCGTCTCTGCATCCATAAGGCTTCTCGCTCTGATGAAACTGTAACAGTCTGATGAACTTATTTTACACCAGGGAGAGATTTTTGTTTTAGTTTTTACATCAGATGTTCTTACCTGGGGCCCTACTTATCAAATAGTTTAATATAAATCCTCCCTAAATACTGAGACATTCAGAAACCAATATCTTTAGTGTGGTGTATCACGACAGTAAATTTCCTCTTACAATGACACATTGAGGATCATTTTCTGCTTGATTATCATCGTACCATTTTCTAAATCAGACTCAGATTTGTGCGAGTCACCTTTAAAAAAAGTTATTTTTTTAATAAAGGAAGAAGAAGTCAACAGTTGTTCTTTTACAAGGGAACATTACCAAATCAACTTTGGTTATCTGATATGAAGATCAATAACTTTCATCCTGGTTCGACATAGAAATGATGGATTTATGTCGACGTCTAAAACCAGATTTTCTTTCAGAACATGGGAAAGTTTAACAACAACTATATATCCAGACATCAGCAAAAAAAAATGTACGAGTTGTTCTGTTTACTTTTATATGACAAAATTAGAAGTTGGCTAATTAAAGGAGCAATATGTAACTCTGACACCTAGTGTTTAAAATGGGTACTGCAGCCCTAATTCAGAACATTAGAGAGAGCTCTCTTCCCCTGCCCCCTCCTCTCTAGAGTCTCTAGAGTGAACACAGGTTGCCATTTCGCGGACACTGAAGCTTCAGTGTTTAGCCAGCTCTGCATCGGTCTGTAAACCTTTCTGCGTTCTAACCTCTCTCCATTTTTCAAAAGCATCTCCAGTATTGATCCTAGTTTGAGCACGTTTCTGCTCGTGGAGCTTATTAGAAACATGCAGAGGCTTTTTAGGTCGGGTACAATCACTTCTATCTGAACCAGTTCTCTTGACCACTTCTATCACTGCATCAAGTGTTTTGGTTTGCTGTTTGCATGGCTAACCTAAGGGCATCCAATATGGCCGTGTGGGAGTGCCTTAAAATCGCCTACCTTCTCTGGTCAAAACAAAAACAAACCATTCAGGACCAGAATCTAAACTTAGAAGGAGGACATACTGGCTGCTGCGTTGTTGTGACAGAGTCAGAGAAGCCAGCACTTCAACATAGCATGTTCCCATAATGTCTGATGATATATTAAGGTCATTTTATGATTTAATTCAGTAAATATCTGACATATAGCTCCTTTAAGAAGAAACAGTGCGTTAATTCTCTAGTCAGGTGCAACAAGAAAAGGACGAGAAAAAATCAGATGATACAGAATGAAGTTTAAAATGACTCCGCTCACAGATCTTATATTTGTGTCTGCTGGTCTTTGTTGTTGTGTGCTGAATGTTCTCATTTGTTATCTGAACTTATTTCCATTAAATGTTCTCAAGAGAACTGAAGAAAAGTCAAGTTGTCAACTTTTTTCTATTAGATTTTTAATTCGTTAGTCAGTTGGTTACTTTTACTGTTGTACATTTTATTTTGCACATCTTCCTGTTTCTTCATTCAAACTGAAGTTGTCCAAATCAAATAAAATCTGTGTCTTCTGCAGCACTGAAACAAACAGGATGCAGGAGGATCCATGATTCTTGTGTCTCTAATGGAATTTCTTAATTACTTCTAATCCCAGTAGGAGAGCAGATACAACAGTATTGAAATAAAGTACAACGTTAAGTTTATGTAGAGGGAGCAGTGCCTTTGGGAAGTGACCCTTCAACCCTGTTAAAAGAGCAACAGGACCACACATTCAGCTCCCAGCTCATTTCTGATTTTCTCCTCTGTCTTTTCTCGGAGTCCCAACAGGCAGCAGCTTCATTGTCTCTGCACCTGAATGATTGAACAGCAGCTTAATGGAGCCTCAGGTGGTTTGAATGTGGAGTGGAGCAGGGCGGCTCGGGGGAAAGTGGATAAATTCTGCTGTTGTTCCGCTCGCCTCTTAAAAAGGAGAAAAAAACTTCCTGCATTCAGCTCGGAAATCACAGCGGGGGACACTTCCTTGTTTTCCTTTTCACTTCAATTTAAATTGTTTGTATCTCTCTCAAAATTGCAGTGTGGAGAAAATTGCTTCGGCTACTATTTGATCAAAGTCTTGACTCGATGTGTCACAAAAGTCTGAGAGGAGAGAGAAAAGCAAGAAGGAAGGAAGCAGCTAGATCTATTAATCCTCATGAATCCAATGACTACTTTTCTGATGTATGAATTCATGTTCTGTTTTAAATTTTGAACATTTAAAATACTGTGCACATGCCTCTTTACTTCAGGACCACCGTTTGTCTCACACAGAGAACATCCACTAAAGTCATTGTGAATATGAAGGAAAGAGCATCAATATCAGCAGATTTATAAATAAGAGAGATAAACAGGAAGTCCCTGAGAGGTCGAGGAAACTTTGTTCTATAATAAAAAAAGAAAACACAGATAGTGTTCATCCAGTTCATTTCATCAACACCTGATGATGAAATGTAAGTAACAAATATAAACTTCCTTACAATGAATAACATCTATCTATGTAATGGGGGTAAATCCACACGCTTTCCAAAAATCAGAGATGCAAATCTCTTTGCAAGGGGTATCAAATGTTTCTTTCTAAAGCAGTGGTTCTCAACTGGTGGGTCGGGACCCAAAAGCGGGTCACAGTGCTGTTTTCATTGGGTTGCAAATGTATGCTTGGAAAAAAATGTGTGTCAAAAAGTCTATGAAGAGAATTTAAACATGTGTGTTTTGTTCTGTTTTTTTGTTTTGTCACTGCCTCCTGAAGACCCTCCCCCCCCCTCCTGTACGACAGGCGGACACCCTCGCTGTGATGTGCATGTGTGAATAGCAAAGTCAGGCCAGTGTTCGTGATCAGTCCCCGGCTGTCAGATAAATTATCCTGGTCCAGTTGTTTCTATTGTTACCTGAGCACTGTAGCAGAAGGCTTTCAGGGGGTGGAGCCTAATCAGTTCAAGACGGAGGTGTGGAAGAGAGGATCAGATGAGGGGAGATGAGGTGAGAGACAGATCAATGAGGAGTTGTTAAGATCACTCAGTCAATAGAGGAAGTAAAGGAGCTGATTGTTTGCATTGATGCCTCTCACTACATGAGAAAGAAACCGGCCTGAGGAGGATTACAGAGCTGAGACGGAGCGACTGTGATTCTGTGGGAAACTGAGAGTCTCTCTGCTCCCAAGAAACTGCTGGAATATAGAGAAGATGTCTGAGGAGGGCACTGGTGTTTGTACATGTGTGGGTTTATATTTTGTTCACTCTTTTGTGTATGAAATGAGACATATAGGAAGATTAAAGGGGATTTTTTTTTAAATGTCCTTAATAACTAAAAATGTTCATAGCAACATTTGTAAATGATGGGTCGCTGCTTTAGTTTAAACTGTGTCGGCCCTCTGGGGCCCCCTACTGGTCTGGGGCCCCAAGCAGTTGCCTGCGTTGCCTGTGGACAAGCAACGCCTCTGCTTACAATTGAAAATGTTGTGTAGCTTCTGGCAGGTCATTTTCAAACTGACTGTGAGGTCCCCTCTCCAAGCTGATTTTTAATTTTGATGGCAGACTTTTGTTAATTCATTAATAAATTAATGAACTACGTTTCTCTCAAAAGTAATTTGCTACCAGGTGATTGCTAAAACAGTAAAGACAAATTAATAACATAAACACAAGTCTCAAATAGGCTCAGTCAGATTCAATGGTTCTAAAGTTTCTACCATTTTAAGTTTAGTTTTGACAAAGTTTTTTAAACTTTCACAAGAGGGAACCAAAGAAAGTGATTCCCCTGAGGGAGAAAAATGAGCCCTCCTATCTCCAGCTGTGCAGAACAAATGGAGAGGAGCAAGGACAACCACGACCAGAAACTTTATCCGTCTTATTGAGAGGAAAGTGGAAAGTTTCTTCTCACCAGCTGAGAAAATTTGGCCATGCCAGATGAATCTGTGGCTATCATGCTGTTTGGCTTACAAGAGCCTCACAGGGTTTGTGATGAGCTCTGCTGAAAGAATCACAGAGCTGTAAAGGAAATGTTGGACACTTGGTCAAATGCACTCAATGAATCTTGAGTTTTCATCACATCTGCAGCCAGATGTGGCATTTAAACTACTTTCAAGGTCAATGAATGTCGTGCTTTGTGCTTGTTCAGGCATTGGGGTTGAGGAGGTCAAAAAGCTCTTATCCCTGTTTTGTTCCTCAATGTATTTTATCCATCCATCCATTATCTATACCGCTTTTCCTGTTCAGGGTCGCTGGGGCTGGAGCCAATCCCAGCTGTCATTGGGTGAGAGGTACACCCTGGACTGGTCACCTGTCAATCACAGGGCTGACATAAAGTGACAGACAACCAGCCGCACTCACATTTACACCTACAGGCAATTTAGAGTCACCAGTTAACCCAACAAGCATGTCTTTGGACTGTGGGAGGAAGCCTGAGTACCCGGAGAGAACCCACATGCACGGGGAGAACATGCAAATTCCACTCAGAAAGCCTCGTGTCTGCCAGATACGAACAAGGAAGCTTTATCGCCGTGAGGCAGCAGTGCTAACCACTGCACAACAGAGCAGCCTCAATGTATTTTATATTTAATTTAATTAATGTTACTCCTTTTTTAAGGTGGGGATAAATTGTTAATGCAGACTGAAATAAGCTACTTCTAAAAATCGTAGATATTATTTCTGCCCCAAGAAAACGTGTTTTAAGCTCCAGACTCCAAACTCATCCACCTACAGCAAGTTTTGTACTCAACCTAAAGTTATTTGATTTAAGTTTGTGGGTTACCTGAAGGATTATAAAAGCTAGTGGCTTTGCTAAGACATACTATTTTGTCCGAAAAAACGACCTTATAGACATGCAGTGATTTATTTCCTGGAGACATGCTAGCTTTAAAGAGCAAAAAGCTTCTGTAGTCTCTACACCACTCGTGTAGTTTCCACACTGTTTGTACAGTAAGTACAGACTGCTTCAGTCTCAGGGGAGTTAGTGATGTTTACACAGACTCACCACAGTTTCTCTCCTGTGAACGAAGCTGTGAGGCTGCTAATTGGTTCAGCCATGACTTCCCTCTGCATGCCTTGTGTGTCTATGTGCCTGTCTACATATGTAAGGTTGAGTCTATGTGTGTAGGGGTGGAGGTTGAGAGCCGTTGCCATGGGGACAGTTAATGCCAGGGCTTTGGGAGATGCTCCTCTGGGTGTCGTTACTCCCAGCTCATAGGTGATGACACCAGCTGTAGTTTTAAATCCAGCCGGCATGGATCACAACCCGCAAGATTTGGCTCTGTGGTTCTTCAAATCAGCATTACAGACGCACAGCTGAGTCTTTTTTTTTTTTTAGGTTGAACCATGTGCCGCAAAAAGTCAAATCATTTTTTTAAGCTCAGCACAGTTCAGCAGTTGGCTGTTCAACATGAGTCCGGTTTCTCCGTAGTATTCTTCTTCTTAAAGGAAGTTTTTTCTTGCCCCTGTTCCTTTGCTCAAGATCAGCTCATGAAGGATGTATGTTGGGTTTTTGAAGGTTTTTTGGGTTTCTAACATAACAAAGAGTAAGGTCTTTTACCTGACATTTTGTAGTGTCTTGATATCATTTGTTATGAATTGGCGTTATACGAATATAGATTGATTGATTGATTGATTGATAAATGCAAAACTCAAGCCATAAATTATCGTATAGTTTCATTTAACGTGATTTAAAATTCTCCTGTAAAAGTTTTTGTTCTGTGGCCTTCAACAGTGTCCTCCCAGTGGAGCCGAAAGACGCTTCTTGTGTTTTCACCTTTTTTTGTGTCTTGGTTGATGAATTATTGACCTTTTCTTCTCTTCATCTCTCTCTGCCCTGCATCACACAGCAGCAATAACCTGAAGCAACAATATTGCCAAACCCATAAAGGGCGAAGATTGAGAGTAAATGAAAAGAAATAAATACGAGAAAATGAAGTTATAAAAGATCGAACCATAAAAACTCCTGAGTGTGCACGGTTTTTCCTCTCTGAGGTGCAATGTTCTCAAACTTTAAAGGTTCATTTTTGCAGCTTACTTAAATTTCAGCCAACAACTATTCCACCCTGTGTAATACTCACATTTATTGTGATGACCAAACTATGAATTTCTGTCTTATATAGGGCTGATGAGTACTCAACTGATTCTCAGTAGCCATGTTTAATGTAGATCGCAGGCTTTGATTTTTCAGTGGAGATGTGCGGAAGGGAATGCTGCTGTCAAAACCAGCAGCTCTGAGGAGATCACTCCGCACAGGTCGGCCCTTGCTGTCAGTCCAAACCACGCCTGTCGAGATGCATCAGGAGACTGTATACCGCAGCCGTTACACTCACCAATCCCCTCCTTTTACATCCATCCAACCACATCCGCTGGGTCACCCGCTACGAGGAAATCCTGTTCGTTTATGGCGCCTGCTAAGACTTCCTGTTCTGCTGTAACCTCACAGCTGTCAGCACGTTCAGATGATGTGGCAGAAGGTTGTTTAAGGACATTTGTAACTGTAAGGATCTAACAGAAAATAAAGACGTATACAGAGCTGGCTGTGTGTCTGATTTGTTTAGTGTTAAAGCTGTTTAAGGCAACTGCAGCTCTGGTGGTCCCAAGAGAAACCCTTAATTAGAGCAGTGGAAGAAGAAGTAAGAAGATTATGTTGTTGAATAAAAAAAAACTGCAAAAACATTTTATACCAAGTAGAAGTCCCCACTTGTCTGAGAAAGTAAGTGAAACTGAATGTATGTTAAGTCAAATTTCTGCATCCCCCTTGCAAAAAAAAAAGGGAAGACAGAACAACCGCGTTTTATACTTGTTGCTATGAACTCAGGGTCAGTCTCCTCGGAAACTCTGAAAATATGAAAACTCACAGAATGGGAGGTTTGGGCTTAAAAAGTCTGCATCAACGTGAGGATTTTACTGAGGGACGGCCTGAACACACACATACGCAGTGGCTCAAATTCAGTGATTCTTCAAGTACGGAGATTGGTATAGTATTGGACCATTGTTAACTTGGAGAAACATAACACGATAAGTGGAGCTTGTAAGTAAATATGATGAATCTTCTTCTATGCAGAGTATTGATGGACACGTGTTTGCACACTGGATTTTTTGGCACAGTGTATTTCACAAACAAGTGTTGGGACATACCAAATACTTTCTTTATCTTACTAAAAAGAAAACGAAACGAATGTACTGGTACATTTGACGTGTTTTGGTCCAGAATGTGACAAGACACTAGTTATGTCATACAACATGCAGTGTACTGCTTTTAAATACTGTAGTAGCCTCTGCCTTTGGTGTGTGGATGTGTAGGTGTGACCTGCTGTGTACAGGCACTTTAAGTAATCAGAAGACTATCAAAGTGCTATACAAGCTCAAGTCCATTTACCATTACCATTTACCTTTTCAAAATAAAAGCTTACCTGGGAAATAAGTTTTACTAAAAGTTGTGATGCTGATATTTAACATAAAATATCTTTGAATTGACTTTTTCCACTTGACGTAACAAAATCAGAGAGAAAGCAAAAACACTTCAATCCTCTTAGCTTTTTTATGACAGTATATATTTAATATTTGCAGCAGCATAAACACATCAGGGAGACCAATCAATCTTTTGCTTAAAAACATATTTACACACATTTTTATTTCAAGTGTTGCATTTGTTTCTTGTAATATACTGGGTTACTACTCGAGCCGATATTAGGGGACAGCTGTACATGATGCTTTGTTGAATATAGCATAAACAGGTTGTAAACCACAGAATACAGTCATCCAACACCCGTTAAGTGTCTCATCTTGATTAACTGCTCTGAGTTTGACTCTTGATGCCCTGCTGGTGTAATAACAGCATCATGTGGTAAAACAGCAGCCATGGAGAATAACACAAAGATCCACACAGTCTCCACACCACAGACTTGGGTAATGAGTCAATAATATGGTTTCCCTCTTCTCATTTCACACTTGTGAGCTCTCCACCCACAGATTCTGACTGAAATAGCTGCCATCTAATGGTCCTGAGAAAACAAACAACACATCGCAGCCTGTCGTCTTCTCACCGTAATTTCTGCTCACACTGCGAGCAGTGTTCTCCACAGGAGGAGCCGCTGAAGCCAAATGAAGTCGTATATTTATCATTTCACACCAATAACCTCACATTAGCGGCACTGTAGAGAGAATTACGGACATCCTTTTTATGTTTAATGTTCATGCACATAATCACAACCGAGTTCATTCAAAATGCCATTTCAGAAAGTCTCAACAAAATGTGAACATGATGTGCTGCGTGAAGAAAGTATTTCTTGTGAGCTCGTTCTTGAACGCTCAACAATTTTCCATGATACGTTCAAAACTTCATTTAGTTTTCTGGAGTTTCTATCATACATCCATTCTCTATACTTTCCCGTTCAGGGTTGCGGCGGGGGCTACAATCAATCGCAGGGCTGACAGTGGTCAGTGTTAGAGTCGTCGTCTCTCAACCGGAAGGTTCGATCCCCAGCTGCTGCAGCAACATGTCCGATGGGCAAGACACTTAACCCCGAATTGCTCCCGCTGCTTCGTATGAATGGGATTAGTTACATCTGATGGTCTTACTACATATTGACCACTGCCACCAGTGTGTGAATGTGTAGGTGTGACCTGCAGTGTAAAAGCGCTCTGAGTAGTCAGAAGACTAGAAGAGCGCTATACAAGCTCAAGTCCATTTACCATTTACCATGGAGACAGACAACCATGCACACCTACGAGCACTTTTAGAGTCACCAATCAAATGCAAACTCCACACAGAAAGGATTCTGTCTGACGGGCATTCAAACCAGGAACCTCCTCGCTGTGAGGCAACAGTGCTGACCATTGAACTATTGTGCAGGCCAAGTGTCTATCACCTGAAATTGTTTAACAGCTGTGGAGCAGCCATGACTGTAACGTAAGAAACCTGATATAGTTTTATTTCTTTTTAATCCATTATTTTAACCTGTTTGGAGAAACAGATTGGCACCATAGCATCAGATGAAAGAAGACAACACTGCACTACTGCATATTCTAAACTCACTCCCTCAGTCACTGACAACTAAACAAGACAAGTTTATTTGTGATCTCGCCCTTTGAAAGGTGCTATACCAAAGTGCTTCACATATTATATATATATAATATTACCATCAAGGTTATGACAACAGTCAAAACCATAAAAACACAGAACACAGTAAACATACATTTGTACAAAAAAACATAACATAATTACATCCAGGTGTGTCTTAAGCACCAGTAGCAGCTAATGAGCTTAGGCCAAGTGTTTAGGAAGCACGTTCCAAAGTGTCAGAGCCACTATGGTAGCAGTCAGAGTCAGAGTGTTGAAGAACAATGTAAGTGTGTCAGTGTCATCAGGTTTAAAAGATACATATAATTAAATGTAGTAGTGATTTAATAAACTATGATCACATGGGATTGATTGCACCTCGTGTTTACCCACATTTTCTGTAAAAGGAAATACAATTGGACGGAGGTAAAGTCAGAGCTCTGCATAGCCCTTGCAAAAGATTATGACCTTTTTCTATAGTGTACATCCCACCAAAAGTATCTAACTAATTTCCTGCATAGACCATAATATTAAATTAAATAACATTTTACTTAGCAGTGCCTGTCAGCGAAGTCTCACTGTGATCTAGACATTTCCCTGAAGGAGTATAGTGGTTTCGTTTTTCAGTGTAAAAGCTTATTTTGATTTTTGCACATGCCCAGTAAAACAAATGGCCCTCCTTATCTCTGGAACGGGTATTAATTAGACGGTTACAGTCCCAACATAGTCAGACAGAATAAAGACCAGGATGTGAAACCCACAATGATTACTTGTATTGCCATGGGACAAAACTCCCAATATCAGTAGTAGTGCTTCAGAAAGCATGAAACTCACTGTGTGATGAAGTGTCTCCAAATGAACACACAGCTTGCTGAATATCTTTGAGTAACAGCTGATGAGTGGTTCTGCTCTCCTCTCACATCTGCTCCGCAGGAGGCTCAAAAATGTTCGACTGCACCACGAGTTTTCTTCTACGACTGAAGTTTCACAAAGAAGTTTGGATTTGCCTGCTGTGGTACAAGATGAGGAACTTTGCAGGAAGTCATGACATGTTGTGACCTTTTTAAGGCTGTTATGGATTAATTATCAGCATACAAAGGCTTCCAAATACACCCATCACATACAGAAAAACCTAACCATGCATCTTTGAAGTGCATTTCTGGCCAAATTACGAGTAAAACTCCAGCCTTCAATCTCCTTGGTTTTCAATCGAGAAATATTTATGGCTTTATAGCTGCATCTCTTTGTTTATTAAATGTGTCTACTGTTAGAGAAGCTTGCAGGGTGGTGCTTGTGGCTGCTGAAACAAAGAACAAGATCAGACTGTAACAGAAGGCAAATGTGCTGCCGAACTAAAAAGCAACGAGCCAATGGGCAGTGAGAATATCCTTAAAGTTGCAGAGATATTGCAAATTGGAGGGCTTGCTTTTACATCTCAACGTGATCACACAACAAGGTGTCACCATCGTTCAATAGTTCCAAATAAGTCACATTTTTGATTAATAGAGGTATTTAAAGGGACCATCAGGGTTTTTGCAGAAACATGAGATATCAACATAATGGAGAACTGTGTACACCAATTGAAGGTTATGCAATACAGCTATTCAAATGTGAACATGATGAACAACAAAAATGAGTCATAACAGCACGAGGAGCACTTTTAAAGGCATTTATTGATGAAATACACACTTAGGTTTTGACAAAAGCTTCTGTAGTTTTTGTACGTAAGAAATTCCAGCCCCATTCTAGACCCCAAAACTCCTTGAATTTAAATGTGGCAATGAAAACCAGTTCATACATGTGCAATAAATAACGAGAATACAAAAGGAGGCAAGGAAAGGACACCTGAATGAGTGCTTGAATGAAAAACCTGAAAATAAAAACAGTCACAGGAGAAAAACAGGGAGGAAACGACAACAGAGAGACGAGACTCAAATAAAATCCAGTCGTGTTTTTTTTTTTTTTTTTCCGGGTGCATTAGTGTATGTTCTGAGATTTCCTGGTCACCCTCTGGACCAGAAGGCGTTTAGTGACCTGAGGAACTGACTGGAAAACAGAAAAACAGTCAAAAATAATACTAAACAAACAATATTGGAGTTCTATGCTGAAAACCTGGAACCATCTGAGAACCGTATATTGCACATTTTCCTTGCAAATACAAGAACCACATTACCAGATTCACACAATTTAGTTGTTGTTTTAGCTTGACCTTAAAAAAGAAGAAGACAGGTATATGTTTGTTATGTGGACAGAGCATTGTGTAGTCATACACACACGTAGAATTATACAAAAAATAGGGGAATTATTCGTAAATTCATAAATTTAAGCAATTTATGCAAAGTTAGATCATTCTCACTGCATGGTTTTAAAATGCACGAGTTTGGTCAGTGGCCGAACGTGTCGAAATATGAAGCTGTAGGTACCCCTTTAGTCCTGATACATAGTTATAGAGAGCGGGAAAGTCCACTTTGGGAGAAGGTCGGGGAAGTTCAATCCCTTCACACATAAAGTTGATGCTGACTTATTAAGAAGTGGACTCTTTCCATTTGAAAATAGAACAATTCCTTTGCACATCTGTTTCATAAAACAGCTGCGTAGGAGAAGAATGAGTCCAACAAAAATTGCAAGCAAACTCCTGCGTACCTTCTAGCTTGCAAACATGTATTTATTGTCTGGTGATGTTTCAAGACTTCATCAGCTTGAAGGTGAGTTAGACTGTGCAGGAGTTTGCTTGCAGACTTTCTATTAAGTTGCATTATATTGATCGGTTATTTAGGTCATAAACGGTGCATTAATGCAACATGTGTCTATGTAACTAAGAGTTAGTGCTTATTTTTAAACCCAAAGGTGGATCTTTCCCTCAACATAACCATACTGCATTTTAACATTAAATATGTTAACAATTGAACATCCAAAAGTCCTTAAAAGTGAAAAGCTGTCTGCATGCATCTGTTAAAAATTTGAACTGGATGTTACTCATGTACTATGGCTTATAAAAATCCTAGATTGAATATTTATTGTAGCTGACTTGATAGCAGAGCCTGCGTATGCACAAAGGACGCTAGAGGGGAGCTGAAATAGTCATATTTTGAAGTTCAGGGCCACAAACCAAGCTGTTTGAATTCACGAGTTTGGAGTTAGAATGTGTTTCACAAAAAAAGGAAATCGAAACAGAGGAAATTTGTGAGTAAAAATCTCTTCTCAAAAACTCACTAACCATGAATCTACCGCAGGAGTCACTTTCAGCATTAATAAATAACAATAATCAAAAAAAAAAGTGGACAGATTATTGGTGACATCTGCTATGGCTCATGAGGGAATACAACTGTTTGCAGGTTTGCTAGCAGTTGACTGGTTTCTCCCGATTACTGAAACCAGCAGTCTCACTCTAGCTCTCGTAAAACACAGAAAAATAAAGGGAGTCATATAAGATTCTGCATCTTTGAAAAGCCACCTTGCTGATCCTACGGTTAGGGAACAATCTCTAAAAGCAACAGTCACAACCCTCAAGTGGTGAAACAATCCATAATTTAACCGGTCAAAACTGCACCACCCATGGAGACGCGGCTCCGTGCACATGAGCGCAGGGCTTTTCAGAGCCGAGCAGCCTTTTCAGAGGAGTCACCAGCTGCAGAGGCAGATCAGTGCAACCCCAGCCAGACAATAGAAATTATATATTTTGGAGTGTGTTTGCAGTCCATGTAGCGGTCTAAGTGACCCTCGAGGTCTCACACACAAAAAGCCCGGCATGGGAGATTACAAGGCTTTACGGAGGACTCTGAAATGAAGGAAACGAATGAGCTGGGCAACAAAGAAAGCTATCACACTCCTGGAGTGGACACTTATTACAGAGGAGAGAACACAGAAGAGGCTTTTCAAAGTTGCCAGGAATGATTCTGCTGCCAACAAGCTTGAAATGAATGTTGCTGCCTTTAGAGAAGTCTCCAAGCTCTCAGAGAAACTCTGCACAAAGCAACTCCACATAAATTGTTTACTAGAGGTATTCAACGATCTTCTGGTGCTGACATTGAAGACGTGAAACCAATTCAGCTCAACCCCTGAGCTGCACACAGATCCATGCACAAGATAAGGAACAAGCTGACAGGTGTTCAAGGTCAGAGCGGAGAAGAGCCTCCTGTAAGCCTCTTAGCTTGTCTGTCAAGCGTAGCAGCACTGATGTTTCAATGTTAGCACCAATATAAAGCGGCAACATTGATCCACTCTGGTGCAAGGGAGGTGGGAGAATGCAACCTGCACATACAGACTTTTGAAGGTCAAATCTCCCAAGAGCTCTGGAGAATTTTCGAGAATTTAATCTAAAATCAACCGTTTGTGATTTTTTCCTTTAGTTAAAGATGTTGCGCACTTGCAGAGACACTATCAGACTCAGAAAAGGTGAAAGTGAACCAGAGAACCAGAGAAGCCAATAATAAGTGTGAGGCAGGAGATTGCAGCTTGCATTTCATTTCTCACCAGTTTTTTTTTATTTTCACAGCATCATGTGCGTCACTGTCGTATTTAAACTCCCTCCGTTTGCTTTCCATAACAAGCCTAGGCAAGTGGGTTAACCAAACCCGACAAATCAATAATAAACAGAAACGAGCTGGCGTGTTCTTGATCTGCACAGCTCAGACAAGCAAAGACACTCCAGGACTCAAACAATGCAAAGACGTGTGAAAACAGCGACATGAGAACTTTGCAACACAGTGCTTTTTCTGTCTCTGACTCAATCTTTCTCAAAGAAGTTTGAAGATTTGAAACTAGGGAGTTGTTAGCACCAAAAGAGAGCACCAGCTGCAGAGACAGTTTCTGACCGTCACTGTGGCAAACACTGCACCACTTCCCATCAGGTTCCTCCAATCATCACACAGCTCACAGGCTACACAGAGACAACATGACAGGCTTTGGTCACACTGCAGCTTTCTGTGTTGTTATCCAAACTTTCTCACATCAGAGTTTTGTGTTTTTCTTCTCTCTACTGTGTGATGTTACTCATGGGGAAGGACATGCAGGCTGTAAACAGCTACAAAACAAAACACTGTTTTATATTTATATTTATATCTGGGGTCAACGGGAAGGTTCAAGACCATGATCAGCTTTTTTTTAAAGAAATCTTTAGTGCAAGAGTTGCCTGTTGCAAATGGTTAGTCATTATAAGCATACAGGTCAAATATGTGTGAATGCAATCTGCACATTTTCTATTGTTTACTTGTTCAAATACTTTAAACCTGTGCACATGATATACAGACATGCAACAGGCTATTTGGATTTTTGACCACCACAGTAATAAACTAAGACTCTGAGGTGAATTGAAACCTGATGTGATCTAATAATTTTCATTCATATCCATTTTCCTTAAAGAGCATATAACATGATTATGTTTTTTGCAGGGATGTGTTCCAAATAAAATATATTTCCTAAGTCTGAAACATGCAACTTCTAGGCTAAGCGATGTCTGCAGGATGACAGAGGAGCAGCTTCTGTGCTTATATGTTTATACTCGATGCATTCAGGCACAGTGTTAAGTGTAGGTCGCCTGCAATTTGGCAGCACTCCTGACCAAGCACAGAATCCATGTAGTAAGTTGCATGCAGAAAAAAGATCTTAAAATGTAAAATAAGTGTCCGCCTGCTCCTCACATAGTGACAGAACTATTAAGCACAGCTTGTGTGTAGTTTGTGTAAAAATGCTGCCCATTACATAGCCTGTGTGTACTGGAGTATTTATTAGCATAGGAGGGGATCTGTTGCATCAAACCTGCAGGTAACAACTGGAAACAAAGCCCAAACACCTCATCTGACACTGTAGTAAAGATCCGTAGATCAAAGAGCTGACGTCTGAAATAAAGATGAGGGAAACTCTGCTGTGAGAGGACAACAAAAGGTGCAGTGTGAACACCACCATGGTCAACAAAACCAGGAATAAATGAACAAACACATACTGATGTGTAACCTTTGATTCAATGCCAGTCATTCTCAACAGCACACAGCAGTGGATGCACCGTTCTGTTACAGTAATGTAGAAATAAAGATCGGTTTGCAGTTCAGATTTTTTTTTTAGCACCTTGTAGGAGGGGGGGGGGGGGGGTTCAGCTTTATCACCTGAGGAAAAAGCTTCTTAACATTTAGGAGAGTTTATCAGAAACAGGTTGAAGGGTCACAGGAGGAAACACTGAAGACGACTCTGGAAGGAAAATCACTTTCAGGTTTTCTGATATCGGGTTCAAACATCATTTTCCTAATGTACAACAGCAAACCAGATCAGTGTGAGGTCAACCTCAGAGACATTGAGGAAAACATTTACTGACAGTGACCAAGCCTTTAAAACACCAAGTCTGCACTTACAAAGACATAAAAGTGCACATGGGTACATCAGTTCTGTGGGTTGTTATCAAGCTCGGACACTGACAAGCTGGTAGGGCTTGTTGTTTTGGGTTTTCGTTTACATTTTAAGGGTACACTCACTCCATTTTATTCCAACTGAGGAAAAAACCCAACCTTATGTCTGTTACTCATGAAGAAGTTGTTCAACGTTGTGAGGGTTGACAATGTTCACAGAATGACTACAGCCACAAAAAGGCTGTAAGAGTCAAAGAAAGTGAAAAATGTATGTTAAAAAGTTGTGCTGCTGATTCTATTTGTAATATTCAGAGTCAGATTTAACTCTGAATACAAGCTGATGGACTGAGACTTGTTCTTGGTACTAAAAATGTTACAAAAACCCAAAACAATGACCCTTTTTACGAAGGCGGGTTAGGAGCAGGAAACTGAAACTGAAACATGTAGAGTTGTTACCAAAAACCACAGGAGGAGTTTTGGTTGAGCTGGTTAGGTTCAGACCTGTATGCTTTAAAAAGTTCATCAGATACACACACGTCATAGGTCCTTATTGAGCAGGGTTCCTAAACATTTGTCCACGTTTTCAGAGCAGATTCTACATCTTTGTTTTCAAGATTATGTTTTGCAAAAAATTGCTCCAAATGCTGGAGTTGGAGTTTTTCCTACCTTTAGAAACGAGAAGGTTTTTAAAATGCATATACTTGGATGGATAGAAACCCTGCAGGGGAACATACGGTCAGAACAGCTTGTTATGGGTACGATAGAGAGGGTTAAATAAATGTTGCAGAACAGTGAGGTAATACTACTTGAGGTCTGACGAGGCGTTCAGGGATCCAGTTGTGGTTACGTTAAAGACAGTTTTCTTTGAATGTTGCGAGTTTAAGACATTTTGCTGAGAAACAAAAACATTGGTTTGCTGTATCACACAGTTACAGCACTAACAAACACACGTTTATGAGCACCAAATGACCAAACAGTAGTCATTTTAATCCAGAATTTCATTAAAAAAAGGTTCAGAAAATCCCTCAGTCCCTGTTTGAAACCTGAATTTGCACGTTACTTCCTAAAAAGAAAGACCGATACATTTGTGTCTTTTGAAGTCTATCCTGCAAAAATTTCCAAGTTATTCTCTGATTTTGAGACAGATAAAAATCCTTGTGACTTTCAGAAACATTTTGCACGTTTGAAACTCCAACTGGCAGTGAGAAGTAACTGAAAAACACCCCATAAAAACTCATTAATGTGCCATCAGTAATCTCCACTCATGAGTTTAGAACCAGCCAGCTGTGGCGCCTCACACAGGAGAAGTCCAGCTCTGGAGAGAAAGTTTGCTGTTTACTATTTGTTCTGAAATTAAAAATCTTATTCCACTTTTTGCAGGTCAGAAAATGTCCATACCGCTCCTTTTTGCAGAAAATAGACTCAAGTTTAAATAGCAGAACCGAAAAAGAAGGAGCATTTGAACACAATTGAGACTAAAGTTGTAACACATGTTCTATTGCAGCGTTGAGAGTTTTGCAGTACAAAATCAATAGATGGAAGCATGTAATGAGGGCGCAGGGTGTCGACACTGATGCTGAGAGCTCAACCTAAAAGCTGTAAACATGTGGGAGTACGGGTGTTCTGCCGAAAGACCGCAGAGACACGAGGATGGATGCAAAGGAGTGCACGGTGTGATTAAAATCAATAAAATTACTGAAGTTCTCTGCACAAATATTGAGTTTTTTTATGTCTTGCAGGCATTTTGGAACATGAGGGTTTTAAGTAGCGTTATTGTTAAGACAGAAATGGTTGATATTGGGTGTCAAAAAAAGAATAAGAAATAAAACAACAACAAACAAAGTATCTGTGTTCCTTGGAAGGCAGGTGAGATGAGGAGCACGGAGGATGGATCGGAAGCTTTCTTCTTATCTGCCTTAAATTCTCATAATGCTACGAGAGCAATGTAACACATCAAGAGCCCACGTTCACACAACTGGCAGAGGATTTGATATATTTGTTTTGTGTCTTTCCCAGACAACATAAAAATGCTTTTATATATTTTGATACTGATAATCAGTCTGTCTTTTAAAAATCCTAATTTATCACCTCTTATCGCCCAAAATATAGATAGCACTTCTTGGATCCACTCTTTTTTTTTTTTAACAGTCTAAAGTCTCTCTTTCAATCTCTCTCTCTCTCTGTAATGACATTTTATGTACAATATTGGTATATAGAACATAAATTACTACACAAAACATTTGTAAGCCTATTCACAATTGACAATCATCAAGAACCCAATAGCAAATGAGACAAAATGAAAAGAATGAAGAAAAGGATTCAGAGACTTGATAAACAGCTTCAAATTGATGCCTGTTATATAACTTTTCCATAAACTTTCTGTGCTCCCAAGACGAGTTGAGTGTTGTGGAAAGGAAACAAAAAAAGAGAAACACCTTTTTTATAGAAAAATGTCCTCCTCTCGTTGCGGCCGTCGTCTCAGGAGGAGGAAATCTGCACGAAGCTCAAAAAGACGGTCACGTGATTCCCGACATCTTGTTTGTGTGTAAACAGAGCACCAGTAGTGTCTTGGTTCCATGTGTCTCTTCTGTACAAAAGTATAAATATATGCTTTCTCTCCAATTTTTTTTGTTCTTTTTGTTTTTTTCTTTGTTCACATATCTAGGATGTCGCGGACTCAAAAAAAAAAAAAAAAAAAAAAGGTTGTTTGAGTTCTTAAAAACACACCAGTGTTGCAGTTTCTGTGCTGGAGGTTGCCAGTTTATGTTGTTTTCGTCCCCCATCCGACCCCCCCCTGTCAGATCCCGATGTTGCTGGCTTGTGTTGACTTTTACCGTCGGGAGTTTTGCTTGGTGTTGGTTGGTTGATCGTCTTTGCATAAATAAAAAAAGGTTTTCGGCACAGTCTGCGGCCACCTGGCCCAAAAGAAACACAACAACAACCGTTTTGTCCGTTTTAGCTACAGCAGATCCATCTTGGGTCTGTAATGGAGCAGGAGGGGGGATTTCTGCAGAGAGAGACAAAGACACAACCTCAGCAGGAGCAGTTTTATAGTCTTTCCCATCTTTGCTGTACACAAGTTGTGTTTGAAAATAATTAAAGGCCTGTCTTGTATTGACGCCCATCCCAATTAAAGCGGGGTTATTTTATAGACTGAAGTGAATAAAAGCCTGGGCCATTAATTCAAGTTTTACAGTGTGTTGTTATTTAGATTATTCTAGAAGCAAAGCCCCCATTCAGGATTGCATTGTCTACTTTGCAGAAGACATTCTAACAGCTGACAGAAAACGCTGAGCTGCATTGGTTTGTATAGAAACTGGGCGCTGTCAGTGCAAAGAAAAGTGCATTAGTGGACACAGGCCCTTAATCTCTGGGATTATGATTCCAGAAGTCATGTTGAATCCATCAAAAAAATCGGTAAAGTAGCCCATCACTCCATGCTTGAGATTTCTGATTTCAGGCGTGGAGAGGCAGCATCTTAAACATTTAATGCCTCCGTTCAGGGAATAAAATCATTTAAGTTTGACAGATCAGAAAAGCTTTGATCCACTTTAACCACGACAACTTTAATCTAACTGGTCTTTACAGGCAATACAAAAGTACCCCACCATTATGTCCCAATATTAATCTGTGAAAGAGTTACCTTAAATCTCCATCTTGTCACAACAACAAATTTCAAAGTGTGGTCCTTTCCCAAGATTTCCTCGTTGCATAAAATGTCCAGCTGTTAGAGAAAAACAAGAAGAGCTAAGTAGTGAACAAACAGGAGGGTGCTTCAACTTTTGACCATGCTGGGAATAAATCCCTTATTTCCTACAGAGAGGTTCACAGGATGACTGAACTACAACCAAAACTTGAGTGTTGCTTCAGATGCAGAAACAACACTTCTACTCCCTTCATGCTGCCCCCTCTGCTCTCATCTGTCTGAGTTATTACATCTCTGTATCTTGAAAATGAAGCTTGTTTTGCCCCTGGCTCCTGAACGACAGCGGGGCTTTTCGGGGAAAACAGAAAATTCAATACTGAACACGAGGCCTGCTCGCCAAATCCACCGCTCCTCCTGTGAAGTCAACATTGATATTCTGCTGAGCACGGCCTCACATCTGCATGTCCTGATCGATACTCTGAGACACAGAGGGAGGGAGGGGGGTCTGTAATCGAACACTGCCACAGCGTCACCTGCTGGCACAGACTGCAAGTCGCCTTGATTCATAAACATGGGGCAGCATTTGTCAGCACTGACAGAGTGATGGAAACTGTCCAGGTGTGGGATTAAGAAAAAAACAAATCCAGAGGGAAGAGTGAAGAGCTGTGATTTCATCTTGGAAGTCAAAAATGCTTTTGTGGTGAAATAAAAGAAGTTTGAGGATTAAACTACAAAAAAGCATTCCTTATTCTCCTTGCCATAAACGAAGTTATGCATCACAGCTCTGATGAGCTTCTTATTCATCTTAAAACCTGCAGAAGAACTGTACAAAATGTCGTGAATTTTTTTTTTTTCCGAAATGTTTACATGTGAATATTTGTTGTTTTGTTGTCCAATGTGAAAGTAAATTAACGATCTTCAGTTTCCTTTGGCTTTAGGCAGAAAAACAAAAAGATTGAAATAATTTGACTTTGGGAGATTGTTAAATTAAACTTGTTCCTGAAATGTTAAAGAACAAAACAACGTATCTGCTAATTGAGAACATGGAGATAATTCACAACATGCTGTTCAGAAGACATTTCTTCTTAAACACAACCTCCACCAACGTTTCTTATCTGGGATATGTTCTTAGCTAAGAAGATAATCTACCAATACCCGATGGACACTCTCACATATTTGCGGACGAAACTATGGTTATTGTGTTCCCTCATTCCGTGCCTTTGCCTGAACATACAGAATATAAATGGGAGTTTGTTGTTCATTTCCTGCTGTTCTAACTCCATCCCAGAAGTGTTCAAGTTTTCTTACATTTTGAGTCAGGTGTGCCATCTTCATTCCTGACTCTCTACTTCTCGTCTCAATCCTGTGTGACTCTGTGTGCGCACAGCCCTGCAGCCTTATGAGGGCATTTTCTTTGCCAATTAGGAAAAACTGCCATGTACAGGACATGACGACTTTTCTCGACTGTTCTTACGAACAAATTAGAGATTTTTGTCTGACTTTGTCTTCCTGTCCCGATTGAACGAGCGTTGTCCTCGCGAGATAAATACGTTGAGATCTCGAGAAAACGAGAAGGATGAGATTATCTTAAATTAAATCGTCAGATTATTAACAAGAAATGAAATTTAAAAATCACAAAATGTATTTTCTTTTCTTTTGTGTCACACTCGAGAGTTTTACCACCTCTGGACTCTTCAAGCGGGAAACATCCGATCTTGACATAGCAGTAGCTTTACAGTTCAGATAACACATGCAAACATTAACATTACAAAGTTTCCTCTGTGCACTGAGCCAAACAAATCTCACTGGATAGTTTGAAAAATGTTGATCACAAAGTTGGTACTGATGGACTTAGGAGCCAAAAAGGTTGGCAACCAAAGCTCCTGATGTGAAAATCGTTTGTAGGTTTAATGTGATTCATATATTTCTAACACATTTTGAAAGGTTGGTTAGTCTGGGTGTTCTTTTGTTCATTCTTTAAGCTGCTGTCACTCCCAGCACAGACGTTTGATTAGTGAAGGGATCACGACTGTTAGGAACAAGAGGAATGAGTAAATGGCGCCCAGTTCTGTGACAAAGTGAAGTGATGTAAAGCTCTGCAGCTAAAAGCAGAATGTGTCTCAACAACAGCTTTTTATAGTCAACAGAAAGGACAACAATGGCGGCTGGGGAAAGTGGACACCTCGCCAAAGTTGTTTGCCGGCGATATAATGAAGCCTACCCACGCATTTCTGTGACAGCTGGCGAGAAGAAGTAACACAAAAAAAAACACAGAATATAAGACACACAGGCGCCTGTGATGGTGTATGTATGGCATTCTTAAAAATCCATCTGTCAAATGATCGCCCACAGTCCTCTGAGCGAGTGTTAAAGGCAATAAAGAAGAAGACAAATTAGACATAAAGGCGGGTTCTCTGCTAAATATAACAAAATCGAAAGGTCGTTTCATGAGTCAGCAGAGAAAAGTCGACTACACTGACCTTCACTGTGATTAAACTAAACTTTTCTTAGACACACAGCCCACACCGCCCAGCTGGTGAGCCAAACACGATGAAACAAAAAAGGCTAAGAATTAAAAAAAGATTTGTTTCAAAATGCTACAAATCCAGTTTGGAAGAAAACATGCAGTTGTACATTTCGTTCGTAAGCCTTGGAGTTAAAATGGATGAGAACAGTTATCTGTAGTTGCACAAAAACACCGAAAAACATCATTTTGGAGTCGAACTCCAGAAGAAGGCAAACAAATATGTCTCTCAAATTACTCTCGTCCTTTTCCCTCCACCTCTTCAACACACCGTGAAGAAACATGGATGAACTCAGGTGACTTTCTACTATTTAAAAACTATTTTACATGAATAAGACTGATGCACTGTGCAGGTTAAATCATGCGTCTGACAATGGAATAAGGTTTTTCTGGGCTAAGCTGTTCGATTAAAGGTAATCAAAATGTACAGAACTGTTCTCAACCTGCAGGAAATCAATCACATCCTGTGATTTTTTGCAGTGAAGTGACTTAAACTACATTAAGAATATGACAGATCTGACAGTGGTGTTCTCCGAGCCGGCTGCTCTCCGGTCTAACGGAGCGTGTTATTATCTGTAGGTACCTCATTAAACGATGTCAGGTTAAGCTTTTTGGCGATGAACTTCTTCAGGTGGAGGACTGTGGCTTGTGCTGAACAGCGGATCCACTTCCGCTTCAGACCTCTGAGCTTGCTGCTGTTGCACTCCAAACAGATGCTGACCTGTTGGGAGGAAAACACAGAACAAGGACACATCAGTAAGGACCGTTTAAGTTTTTACAGGGTTATTAGGACTAAGTGCATGTTGAAGGACAATTTTAAATAATTCAAGTGCTAATGTAATGGCTTTACCAATGGTGCTAAAATGCTGAGAGTTACCCCACACAGTTTGTCTGTATATCAGCAAAGATGTCTGACGTGGTCGTCAAAGCTATCCAACATTTCTGTCAGTGACAAAATAGCTCAAATAAACAGCCGAATGCTAAAACAGCCTCATTCAGAGCTTAATGCTAATATAGCTTATAAAGAGAGTGTAAGCATTTTGATGTGCTACCACTGAGCAGGCTTAGCAAAGTGCTTTAAATCCTCGTTATGTTATCATGCTAATGTCAGCGTTCAGTTTAAAGAAATCATTGTGGTATGTACCATGAACATTTAACAGGATCATCACAGGATAAACTCCTGAAGTTGAGTGTTAAACTTTAGTGAACACTGACATGTGTTTGCACTTTCGACCAATAAATGACTCCGTTTTAGGTGTGTAATGGTTACGGTCAACATTCGGACGTCACGGTTCGGTGTTTGCAGTCATGCCGAATACCCGCACACATGGCAGTACCCACAATTCAATCCAGGCGGCAGCAATGTTCGTAACTGTTTGCTTACCAATATTAAACAACAAATGAAGAAGAAGAAGAAGCAGACACAATAAAACACAAGAAGAAGAGTAACATACAGAAGCCATACGACACACCGGAGCTCGAAGACTGTCTGTCTCTTAAAATACACAGAGATCAATCGTTCTTTTATCAACCTAACATATGACTGTTTATAGGATCTTTGAATAGCAGGTGTCTTCATTTTTCATCAGTTTTTTCAAATCTTTGTTTTTCTGTGGGATCAAGGTTGTTCTTTCATTAGCGTGCTAGCTTGGCTGTTGTCTGAATCGAACCAGTTTGAGTCTGCAGCTCACACAAGAGATGTATTTCGAACTCTGCTAAATCTGTATATTGGAAAAAATGATCTAAGCTACTTATTTTCTACCGTTCTTCATGAGGACAGACTTTAGGATTATAAAATGTGTCTGATATTATAGCAGCCTGGCACTGGTGCTGATTGACAGTTCTTCTTGTGCAGCACGTCCCATTGAACCAGGATTGTCTCTGTGTGTTTGTGCTTATTGGCTTCTTTCATGCGACCGGGTGTCACTGCCATTGGCCTATGCTCTTGTTCCTCCCCCCCCCGGGTTGACACGGTGGGTGGTTTTGGCAGTTGATGGTTGCAAGAGTCAGAATGTATTACTGCCGCTGAGCTCTCGCCCCCACACATCAGAGACAGACGGGGAGAGAAGCCATGTACTTCTTTATTTGTGAGAGTCCTTCTGTCACAGTCTCTCTTACGAGACAGGAAGAACCAAACATTACGCTGGTTTCTGATTAAACTTGGAAATCATCTCTGTTCTTGAGTAAACATTGGCGTCGCTTCAGTGCACCACCTGCCCCGCTCCGTAATATCTCTGTTTCCAGTGGAGCTGGCGATGAGGGAGGCTCATAATGTGATATAAAAGCCTCGGTGGTGCTCTGGCCTCCGCAGCAGCTCGACGGCAGTTTTCAGTGCATTACAGAACATTAGTAACGTCGTTATGGAGCCTGCAACAGCTACACACACACTCCTGACTGATGCAACAGTGAGGCACATCAAGAAGATATCATGTGTGTTTTTGATGTCACGCAGAGAAAGCGTTTCACTTTTTTATGGGCTCATTACTGAAAGCTTTCACAGGTCTGAGGCAAACATATCTGCTGGTTTTGTGGTTTTCAAGACGGCATGTTTTTGTGTGTAAAAGAAAAAGCTGAGTCTCTCTCTGAGCGAGTATTGAGTTCGGGTGAATCAGACTCGGAGAATACAAGGAGTGATTAATAATTCAGGGCGAAGCTGCGTTATCTAATTCCTCCGAAGTAGACTCTTTAGGCCTAAAATAGCTGGAGTTTATTAAATTTACACAATCTTTCCTCACCCTGCTGAGGTCTTATCAAAAATTGATAAGAGCCTGAAGGTGACCCTGACTCATACCACATCTAAAACTCTTAAACTCCACTTTCTCCTGCTTTGCATTTAGAGTCGGTTTCTGTGGTTAACTGTGGCTCTGTTGTGGTCCCTTTTTTTGTTGTTTCTCTGGCACTTCTTTGCTCCACAAGGTTACACTCTAAAAGGTCGTCCAGGAAACAGCAGGGAAGTGGCCCGAAAGTCAACCAAGCCCACCTGACTGCTGGTTCATGCTGATAAGTAGCAGCAATGGCTGAAGTCACTGATAATATGTATGTATACAGTTTATGGTTCTTATATCCGTGTAGTTGCTTCACTGACACCATGATGGAAGGTTCTGCACGTTTCTAAGGGGGCTGCGGGTTTCCCTTTTCTTCATTCCTATTAATTGAAACTACTCCCGTATTACATTTTCATTTCTGTTCAATTTGTTCAAACAGTCAAGCATCCCTACGATTCAGAGTTGCTGTTTTTTCCCCAGTCTTGTTTCCTCTGCCATCAGGACAATCATCGCTAGTTGTAGCACTATAGGAACGTACTTTTGTACCACCACCTAACCCTACTTGTTACTGGGATATTAAGTAGGGTTAGGCACCACTTGATCTTCGCAAAGGACTTCTTTGTTCTGGGGATAGACTGCAGCATTAGTTTGGAGAGAACATAACAAAATGTGGGCGCTCTGCAGACAAACAAATCTGTGTTTAAAGGTAATCTGTACATGTAGTATCAGAGACAAACACAAGGTGCTGTGAACTGCTTGCACTTCCACAAACCACCTTACACACTTAACTAAAGGTTAATGGAAGGATTTCAGGACTCTAAAGTTATCACAGCAGCAAATCCTTTTTTATCCTCCAGTCAAGATCACTATGATGGTGATTAGAGAAGAAAACCACTCATCGTCCTGCCAGGAATGACCTGTGAGTGCAAGGTGTGACCTGATATGTGCTTCTACTGTCTTTGTGCTGCTGCAATGCCCGAATGTCCCCTCTGGGGACCAATAAGGGTTATCTAATTTTATATCACAGCATTTAATTTGCATGTTTTTTAAATATCTGCAATCTGTGTTTTTCAGCATATTCACTCATGTATTTTATACAGATATGAACATGCACATTTAAAGACGTGGGTGAAAGCTTGTTTTGATTTCCCCTTTCATCTTAAAGACCTCTAAGCGTTACGTCTCTCCAAACACGTCTATTATACTTTCACTTAATCATGCTTTCATTTCAAACTACTTTCGATGCATTTTCTCACTCACCTTTTCAATTTTCACAGCAACTTCTCACTCACATGACCCCTCCATCACCGATCCCTGGGATTTACATTCTATCTGTTTTTGACACCTCAGGTGATGAGGTGTTTTCATCAGCAGGGCTCTTTTCTCTCACTATCTGGTAAATCTCTCGTTTTCATCCCTCATCTTGTATTCCTCTGCTCTTTCCCTCCCTCGTCCTCCTCCTCCTCTGTGACATTTGACATGACTGCATTCAGCTCACACAGGCTGATGCATTAGCTATTCAGAAAGCATTTCTGCACTGCTGCTGAAAATTCAAAGGGCAAGATCTTCAGCCTCTTCGTTGTGGTGTTGCTTGCCTACATAGCAAAGAGAGCTGGTTGTTTTGGAGACGATCGGCTTTGTTTTTAAAATGTGTCCGTTGGTTTTCCACCATTTTAGTTGGTGCCATTTTGAAAATGAATAGAAGATGAATGAAAGATGAGCAACATGAATTAAAAAAAAGGTTTCATCCTGTGCAACACAGCAGGGCGTTTCTGTCCGGACCGGTACAACAATGACTCTCTGCATTATTAATTTCATCTTGCACGGCCTGAGATTGTGCCAGAGTACAAATCAAATGAAGAATAGCCATTTCCATTTTGAATGCGTTCAGCTGATGGCAGACGGGTGGTGCTGTGCTGCCTTTACAAATCAAAAAGCCCAAACAGTAAGACAAAAGCAGCCGGTGATTGTAAATCAGCCTGCTAAATCACATGGGACGGGGGGCGGGGGGTTCTCTTTTATAAAGGCAATAATTGATGTGCAGGCTTTTTAGGCAATTGTACCCACAATTATCACCAACTGTATTTTTCCCTTTAGTGCTTTTGTTCCTGACAGTCTGCTTTGTAACCTGCAATTATTTTATCCAGTTTGCTTCCTTTAATCTCTACTTAAAGAGAGAAACAGTGTGCACCGATTTTCAAGTTTCCAGGTCAATGATAAAGCTGCTGTGGTTGACCTAAATTATTTTTTTTAACATATTCTCACTTACTTCGACATGTATTTAGTCAGCGCAGATCCATCTGGATTGATAATTATCTTACTTTGTTTCTTCTGTCTTAATAGACACAATCCCAATGTCTGTGTTCAATAGCTTTATGTAGAAAAGTCTTAATTCACAAATATTCAAACAGAGGAAAAGACTAAATCTGGTCGAGTTTGGTGGTTGGGTCTATATATGCTCAAAGAGAGCTCTTCTTAGTGTGTGAAAAAGGAGGGGTAAGTTAGTCTTACATCTATCAGGCTACTTATAGACTACATCATTGATGGAGAGAGCCTGTCCAGCCAGCTCTTTTTGAATCAATGTTAGTGTTACACCACGACTCTTTAGTCAGTGTCTGTGGCTTCAAAGTTTTACAGCATGCCAGTCATTTTGTTGAGTGATGCTAAAGGGCTGAAATGTGTATTATAGTGGTTTAAAGTGATAGGTGTTACTGTTTCGTATCTGTTTGCTTTTAAAGACTCTGGAAAAAACAATAAAGAATATAAGATAAGAAAGGCAGGAGCGTCAGGTAGGTCATACCCATGTTTTACCAAGCATCTTTAAATGTTACTGTTTCTGAACTTTGAGCTTTCGTATCATATCCATAAACTCTATTGTTATGTCTGCCCCAGGAACTGGGGATGACATTTTCAGTGGTGCATGTGTGATAACAGCTTTAAAGAACTCAAAAACCATGCTTGTTACTTTGTCCATCCTCAGATCCTGCAGGTGGGGGCTTACCTGCTCGTCGCTACGGTGATAGTCGTTGTCCTCTTCAGGTTTCTCCTCTCCTGCCTCCTTGTTGGCTGTTTCCTCTGATTTAGTTTCACCTGTGCAGAAAACACAACGAGAAGAAATAGAACATTGAGCTGCTGTGTTACGTATAATAGCAAAACAACTGACCACTAACATTTCTTTAGTGTTCAGTTAATCGACCCTTCGGCGTCTTTACCTACGTCTGCATGTTTCTGCTCTAGCTTCAGTCGATCAGTAATGAAGCAGCAGGTTTCTCTTATCTTCCTCATTAACTTAAGTAACGAGGCTTGAGCTTAACTGATGTCAAAGTTGACAACGAGACATGTCAGAAGCGGAGGAAACGGGCATGTTTGTCTCCTTGCAGACTTTACACAGCCTCTGCCTGCTGGAGCATAGAACGCCTCCTGCAGAGGTCCATTTATAAAGCAATTACATGTCCGAGGGTGTCAGAGCATCCTTTATACAACTTATCCGCTGTCTGGGCACGTCTCCCATACATGGTAACCTCTAACGAGGAAAAAAAAAACACAGCCTTTCCCCATCATGATGAGCCTACATGAGGTCTGGAACCAACTTCACCTTAATTGAGTTTGTGCAGTTTGTGCCTTTTTCAGGGAAATGGAAGCAGATATAAGAGGGAATTAGAGAGCTGCATCTCCAGCGAGCAGACGGTAAAAAAGAGACTTTTCTCACAGCGTGTGCTGTAAAGGGTTGTGTTAAGTGTGATGCCAGAAAAGTAAGGTACTGTTTAATAAAACACCTCGTAGATCTTTTGGCTCGGAGCTGGAGGAAGCCTGAATCACACAGCCACATTGTTTTCCTTTATTTAAAATAAAGGTCTGGTTCCCTCTGCAGCACAGGTAAATGTGTAGACACAAATGTTTACATGGACAACTTATCATCAGAATACTGTTCAGGTCAGATTATAAGAGGGGTGATTATCTGATTTCACTTGATACTAGTGGGGTCGTCTTACATGTGGGATCTAGACTTTTAAATGCCAACATAAGGGCCAAACAATTGTTTATCTGTAGTGTGTGTACTGCTCATGACTTGGGCCATCCGTCACTCACAGCCACAGTGGCAGGTGGAGACACAACAGTGGCTCAGAAGTAAGACAACTCAACCGGCGACTGAGGCAGAGTTATGATTGTTTTTTGTTATTTTTACGCATTCTTGCCTTTATTAGACGGGACAGCCGAAGAGAGAGACAGGAAACGCTAGGAGGAGAGAGCGGGGGACTACTTGCAGCAAAGGGCCGAGTTTGGACTCAAACCGACGGCCGCTCTGATAAATTCAGCCTCCATACATTGGTCACGAGACCGCTAGATTATCAGCGCCCTGCTATGAGGCAGATTTTAAGATAATTATTATCAATGCAGGATTTTATTCCTATAACATCGCCATCTAAGATCGATAAACTTGCGGACGTTGCAGTGTCGTGCTGTCTCACAGCAGAGACTAAATGCATTCATACACTCCGGATCTTAACATCTGTGTAAAGAAGCTGCTTCTTAGTTGTCCAGGACAGACGATGTTACACATTTCTTTATTGTTTTTACTTGTTTCCTGTGATTCTATAGCAGGATTGGATTTTTAGATACAAAACTCAGTTATCAGAGAAGAAGATTGCCGTGCTGGGACAATATTACTGCACAGATAGGTATTGCTTTTCTGTACCTTTTTAAAAATAAAGGAAATGGGTCTATTCTTCCTGGATATAGTGGATGGAATAACACAATGTGTGTGTTTGTGTGTGTGTTTCAGTACAGTTGACTTTAGCTCAGATTGCAGACAGGATTGCGTTCACCTCTCTGTGACCATTTTCTTTCAGGTTAACTGTCAACATATCCCCGGAGTATTACCAGGAAAGGTCTGAGCTTGTTCTGGTGTCTCTGTGGCGACTGTCTCCTGAGTCACACTCGCTGATTGCTTATCAAGACAAGCTTATTTTTATTGTTGTGGTCCACCTTCAAACGACCCTGAAGTATCTTAGCAACTCCAAACAGACATAAAGACCCAGTTTGTGTTTGAGGTAATGGGATGATTGCTTTGGTCTGGGGATTTTAAAAAACGGAGCGGCCTGTCTGTCCAAGAGTTTCTTTCTTTGTGATCTCTAACAGACAGTCTAATCACAAAGGGGTGTACACTGAAGCTTCATTGGGAATAAGATGGAGCAAACTAACCATGTGTGTCAGAGTTTATATTGTATTGTGACAGAGAAAAGTGCACCTGGTAGACTCATTAATGCACCATATCCCTCCATTGTCTTGCTTCAGGTGCTCAGAAAACTAGGCAATTTAAAGAAATGGTGGAAACAACCTTTTTGTTTTGCTAATTTCAAGAAGTACTTTGCAAAAAAAAAATTCTGTGAGCATTTTAAAGAAAATACACTTGGTTCTGTCCCTTTTATTATGATAATGTTTATCTGCAGAGTCCCAGAGAGTGAAATACAGAAATTAATTGGAATGTTTTTTTAAATATCACATATGCTGATTATTTTTGCTCATTTTGGCCAGGCCAATCATCTGAGTCAGTAACAGAAACCGTCAAGTCTTTCCCAAAGTCTGTATTAAAAGATTTATGACATGACAGCTCCCCAGAAGTGAACGCCAAAACATTCGGAGCTCCCCCTACTGACTGGCTGCAGTACAGGCCAAAAAGCCCCTCCCCTCCATGTTGACAGATGGGAAGCGGGCCAAAGTATAAAACAAAATATACATTAAACAAAATGTTTCTCAAACATGGTGTCTGTCATTATAGTTAGTTCTTATCATGATCATTTATGTCTAAGTGTCGGATTTTCTGTGAAGCGTAGTTTTACTTTGGTAATTGTTGCTATGAAAAGGGTTATAACTCCATGATTGACGGCTCCTGTTGAATTTTGTGCACCAGATTAGAAGAGCGGAAGAGTAACGGCGAGGGGAAACATTACGAACACTAACAGAAGTCTTTGAACTCTCATAATTGTGAGTGTTTGCTTCAAACTGACTCAACTAGCTCTCTTGTGTTGGCTGTTTTATCCAGAAGATAATGTTTGTTTAAGTTTCGAAGAATAAACCGGTCTGAAATACAGCGGCTCCACCAGCCGTTCTCAATGCAAAGCGCATCATGTAAGCGCCTTTAAGAGGGACATTTTGGCTTCACTTTTCTACAGTGGTCGAAGGTGGAGACCCACCGTCCATCTTTATATACAGTAGATAACTCTCCTGTAGCTGAATACGTTGGTATTCCTACTCTTTGGTTTTTAACACCCTTACCCTTGGTGTGGACATTTTTTGTTCAGTTAGAAATAAATGTAAAATGTGCAGCTTTTCCAAAGGCAGAAAGTAATTATGTGTATAATGGTAACCAAAGGCAATGCCCTTCAAAACATTTTAAATCATCTTCAGTTCTGGCCCGTTGAATAACATGTTCAGTCGTTCTAAAAAATCTCCGCTTTCCCTAAAATCTGTCAAGTCAACACATGCTAACGGATGCCCATGGCAAACTCTATTGTGCACACTATACCAACCACGGTTAGAAGTCTGCCATAATGTGAAAAATCATTCCTCATTTTCTGAAAAGTCAAAATGCATCACTGCTGGGAAATAGAAGAGCAGTTTTCATTCCGATGAGCTGATGAGCATTTTCCTTTTTTTTTAACTCAAATAGCTCTATGTACTGAAGATTTAAAAGGACTTCGGAGGGGGAGAAATCCAATTATTTTACTTATACAAGGAAAAAGTTGCCTTTTTTATTGGACTTACTGTCACCAGCATTAACATTTCTGTCCCTGGATTCAGCTCTGAGGAATTAAGAAGTCCTCCTCTGTCTTCTATGCCAGAGGAAGATTCATTTAACTCAGCCGGTGAGAGACGACCCAGGAGGAAGTTTTAATTTCTAAAGGGATTCTGTATAAATGAGCCTTTAATGAAGTGTAATGTAGTTCAGCATGGCTGGCAGGGGCAACATTACCAGAGAGCCCAATGTCGCCTGAAGTTAGCGTTGTGTGATCTCTACTTTACCGTGTGCTCACTATGGTTTCTCATTCTTAAATGAAAGCTAATGAGGAGCATCTTTTTTCTCAGAGTGGAGAGGGAAAAAAAGGATGTAAACATGCCAGAGTCTGGGTATGTTTTTTATTAAAAAAAAGTTACTTTAAAGCCCTGTGGTGCCACTGGATATGCAAATTCTGCACGATGGTTGTTTGAAACTACTGAAGGCGTTTTGCTCTTTTAAGGAAAACTGCCTGTTCACAATAAACAACAACAGCAACTATAAGGCTGTGTATCTTCTAAGTTTCTTGTCAGAAAATGTGCATTTAAAACAAGTCCCGGCCCCTCGAATTACAAAGTTTAGAAATGATCTTAACTATGATACCTGTTTATATTTCAGTTTGTTGTTTTAGTACAAGCTGGAGACTTCTGGTAGTCGTGTTTTTGATCTTTTGTTAACTAGCCTAGTTTTGTTGGTTGGATTGGTTGAATGGGAGGTGCTGGGTGCAATGGTCCATTGCCTGGCTGGCCCAGCCCCTTCCCATCTCTTCATCAATTTGGGTTAGGGTTAGAGGTCAGGGTCTCCAGTCCCCTTTGTTTTCATTGGTCTGTTTTCCTCCATTTGAAAATTATAAAAAGCTTGAGGGACAATTGTTTAAACCTTGTTTGGTATCCTTCCTTTCAAAGTTGCCGTCTCCACATTTTGAGCCTTGAGCCCTTATGTAAGCGAGGCTGTATCAGTGCCACTTTAGCTCCAGGTGAACTTTGAAACACGTTTTTTTAGCTCTGACCATGGATTAATTGTGATGTTCCCATTTCTTTGAGTGGACTGAATTGTTGGTTTGGATCGATGCAACTCGAATGCTTCCTGGTTTCACAAAATACCAACTAAAAGAAAACTCACAACCTATCCTTCCTTTGTCACGTTGGTTTTGTCGAACATATTTTACCCAGAAAGAAAACCAAAACTCTCTTTAACTTGATCAAAAACTTTGATGGCACTTCCAAGCATCACCAAGCATGAAGAACAGTTTTCATAATAAAGCCCTTGGGACTTTGATTTTTATCTGGCTGATTTAAATTATTCAGTTCAGACCAAGGTTTGTTTCTTCAATCTTTTCAATAGGGGGGAGTCACTGAATAAAACATGGGAACCCTGCCAAATAATGTATACATTTTGAATCATGCATCCTTTTCATCACAGCAGGAGTCTTAAAGAATAATTCCTACATTTTTAAACCTGGGGCCATTTTTTAAACATAGTTTTGCTCTTGTAATAGCTAATAGGTCACAGGCTGAAATACACACACATGGTTCTATAGACATGCATGGTTCCCACAGTGAGCGCTCCTGAGGGGAAGCCAACCAACTTTGGGGGGGGCGTTGGTGCCTTGCAATACAAAAACGTTTCAGAAGCATTGTCATTCAGGTCCTAACATATGAAAAAAAAGTGGCCCAGATTAAAAAATAAAACCGACACTTTACTTGGTTGACTGACTTTTGCAGGGGTGGCATGAAGTCTGTGTGAACACTCGCACGTACAGAATGACTAGCATGTATTTATCCTTTCTAGCCCCACTGATTACATCTACTTTAACCAGGGGTGGCCAATCAGATTTCAAGGGGGGGCCCAGGCCACCTCTGCAATCCTGTGGATTTGCCCCTGTCTCTAACTACTGTATTTGAATCCTGCCCTTTAAGTCCACCTATGGTACAAAAAAAAAAAAAGATCCAGGGATGTCTGAGTGGGTGGCATGTCTTATAACTGTGTTTTCATGATGGAAGGCACACAGTAGAATATTCTATATCCACACTGTTTAGGTAAATGTACAGGTAGAGATAGGCTGAACATGTCCCGTTACCGTCATCTAAGAGACAGCTAAGCTTTGCGTTTGGAGCAGGAAGTAGATCAGACAATAGAATTATTTTCTCAACTGTGCTGGAGTTTGACAGCTGCTTTCATAATTCACATAACTCCCAGAATGAATTTATCAATGCAGAGAGAAATCTGTCAACAGGCTGGTATAAAAAGAAGCTTCAAATACACAGAACTCTATTGATCTAAGAGAAAACTCTCTGGTCAATGATCCTCGAAATGAAATGCAACCACATTGATTTTTTAAGGTTTTTCTTGTGTGTCAAAAGCCAAAAACATTACATCACTATCTACAGCTACAGGCGTCTTAATCATTTGGGTTTTTTCAGCAAACTGATGAGGAATTAATATGCAAAGCTACCAGGTTTCTATTTCTGTTGACGGCTGTGCAAATGATCCTTACAGAAGTGTGAGTTTGAACATGCATGTGTACTTGTGTTTGTGTGTGTGCTGTAGCTAAACCCGTCTTCGAGCATTGAGGCACAGGAAGCCAGAGAGCACTTCCACTTCCATTTGAGCCTTAATTACCAAAATCAGAGAGAGAGGGGGATTAAGCGAGCGATTAGGCCTGCCAGCGTGACAGCCCTCTGGGCACACATTTACACCAGCACCGTGGAAGCAGGCTGCTACTGAAAAGACGTCGTGCTCAACAAGCAGGCTGGGGACTCATTCTGATTGGCCAAATTGCCTTCATTTCTGCTGCTTAATGGCTTCCGCTGTTACTCGTGGTCGTGCATCTAATGTCACTTATTATGAGTCGAGGGGTTTCATTCCTTATACATCACAATCAGAAGAAAGACTCTGACACCGCTGAGGAGTAAGAGACAACATCTTTAAAGTGTTTGGTCTAAAAAGTAGAAATAGACAGTTTTTTTCCAAATGCAAGATTTAGCCTGCTTTAATCGTGCAGAGCCGTGCCAAGTCATTGATACTTCCCCCAGCAGGGCTAGTGAAGCTGGCCCATAGTGCTGTTGTTTCAAGGCTGTGTCTTGTGCTAAACTGATTGGGCTTGACTTGAAATGACTTGTCTTTAAAGTTCTTGTTTTACTTCTTAAGAGACGAACTGAATCTTTGTATTTCCATCTTCTCTTTTAAGCCGTAAAAAAAAATCTAGAAAATGTCCTGAAATGTTCCTGAGCTGCTTGTTACCACATTATGCACCTTATAGATGTGAACAAGCTAACCCCCCTCCTTCTCGGTGGAGGGGGGTCTCAGGAGGCAAGTCATGTAAAAAAAAGACTTCAGAAATCCAAGATTTTTGCCTTTTTATCAATTCTTCATAATTCTACATGTAATTTGTTATAATCGCAGAATCAACAGACGAGTGGAAAAGAACATGCTGGCTAACTCTAACCCTGACTTCACTCAAAAAATGTAACCCTTATTATTGCACACTAAGGCTACAAGATCGGCTATCAGTCAATTTTTATTATCCAAACATCTTTCAACACAAGATTACATTTTGGTTTTACCGATGGTTTGATATTCTCTTGGCAACATGTGATCACCTGATGTAATCTAATATTTATGGTGTTTGTAATGTCTGAGTCTGTGTGACTGTGGCCTGTATACAGTTCTTGTTTTTAACTGGCTGCAAAACAAGTTGCTCCGGGGGAGACAATAAAGTGGAAGTTCATGTTCATTTCTCATATCTTGATTTCTAGCCACTTTTGATTGTTTCTATCTCTTCTTGATGCTCTTTCTTCTTTTTGTTACTCTTTGAATCGCTCCTTTATCTTCTCACAGCCTCGGTCCTCTTGGTCTCAACCTAAGTTGCCTGACTGTGTTGCTTGAACTGTTTTATGAGTTATTGTTGCTTGAATTCTGATATTTGGGTTCTGATGTTAGTCGGGTTTTAGTTTGGGTTCTTTCACTGTTGGGGTTTTGTTGTTGTTGGTTGGGTGTCTCTTCAATGGGTTGCGTTGTTGTCGTGATTTTTTGTTGTAGAGTCACGTATGCTTCTGTAGGGAGTGTTTTCTTCAAATGTATTGTTGAATTTATTTACTGATCTCTACTGCCACTTGGAGGAACTTCAACACATTACTCTCATCACATCATGAAGGTAAAGAACAGCTTCTGGCGTGCTGTGACCTCCACGCCTGTGAAGTACTAGCTTTAAGGTCAAGGTCAACCAAGCCACTAAAACAAAGAGGGTGCTGTATTGGATTTTAACAGGGGTCTTTTTTACCACGAGAGCGTGTGAGGAATGAAACAAAAACTCATCTGTAAATCCTCTGAATGTTTATAAAAACAGAGCAAAGGAGCATGTGAGGGAAAGATCTTACCATTCCGCTGATCTAGATGAGTCTTCATGTTGCAAAGCTCTCCTTTAATGTCTCCTGGCACCTCCATCCCCAACTTCTGATAGAAATCTCTCTGCTTCTTTATCTCCGCTGCACAAGACGAGGAGAAAAGAGAGGACAGTGTCTTATTCTCAAGGTCGCTGATGTCATGTGAGCTTCAAATTCAATCGTGTGTGGTATTAGTTTTGTTTGTGCACTGAGAGACGCTTCACTTGGTTCTTCAAGGCCAGCTAGACTTTTGTATAGAAATCTCACAAGATAAACTCAGTGGTGCATCACATGTTTTCAGTTCAAGATAAACTGTTTGAATCCAGGAGGTTTCCTCTTAAAGAAAGATGCTATACATTACTTACCCTCTTGTAGTCCCGGTACCAATTTGTAGACAATGTCTTGCATTGTTCTGTCATGGCTGAAAAGGAAAAAAGTAGAGAATCAGATTATGGACCTTCATCTATCTATTCATGGATGGTCTAAAGTGTAAAAAAACGCCTGCAGAAACTATCGTTCTTTTAGCAAATTGTGTCTATTTGGTGGCCATTTCAGCTTTGATTTATTGGCTCTGTCTAAACTTTGTAAAACTTAAAGATGCAAAACTAGAGGTGCAGATGGCCTAGCGGTTAGGTCACGCCTCATGTACGGAGGCCAAGTTCCTCCAAGTGAGCGGCCTTTGCCTGAGTCCGGCCTGTGGTTCTGTTCCTGCATGTCATTCCCCATTTTCTCTCCCTGGTTTCCTGCTCTATCCACTGTCCTATCCAATAAAGGCAAACACTGTATATCTAAAAGGTAGGAACTTTTCTTTTTAAAAATATTTCACTGAATGTGTTTGGTTTTTTTTCTTGCAAATTACTTTACCCCCTCAGATCTCCAAAAGGGGCTCACATGAAGCTGCCTGAGAAGAAATACTCAGTCTCATGTAACCTGTGTTCATTTTATTAAAAAAAAAACACTCTTTGGTCTTTTTTAATTCAGTTGAAAAGAAGAAGAGAGACGGATAATAAAAAGAAGAAAGAGACTTGTTGAAAAAGGGAGTTTGAATTCTGAGCTGCTGTGGGAAGGACTTAGCCTTGGTACAAAGGATGAACGCTCCAACAGGTGAGCTATGAGAGTGCCCCTGAGGAACTAAATGAGGTTTACAATAAAATAATAGCGCACTCAAAAATAGTTTGGAGGCCGATATCTGCACTACAGATCTTGGCAGAGCTATCAGAGTGACCTCCCTGCCTAAAATGTGTGTTTCTAAACCTCACATGTATGGATCCATGACTAACATGTTCTACCAGGCTGAAAAATGTGAGTGCTCATGAGACCAGTGAGGCAGCATATGCTCAGTCAGTCCGAGTGTTCGACACTCGTTCACTGTGAGGCTTTGTGGGTGAAGCAGGAGCAGCGTGTGTGCTGCTCAGGTCTGGCATCACAATGTTGTTGTCGTTTTTTTCTACAACTAGTCGTGGATGTCGTGTTACAGTCACGACTCACAACATGGTTCCTTTGTTTCACTGTGATTAAGGAAAACGTGAGGAAAAATGTGACCCTTTTTTTATTTATTTAACCCTCTGATAATTATACTTGCTGCACAGTGCAGTAAAACACTGACCCCAGCTGGACAGAGCCGGTATTTATCACAGCAGAGATGGGATGTCTTAACAGCAACTGAAATCAACAAATATGACACAAACATGCTCGCCAAAAAGTAAGATAAACCTCTAATGTTGCCTCAGAAGTTACGTTAAAGTCCGTAAAAGCTTTAATGAAGGAATGAACACATTGTGCAAAAAATATTCTTCTTGATTTAGGGATGTAATGATGGTGCTTCAGAATAAAAGAGAGGCCAGAGAGATAGAATAGTGTTGAACTGGGATACGTTCTGGTGTCTGTAAAGGCTACTCATTAAATTCACTGTGCAAAACCTTTTCTTCAGAATCTCTAGAAGATGAAGTCAACTAAACTGAAAAACCCCAAAATTCAATAATCTAAATAAAGAATCGTAAAATCATGGAGGAGACGCTCTTATTACTCGTGCTGTTTATACATTTCACATCAAGCTGAAGTAATCTACATGCCTGAGTTGATGCACGGATTATCTCCCAGGTGCTGTATCTTTCATCCTTCATCTTTACTGTGACTTATACATACTCTTGTGTTCAGGCTGTCTGCAGGCCACACCACTAAGTATGATGCTGTGTTGGTTTTCTTGTCACAAGCAGAGTTCTTTCAAGTAAAAAAATGGATTAAATCCATCAAGTAAACCCACACTCGACAGTACAAAAGCAACGATTAGTTCTGTTGAGTTAATTTCTTTTACGAGACGTCGCAGACTTGATTTGAGATCAATCTCAAACATCAACTTTGATCAATCTTCCTGAAGGGAAGACGAGTTAATGTGTCGTCTGTGGGCTGTCTTCCCTTCAAATTAACTGTGATGTTTTCCATCGACTCCAATTTTCCTGCAAACAATGATGCTAAAAAGCAGCTGCTGTGTGAGGAGCTAATGTGTTTGAAATGGAGCCTTTCCTGCCAAACAATGAGCGCGCAGACAGCACAGTTTAGAGACGCTAATGACTAAATAGCTGCTACACATTAAGTTTGGGCGTCGCATTAATAAAACATTAAAGCACCAGCGCTCTGAGGGGAGGGAACAACAACAACAAGAGGATTCAGTCTGGCAGAGAGAACTTCTTTAAACTATAAGAAGAGTTCACTCTAAACATCGAACTTCTTCTTTACCACCTGATGAGAAAATCACTGCTGGGTTTCACATCAGAAGCAGTCAATGATTGAAAGGAGAAGGTGCAATTCTACAGTTTAACTTTTATACAAAATGTGTCTGTGTACGAGTTCAGTTATTTCTACAAGAATCTCGTTTTTATAGCCTCCACTAGCAGGTTAAGTAGATGTTATTTTGATGAAGATCTGGAGTCAATTCTGTGTAGCCATAAATTATATTCATACCTGTATTTATATTGCACCTTTAAAAACATATATATGTTCTTACTTTTTCCCTTTTTAACCCATTTAGACCTAAGGACGCCTAAAAAAAACGCCCTCTAAAACCTAAGTAACGTTTGAAATCAACCTCCCAGAACCTGAGGGTGTTCAGAAAAACTGCACAGAATTTCAAAGTTTACTAAAATCTTTGTCTCTGTATCAGATTGAGACCTTAAAAATAAAACATTTGAAAGCTAAACCTATTGGCATTAACTGTAAATTAAAATTTCCTTTGCACTCATGTTCATGGCGTAGACGTCTCATCAGGTCTTAAAGGTAGAAGCACGTCTGCGTCTCATCAGGTCTAAACGGGTTAAGACACGATGTTAAAAAACAAACAAAAAAACTTTTCAATCTTCAGGATTAAAAAGTTTGTCAACTTCTTATCTACTGAAGATGTGTAAAAAACACATCATTATGAACGTGTATGGTATTTTAATATAAACCTCCTTTGACTTTCTCCTCTCATAATTTGATGGCTCATTAAGAACTCGTGAAAGCACACACGCACATTTATCCAATCATGTGGGGGGGGGGGGGGGGGGGCTTTCCATGCCTTCACTGTAGAGACAGGACAGTGGACAGAGAGAGAGTGGGGAAGGACATGCCGGAAAGGAGTCACAGATTGGACCCAAACCCAGGCCGTCCACTTCATGGACCACAGCCTCTGCACACAAGGGCGTGCGCCCCAACCACCCGGCCACCGACGCCCCAAGATTCATAATTACTTTGAATAGATTCATGTACAAAAGGTACATATTGAATAATGACACATATTTCACAGTTTCTAAATGTATTTTACAAAGGCTAATTGAGGAAGAAGATTTGTAAACGATATTCAGTTCTAAATCCTTAATAATCTTTTTATGTCCATGTCTTTCTCCTTATTTTAACGCACAATAGTACAGACCACCAGCAGCAGATGTTTGGGGCTTTTTTTCCAGCAGAAGAGCAAAAATACAAAACACAGAAAGCCCAGCAGCCCTCTGTTCCTGGATAGTTTATTCTTTCCTGTCAGAGCTCTGCTGATGCTCCCAGCAGCTCCCTGCACACCGATGGACCTCTGACAAACAACAGTGTGTGCATGTTTTGTGTGTGTGTGTGTGTGTGTGTGTGTGTGCGCGCGTGTGTGTGTATGTGATCTGCAGCGGCTCCCTCACTTACCCGATGTACTGCAGTGGATGGCTCTGATGAATAACAATCCTACACGTGGGGCACGTGTTGTTTTCCTCCAGATACTTCACTAGACAGCTTCTACAGACTGAAGACACACACACACACACATACACACACACGCACAGGGGAGATGTGGTCACTCTCAAGGGTACAGGATTATTAACGAAGCCTTTGGGTAACAATTCTACTGTGGAATAGTAAAAGGGTTTTCAGATTCATGTTTAAGAAAATCTCTGAGACTGCAGCTTTTTAAAATCTCTCATCAGCGTCTCTTAAATAGAATCCAGCAGAAAGAAAAATGCGGCTAATACCAGATGTTCAACAAGATATTTATCATATCAACAAGACGACTGATAAGAAGCATGAAATGTCAGAACAGGAGTGCACGACATACATTTTATATTTGAGGTCATTAAGAAACAGCGTCTGATACTTTGTTGTCAATCAAAGAGAATAGACAAGTTCATTTCACAGTCAAACGTGTCAGGTTACATCTTGTTTCCACGTTTGAAATGATAGAAAAACTCTTTTCTGAATGTTTTAAGTGTGCATGTTTAACATCTGCTCGCAATGCTGCTGATTTTCTGAACAGGTGTACGTGTTGTTGCGGTGGTGACATCATCAGCTGAGATATTAAAATGCAAATGTTGTGATTATTTCATCTGTACTCTGTTTTCAACACCTTGATTTAGACACAAGGCCGATTGTTTCATGCTTATTACTACGTTTAATTCCTTTTCATTTGTGTATGTACTGTACAAAGCATCACTACAGAACTACAACAACCAATACTGATCACTGTGCCCACTCTTAGTCTTATAAATGAATCAGTGTTGTGTATCAAATATTCAAGAGCAGTCAGTGATTCTCCTCAGTGTCTCATAGCCGAGGTTTCTGACTGACAGATTACAAAGAAGAAACAGAAAAATGCAGGAGGCTGGAGATTTGTGTTTTATAGATCTCTTTCTTAATTTAGTGACTGATTCAAAGACTACACATCGAAACAAAGTGACACTAGTTGGATGTGAAGATTCTGCAACGTTCAACTCAAGAAACCTTCTTCTGCATAATGAAGGACATTGTTTATTCTGATTCACTGCATGTCAGCCTCCTTTGAATGTGTACACCTGACATTTTTTATTGCATTCTCTTGTGCGTTTGCAGAGGAGCTCCGTCTGTCGGAGCAGCTGCACCGGTGACATGATGAGAATCTCTTCTTTGTCTCAATTCTTCAACAGACCAGCCATCACAAAAAAAATGTGAACAGAGGAATCAGAGCACCTCTACTAGAGAGAGAGAGACAAAAGCTCTCATCTGTGAGGGAACATCGCCCTATGGTGGACAGACAAGTCATTACACTGTCTGGAATTTTTGCTTTTTGAACGCTGCATGCTCCCGTTTCTATCCAAGTCTCTAGTTCAGTCTGTTGTTTGGGGGAAATGAAAACTGCTTTCTCTGCAAACATCACATGAGAGGATTTTGGTTTTATGTACGAAAAGACGAAGAACAACAAACTCTCTGGTTAGGGGAGCTTTTTTCTCCCTTTGAATGGGAAAAAGAAACTTGTTCTTCAGCTTCTTTCCTCCAGTGAGCAGCATATTGGTCCACACTACATTTTGATTTAATTATTCTCACCAACCCAAACACTGTGTACTAGGAATAAACGAGTCCAGTTCGATTAAACTCAGCATGAGTGAGATTCCCCGAGGCTCAATATCCACAGACTGCTTTCAATAATAAATTGGGATTTCACAACAGGAGCTTGGTATTTTGTGAAGCCACCAGTTTGAGCTAAGCTATCAGCATTACAGGGTATTTAAGACTGCAAACGAGGTAATCAGGCCGAGGCTTTTCAATTCAGTGACTCACAAAGTCTTGAAAAATTACAAATTTAGGACAAAACCAGGCAGCAAAGTCCAGTGTTGAACAATGAAGCCAATGGTGAAGTGCAAAAAAACTGCAGTTTCTCGAGTGTCCACTTGAGGCAGCCTGCGTTAACCATGGAAGCCCTATTAGGTCTTACGTAAAAGGAAGAATGTGCGATATTTAACACATAAATACAGCCAAAGACAATTTCGTCCGCCACTTGCGCTTAATGGTGCTTTGTTTTTGTGCGTTCTAATTCATAACTCCCTCGTGTGAACGCGAGTGAAGGGGGTTGGAGGTGTGCAGCTGGAGGAGAGGCTTCAGAATAGCGGAGGTGTCGCCAAACAGCAGTTTGTTTTGGTTTCACGCTGGTGCTCAAGGGCAAACATGTTTTCAGCACGGTACAAAACTGTTCTGGCCTCTATTACTCATGTCTTTATTCTTACAAACTGTTCAGTGCAGGGGTGAACAGGAAGCTTCTGACCAGACGGAGGAGAAATCTGAAGCCGTCAGATGAAAGAAAAATTAAACTTTCATCGTTTTTGGTTGGCGTTTTATTTGTTGATACACTCTTATATATGAATCGGATTTATTTCCCTTTTCCATTTCTCGCTTGTGTAAAGCGCTTTGTAGCTCCTCAAAAAAGAGTGTAGTTTTAATGATTTAATTCATCTCTATAGACGTTCAGAAATCAAAACACAGAAGGACGTTTGAATGAAAAGCTTGCTCTCTCATGAAATTAGCAGCTGATTCAACTTTGGAAACCCATTTATACACTCTAATTGTTGTGTTCATTTTCTGATAATAATGTTTATTAAATGTTTGATTTATAAAAACAGAAAATATGCACCACGAGGGCTCGACGAGGCTTTCCTTTTTAAGTTCTGCTGTTTCATGTGGTTTCCTCTCTGCCTCTGAAGAAACTTTGATTTCAGGATTCTGATTTCTTTTTAAAACATTTAAAGAAAAAGCTCAGATTTATTCAGTATCATTATCTGATGACCGTCAGAGCCCATCTGAAGAGAATGTTTTTAGAGCCTGACCGAAAAAAAAGCAAATACCATCAGCCTTCTGCAATCCGCTCTGTGATCATTCCAGCTTTGAAAAGTTCATAATGCTGACTTATTTGAAACGTGCAAATTTAACTATGCTTCCATTTATGAGGGTCATAAATTAGTTGTACTAGACTACATCATACTGAGAGGTGTTTCTAATGTTTGTCATAAACAAATAAATCATTATGAGAAATCCTGAAGTTATTTGAAGATGTCCCCTGAAACTTATGGTGTGTTCTGAAGAGAGAAGTGTTGAGGCTTCAGATGTTTGATGTCGAGAAGAATGATAGTGCCCGCTTTTACCAGACGTTTCGACTGTCACTGAAGATACAGACTTTGTTATCCTTCTTTCTGCAAACATCCCCCACTAATGATGTCGCACCGCGTGAACAAGAAGTGACATCTTCTCAGCTTCTTATGAGAGCTAATAAACGTGCAGATTACCTGACGCTGACAGACAGAGTGTGTTTACTTCAGGTTTAAAGATGACATTTTCACTATGATAAAGCTTTGTTTTCTGGCTGACATTAAGATATAAATAAATAACATTCAGAGACACGTGGTGTTTTAGGTTTGTGGGGCTTGAAACTCCCTCGACCCCACCAACAGAGACATCGGGCACTTCATCTCTGCTGCTGTGACAGATGATACAGAGTGAGGGAGGTGCGTTAAGTCAAAACAAAGCACCGAACAAGGCTGCATGAATCACAGAGGCATCACTCCGCCTCCAGGATTCTTCCCATCAGGGATAAATCCTGAAGGCAACACCTTTTGAACGTGGGAAACCCCCCCGGAGACAAACACAGCCGAGGTGTCAAATAAACAAAGAGAAGAGATAAAAACAAGAAAACGGCAGACAGGAAGAAGGAAAACAAAACATAGGACGACAGAGTTTTAGTGTGAGGGGGGACCTACATGTGTGTAAGCACTCGGTGACAGTGGTGGCGTCGATCAAGTAGCCCTCACACAGACGACATGTGATGTGGGCGTTGATGTGACACAGCTTTATCTTCCTCGTC
Source organism: Tautogolabrus adspersus (assembly GCA_020745685.1). NCBI lineage: Eukaryota > Metazoa > Chordata > Actinopteri > Labriformes > Labridae > Tautogolabrus > Tautogolabrus adspersus. Next base: position 29,480,742 of record CM036540.1, on the reverse strand, counting down.
AGCATGTCGGGGTTCTGCAGGAAACAGAGGAACAAAATTCAGGATTAGAACTTGATGTTAAACATTCAAACAAGCAGACTTAACAGCATCCAGCAGCGACTAACACACTGCAGACAGGGTTGTTAAACCAGAAGGGGGAGGTAACTGGGGAACCGATGCGCAGGATCACTTACACGAGTGACCGGTGCACCTTGAATTTATCTCACAGGTTCATATCAGACCCACCACACCGCCTTTGGTCTCAATATGCACATATTTTCATGGGTAAGGTACAAAATGTGCAGGATGCAGACTAAACGAGACACCACATCCTTTGTACCACACATCATTCAGCAGCTTCACAAGCTCTTCATAGCACTGTCAAGAACATTCACTCTCAAACTGTGGTACGCGGGATCCCTCTTGTGGTACACTTGGAGTCTCTCATAAGGGAGCCTCAGATTTTTTATTATTTAAATAAAGATATTACAAATCAAATGGTTGACAAGCAAAGCTGTAATGGCAGGCGGAGGAAGCAAATATGACAGATAAAAAAATGCAGCGGATACGTCGAGCAGCACGGCAGAAACTGAAGTATGACATATGACTCGAGTCACATGCAGTTTGGATTCTTACGGAGTGGCTCAGAGAATGAGCCCAGGCTGCAGTGCGTAGCGTGCGGTCAAAGAGAGAGCCAAATATCTCATGTGGTGGTAAGTTTGAGAACCACTGATCTAGCTTCGAACTTCAAGTAACTCAGAACTTGATTATTATTTGTTATCACCGATTTCATGTGTTCTGTCTTGTAGTTGTGGATTTGCTCTGTTAATTATGTTTTTTGTGCTCTTGGTGCAGAGTGAACTCCCCTCCGGGTCAGAAAGGTTTCATAAAACAGATTCTTTGTATGAATTCAGGTCAAACTGAAATCCTTCCAAACAAACTGTTGGCATCACTTTAATGGGAACTTAACGATTTATTTTGTGTTGTTTCAGCTGAGCACGGAGCTGAAGCTCAAGCTGGACAGAATATGACAACCCGGACAGAAACGGATCAAGTGGGGCAGGGCGCGCGCCTTCCGATGGAGCAAAACCGTGGCGCTGACGGACCGCGGTGCGCATGGAGTATGTGGGGATTGGGGGGTAAGTTTATGTGCCGCAAGAACTGCTGCATTCATGCTAAAGAATGCAGCAGTAAGCTCATTGTTCTTGATGTTTGTCCGTCTGCAGTTCGTCTTTTCTGCCATTGTTTTAAAAATGTGACCACGTAATGCATCACTTTCATTCTTCTCTACGTTCACTCAAAGGCAGACCATCCAGGGAGCACCAGGGGAATCCCTTCACCAAAAAGGTTTTAGTTTTAATCCCTTCATCCACTAATCTGCGTGGGCAACATCATGTCCCACTTCCTGCTTACTGTACTCATCGAGACCTGCTCTACAGTTATAGTTCAATAGCTAAAAGGGCAACTTTCATAGACGCTTTAAGGAACACAGACAGGCACAGATAGCAGACTGTCACATCGAGGTTTTTAAAAACGGGTTTTTGCTATGAAAGCACACACACAAAAGTGAAGCTTCTTTAACCTCTAAAGCAGGAAGCTGTTTGGGCTCAGATAAGAATAGAGGGGGAAGTTTGCCACATGCAGCTGCATACTCTTCATTAAATACATTTGCACTGTAAAATCACCAATCATGTGACTGAAAGCTAATGGTGGGATTCACCAGAGGCCCCACGATACAATATTACAGATGACGGATTTTCTTTGATCCTTTTTCAGAGCACATGAATTATTAATGTCTGAAATAAAATCTTTAAAAAGTGTATCTGGAGTAAATGACCAACCCTTTAACTTTTTTAACTGCATATTATGTCCAGAAAATGTTACTAAATCAAAACCTGTCAAGAACTCAGTCTACTCATCTCACTTCAGTCTTTTCATTTCTACACAACGGGAGTCGAGCCCCCAGACTGACCAACACTGGGATCAAAGTAAAACTCTGTCAAAGGCTGCATACTCCTCACAATCTGAACTGTTGGTATTTCAGTCTGATCCAACTTTATTGAACACAAACTGAGGTGCCTCGTGTCGACAAGAAGAATAACAACAGAGGCGAGCAGACTGTTCTCTCTCCTTTCTGTAAAAATGATTCGGTTTATAGCCCGTGTGAGCAGGTGCCTAAGTTTTGATTGATTACATTTGACATTTGAAGGTGACCAATCATTGAGTCATTGGGTAACTAAGAAAAAGTATGAAACCAATGTGCACAGGGGGCAGAATTACTTTAAAGAAAATTCAATATAAAGATGTATGCTCTATATACCACAATGCCAATACACTTGCCTTTAGAATCCTGCAGTAACACCTGTTACAACAGAAAGAGAAGACGTTTTCAAAAGGTGCTTCACCGCTTATAACACTCACCCGAGAACGCTGCAGCAGAAAACAAAGCTATGAACCTCTAATGACAAGAAGGAACATTTGGCTGGATGTCACGGCAGCACTGCTCAGTGTGTTCTGCATCTGCTCTTATTGTACCCACGTGTCCATTTTTCATTACTGCCCTCCTCCCAATCACAATCATTGCATCTCCTGTGTTTCAGCTTCTAATCATGCTCATGTTTTTAAAGATGCATTTTTAAATGTAATGCAGCCACCAGTCTGTTTGAAGTTGCGTTTCTTACACTGCTCGTCTCTTTATGTAACCACATAACACTCCAACCAGAGATGACAATATCTCCACTAAAAACACAGATTATATTTGTCTGCGGTTGCCATTTAAGGCTGCACAATAAACTACTATTTCATCATCTAAGCAAAACTTGTTGCAAAATACTTTTTTTTTATAGCAACCGGTGAGAAAAATGTGTTTACCATGCATGCACAAACATCCACACATGCCCATGTGAACCTTTCACCAATCAGATGAAGCTCTGAATACTACGTGGGCTATCCATTCACACTGTTGGAGCACCAGCGAGCAGTCAACTACACTCAGTTAGCAGAATGGCTTTGGAAGAAGAGAAGACTGAGGAACATTCAGCTTCTTTAAATCATTTAGATGAGGTGAGAACTTGTTTACCACACAGGTACTGACATAAACAAACGGTTTACGCTCAAATACTATTTCAGACATCAGACATTATTGCACCACATACTGTAGGCTCGTCGCAAATTTGAACAACACTGCTGATTTTCCTCATATCATGGAGGCAAAAATAAATAAAGCAGGAAACAAACAAAGGACAGTAATACATTAAAAAACGAGATCGTCCTAAGAAGACCAAAAGGTACATGTACCTGCACTATCAGTATTAGACGAGCAGGCAGAGTCGTGAAGCTCAGCCTGTGATTCATACTTTTAAAAGGAGGACATGAGAACGATGTTGAAAGCTGTGATTTGCAGCACAGGAGTGTGTTGAGTAACTGAATGAGTAACTTTGTCTTCACTGTGTGAAGTCACAGGAAGTCCTCTCTGTTCTCACAGAGCAGAGCAAGGAGACAAGAACACTGAGCTGATACTCGACTAACTTTGGACTACATTTCTGGTTTCTGTGTGTCCCTTTTATCATTACCTATGTCATTACACTTATGTCTTTTTATTAACTGTAACTTTAAAGTCTTGTGACTGTGTAAGGATGGGCTAAGTGTGTTCCAGCTTAAAGAGCAAATTCTAGCTCTTTTTCTCCCCGGGGTTAACCTCTCTCTTACCCTCTGTCAGGCTACAACAAGGCCTCCCCTTTGTGATGATGCAGTCGGATGTTTATGGGTTATGTTTGAGAGGCCCATATGGAGTATACATGTGTTAGAAGCCCTGGAGGCTTTGTCCCGGCAGCAGAAGCAAGGCTCTCGAGTAGACGGAGCTCCCCCAACTTTCAGCGAGGTGATCTGGCACTACTACCACCTGATGTCCCTGACACCCAGTCACCACCATCGGACTGTGTCGTCCCCAAAACCAACGCCGCGGTCCTAATTCATGCACGGCCTGCTCTGACCTCCACCTCGGCGGCAAGGAAGTCTGGACAAGAGGAACGCGAGGAATACAAAGGAGAAATCCTTCCTGCATATTATCCCATCTCCCCTTATCCCATTTTATTAACAATGAGTATGGTCTTTTACATGCTCTTTTGTAAAGCGCCTCGAGTTAAGACTTGTTGAATTGGCGCCATAAAAATAAGGATAGATTGATTGATTGATACATAGGCTATAGTCCTTGTCACAGCAGCTGTGGGTTGGAATCTGTCTTGGCACTTCCCCTACTCTCTCCTCCCAGTATTTCAATTGCCCTTTGTTATCCTAATGACTGTAGGTGACTGAAATCAAAGTTGGAGTGCCTTAAAATGTTATGTAACGTCATGTCATAGCTGATGGTAAATTCAAGCTGTCTAAGAGTCTTGTACTCCAAAGAAAGTCCTGTGTGCTGCTAACTGACAGACTGTTTTATGAGGCGCATCATACAGAGAATATCTGTTCATCTCTGGCAGGGATAACTCTTAAAAAGAAACTCGGAGAGAGTGTCTGCGCTGCATTTCTAAAAAGAAGTTCTCTTGTGATGAAAGCAGTCGTCTCTGTTATGAGCCTGAGTACAGACGGTCGCCCGGAGGAGGCTGCTCAGCTGTCAAACTCCACTCCTGCAGCTCTCTCCGACTCCTTTTTACATTAAAGATGTCTTTATGTCAGACTATATATTCACCTTATTTCATGTCAAATCAAACCACTCTGAACCCGACTACTTCTGTCTCCTGCATCCATCAAATCAAACCGCCCAGCAGCAGTCTGCTTTTCAGGATTTTAGGGGAGCAGAGTGACTGATGGTCCCTTCTTCAGCACAAATGTATACACAAAATAATTACCTTTAACCTGTTTACAGATTAAATAGTTCAATATAAAAAACGGATCTGTTAGCATATTTGTTAGCATGCCAACTACACTGCTCACAATCCAGTAACTGTAACAAGAGAAGGAAACCGTCAATGATGAGTTATGATGTCTTTAAACCGGTGCCTGTTTTCTACATTATTAGAGGTAAAAATAACTGTTGAAAAGCTCAGATTGTTGACAACAATATTACAGAAATGTCCTTCACATATAGGGCTTTCCCACTAGCAACAAACTCCTGAAAAACTCCAGGAGGAGCTGTATGTGTGAACACAAACAGACACATTTTTCGTTCAGACTTCACCCGGAGTTTCTTCTGCCAGCCCCCTAGTATTTTTTCCGCAGCAAGTCTGAGTGAGCTGATGTGAGAAGCCAGCAGGATATTCTCCGGAAAAATTCACCTCGAGCCAATGGGAGGGGGGAGTGACGTTTTATATCCTGTGCCTACTGCACATATAAAGGCAAATATTGTCATTATAACATCATATAGCGGGCTCTGTTGCTACTTCCCCGTAGTTTTTTTGCATCCTGTCTTACCTCAGGAGACACAATATCTGCGAAACAGACAAAAACGTATGAAAAATAGCGGGTTGAGACAGCCGAAGATAAGGACCTCCCGCATGTCCCGCATGCAACTCCCGAAATTATTTTTTCCGTAGTTTTCAAAGAAGTGATGAATTGGCTGTCTCTTGTTTAAAAATCAATCTCATTCCTTTACAAACAGATCTTTAAAAGGGAAACTCTCTGTAATGTTTTCAAACTCTGAATAAATATCTGATCACAGTTTGAATATTGCAATTCAGTGGTTATGACACAATAAAGGCCACGATTTAAAATACCAGAACGACCCATCAAAAACTACAACCACTACTATATTGGTGGTCCAGGAGAAAGAAAAATATCTGGACTGCCGGTGTTTCAAACCAACAGACTACGACAGCAGACAGTTGCTGCAAAATGGTCAGATTAGTAATTACAGCCAACAACCACTCACAGCCACTAATAGCTGGTTTAGTCTGGTGACTTAGACGCTGAGAAAGCCGACATCCGTCACTTAGAGGCTCCAGCTTGATCCAAAACTCTCACTGAATTCTCAAAGAGGGAAAGTGTCTTCACAAGAGAAGAAGAAAATTAAACAAACTGAATATTCAATCAGTGTGTTTTGTGTGGCTTTGTAGGAATCTTAAATAAAAACGACTTCTTAAAGGACATAGGCTTACTTTCATTATCCAACTCTTCAAGCAGAAATGTCTAATGATGAAGATTTCCCTGTTATTTTTGACTCATGGGTCTGCAGAGTGCATGGGTTAGACGAAACAAGCTATTTGAAGATGTTACTTTTCAGATATTGAAAGAAAAATATTCAGTTTTCTTTGTATTTTAAGATGTATTGAAATGGACAGTGGTGCAGTGGTTAGCGCTGTTGCCTCACAGCGAGGAGGTTCCTGGTTTCAAATCCCCGTTGGACAGGAGCCTCTCTGTGTGGAGTGTGCATGTTCTCCACGTGCATGTGTGGGTTCTCTCCGTGTACTCTTGCATCCTCTCACAGTCCAAAGACATGCTTGTTAGTTTAACCGGTGACTCTAAAATTGTCTAGGTGTGAATGTGTGTGTGGCTGGTTGTCTGTCTCTATGTCAGCCCTGTGATTGGCTAGCAAACAGTCCAGGGTGTCACCCGGCACTCGCCCAATGACAGCTGGGATCAGCTCCAGCCCAACCCTGTGACCCCGAATGTGAAAAGCGGCAACGTTTATAAATGGATGGATAGATTAAAATCCCCCAAAGAATCAGTTGTTAGTTAAAGAATAACATCTGGATGGCATAAATGCATGATTTCTAGATAATTATAATGGGCATTGTAGTATGAGAGAGTTGTAGTTTGTACATTTAACTTTCGAAGGGAACCATTGTCAAACTTTAGCTTTCCATTTCAACGTAAAAAGCCTGACTACAGACGAGAGTTGAAAGTTAGCGATAGCTTTAAACTCTCTACAGAACATCAGTTTCATGCTCTTTGTTAAAAAACATTTCATTCTGTCCTTGAATTCAAATTTAATGAAATAGAAATGGAAGAAGGTCCTAGTTTCCAAGATCAGTATTTATCAATTTATATAGATTTGAACCTTGGACGTCCGTTTTGAGGATTATAGCCTCCTAACATGGGGCGCGCACAATAGCTTACCAGCGCCTTCAACTTATATTTTTAAACTCCCCATTTACTTATTTATAATTCCTACGTCACATGTTTCTACACTTCAGCATCAACATCTAGTCTGTGCATCAAGAGAAGATTCTTTAGTGAAGATAAAGCCAAAGAAGACGTTTAACAGTCCAGACAGACGGCGAGCTGCAGACAGAAACATCACAGTATCGACCAGAGTCCATTAAAAGTATCAATCTGTTGGTAACACATTTTCCTTCTCAAGGCCCAGAAAACACATCACAAGTTCTCTGTGACTTTCAGATGTGATAAAGAGACTAAAAGTAAAGTGCAGTGTCGTCGTTCTTACCCCTAATACCGCCATGCGTCGACTGTGGGTGGTGCAGCAGCCACGTCTGTTCCTGCGGTTGTGCGGCCGACAGTGTTAGCTCCTCATCATGGAGAGCCTCTCATTGGAGCCTGGAACAAAGTAAAAGAGAGCTTTTTAACAGGTTGGCTCTGAAATCTCAAAGAAAGACATTTCAAGGCGGGGACATTTCTAAAAATATAATTTAGCAATACCAGAGGAGAGGGTGTGATGTCGTACTGAATATCAGCACAGCCGTGATTCAGTCGTAGGCACAAGGCTGCAGGCAGTACAGCTTGATGATCTCCAGTTTGATACTACTTTTATACAACAGTTATACAAGCTGCAAGTAGTAGTAAAAAGTCCTCACAACAAGTGATATCAACAACAGATGACAGACAAATTAACAGACTGTTGCCAAGCAACACAAACATTCTCCTGCACTCTGTTTGTGTCCATGCAGTAAAAAAAAACAGCTACTTGGTATCGTCTGTTTGTATTCATTTATGATGTGACCTGTGACGTGAACATATATTTGGGTAACCTGAGTGTCTATACTGACCCACAAATGTGAAATAAACTAATCCAGTCCTTTGTTTGTGGTCTGCATAAGTCTTACCACACAGAGAAAAATCCTCCGTTTAAATGTGCTCTCCTTGTGATGTCACAGTGGGATTCTGTAAAAAAAAAAAAAAAAACACCCTCCCCTCCCCTGGTATCTCCACCCATGGACTCCACCCCCAGCCTAGAGCAAAACTTTTGCGCAGATCGCCATTTTTATTCTCGCTAGGGAAGGAGTGATGTCTACGGGGAAAACTCAGGGGGGGCTCGTTGCATTTAAAGAGACACACACACCAAAACGGAGCGTTCTGAGAGAGTTGGTTTCTACAGGGTCACAAACCTCCTCTGGTGCTTGATTCATGTTATATTTTGACCAAAGCACAGCACAGATGTTTCATTTAGACCACAGGGGACTGTTTGAAAAGGTGGAAAAGGGGGATAATATGTCCTCTTTAAGACACCTTGCTCGAGCAGAGTAATACATTATATGAAATGTATTTAGTTTCCCTTTTCTTTCTTAATGTCCGTAAACAGGACGGTTAGAGATGTAGTCGTCTTTCAGACCATGACGGAGTGAAACTTTGGAATTCTCTAGTTAATGACTTAAAATGCTGCTCAAATATTTTTCCATTTAAAAGAATGTATCAGAAGAAGTCAAGTGAAATGCTGAGTTTATTGAGTTTGATTGATTTGATTTGTGAAAGGAAAAAGAAAACAACCGGTTAGCCATCTTGTTCTTAAGTTACAGTAACTCATGATATTAATAAGCTTATCTTCTTTCTGCTCCTCTTTGTTCATGGACAGTGTCTAAGTGTTAGGAGAAAATATTTCATGTTGTGTTATTGTGTTGGAGTCATAAACTGAAATGAGCAAATAAATCAAATATGAATGAATTTATGTTCATCAAAATGTTTGAATAAAGGCCAATATGTACGTTATATTATGTCTGAAGGAAAATCTAATCTGACATGAACTTGAATGACTTGTGAGGTTCGTTTTGTTTCCTTTTTGCTGAAATGAAGCGTAATTTTCTCTCTTCTGTATTCGCTTTAATTCTTTTAAAAGGAGCTGCTCTTTCTGTTTACTGTACTGTGTAGAAGTGAGTATGACTGGATGTGTGTTGGACCCCTGGATGAATAGCCGATGTGGATGCTGGTGCTAATGGGGATCCAAAGAAAGAAAAGAAAATGAGATTCATTGTTTTGTGATGATAGAAAAATGTTGTTGATTTTTTTTTTTTATTCTGCTGTATCACCAATCAAATCTTCACAGCAAGAAGCATGTCTATAACTTTGACAACCTTTGACGTCTTCCAAAAGGAAACAGGAAAGGTCAAACGTAACTTAACCTGGAGGAAACTGTGAAACAGAACGGGGATCATCTGAACAGGAGATGGAAAACCAAACTTCGAGACATACTGAATTTTAAAAAAATCTGCTAAATAAGAGAATGAAGATGATCAAATATGAAGACGTGCCGTTTGTTTTTGGGTACATATAATTCAAAATGTAGAAGTAAGAAGAATAGGTGAATAAAAAACAGAAAACATGTGTCATTATGTGATGATCTGTTGTCACCTGATGCTGCTGGACAGGTGTTTTTGGACTAGTCACTTCAACTTAATTGAACATTCATTTGAAGGTGCGTTGGACTAATTCTTCCTGCATTGGGTCAAACTGCCATGTGAAACTCAGCGGTATAAATACTTCACTACTTAACCACCCACACTGTGTGAGAGACGAGCCAAGTGCCACAGTGACGAGTGCTTGGCAGGAGAGATCAACTTAAAGTACGTATCAGCACTTAACCACACGAGTTAAAGCCTCTACAGTGTTCCTGAAAGTTGTAGCTCTCCTCCGCGGAGGCAGCAGCGGACTCGGAGTGCCGTCACTCTGTCTGAATCATGGCTTAATTATAGGAGTCCGACCACTCCAGTCACGATGAGAGAGGGAACACCAGGCGAGCACACACCTCCGTTTTTTACTTCCTCCGAACACACACACACACACGGTTTAAAAAAAAACACACACAGCCTTTTAAGTCTCCGGTGACAGCGGTGAGTCTGCCTGCCAGCCCGCCTCTGTGTGCTCATCAGACCGTGAAATTAGCCCAGTTAGACGACAGAGATGAAATGTGGTGGTGTTGGGGGGCTTCTGAGGACACACACACACACACACACACACACACACACACACACTGTACCGCCGCCTGTTACAGAGCCGTCACACGCCGATGAGCTTCACACAGATGTTATCGACACATGACGCCCGGCGACTGCTCTGTGATGTAATGTCTTATTTGTGCCGCTGTGGTGGGGTTGATTTGAGGTCATGTTCACACCGAGCGGAGCTAAAGATAACTCAGGAGTGTTTCCTCTGCTTGTTTTTAGTGTCCCTATAAAAGGTTTGAGAACATAAACCGTCTGTACCAACATTAAACAACCCAAAAATGTCAGAGGCTCCGAGGACAACACAACAGACGGATGTTCTCATATCCAGCAGTCACTTGTGCAGAGAAAGCTCAACATGCAAGCTTAGACTGCAATAGTAATTTGAAGATTATTTGATCATAAATGTACATTATTTCGTAGAACCAAAAGTAATGACCTCAAATTGCTTTTTTTGCTTTTTTCATCCAACCAACCGTTTTGAAACCCAGAGACTCTTTATTAACCATCGTGAACGACAACAAACACAAGAAACCTAAATGTAAGATGCAAGAATCAGCAAGTTTTTTAAAATTGATTTTAAAAAACACTTAAGATTTACATCGTGTCCTAACAGCACACAAACATTCGATATTGCGTTACATCGTGCAGGATCGCACGCTCGCTGTCCACAACATGACATCTAGTGCTCTTCGATTAAAGGTGGACAAACGGATGTATTGACAGATTCAAATCACAACACTCAGAGGCTCGTCAATAAACGGCTCGCACTGGGCTGAAGTTTTTCTCCGGTGTTGACACAAAGCTCAACATTTCAATGAAGGATGTGGATATCATTTATGCACCGTCATCTCCCCTTTGTACAACAAGCGTACACGCTCTGTTGGGTGAGAAAAGCGAGTGTCAGTGACGTGTAGAGTCCCCTCCTTCCTTGTCCTCATCCGTCTACGCGAGCGACAGAGAGGAAAATAGGAACGGAGCGTCGGGGTAAAAACGGCGCCCCGCGTCCCGCTGCCCCACTCGCAGGCAGAGTTAGGACACTCCAACAGGAAACAGTAGAATCCGGCTAATTTTGGTGCTGACGCTTGCGTCAAATGCTGTTAGGACAGGCTGTTAGCTGTATTAAAAAAAGTTGCCAATGTGTTAAAAAAGGAGATTTCTCTATGGGTTTAACAGTTGAGTAAATAAGTGAATTAATAAGAAGGATGGTGTAAGAGTACTATACATATGTACACTGTAAAGCTAGGAGTAAGTGGCCAACTAAATATGACACCAATGAGGTTGTTAAATGTGTCGAGCATCCTTACAGAAGCTTTATGAGCCTCACATTTTCACAATTCTTAACATGGCTAGATTTTAATCAGACAAAACTTGAAGCCATTTTGTCATTGTTTAACTGTGGACACACATGCAGCACCCTTCTGAGTCGATGTGGGCTTTGTTAGTAAGCTCTGCATCACAATATGACTTTCAGTAAATATACAAACCCTGACACTGTGCACTTTTCAGCTTGGTTTGAACACAAATGTAGTTTAATTCAGTTGGGATCTCATCCTCAGGTTTGTATGTTGTTCTGGTTAAATGTCGGTTCTTTGGGTTGTATTAAACCAAACGTGTAGAGAGCATTTTCCAAAAGCGGACTTTGAAAATGTATTTGTTCCGTTTCTGTCGTCTGCAGTACGGCTGGAACTGCTCTTGAACTACTGTTGGATGACTGGAGGGAATAGATGTATAAGAGATAAAACATCAGACACACAATACCAGCGGTTCACTCCAGTTCAGCTCTGAACTCAGACTGCTGCATTCAGGGTCATTCGAGGACACCGGATATATGAAAGCCGGGAAGCAGACATCAAAACGACAGCCTGCATCTGCGGCACCAGACAGCCTGCTCTCACCATCTTATTGGAGCCACTGTTATCTGGAGTAATGGTCTGATAGTATTAATGCCATTTAGGTAATAGAGGTGAATGTTATTATAAAAAAAAAAACAAGATTGTTATGGGCTAAATTATGTTTTTTTTTATTATCCACCAAATGGTAAATGGACTTGAGCTTGTATAGCACTTTTCTAGTCTTCTGACTACTCAAAGCGCTTTTACACCGCATGTCACACCTTCACATTCACACCTATTCACACACTGATGGCAGAGGCTGCTATGTAGTGAGACCATCAGAAGTAACTAATCCCATTCATACGCATTCATACTCCGCCGACGAAGCAGCGGGAGCAATTTGGGGTTAAGTGTCTTGCCCAAGGAGTGGACACATCAGACATTTTGCTGCAGGAGCTGGGGGAATGAACCCTCGACCTTCCGGTTGAGAGACAACAACTCTACCACTGAGTCACAGCCGCCAATATCTGAATCTATACGGATCATGTGTTGCACTCTGGTAAGACCTATAGAGATAAACACTTGGAAGTAATGTACAGTGTGGCCCTAGATGGTTTAAGCAAATGCCAACACAATCTGGGAGAAAGAGCCGTGGTTCTTCATGGTTTTAATGGCTGATCTGTTGGGCCTGTTTATGTACTCTTTTATTCTACTCTACGTGTTTAAATCTGTAAACATCATATGCTCATAGTCAAATTTTAAGAGGGGTTTTCTGATCTGCCACAGGCCGCCTCCTGAAAATAAAAGTTAAGTAGACTCTCATTACCGTTTTAATGCTCTGTCCCACTTCTGCTTTCCCTCTTAAATAACAGCTCGTAAATTAAAGCAAAATGTTGGATAATCATCTTGGTGGCAGCTTCACAAAGACATTTATCACAGCTTAAATACTGCAGAAAAGTGGAACAGGTGTTCAGCCAACAACACAGCTTGATTCTTAATTGACTTGACTCTCCCAGTCTCAGACATCTGTGGGAGTGTTGGTTTTTTAAGCCAAACAATGGGACTAAATGAACACATTTACAGAAACATAACACAAAGGCTGACGCTTACAATAACTGTCAGTGCAATTACTGTCATTGAAGCGGCCGTAGACCAGTTTTAATAATCATGATTAAACTATCATCATCACAATCTTATCACAATGAAGTAAATGTCAATCGCACAATGAAACGGCTGTTTAGTAACGACACAATTACAGTTCAGATTGGTGCTCTGAATGTGTTCCTTTCATGGTGCTACTCTGTCTTCAACAAAAGTTTAATCTCCAACACTCGTCTTCCAGGACAAGAAACGTTCAATTTAGTACAATAAGGAAGAGTGTCAACAACTTCACAACCAAAACAGGAACTTCAGGCAGTTTGGCTTTGGACTGACGCAAAACCATCAATTTGATTAACTGATAAAGAGATAAAGACAGAGGGGGTCTTGCTGCAACAAAATGTGTTAAGGGAGATCTATTATACTCACTTTCAACATGAATTATGTCAGTCTGGGACACCTGTTGCGTAAAGTTGGGAGATTTGCTCAAAAAACACCTAATTTATCTTAGACTGGCGTCGGTAAAGTCCCTCATTTCAGCCTCTGCCTTTCAGCTGCTGTGTCTTTAAAACCATCCCTTCCCACGTGCCCAGTGTCCTCTGATTGGCCAGCTCTGTTTGCAGTCGCAGGGAAATTTGAGTGAGCTTCCGGGTTGGGCATGTCCTACGACTTTGCTCCATGCTTTGCTCTAATATGTCAGCAGAACCTGACGTCAGGTTGTGGGTGATAATGGACTTCCAACATTGCAGTCAATGGCCGTGAGACGCAAGTGGAAGGAGCTCCTGCAGATTTAACCGATAGTTCACCTTTTGGGCCCTTTCCAGTCAGCAGAACTGTGTTGCGGCCTGTTGCAACAAACTAAGGCCTCGACCTGTAGTGAATCAAGCTGCCCTCACTATCCTGAGTGCCAGCAGAAGATGTGGTGGGTGGAATCGACAAACGTCAAACTTCTCTTTTCAATCCACAATGACATTGCATCTAAAGCAGAATGGGCCTTGGGTGACCATTTACCTTCAATCAAAACCAAACTAATAGCTATAAAAACTGAGCTATCTACCGGCATATCAGAAATTCAAGCAGACATGGCAGAGCTGAAAATTCAGAAATCAGACGGGTAGCAAATGTCAACACCAATCTACATTTTTTTTTTAATCTGTTTTACTAAAGTGTAGAAGTTAAGTAAGAACGTGAGATGAAGGTGAACGTAACTGATGCTCTCTCTGTCGTGCTGTAGTGATTCACGATGAGTCTGTAGGTTCATCATCACGCATCATCCTCCTACTGAAACCTGTCGAGCTGCAACTGCTGCACACAAAAAAAACCCACACACACACGCTCTCCATTCACAGAGACAAACCAGTCGCTCTGGTTTTATCAATCAAGTTCTACAACCAGCCAGCTAAAACCACAAATATTACAACAAAACTGCCTTATTTTCCTCCAGCGTCCTTTTACAGCTCAACCACCTTTGACTACAAGTCCCTTTAAGATGAGGCTTCCTTTAAAAGGGTTTAAGGTGAAAATAGCCAAACACAGCAAGCTGGGTTCTGTATGTTTTTCCATACACACAAATAAATGCACATGGATAATTGTCACAAGAGACTGTTCCCCTTCAGGGTTAGGGTTAGGAAAAAAACCAAGAGTAAACAGAAATACAAAACAATCACACATCTGAAAACGAGTCTCTCTTTTGACTTAAGAACTGTTTGACTACATCACAAGGTTAAATATAGCTCTATAAATTCAACACAATAACTCCAACCTGACCTCATATTCATATTAAAATGGGTTTAAATCCACTTAGGCTAAATTTGCTATAAGTAGTCTCCTTTCTGAGGACCACATTTTCAAGACTGTTACTGGAATAAATGGTTTCTTGTAATGCTTGTGAATGGAATATTGTTGCACCAGTCACTCTGTCTAAGAGGATCAGCTAAATGCCTCCAATATGAAACATTCAGAGTATTTATTTCATTCTTGGTGGTCTTACGTAAGAAGAGTTAGGCTGCCTCGGTCTAAGAGGAGCAGAAATAGCAGAGCTGGTGAAGGACGGGGGTTTCAGAGGTCTCGATGTTTCAGGGTGAGAGGTCACTTTCCCTTTTTGATCTCTGAGAAATGCAAACTGTGCATATCACATAACACCTCCCAGTGATGAGTTACAGTCTGACAAGAGCTTTTCACACCTCGCGATAAAAGAACTTTTGCCATCAATTTATAAAGAAACTTGAATTTCAAAAGTGATAAAGAAAAATAATACAACATTTAAATTACAAGACATAACTCAAATTGACTTTGAAGTTTGTTAGTTTTTCATTGGCTAAAGTTGACAACAGTAGCTGGAACGTGATACTTTTTTGGTATTAGCTAAGCCAAACTAAAAGGTGGAGTTAAAGCACAGCAGACTCCTGATTGGTCAGAGGGAAACATCCCTTTCACATCACTGCCTTCTTCTTCGTAGTTAAGGTTGAGCTATCTGCAACGGTGACTTCTTTTTAAAAAAAAGAAGAGAGAAAGATCTGAAATACATATCTACATTATGACTATTTGAATGTGTATTTAAGGTTCATGGAGTAAATAGTATGCATCAAGTTTCTGCTTTGGTTTGTGTCCAATCGGTAACAACAAAATGTAGCACACAGCCTTTTCAAGTGAGTTGGCTATAATGATTAGCTTAGATTTAGTCCTCCAGGGGGTACAATCTGTACAACGCTGTGATTGACTTTTCTGTTAACGAATGCCACTGTGAGCACTGAGTAAAGAAGGAACCGTGAGAGGAAACGTAACGAACACCAGGGGTCGTTATACTTTCCATAACCGTGAGTGTCTGCTTCAAACCAGCACAAAAACCTGTTCTGCTGTGCGCTGTACTGACCAAAGGGATCTTTGACGTTTTATAGGTAAATTGGATGTGTGTTTTTGTTCTGAGAAGGGGGTGTGGCTTTTGAAATTGCAGCTCTTCCAGCTGTTCCCTATACTGCACAGACTCTGGCTTTAAATGCACGACATGTCAGGACCCGTCACAGGGGTGTTTTGGCTTCACCTTTGAACAACAGGAGGAGAAAGAGGTAAGCTGTCCATCTTTATAGACTTTGGTCCACAAACAGCCTCCGGAGCATTCATTACCTCTACATCTCTAATGTAATTCCTGCCTTAACCAACACAAACATACTGATAGAAGTCCTCTGGATGCAGCTCAGTCTGGAGATTAACAACATTTGCAGTCAATCATGAGCTCAACAACTGTCCCAGCAACACAAACACACACACACAAACACACACACTCTGGCATCACAAAGAGCCCCTGTTGGCCTGCCTGTGGGTATTGGAGTGTTTGGCCTCGGGATAAATTGGCAGCCAGCTGGAGCGACGGACACTGAAGGCCTGCATCAGTGGACGGAGGCAGGAGGAGAGGCCTCTGCTTGTTGTGGACGCTTTGGCTTCACTTCAAAATCCACACATACACACACGGAATACACACACACACACACACCACAAAAAAATCCACACAAGCTACACAAAAACTCCTGCCCGCCCGCCTTCCGTCACACACACAGTTATTGTCTCCTCTTAATTCTGTTTGATGGCCCTCAATCCTGCAGCCAGGACTCGCTGCCTGGGGAAATCAGGCAGACAATAGACGTGATTCCAAAGAGAAGCAGACTCCAGCGAGCCAGGAGCCGAACGTGCCGCTGCCAAGAAGCAGCAACACTTGAATAATTGAGCTTTGAGTTTAGGTTGTGAGGGCCAGGAGTGAAGTTGGAGCTAATGTGTAATACGCCTCGCAGGTCAGACGCGAACACACACGAGTAGACCTGAAAACTGAAACTGAAGCTGCTCAGAAAATCTTAAAAAGGCTGTTTCTTCTTAAGAAGATAGTTTTACATTTACAATTTACGATTCGTTTTTACAACACTTTCTGGTGTGATAAAGAGCTGAACAGTGTGTATCAGAGTGAGCAGCGAGGAGGAAGAGATGGTACATCGAGTTCTTTCTCAAAGCGTCAGCGAGACTCTCTCCGAAGGAAGCAGACAAGAGATCACATATCTGTTGCACTCACAAGATAAGAAACTGAACCAGCAGAGGAAAAATGTTTTTCTAAAGTAGGTCTACCTCGCTCACTTACTTCTCAAGGTAACACTCCATCAATAGAAGGCAAAATTTATGGGAAAGAAATCAATGTGGTCTGTGCTCAGAATCCTCCGTCCATAAATACTTGTTTAATTCACCTGCCAATGTAGAGGAAAAGTTTATCTTCTGTCACTGCCAATCAGGGGACAAAATCACGACTACCCTGAGTCAGAGCAAAGTGGAGGATCTTGGGCACTGAGTACATGTCTTGTGATTTTATATGACTACCCTTAAAATGTCTAGATTACAAGATGTGGCTCACAGCACTTCTGTGTCCCTCAGTGGGGACCTTGGGGTCTGTTTCAAATAGCTCCATATGCTTAATATTTGCTTTTATAAAATTCACAAAGAAAACATGAAAACCGTGTAAAGGATTCCTCGACCTGGAAATTGTGACAACGAAAGGACGACTCAATTAATGGACATGGGCCATATAAAGGTTCCCATAATCTTATACAAAGGTTTTAAAATACAAAAAACTATTTGGTCCAAGTCTGCCAAAGTCAGGCTGGATTAGTCAGTTAACAAGATGACAGGAAATATATATTGCTGTTTTGGTGCCAAACTATCCAGCACAAGAAAAATCCTTTGACATGTGGTGTGGTTTTGACAAGAACTCCACCCTAGACTCTGTGAAGATTTTTCATATATTCCTGATATTTTAAAGACTTCTTTTTAATTTTAAAGGATTGTAGGATTCCTCAAACAACCAATGGATACAACACAATGCACAATAACCTTAAAGAAGGTTCATCATTTGGTTAAGTGTTAAATAAAAGCAGTGTACACAAGTTCTCTCTCTGCTGATGTATCTGTATAGACATCATTTGCAAACCAGAAATGTAGACCAAAGCTTGGGAATGAAAGGTGACAACATGCTTTATTTTCCTTGAACTGGTCACCGGAAGATAAAGTGTTGGAACCACTAACGCTCTACAATCCACTTAAAGCACATCTGGGATGAATTATGTCTGTTACCATAAACAAGACTGGATTACTTTCCAAGTCACCCATGAATTATTTTAACTGTTTTTCTCCTAATAAGCCCCTTTCAAAGCTCCGGTTAGTAGTAGTACTGAAAGCAGGTTGGATAACTTTTATTTACCAAATCATGTCAATCCACCCATTTGGTGAGCGTGTCAAATTCACACATTACAAGAACACCAAATGAGGTTGTTGTGTTATTTTCACGTCTTGAAACGAGCTGAAACAAACAGGCATCCAAGGTCACCCTAATGTTTGTTTGCTTCTGTTCCGCTTGAGTAACTGTGAATGATTCTGTTATTGATCGCAGGACTCGATGCCCTCTGATGAGAGAGAATGTGGAGCTCCTCTTAACTTACCAGCAGGACAAATTCAATACAGGCGGCGATTAGACGGAAAAAAACAACCAGAAAATTCAGTTCATCTCAGTGTTCAAACTTTTTTTTTGCAGCTTAAAAGGAGGTTGAGACCTCTTTACAAAGGAGAAGAAGATTAAGTTATTTGCAGCTGTAGATGTGAGAAGAATAAAACTGCTCCTAGAGGTGAAATGAGTTGGATTATAGCAGTAAAACTATCTGGGTTAGTGCTTTCTATCCCTACTAAAAGGGTTGGGGATTCTCTGCGGAGCCACAAATACAAAAAATGATGCACTCCTGACACTGTAAGCAGCTTTGGATGAATGTTTCCATTATACAGCATATGCTATTAGCATCGCCAAATGGGCTTGTTATCCAGCTCCTCCAAGTTATTACACACAGGCACTATTATGGAGCGTGGGGTGGTCTTATTGTGCAAGCAGACAGTAACAAGCACAGCCTTCACATGAGAAGAAGATATTATAAGTAAGCAGAGTTAACACCCAGAGGCTCAGCACACAACGGCCACCCCGACGGCAGGAAGACAAAAGAGATCAGCTTCAAACGAGGATTAGAGACTGAAGAAATCTGTTCCAACATCGTCTGCTCTTTATTCTGTATCTCCTTAAAAGGAAGAATGTGCGACTTTATGATCCAGTAGATGTCGCCCTTGAGCACCAGCACTAAACCAAAACAAAAGTTTGGCGACACCTCTGCTATTCTGAAGCCTCCGCTCTCCTCCAGCTGAACACCTCCAACCCCTCTCCACTCGAGTTGCACCATTGAGCTCAAGCGGTGGACAAAATTGTCCTTTGCTTGAGCTGCAATTACCTGTGGCCTGCATTGTTGTGTTAGCAGGCTAATGTTAGCACACCGCTTCATAAATTGACACAGAATGAATGTGATCTAAAGACACACGTGCCATCCAATTTTAGCAATTTGAACTGTTCCTCCGGTACTGTTGGATACTATTTAGACTTTTGATGTACATCACCTGTGCCAACGAGAAAACATAACAATCCTCAACTCCATGACCTCTGCTTGATTTTATTTTCATTCAGAGAACAACTTTGTACAAATGCAAATTCAGCAGAAAGCAGGGATCCCTTTGAAGAGTCAATACTAATTAAGTCATTAGATAAGAGTAATGTGCATGGCTGACTGTTGCTCCCACAGTGATGGGAGACAACAAGAAAAGCAGCTGTAGAAACTTACATTATTTTATTAATAGAAATATCTTGAGACTGAAAAAAACATCTGTCTTAGCTGTCAAAAGAATGAAGCTGTCGAGCAATCACAACCATTCCCTAAATACACGGTGATAACAAGACGGTGTAAACTCCAGAAAGTAGAGGATCGCGCACATTAAGGCAGTCAGATAACACGGTGAATTTAAAGCATCAGAGTTCAATCGTTATCTTTGCACAGCAGCTAGCAGCAACTTAAACGCAGCCCTGAAATCATGAATTGAGCCAAGTCGACCACATCATCGACCTTCAGACAGCCGTTTGTGATGAGAGGATTAAATAAACGACTATCAGAGGACGAACACTGTCTTTCTTATTTCCAGTCCCAGCAGTGAGCCAGGCTCTGGTGCAAAAGTTGTACTCTTGGCTACATGTTGTCAAGGTGCAAAGCAGCTCTTCTCTATCCCAGATAATCATCCTCAGGACCACCGGCAGCCAAACAAATGGTGCTTCATTTTATTCTGGCGGGCGCATAAGCGACAAAACAAACGGGCCTCTTTTCTGTACAAAGAAAAACTCTGGTCTGGAGGCATATTTAGTCAGGATGAGTGGGCAACTTTTAAAGGTTATCTGCAGTCAATTTACATTTCAAATATTTGATTTTTTTATGGAATGAAGAAAAACGAACAGAATATCTCCACGTTTTTCAGCATGTGATGTAGAATTGAGTGTGTTTGATTTTTGTTCTAAAAAGGAGCAATGCAAGTGGAGATATTGACAAATTTGAGGGATAAAAATGATAATTTGTGGGAGAAGGGTTTCTACACACCTTGCATAAATAAAAAGGGCAAGTTTTCAAGAAAATTCCAGGCAAAGGTAATAAATTAAGACACATATTCAACCTTTAAATTTGACTAATGTAGGAAAGTGACAAATTCAACGACATCGTAGTGACTCCAGCTTGAGCAATGTGCAACAGACTGCATGACTCGCCCAGTCATTGAATGTTTGAACATTCAGCATCATTGAGCCTGTTTAAAATGGTTTGTTTTTTTAATGCGTCCTGGGAGATAAAATCCCCAAGACGACAAATCAAAATACAAGTTTTACCAGCAATCATGATACAGCATTCACACTAGGCAGAGTTGGTCCATACCGTGCTTAAGCATGATTCCGTCCCCCTCCCCATTACCCCACTGGGCTGCACTCACACTGCCCCAGGACTAACAGGGCCTGAGCACGGTAAACTACTTAATGTCGTAATACAACACATGCACGACTTTACGTAATTATGAAGTGTGCTTAGTTTAACCCATTTAGACCTAAGGACGCCTAAAAAAACGTCCTCTAAAACCTAAGTAACGTTTGAAATCAACCTCCCAGAACCTGAGGGTTTTCAGAAAAACTGCACAGGATTTCAAAGTTTACTAAAATCTTTGTCTCTGTATCAGATTGAGACCTTAAAAATAAAACATTTGAAAGCTTAAAACTATTGGCTTTAACTGTAAATTAAAATTTCCTTTGCACTCATGTTTATGGCCTTATGCGACGTAGACGTCTCATCAGGTCTTAAAGGTAGAAGCACGTCTGCATCTCATCAGGTCTTAATGGGTTAAAAGTAAGGCAGACTCGACAATGAAATATAAAAATTAATAAACAGGGACGCACAGTCCGCACTTTGGAGAACAACACAGCGAACATGATCGCTACTTTACTGACTTTGTGGCTTATCTAGAGTCATTTACAGCCATAACACTTCAGGATTTCTCCATAATGAAGGCTGTCCACGTTGTGTATCCGTGCTTATGCTTGTGCATGAACTGCAAGTGTACTTAAGCACAGTACGGATAGCCTAGCAGGGGACACAGGGACACTGAACAGTCCCAGCTCTCCTTATTAAAGCATGTTTGCTGTACTTCAGGTTACTGCTGACTCTGACCAACACAGAGTGACGAGTCTGCTAACGGCACGCCACATCAGAGATACACTTTCTTTGTGATTTTTATGTGACAAGAAATTCATGGCAGCAGCTGTAGCATCACCTCAGACAGATTTAGCACGGTGCCTCTAAACGGACTTTTTCTGGGTTCATTTTTACAGCCTCTAAAACACACTCACTTAAGTGACTGTCTGCCAAAAGCTTGACTTTTACAAGCTGTTCTCTCTCTGTGACAGTGTCCCGAGGCAGTGTGCTCTCCGCCCCCCTGCCATGCTCAAAATAATCAGCATGAAAGCATGATTAGTACTGAAACCAGCCTTTGTCTGCTGGAGAGACAAATCAAAGGATTTGCTTTTTATCAGACATAAAGACAGTCTAGATATAGTTTTTAAAAAAGGATAACTTTTTTTGACTCCAGGCTGAACAGAAATGTCACAGAGGTTATTGTTGGGTTAAGTTGATATTTTGAAGAGCCAAGTGGGATATTAATTAAACACCAGAGACTTTTCTTATTAATTTGGCCATTTCCTCCTTCACCTTCGACCTCAGATTTTTCCGTTAATCATTTTTATTTTTACTACCCTGCAAGTTTGGCTCCGGTTAAAGTGCCATACATGAAATGAAATGTTGCATGTTCAAGTTTTCTAATGACTGACCACTTTTCCCTTCCTCCTGTGTCAAAATTCACTTAACTCGTCTCTCCAGTCTGTCAGGAGGTTCCCGTCGCCTACGAAATAAACTCAGTGCTGACAGTGTGCACCAACCTGCCACTTATCCTGACAATGCCTCAG
Source organism: Tautogolabrus adspersus (assembly GCA_020745685.1). NCBI lineage: Eukaryota > Metazoa > Chordata > Actinopteri > Labriformes > Labridae > Tautogolabrus > Tautogolabrus adspersus. Next base: position 29,458,336 of record CM036540.1, on the reverse strand, counting down.
TGATACTCTGTATTTTAGACCTTAATATTTACACAGGGAGGGGGTGCTGACTAAGCACGTATGCTTCCAGATAGCTCTGCTTTATATTTTAAGTCTGAGCAGCTCCACTGGTGTGACTGGGATTTTAACACTTTGCTTTAACACCCATGAAGTGTGGCAGCTCAGGGAGGTGGAACGTGATTTTTCCTGTCTCTGTTTCCTCAACGTCCTTAATAAGTACTCTGGTCAAACGTTTCAATCAAAGACCTTTGGCTGTTTAGGCCACGATCTTTACATGCAATATTAATTATTTCCCCTTAACACCTTTACTCCATGTTTCCTCGTTTATGTTGCAGAACTGAATTAAAGTAGAAAAGAAATGATCTGTTTGCAGACAGTCAGAATTTCGCAATAAAAATACTTGACATGCAATGAGGTAAAGTAAATGTGTATATAAAGTGTATTAACAATTAAAGGCAGGGTTGGTAATTTTCTCCAGATACTTTTTAAGATTTTGGTTGAAATTGTCTTTAGGTCCTGACAGACCTTCGACCAATGTCTGCCACGAGGTACCAATCTGATGAACCAATCACGCCTCCCTGTCTCCCTGCTCGTTCTCTACACCATGCATGCACGAGCCCACACTCAAAGCATGACCTGGGGTCCGCTTCTGGACCAATGGCGCTTGTGCATGTAAGTGAGGGGCGTGGCTTTTGAGGGAGCACAGAGGGGAGGGGCTGGGTTCAGACGGAGTACGGAGGGAATGCTACTTTCAAAATCATGCTAGTTTTCGAAAATTACCAGCCCTGCCTTTAAATTCAATTAAGCTTGTTGATGTCTTAGCAACTGTGGGACAAAAAAATAATGAATGAGGCCAGGTATGAGGGGTCATCTGAAGACAAAAGGTCATCATTTCTGGAGTAAAAGTTGTGAATTCTCAAACAAAAAAAGGATATCCTTTGACATTTAAGTGGTAAATGGACTTGAGCTTGTTTAGCGCTTTTCTAGTCTTCTGAGCGCTTTTACACCTCCGGTCACACCTACCCATTCACACACTGATGGCAGAGTCTGCTATGTGAAGTGACCATCAGAAGTTACTAATCCCATTCATTCGGGGTTAAGTGACACATCAAGGACACATCTGACATGTTGCTGCAGGAGCTGGGGATCAACCCCCCGACCTTCTGCTTGAGAGACGACAGACTAGATGGTAAGTGGTGTAGTTATGGGAAAGGAATCTATTCCCAGAGAAGGAGATTTAATGTCATAAATTTAACAAACTAAAAACAATCAAATTATCAAAGCTTAAAATCCCTCATCTGGAGAGGAAAAGTGATATACAAGCCACTGAAGTAGCCTCATGTATGTTTTTATTCAATAGTCTTTCAGAACGACTATATCCCGAACAGTTAGGAAACTGTCTGCTAGAGTTTGCAAATGTGTGTCTCATTTGTGGTGTGATATACAGTAAAGTTATAAAAATGAGCAGACAGGGAATGAGCTGAGGGACTTGGTGTTACGGCTGTTCTCAAGGAGACTCTCAGATTTTACCAGGAATGCAAGAAATCGAAATACTATATGCTTCAAGAATGAGTGATGATAACTACTGCAAAGTAAATGAATTGCTGTTTTGTGCAACAAAGCAATCCATTCAATTTCCCTCATTATATATAACACTACTGAAACTGAACCAGAATAACTAAAGAACAGGAAGTAATCAGTGAATTACATGTGGGGCTGCTGGATTAAGGTGCTCCTCTTTAAGTGTAGTAGTAGTGCAATAAAACGGATTTACAGTGAAATCTTTTGAAAACAACATTTGATGACACTGTGTGTGTGTGTGTGTGTGTGTGTGTGTGTGTGTGTGTGTGTGTGTGTGTGTGTGTGTGGGTGGGTGTGTGTGTGTGTGTGTGCGTGTGTGTGTAGCAGGTGAGTTTCGGTACATTACATTTCTTTATTTATCTGTTCAGCTTTCACTCCTGAGTTTCGCCTCTGTCACGTCTTCTGTTTATTCAAAATAAACTGGAGACACAAAGAAAAATCTCAATCTTGAATCTAAAACGGACTCACTACCTGTCTCTTCTTCCTTACACCTGTCACTGGGGTCAAAACCAACAGCACAAAGAGACAGATCCTCGGGTCAAAGTGGCCTCTTCTTAAACTCTTGGCCTGCTGACCTCCATGTTAATGACACCAGAGAGACTGTGAGGGGGAGGAGGGGATTTGGGGGAGGGGAAATGTCCTGCACCATCAACACAACACTGTAAAGTAAATTCAGCTCTGCTACAAGGAGAGGTCATTGAAGGTGACTTTATATTGTTTAAGCCTGATAACTACTTCTGCGTCTTATTCATGCAGCATACACCATAGGTGTAGCCTGACGCTCAGGCTACGTGTAAAGGCTTCTCTGTAGGTACAGGACTACGTTGACGTACACCTCCTCTAAAATGTAACTACACGTCGGAACAACGCAGTCTGCTGGGAAGCATCGTGCTTCCTACAATATTTCAGGTATCTCGCCATTTTCAAAATTCTGCAAAAGAAAGAACGCTACAAGCCAACACAACCAACTGCAGCCCAATATAATGCGCTCGGTTTAAGTCGCCGTGGTTTCCTACACACAAACAAGCAGAGAATGTGGCAGAACCAAAAATGTCCAAAAAACATGCACAGAAATCGGACTGTAGCGTTATTAGAAGGAGTATTGCAGAGATACACAGACACGGCATAGCACAAGAATGAAGTGCTCACAACGGTGTAGGCCACTATGGCATACAATCGACGCAGAAGTATAAAGCAGACTTAAGGCTAGAGAGAAGGACATGTGAATCAAAAGAAAAGATGGAGGGCATTACACACCAGTATGAAGGTATTTCAAACGACCACTGATTAGTGACCCTGATTTCATGATTAACCAGTTATAAACTTAGACCAGAAAATGTCCGTAAATAGGAACAGAAATAAAAACCAAAATTCCCTAAAACAGAAATATTCGCCTTCTCTGTCCACTGAACAGTCCCCAAAATAATACTGATTTAATTTTCAGCATGTAAAACAGAAAAGCAACGAGAAATGAAAGGGCGGCCCCTTATAGTTGATTATGAAAAGAATCAGTGTTTTAACTCTGCAGTCAAGTTTTAAGCTGCATCATTTTACTCAGAGTAATGAAGGAGAAACTGCTAAACAGAGTATGAACTGTATCATCGAAAAACGCATCATTCACAAGGTGTACCAGAAGCTTAATCAGTGCCCAAGAAGGCCACAATAGAAGTACGTGAAAGTTAAAACTTCAGTAAGGTGATCTGGCACTCCTACCATCCGACGTGCCTGACGCCCAGCCACCACCATCGGACTGTGTCGTCCCCATAACCAACGCTGCGGTCCTAATTCATGCACGGCCTGCTCCGACCTCCACCTAAGCAGCAAGGAAGTGTGGACAACAGGAACGCGAGGAATACAAAGGAGAAATCTTTTCCTGCATATTATCCGATCTCGTACGGTCTTTAACCTGCTCTTCTGTAAGGCGCCTCGAGATAACACTCGTTATGAATGGGCACCATACAAATGATTGATGATCAGTGATTGATTGATTGAAAACACAAGTCAGCTGAAGAGAAAAAAAGACCGAAGTTTGAAGCGCTTAAAAGTGTGCAAAGTAAAACATTGTCTGAATTGAACAGCACAATCTGATTCCTCTGAAAATGAGTCATTCAGCATTTCAGGAAACTCAAACCAAGAAATATTTCTTTGATAAAATACTGAAATGATTTTATTAGTAAGTCTAATCACTAAACCCCTCCTTGTCAGTTCTTTATGTCCATGTTGTTAATATTTTTATATAACCCAAAATGTAATGTGAAGACCGTACAAATGCTAATAATTTCCCTTTTCCAACTCTCAGAGTGAACATATTCAAATGCTTCGTTCATGCTGTGGTGGAGCAGAGACCTGCTGCAGGGTGCAATGAGCCATTACGTGGGTTTGTTGGTTAACATGCTCAGCAGTGTAGTGATGTCTTGCTTTTCCAGTTTTAACCACAAACTGTGGGCTCGTAGCCGCAGGCATAGAGAGGGTGAGTCACACGCGGACCCGGAGATGACAGTTATTACCCATTTACTGTACAAGCTGGGCTCAAGAAAGAGGAAAGACAGTAATTAATTCATCATTTTGCCCACCGACGTTCATTTACAAAAGACTTGCTGGGCTCATTAAACTGACAGGGATGCTAAATGGCGCTGTCACTTGTGCGTCGCTCTGTTTCAGACTTTCAGGGGAAGTTAGAGCAACAAGCAGACCCTCGCTGACCCCTGACCACGCCTAATCAAACAGCTGACAGACCGCTTAATAAGAGCTGACCTGTGATATTGTGTGTTTGGAGAGAAGCCTTGGCACAGAAAAGTGCAGTTTATAAGAGGAGGAGGAGGAGGTGAAACTGTAAAGATTTCCGTACAGTAGCAGAGGTGAAATAGTAATCATGCACTTCCTAACAAACCAAATTCATCATCGACCTCTTTTTCAGGTATTTCTGTCAGTGAGTGTAGCTGAGTGATCTCTGAGTCATTCAGCTGACGAATGAGGAGGCCTGTCATTCCAGTAGAAGTATAAAACTGTATATTACAGTATAAAAAGCCCAACATTAAACTTGTCTAGAACAAAATGATGTTGGCACCAACAAGGCAAAGCATCTTAAGAATATAGGAAATGTCTAAGTACTAAATAGCAGTAGTAGTAAGTGTGCTGAAATTACCAGAACCAGTCGAGATCAAAACAGGAACTGAACTTGTTTACTAGAAACTCACTCAGCAGCAACCGCCCTCCAATCAGTCTGCCAGGAGAAAGGAAAAATCACCATACAAATGCCAAAGAGAAAGCCCTTTTAGAGCAGCTTTTATCCATCCTGAAGATGTCCACCCTCTGTTCATTAACACCTCCAAACATGTAACGTGACAGCTTCAGAGTGACTTAACAAATTAGGCCAAAAACAGAATTAAATGCAAGTGCCATGAATGTCAACCATGTTTAAGAAAAACCTTGTTCTCTCTGGATAAAAATAAAACACTATAATAAAGCACACAGGACACCAAACTCACAAACAACAAGACTTCTGAGACACACTTTTCACTCGTTTAGCTTGTGTTTTTCATGCCAACACAAAGGCAAGTCATTTCACATCCTGTTGATGACCAGTTACTAAAGATGTTGACATAAAAAAGAAGATACGTTCTGTGAAAGTGCAAGCAAGGCCATGAATCTTATCTGGAGAGACCGAGGAGCCACCTGACTGAAGGATTCTGCACTGATGAAATGTATACTCTTCTTGTCCTCTTGACCTTTTCTACTGAGGAGATTCTGTCACCCCTCTGCCTGAAGTCTGACTTATGCATTTTTTGTTACCATATTCTTCATTGAGAGATTTGTGTGCCCTTCAGTCTAAACATAACTCAGGAAAATGACTCATCACTGTTAGATTCAGAGGGGAATTTTTGGTTTCTAAGAAGTCAATTCAACCATTTTTTTCCTGTTCTCTTAATACTGCTTCAGGTGATATCCTGTAGCTAATATTTTATGACTGCTTGTTAAAAACAAGTGCGATACACCCCCCCCTTAAAATACTAATAAAAGAGAATTTAAAAAGATGTCTTGACATTTTGAGTTTCATCTCTTGATGTCTGGCCACATCAAAGAGCAGCTGAGTATGTGGTAGACAAAGTTTGCAGTATTGTTTACACTTAGCCAACATGATGAACAGTAGAGCTAACCGCTAATGTGCTAACCAGCCATGAACCTGCTCTACAGTTAGTCACAGTAAGTCTCCAAGTGCTTTAGCCCTCCCTCTTAACCATGCCATGTATTCCCTGGATGTTTAAAGATGATATCCATTCAATAAAGTGTTAATAAAAAGAAGGGTTGGATACTCAACACCAGCAAGCTTTTTAATTAGCAGCTAACTGCTGACTCATTAGCTAGTTGCTGCTGGTTAGCAGCTCTGCTAGCTGTTCAGCAGTTTAGGCCATTTATCCATTTTTAACCTCTAGCATTGTGTTAAAAAGTCTTAACAATCTGTCAATAAGGGCTGCTCAATTTCAGGAAAAAAAAAATTAGGACTATTTGGATTAATATGGAGATTGAGATCACGATTATTAAACAAGATTAGCCTTCTCATTGATTTCACAACATCTGGATCACAATCTAGATTAAAAACTCTTTACTCTTGAACAATATGAACACTATGAAAACAATCAATACATGAAAAAAAGATGAGTGAAAAACTACGGTAAATGGACTTGAGCTTGTAAATCGCTTTCTAGTCTTCATCAAAGCGCTTTTACACCACATGTCACACCTGACGGTAGAGGCTGCAATGTAAAGTGACCATCAGTATTAACTCATCCATTCATACAACACCGGCAAAGCAGCGGGAGCAACTTGGGGCTAAGTGTCTTGCTCAAGGACACGTCGGACATGTGACTGCAGGAGCTGGGGATTGAACCCCTGACCTTCCGGTTGAGAGACAAACAACTCTACCAACTGAGCCCCAGCCACACCACTACAAATAATAATAGAATAATAAAAAATAAAAAAAATGAACTATGTTATTGAGGAAGCATTGATGGACTCTTGTGGCCAAAACAGCCAAACAACTGTCAGCTAAATGCTAACAAGCAGTTAATCTGCTTTGCTAACCGTCTCTGTTTCTTTAAGCTTCTTTTCATAAAGAGTCGTAGCAGGATAGAGAATTAAACCAGCTTCCTGCCAACAAACCAGTTAGCTTTTACACCTGACCTGGGAAAGCTGGTAACTTGAGAGCCCAAGACAGGTGTAAATGCTCTCCAATTTTACTTTTTGCTTTGCTGTGGCCATGGTCTTCAGGTTTTAGATTTCTTCACAGGCGTTTAACCTTTTACCAAAACATCCCTTTTTCAATATCAGTATTCTTTATAGAAACTATTTCATATTTTAAGTGCTTATATAGGCCTGTATTGTTGTTGTCTGTACATCACTGTGTTTTATTTAGGTCTTTAATGTACAAGCTGCTCCAAACCAACTGCCCCTTGATGGATTAACGAAATTGGTTTAAATTTGAATTGAATTTGTTTGTCGCTCTCGGTACCCTAAAAGGTCAGCCTTAGGAATACAGCTTCAAACTTAAAACTTCTCACACATATCTTTAAGTATCTATTCAGTCATTTTTAATACAATTTGCAATCTTTGTTTTGTGCTCTACTTCCTTTTCTGCAACCGCAGCACTACATTTCCCTCAAGGTAAAGTTCCCTTCTTGTCTTATCAACAGACGGAATTTGCCAGATATACTTCTTCCAGTAAATCTGCTGATATCAGTGGAAGTCTCAATATCAAAATAATTGATTTTGCAGCATAATTTTGATGGTTTTATTGGTGGTGTGATCCAGTCTTAGGTTCCTGCTCAGAACATTAACATTGATGCATGAAAAGAAGGCAGCTCCATGATTAACTTCAATAGATAACTTTCTGTGTTGAGTATCCGCCACTGAGCACTGGATATAAAAAAGCAGGAGTTTGGTGTGTCATGCAAGGATACATCATTATATTAAATTACCGTATTTAGGAAATTACACTGTTTTATTAGTCCATTTAAATGATTTTCACCTGTGAGGATGTTAAAGTTTGTCTCGATTTTGGCGTCCCCTGTGGACACTGTGATACATCTCATCTCTTTGCTGATTTGTCCTGTAAATGTGTATGTATTGGATTTTTAATTATTTTGCCCAGGTAATTGTGACATGGAGCCTTCATATCATCACATGCCTACATTGAGAAAACTCCTGCAATTGAAAAAGGCAAATCTACGTTAAATCCTGCCTCATAGCAATATAAACGGTTCAGAAGAGGTTTCATCCATCTGACTTTCCAGCTTGTTTCATGGTTTTAATTAAAGATAGAGTCAGAAGCTTTTTCCTAAAAAAATCAAATATAGACTTATACAAAAGTAATGCCGCTCAATCATCACTTATGGGCCTCCATACATGTGTGGTGGTGACTCTGTCCTCAGAGACTCTGTCCTTTGCAAGTATTGTGATGTTTGGTTTTGTTTTGGTTGAAACTGGACTCTTCTGGGCGGGGAGCTGGTGTGTTTCCTCCAGCCAATGAAAGTGTGAGTTTTGGAGTGGATACAATTCAGTGGTTGTACGCGATTCAAAGCGACGAACATGTCCGACACAAAAGGAGCTGTGAAGAAGAGAAAATGTGAGACAAAATGCCAAGCAGATAAAGGTCCTTCCAGAACAAGGGCCAACCTTTGGCTGGCTTTCCTACGCAGAAATGGAATTGGCCTGAATTTATTGTGGACAGGCAGGTGCCAAACCAAGTGGTTAGCATGTGCTAACAGGCAGTAGCTTGCAGTGTAGGTACACGCAGTAAACGTACACACTATGTCCTGCAGTGGGCGTGCACTTCTGGGGGCGATGAGCCCAAGAGGAGGGGCCCAGTTTGAATGTTGTGTTTACGAATGACAACAAACAAAGAAACTGACTCTGCCTTCAAAATAACACAGCCATCATGTAGCTCTTTCCCTTTTTTTAAGACTGTTTAAATACCTTCCTTATGGCCAAAGTAGCTCTTCAAAACAAACATTTTTCTGTTTGGTGTTATCGCATGTAGATAAGCCAAAAACGTCTTACCCGTTGATGAGTTCTATCTGAATCTGAAAGGATAAAAATCCCATTGAGTGGACTTATCTTGTCACATACTATCTAGACTTTAAAATGTTGCTGAAAACTCCAACTGTAATCTCATTTTCCTTCTAAAGCAGCCGGCTTTATCATTGAAAGAAACTGAATGCGTTAAGGGGGAGAAAGTGAGAGAAGTGCTGAGGATTTCTCCAACCTGCAGTCTTATTTGTAGGCGAGGGGATTCTCCACACTTTGCTTCGCAGCTCATTTAGGAAGCTGCCTGAGATAATTTCCTGTCTGAGAAAGAAAGACAAATGCATCTTCTGTCTCTAAAGTCACTATTGAGTTGTGTTTCTTGCATTATCAAACAGTCCTAAAGAGGCCTGTGTGCCTGGCCTGTTACACGATAAAGTCGTTCAAATCCAGGTCAAAGGTCAGCTGTCCGGAAAGGCTGCAGTTAATTTGGGGTTCCCCTGCAAAGTCAGCAGAAAACTGACATGAGAGTTGATGCTTGGCGATTTGTGCGGTCTTATGCAACAGCCATATCGTATGGTATGTCTGAGCACGGGGCCAAGTAACATTAAACGGACTCTGAGCCATCACTCAGGTCAGGGAGGTCCTTCAGTGGGCTTTAAAAAGGAGCCAGGCAGGAGGAGGTAAGAACAAATACAACCTGTGAAGTCTAGAGTAGAAAGAGAAGCGGCACACAGAGCACTTAAACGTTTTTGGTGTCAAGCTGGGACGCTTTTCCAAAAGAACCCAAACAAATCAAGTTAAAAGACACGACTCAAAGCCCCTTTTGAGAAAATGTGGACTTTGGACCAACTTTAGATCTCTTTCCCCCTCTGATGGTATAAAGCATCAGAGAGCATCTAAAACAGGAGCACGCAGGGTGCAGTTTTAGAACAGAGGAAACACAAACAGCGTGTGCACTCTCAAAATCACAAAATGATCAATTAGCAGGCACCATGTGAGTCAACCGCGCACGACAAGCACCCTGTTAGTCAGGTTGTGGAGGTTCAAATGTTGTCGGTTTACTCCCACTGATGTTGGGAGCACATGATGATGATGAAGCCCGGGGCAGCTGCGGCGTCAGTAATACAAAGTGAGTGTCCTCGCATGAACTCAACACCAAGATGATTAACATGCTTTTGTTTCACTGCAGTGTGCTCAGTCTACAGGTCTGTGGTGTAATGCTGGCATTGATTTGTAATACCTGCAGATTGAAGATTTCTACATGCCACCTATGCTGCAACTATAGGCTAAATATGGATGGAGTTTTAATGATAGTTATTTATAGTCTTTGCTGATGCATTCATGTATTTTGTAGTTGTATGTACCCTGTGCTTATGTCTATATGCTTTGCCTGGTTACATTTACCCTGAGGATAACAAAGTTCAAGATGTAAGGGTGCAAAACTCTTCTTTTTATAAAGTCATATCTCTTTTCCTCCGACCTCGTTTTCTCTAAACTAACAGAAAAAAGAGCACTACCAAGAGCCAATTTCTTGTGGTGTGTAGGAGATGTTTTTCAGAAATGCGTGCCTGTACTGATCTAAAAAGGACAAATTAAGCAGGCTGCTGTGAGCAAATGCAACTTTTAAAGAGCCCCAGCGTCCCAGAGAAAGATCTTAGCATAATTAAAGATGAAGAAAGATTTTCTTCTATGAGTTGTTTGATGATTTCTTTCCCCACAAAAACGCTTCATAACATTACACAAAACAATTAAGCCTTCTCCCTCACGGCAAAATCCAGAATCGATGATTAGGTTGATACTTGAAAAAGGTTTACTTCAGACGCTCCTGCGTTATAAAAGTAAACTTTCAAGTGTTTGTGCACCTGAGGCCTCACATCGCACACACTAAAGTTACATCGTCAACCAAATCCAGCTCTTAAACTTCAGACTAACAATGGCAAAGATAAACTTTCCCTCTTGAAGTGATATATGTGAAAACAGCCTCCTTGTGTGAAAGTGAAAGAGGGGGGGGGGCTTTAAGGACTCAAGTGCAGACAAAAGTGAGGCTTTTGCAGTCTAGCCCTGCAGATGTGGTTGAGACTAAGCTAAGCATAGACAGTTAAGAGGAGAAAAAAAAAACACTTTGCCACAACAAACAACCTTGTTTTCACCTGGAGACATCTACATCTTTTTGACCTGTGAATCACCCAAACAATGCTTCCTGTGCTGCAGAGTGCCCTGCGTGGAAAAAGTTGAGGAAGCCCCAGAATTTGAAAGCCTGATTCTGCCAATCACACAGACACGTTACTCAAACAGAGAAGCTATCTTTAGGTTGCATCTAATTCCAAAATAACTGCACAGACTTGTTGGCTGCTCTGCATGCTTTCTCCCCTACAATGTCACACAGAGCTTGCTGCAGCAGCAGCAGTCTGGCGAGGGGCGACATCCACCCTGAAGAGAAAAAATGCACCAACTTTGTGTCTTGATTTAATCCAAACCTCATGTAGATCCTCCACACAAACACACACTCTCACGCACACACACATAGTGAACTTTGGACGGCAGGAGGAAGAGGTTAGCCTAATGGTGGAGCAGGAGATTTTTTCAAGAACATTCCTTCTCAATGGGAAAAAGAAGAATTGGTGTTTGGAGCTGAGAGGAACAACAGCGTTGAAACATGACGAGACAGGCAGTGAGGCGGCTGGCGGAGCCTCCTCTCCGGTACGGCTAACCGAGAGCATCCCGGTTAGCTTTAAAGCCGTCTTTACAGTGCACGTTTCCCCTTAAAAAACCCCATCCCCGGTGTGCAACTGCAGGGCCCGGCGCCGCCATACACCACCACATAGACACATAAAACAACACGTATAGCATGCCCCGTAGCAACCAGCGGAAAGAGACATGCGAAAAACGAGGAGGAGGGGGCACAAACCGGGACCGTAAACCGGCCACAGACCCCCCGAGGACGGAACATAAAGAGAACAAGTCCAGTAAGGCGAACTAACCTGTTTGGGAGCAGCACGGTCCGCTGGATATTGGGTTGAATCCGAGTTAAATCCACTATCAGTACAACAAAGAGGCGAAAATGACCGAGCGGCCGCGGAACAGGCCGAAACAGCACTCCTGGAGATGCGTGTGCGCATGCGCAGAACAAAGCCGGAGGTAGTGGTGGGAGAAAAGGGGGGTGGGGTGAGAGAGTGCAACTAATTTTTAGAATTGATCGACTGAGTGTGCCATTCATTATTAATTATGAGGAAATATACCGATTCAATAGCTTTTGTTTTCATTGTGGGACACAAATACAATAAAGCTAGAATAAAAGAGTAACGCTGTCTAAACAGAGAAATATGATTTATTACTAGGATATACTAGTGATCAGAAAACAAAGACAACACAAGGAAAGTAATACAAATGTTATCACAATCCATCACATCGTTTTTTATATATATATTGCTGTGAACCAAAATGATAAATATCAGAAATACTTAAAGTTGCTCTTATATAAATATGAAAATATAAGAAGAATAAGAAATGTAAATTATAAAAAAGCAATTAGTCTAAAAACAGAGGGTCTTTGAATAATAAAGCTATGTACAAAGAGGAAGTGTTGAAGAAATGAGCTAGAACAGGGGATTGAAGAAATAGACAATATGTACAAAAGCACAGTATTGAACATTATAGATACTGCAAACATGTATTTCACATTAGGCTCAATCAAATACAATATTATCAAGTTAATGTCAGTATTGCATACATAGGTTAATGAAATTGTTGATTGGTTTAGAATCAGATTGCCCAGTCAAAAATCATGTATATACAATGGAGGGGTTAACTACGGTGGTCCTGAAGGTCAACTACGGAAACATTTCACTGAACGCAAAAAAAAACATTTCCTTTCCCTCTCTCTCTCTCTCTCCCTGATTTCTGACTCTATACACTGTCCTATCTCTCCAATAAAGGCACAAAAAGCCCCAACAAAGATCAACATTTCTCTGCATGGACGCAATATTTAAAAATGCAAAAACATTTCACATAACGCAAATATATATCACGAAACACAAAAGCGTCTCACAAAACTCAAAAACATTTCACAAAACACATGTTTCATGAAATGCAAAAACATTTTGAGAACTAAAAACCTTTTAATGCAAGGAAAGAAAAAAACATTTCACTTACTGCACAATAAAAACATGTTGGATAACAGAAAGGGTAGGACTACCCTGCTTGTTTGTAATTGGACAAAACTGAAGTCCTTAGCAACATTCATGAGTCATTGCCCGTTTACATTTGACTTTTCTAGATAACTTCAGCCAAATGAGCAAAATGTATATTACACTTTTTTGCAGTTGACACGGCCACAACTGTAAAAGGTGAATTAATTAATGAGCTTAAATCTAAACTGTTCAAACATGGAGCCTTTAAAGTACCATTAAATGGTCCATGCCAGATGACTGATCTCCATCTGCTGGGGAAAATCTTTAGTTAAAACCAAAAGCTCCAGACCAGCAGTATAATGTTAACAAATCTGCTGGTGGGACTTTTATTGTCACCCTAAGTTATAACATTTTCCAAAAGAACTCTATGGAGTCTGTTTCTGTTTTCTCTCTTCAGGTGTGTGTGTGTGTGTGTGTGTGTGTGTGTGTGTGTCTGACCTTACCTGAGGTGTCGTGGGACTGGCTGGACAAGGGGCCAGTGGGAGGATTCCTTTACTTGACGGCCCAGTGGTGTCCTGGCTCTTGCTGACCATTGGTCTGCATAGTTCGGTTGGGGGGCTGATGGGGCGGGTGGTGTCGGTGTTGTCACTGCCTGGCGGACACTCAGTGGCGATTTTAGAGTCTGTAGGGGCCCTAAGCAAAGTGTCATTGGGGGCCCCTCCAACCAGCATTCATCACCATTATGTCTGGTAGTGTTTCTGCCATTCCTCTTTTTTCTCCCACACTGATCATTCCTCTTCATTTTCCTTCACCAACTTTCAATGGCAAACTTTGCTTTTCACAGAAAAATGCATTTGATGCTTAGCAGGGCATGGAGAGGGGGTGCTGTCAGATGGGGCCGCCTTAGGGAGGTTTCCTACTGTCAATGCAAAATTTGCACATTTTTAGCCACTGATGTGGTTTAAAGTTGTTCAGCCATTGGGGCCCCCTTACTGGCCTGGGGCCCCAACCAGTTGCCTGCCTTGCCTGTTGACAAGCAGCGCCTCTGCGGACACTCGTAGAAGGGGCCTAGGTATAGGTATGGTTGGGTTGCGGTGGTGGCTGGGGGCCTTGTGGTGGGTTTGTGTGGCTTGTCATTGTGGTGTAGAGGCAGGGTTGGGATGGGGGTTTCTTCACTGAGCTCTTGTCCTTTGACTGGGGAAAAAGTATTTTGTACTTGTATAAAAACTTGCCTTATTATTTATTTTTGCTTTGTTTTTGCTTTGTCATTGTTATTTCTATTGTTGTTATTTCCTTTTTTTTTGCCAGACAAGCACAAGCAATGATACATTGAATGACAGAAAAAACATCCTCAACTTTTGGTGCAATTGCTCTTCATGTTAAATGTAAAAAAGGAGAGAAGATTTTCTCCTGCTCTTTTCAAATACTCATCATCATTTTTAGGTTTGTTCTGTTTGTTGGATGAAAAAAATCATGCAAACATTTTTTTTTACAAAACTTAATTTCACTCCCTACTTGCAAACCTTATAAATAAATAAGAATAAAGAATTTAATCAAAGGGCTTTTTCTTGCAGAAGAGTATTTTTTATGAGGTTTTATTTGTTCACAACCGTAAAAGTGATGTTGTAAATAAAATCAGAGCAAAATAACGTGGTTTAATGAATTTTGTTTTCTCTTAGAAATAACTGCATACATATGAGTCCAGAAAAATAGAACCATATTTTAAACCAGAGTACAGTCATTTAACTGGGACTATCTTAAGTAGTTTCACTTTCTCATGCAGTGTGTTTTTTTGTAAAGGGTTGGAGAGATGGAGGAGTGTGACGAGTGGTTCTGCCCATCTGGTCAAAGAAGTTGAAGAAATAAAGACGTCTCACTCTGCTCATATAACCAGTGACCTGACAGAAAGATTACCAACAGGAGAGCAGCAATCTCATTTAATGATTTAATAATGCAAGTACGTTTCACACTTCATTGGCAAACAGGGATAGTTGTTGTTTAATAGCGCAAAAACAAAGCTGTCAGAGGATGCAATTTATCAAAAGGAACATAGAGGTTTACTTTAAATGTCAGGAAATGATGTTTAGCAAACTTTTCTTTTGCAGAAAACTAAAAGTAAACATGTTATTGTAGCAGTAAAGAAAAAATGACCGCTGTCCTCTGCATATGTGATTGACACTGACAGAAAAGGCACTTTGACAATGTAAAAACATTACAATAAATTAAGAATATGTATTAGTTTCAGATGAATTTCCTGTAGTTCTTTCTTATACTGATGACAAGTTAGATGTTTATTGTAATAGTTTGTTTGTAAGTTAATTAAGGTTTGCCTCTCTTCTCCCTTTACACCAAGGATTTAATTTGATAAGTACATCCTCTTCACATTGTCTGCCTGTTTGTATTAGGATCAATTTTACCATCTATTAGGGCTTTCACACTTGCAGAAATCTCCTGAAAAATTCAGGATATTTCCCAGAGGAGCTGTATATGTGAACACAAACAGACACATTTTTTGCTCGGACTTCACCTGGAGTTTCTCCTGCCAGACCCCTAGTATTTTTTCTGCAGCAAGTCCGAGTGGGATGATGTGAGAACACTGCAGGATATTCTCTGAAAATTCAGCTCGAGCCAATAGGAGGGGGATTGACGTATCTATACTGTGACTGCTGCAAAGTGCATAGAGTGTCTGCATGCCACCACTATGATCGCCATGCACGTAATTAAACGGTGTATTATGTTTTCTGTTCTCCAGTATGTTGTTCTCTTTTGTTGATGTTGTCATTCCGTTGGACTATAAGTAACATTGATATAAAAGCAAATATTGTCATTATAGCGTCGTGTAACAGACTCTGTTGCTTCGTCCGCTACTTTTGCGTTGTATTTTTTACATCACGTCTTACTTCAGGAGACCCCCCCCCCCCCCCTCTCTACAGGGAGACCTCCTGTAACCCACAGGGACCTCGTGTAGGCTGAGGTTTCAGCCTATTTAAAATGTGGTTGTGTTTCACTTTTTCAGGTTGAATGTTATAGTGATTAGTTTGATATTTAATAAGCCAATCTCACATTGCATTTTTTTAATGGCAGAATCAGAACACTCAAGAGTGTATTGTATAGAAGCCCATTAATAAATCCTTTTTAAAAATGTGAGAAAAAGGGTAACAATACCACAGAGTAAACAAACTCTGATAAAGGAAAAAGTTATATATAATATTTAAACTAATTGTTTAATGTAAGATTGTAGCCTATACTACAATAAATCACAGTTGTGTGTGCCTTTGTAAAATGGGACCTGTATCTTGAATAATTGTTGTTTTTAAATGTCCGCAAAGTTGTCATTATATCCAGGGCCGTTGTTTAAGCAACCGAGTGGTGTATCGTTTTTATAGAAGATCTTTGGTACAGTACGGTGACACTCCCAGTGGTTGACCCGAATCATGAAGGAGTGTTTCTCCCAGCCGTCACACGGCTTTCCTGGCGTTCATCGTGACTTTAAAAGGCTTTATAATACTCCAAAAGACAACTTCATGGATTGACAGAGTGTATTTTAAAGGACATAACCTAAATGTGTATTTTAAAGACCCTGCTGTGACTGCCGACATGAACTTGCCCTGGATATTTGTACTGTGTTAACCAGCTTCAACATCGACCACAACAACAATGGAGGCAGGAGACGAAGTTTCCCCGGCAGTACAGAGTGTTTCCTCTGCTGTAGATGTTCTGAAAGGATCAAACCAAGAACTGAAGAAACTTCTGTCTTTTAAAGTTTACAAGAGGAGGTGGTTTGTCCTGTTGCTGCTGTGTCTGTTAAACTGCTCCAACGCGACGGTGGGTTTATTACAGTAAATTACAGTTTAGTTAAACACTGCTTGACGCAAAAGTTGATATATGGTGGTTAATATTTAGCAAAGCCAAATAACCTAGTTGTTTGACCTTAAAAATAGCTTTTATTCGATTTGTTATTGAATGATTTTCATGTTAGAAACAAAAGGTTACATCTATGGAAGCCTACTTGTGCCAAAAATAAACAATCCGCGTTGGACGGAGCAGCAATATGTAGAGTGAGTAGGGATGTTACTATTCACGATTCTGGGTTCACGATACGATTCTCTCACAATTTATTTTACAAAATGAGACTGTCGACAAATGATGACTGAACAGTTTTCTTTAGGGGCTGCTAACCCGCTTGTTGTCAGTGTGGTTTGGCCTTTATTCATTTTTTCTCTCAACAAGGGGAGGTGATTGGAGCTTCTCATTGTGATGTCGATTAAATGCTGCATCATGTTGGTTGTGCTATTTGTACAGTTCTCCGTCTTCTTGCAATATTTGCACACAGTTTTTATCTTCTCACCTCTTTCATTTTCAGTCTTGAAGCCAAAATGCTTCCACACCTCCGATTTAAAAGACGGTGGTGCGTCCTCAATTTCTAAATCTTCCTCTACAGCTGCTGACGCTCACCATATTATTGAGATTCATTTTTCACTGTATCGATGTGAACCTTGACACCTTTGAATCGATGTTTAAATTGACAGCTTTATCAGAAAAGCTTAGCGGTTAAAAGACGACGTGTTCGTAACCACGGCGTTTGGATGACATGTGGTGTGTCTTTATGTTCACAGAAACTTGATATCATTCCCTGGAGATGTTGTCATTGTAAAGCAGAGTGTGCCTGGAGGCAAGTGTGCCCGTCTCTGTCATGCAAACGCAGCCCCCCCAACCCCCCTCTCTTTTAACCCTCACCTTTTTGCAGCTCCCGGGGGACTGGTCCTCTCTATGGGAGCTATTGTTTACACAGAGCTGGTGTTCACACTCACAAAGGATCCTCAGCTGGCCGAGACTCATTCACGATGCTGCAAATAACAGCTGATGAGCCTGTTAGACATCAATCTGTCGGACGTTAGCGGGGATCAGGATGGGATTTACAACAAAAAAATGTAGTGGGCTGTTGATTGTTGTCTTGTAAATTGATTTAGGAGGAATTTAGAGAACGCACAGACCCAGAATACCAGCGCCCTGGATGCCAACCAGGATGAAGCACATACCAAAGTCCAGCAGCAAGGACATTTCAGACGTTTTTTTCCTGAACTATGTAGCTTTATCTTTACGTTAAATAGAAGGGTAGAAAGGTTCAGGTCACTTTATTTGTATCCGTATGTAAATTTGGTTACAGGGAGAGTCACATACACTTAATAAAACACTGACAAGACATACGACATACAAAGTGCAAATGCATGGTACATGGGTGAAAGAGTGGAAGTGCATGAGGTGCGCAGGTTCTCCAATCGAACAATTGATAGACAAGTTGATCTGTAAAAGTTACAGAGAGCGTAGAACATTACAATAGATCATAAATGAATAAAGCGAGGTATTGTAAGCCTTCATGTGAGAGAATGAAAATGCAATGTCTTCGGTATTCTGGCTGACGAAGGCAAAGAGCTGCAGAGGCTGAAATGCAATAACCGAAACAAGCTACAGACAAACATATTTAAACAGAAGGACAGAGAGAGCATCAGAGATGTCTCCAGGATTCGATATGACGTGGATTCAATAGTTTCAATACAATATGAAACTACAGACAGGATGGTTTCACAACCTAACAATATTGTTCTTTTTTTTAACCCTGATCTGCTTGAGAGTTTCACCGTTCCTCTACAGGACCCATCAGGTCTCTCCATGTATAGGTTTGACTTTCTTTGATTGGTGCGTTGAGTTCACGGGTCAAACGAATGCAGTTGATTCACTCGCTCTTCGTGTCAGGCCTGTCGGCTGCAGCGTCGTTGTTTTACATCCCATTCTCAGGACTTGTTAGGCCCCAGCCACGTAACAGTGTTCACGACCCTGCTGTAATGAGATGTATTGTTTGAGTTTTGAAACATGGCTGTTTCATAAATCTGAAAACAAATCAGATTATGAATGTTTTTCAGAAAAGGCTTTTATCCACTCTGCTGTGACCTGTTGCATTATCAGCGATAAAATAACACATTGTCATCAAAAACGTGTGGACTATGTTCACATCTTTACTCTAATGACTCCATCTTTGTTTCATTTTCAGATTAGCCTAAACAATCGCAATGTACGACTACGACTCATTTTAAAGACCTCTTTTTTTAATTGATTTTTTCACGTTTATTCTTTGTAGCTATGGCTGACCTTTGCTCCAGTAGCCGACCAGTCTGCCGAGTATCTGAAGGTGTCTCTGGAGGACATCAACTGGTTGTCACTGGTCTGCATGGTGGTGGCCGTACCTCTTAGTCTGGGAACCACGTGGATGCTGGACACCCTCGGGCTACGGATCACGGTAAAAAAAAAAACTCCCTCTGATAGCTGAGGCCTCACCAGGAGCTCCTTTATATTGAAGGCCTGTTTGAATCAGTCTAAAATAAAAACTACAATATTAAGAGCCTTCACGCTTTCTGCTGCTGAAAGCTCAGATTTCAGTCGTTTTGTGTTGTCACATTTTTCATTACATAACCTGGAAATAATGTTCGAGAATGAGAGCTACAAGATGTTGTTTCACTAATTACTATAAAGAGAAAGTTATGAATACTACCTTTATGTAAAATGGGGGTTGGGTTGGTCATTCAGATAAATATTTTGGTGTATCAACAGTTTTTGGATGAATCATTTTCCTATTTAATGATTTCCTCTTTAAGAATTGAAGTGTGTTTTAAAGCACGCAGGAATAGAACTGTCTGTGGTAGTCGGGACAGAACTTAAAGGATGTCTCTAGTAGTTTGTTTCTGAGCAACAACAACAACATACTGTACTTGTACGTAAGAACTGGATCGATAACAGGTGATCATATTTGTTTGGGAGTAAACAGATGTAAAGCTGACTAAAGAATCCTGAATCATCTGTGTCACATCTTCTCTCTGTAGTTGATTCTGGGGTCCTGGCTGAACATGTTTGGAGCTCTGCTGCGTTTCTGCGGGACCCCGCCGGGTGTGGGATTTACAATCCGGTACCCCATAGTGATGTTCGGCCAGACCCTGGCTGCCTTGGCTCAGCCCCTGATCATCTTCACCCCCACCAAGCTGGCAGCTATCTGGTTCCCCGACAACCAGCGTGCCACTGCGAACACCATCGCCTCCATGTGTGAGTGATTCACAGTTTGTTCAAATGAAAGCTGAGTGGAAATGAGACATACAGCTTGGACAGCATTTAACAGTGCTTCAAGGCTGTGTACTTTGTATATTCATCAATCTATGGAAGACATCACGTTCCAATTAAAGAAACAGCTGTTAGTCGCCATGGACCCGTTTTCTAGTCGAAACCTCTTGTCATTCATTTAAATGTTGCCTCTAGTGCTCTTTGTACCTAATCCGAGTAGGAAGTGGGTCCATGTCATGTGCTGTGAATACATTTTGGCATGTCAGCAAATTCTCATGCATACAAAGCAGAATGAAGCATGTGTCCAGACATAATTAACCACTGTTAAAAACGTTCTAGTTATAATTTCTCTCCTTAAAGATAAGAGGTGTTATATGACGTATTTTTGCAGATTCAGTGTGTATATATGTTGCATGTAAGAACAACAGAAACAGAGAACAGAGAGTGTGGTCATGCTGCATCTATTCTTAACGGGACATGAAACAGAATCACTCTTAAATCTCACTTCTCTTTTTCCTCCTCAGCCAATCCCCTGGGCATCCTCCTGGCAAACATCATCTCTCCCATGATCGCTCGAACGTCTGCACAAATCCCATCCCTGGTGAGTCAAACTAGTGGAATAAAAACTCCAAATCCACTGATGAGAAGTCTGGGCAGGCTTTTGATTGAGTGTTGAGTTAGCGCTCAGAAGCTGGCAGAAGACTTCCTTCATAAACTGGGCAAAGACTGGTGTATTCATGGACTGATGTGTACTGTACCTTGAGAAATAAAGAATGTACTGCCCCATGTAGGGCTCGACTGTTGTCAAACTTTTCACAGTGAGTACCACCACATGGAATATTTGGCTCTCCAACATTGAAATACAGCAGCGTAGAGCTACTTTAACTATACAGTTTACACAGGAGGCCATTTTATTCCTGATATTCATATTATTTATCATTGACCGCACACTACGCACTGCGGTCTGGGCTCATTCTCTGAGCCACTCCAAGAGAATCCAAACTGGATGTGACTCGAGTCATATGTCGTTGACTTCACTGTCTGCTGTGCTGCTCGACGTTAACGCCGCACTTTCCCGTTTGGAGCCCCAAATTTACTTCCTCCGCTTGCCATTACAGCTTTGCTCGTCAACCATTTGATTTATAATATCTTTATTTAAATAATCAGAGACCTCCTCATAAGAGACTCCCAGTGTACCACAAGAGGGATCCGGCGTACCACCAGTTGTACTCGTACCACAGTTTGACAGTGAATGGTATATTGCATTACTCGGCATCGTTTGATGAAAGCTGGACAATCGCTTAGTGAGTTTGTCCTTCATAAAGTTCAAATTAAATTCAACAAGCAGACTAATTAGCAGAGAAGAGGCAGCTTCAGTAGCATGGAAACCTGGAGAATCTTTGTTTCAAAGTCAAATATCAAGGCTAATCAAAACAAAAGCAAATATATGAATGAGGACTCTCCATAACAACCTGTTATAAATACCTTACATTAAAACAAATACTGCCAAAGGCCTTTTAAATGTGTGATGTTGAGGTCAATTCAAAGGCTATAGGTTGAGTGTTATTTGTGGACTTCTCTCTTCATGTTCCTGTCGCTGTGTAGAGTCAGTCATCCACTAAAAAGAAATCTTCTGAAAGAGGTCCTCCACCTGTTTGTCTTGAATTAGGGGATTTCTGCGGGGCATTGTGGGATATCAGCTGCTAATAGAGAGAGCTGCTGCAGCTGAACTGTGTGTGTCCTTTTCTGGGGTCAAGTCACCTGCTAATGATGATAAATAGTCTCTGTTTTAAGGTGCTGACATTCATTTATCAACACATTATGTGTGTTTCTCCCCTCCTGTAGCTTCTGGCCTATGCAGTCCCGGCATGCATCATCTGTTTCCTAGCAACAGTGGGGATACGGAGCAGCACCCCACCGACGCCGCCGTCAGCCAGCGCTGAGGCATCCAGCTCCGAGCCGTTTGTACAGGGGCTCAAACTGGTAAGGAGACAGGAGGGTGGAAAAGGCCAACGTTATACAGGCAGGGTGTCATAGACAGGCAGGTTGACATTTTAAACTCTTTAAAACTCTGAATCAACTTCAAAGAGTATTAGGAGAGGAAACAGAATCAAAACCACAAACTACAGCTGCAGCATTAGGGAGCATGTCTTCTTTGGTAACATCATGACCATCATCTGATATCTATGAGAAGTCTTGCACATGGCCTAGTGGTCAGGTCGCGCCCCGTGTACGGAGGCAATGAGTCTGTGATGCAAGAGAGGGGCAGGGGGGGTTGGTTGTTCAGGCAGGCCGTCCACCAATGATCCAGAGGAACCTAAGAGAGCTCAGGAGCTCCCAGGAAAAGCTGTGGTTCTAAGGTTTATCTTTGAAATGAAGGGAGTGCACAGCAGACTGGAGTCTCTGTTTACAGTGAAAAAGGATTGTGAGTCATGTTTATTAGAGCAGACGAACAGATACTATAACTCTGATCTGTCTCTGTTCTTCATGCTCTGTCTCTTACTGCATTAATGATGCGATCTGTCCTGTATTTACGGTATAAAGCTCGATCACTGCCTCCACATGCTGTGAATAACACAAAGATGGTGTGTTAATGACACCTGTATTCTCACAGCACTGCTTCATTAAACTAAGATAAACTTCTCATGATGTCTTTTACTTGCATCTTCTCCGTTTACCCTCTTCTCATTGCAGGATTGTCCCTTAAAATAAAATCAAATGAAGGGATGCACGTCCGCGTAGGACTTCTGTACATACTCAAATATTTCATTTCCTTTATTATACAGGAAAGATTCAACGGGCCTGACTCAGTTAAAACTGGTTTACAGGAGGTTCCTGTTGAATAAAAAACAAAGATCACATCAGACAAAAGACACGACCAACAATCGGCTTCAACTTTATTCTCAGAAAGAGGACATCTATTAGACCACACATAGACGTGAACATAAGTGACATACAATTAGAAATGTGTAAACCTTGTCCAAATGCACAATTCAAGTTCAAATAAAATACAAGCAGCATCGTGGCATAAAACATAGGAGCACCTCAACGTCATCCTTCACCGCAGTCATTAACATTTTATCAGCATCATCATCATTTTGCTCCTCCAGATGTTTTCTGGTGACGTCGTGTGGGTCTGCACGATGAGCTTTCCACCTGCAGCGACTGACATTTCTGTCCACAGCGAAGACGCTTCTAACCACGCTGATGATGAGTTCTGTCCGAGGCGATGACATTTCTACCTGCAGTGAGCATGTCCTCACCTGCATCCATGACATTCCCACCTGAACGTGACGCTCGTACCGTGTCTCTAGCTGCAAGCGAATGTGTTTCTATTCACATGGATAAAAAGTCTTTCTCATGAATACAACCTCTACAAGGCGTGATGTGACAGATCCCATTTCTAATCATTTTATGCATTCAAATGTTGCATTCGTTACAGTTACCACGGAGATAAAGCAGACAGTTGTATGTAGGTGTGGGAATCACAAGGTATCTCACTCGTGGTGCAACGGATCACAGATTTCCCGGTTCTGATCAGACCGGCTTTTTGTTTGATCTTCAAAAAGAAAAAGATATATACAGTATCATACCTGTCAGTTACAACTCATGTCTTTATAACAGGAATCAAATGACAACACTATACATACAGACAGTCGTCAATTCATGGAAAGCCCAAACTCTCTGAAACGTTTCCACAGTGCAGCAGTCTGCACTAACATCTCCTTCTGTTTGGTCCCTTTATTTACTGCTCATTGATGTTCTCCGTGTGTGCTCATTCCTCCACTGTTCTTCTATCCCTCAGAGGTCACTCTTACAAATCCTTTTATTCTGTGTCTTCTGCAGTTGATGAAAAACAAAGCCTACCTCATCTTGCTGCTGTGCTTCGGTGCCGGCATGGCTGTTTTCAGCTGCTTCTCCACCCTGCTGGAGCAGATCATGTGTGTGCAAGGATACACCAACGTAAGTTCACTCGAGGACAAGCCCATATGAATTAGATCAATCAGTAAAGGATGAGCAATACAAGAATAACACAGAGATGTTAAAGTGGGAACATTGGAGAGGAAGCCATAGATCTTTTATGAGTAAACAAATATTGGTACATTCAGTAGAAAAACCACAGATACAATAAGATGAAGTGCAGTCTTTGTGTAACAGAAACCTGATTTATATTCAATCTTGCTCAATAAACTTGTTCCATGTCCTCGCTGCAGGACTTTGCTGGTATCTGCGGCGCCCTCTTCATCGTGTTCGGCATCCTGGGCGCTGGGATTCTGGGTCTGTACGTGGACAAGACGAAGAACTTCATCGAAGTCACAAAGATCAACTTGAGCCTCACAGCTCTGGCCTGCATCGCCTTCTCAGTGGTGAGAACATCAAACAGAAATAGTTACTGTTTGCATTTCAAGTGAATTCAAAGGAGAGTAGACTTGAACATTTCTGATGTCAAAACAAATCGAAACATAACATTGGACCTCTTCGCCTGTAAAAGCCCGGGGATTGAACTGTAAAGTTTTTTCCGCCTGCTTTGCAAGAAATCAAATCAAATCAGATTTCCTTCACTGCAGTAGATGATGGTTTGTTCTGTCCACTCCTCTCTCTCAGGTGTCTCTGATGCGGGATCAGAAAATCGCCATCGCTGCCGTCTGCTCTCTTTTTGGCCTCTTTGGTTACGCCATTTACCCCGTGGCTATGGAGCTCTCTGTGGAGTGTTCGTACCCTGTGGGAGAGGCCACATCAGCTGGACTCCTCTTTATATCGGGGTAAAATCTAAGAGTCTGAGCGCAGCGTACAGTCCAAGCAGGAAACAGAGGATCAAACTGTTATTAAAAATACTTTAAAGAAGCAAAATGATCATAAAGATTTGATGATCTGGATCAGATTAAAAGCAATTCGTTTTTATGCATCCATCAAAGTAAACAAAAACCTATTTCTGTTTGTGTTGCCGATAGTATTTTCAAAATTGCTTTTTTAAATTCAAAATAAACACGATTCAGCTCCCAGACTTCATCTTTCTACCTAATGTGAAATCCATGTTTGAATAAGCTCTCTTTGTTTGTGTCCTTTCCAGGCAGGTTCAGTCTGTTCTCTTCATAATCCTCCTTCAGTCTTTGACCACACGGATCGCAGACTCTCCTCTGTCGACGTGCGGGAACGCCGTCCTGAGCTGGAGGGGTAGGTCACGTGATGTTACAACAACATGAGCAGCATCTTTGTTTGTCGGGGAGCTGCAGCGCACTGAGCCGTCGTTAATTCAGCTCTGTCACTTCCAACCTCTTCAATGCAAAGGCAACAAAAAACACTTGTTCAGACTGTTTTGTGGGGAAAAAAGAACAACGTTAAAGAGAAGTGAAGTAGCAACATTTACAGCATTTTATTATTTACACTACATCTAATCTGTACATCTTAAAATGTATCAGAGAATGTTTGCCTTATTTATGCTTTCATTTTACTTTAGGGCGCACTCACACTAGGTGAAGTTGCCCTGCACGATTGTCCCCCCTCCCCGTTCCCCCGCTGGCCTGCACTCACACTGCTCCAGGACTAACCGGGCCTGAGCACGGTTACCTCTTGTACATAACGTCATTTTCCAGCACATGCATGGCTTTATGTGATCATGAAGCGTGCTTAGTTTACAAACAGGCGGCTCAACTATGGATAACACGTATCCCGTACAGTGTGTGCCCATGATGACAATAACTACTCAGACCTATTTCGTTTTTTGTACCAGGCTGTAAACATATTAATTTATGCTGTAAAAACCGCTTTTTTGCCAGTCGTGTATGGGACTTCCGGGATTCCTTGAGCCAGCCTCAAAAAGGAAGGAAAGCGCAATCGAGTCCTCGTCCGCACATCAGAGAATAACCCAGAGAATATGACAGCTACTTTACTGACTTTATGGCTTATTTTGAGTCATTTTAGTCAGATACAGACATAAAACTCTGGGATTTCTGAATAATGGTGGCGGGGATTGATTATACTTCCTGTCCACGTTGTGCACAACTGCTCGTGCTTGTGCATAAGCAGTTGTACCGTACTGAAGCCCACCTCTTCCATCTGCGCCAGGGTGAAGAAAGTGTACCATGCTTAAGCACGTTATCGGAGCACTCACACTAGTCAAAGAACTGGACTTTAGGGGTCAAGCATGGTTGGGCACGGTACAGATTGCCTAGTTTGAGTGCGCCCTTAAATGTCAGCTTACAGATACACATCCTCCTGGACATTTAAAAAACTTTAGGTTTTGAGGTTTTCGATCAGTGGGAGCTAAAGTTCGATCCTAACGCTGATTTTTCTCTTCTTCAGTGCCGCTGATGGTGATGGCCGGTCTGTTCAGTTTCTTCACTTGCATCTTCGTGATTTTCTTCCACACACGCTACAAACGTCTGGATGCCGAGGAAGAAGCGAAGAACGGGACGAGACCAGGCAGCGGCTCGACGACCACCGAGCACTCTCTGAGTATAAACACTTGAACCTCCTGAGAGGTTGCAGACCCGCAGCTCAGGGGAACTTGTGGGCATTTATTTTCATGTTAAACTGAGAGCTAAAGGATTTTTCTGTTCAAGACATTCCTGCTCTCACGGATTCTTTTGGGTGATGTCGGGGCCAAACTTTTTTTTGTACTTTGATTCACAATAACAGATTGTACAGTAATTGTGTGGCTACTAACAGCATCTTTCCGTTTCTAAAATTAAGTAAACAAAGCACTCGTGATAGTGTAGTTTTACACACAGAAACAGAGACTGTAGTGGGATAACTCTGTGAGAATGATTGTTTCATGGCCTCTCTGGAAAGAGTTCTGTTTTTATTAGAAGTCCAGGTCAGCTGGGGGAGTCAAGAGTTAACATTCCTGTACTGATCATGTGTTTTAGATGATGTTTGGTTAATTTCTTACAAAACAAACGGACCTTTACTGACAAAACGGGAGAGATTTATACCAAAAATGAATACAGTCTGGGATTTTTCAGCCAATGAAGGAGAAGTTTCTGTATTCACTTCCTCTTTAAACTGATGGAATCAGTTCTAATCTACTGATGCCTCTTTGTTTACTTGTAGTCCCTCTAATGAACGGTTGTCTGTTAGCTGCTTTGATGCCAATGAACTGAGAAGAACTGTTGTTTTTGGGGGGGCTGACCTCAAACCACAGGTGTTTACTGATGATGTTTTTATTCACTGACACGTTCTGCCATCAGACTGCACTGAAGCTGCTTGAAATGAATCAATGAAGGCTGACATTTAAAGACAGAACGGAAACTACAGAGAAGGTTGAGAAAACGGTTACAAATATTTTAGATAACGACGTTTGAAATAGATACGACCCACATACCTGAAACAGTAGTTACTTCTCTTTGCAGACCAGCTTCGATAACTCCTTTTTTTACAAATCATTTGCCAATTATTCTGATAACTGAACGTTACATTTTCCCTTTCTCAAACATGAATGTTTCTCTTTTTGCATTATCAGCAGCTGCTATGACTGGATTTCCTGGTTTGGTTTAACGATGATACCTTTTGAAATTCTCAGTTACAGTGGCATGAAAATGAGTTCAATGTTAAAGTAAATATCAACAAAGACTGCTCTTATCTCAATCAGTCATCTCTACAGTTTGGCTTCATTGTTTCTTACTGTATTTTACAAAAGACCACTGTAAAAGGTTTGGACGCCCCGAGAGGAACCTGCTTCCTTTACATGGTAACGAGTTAATCGAGGTTGTTTTCAGGAGATTTTGACTTATTTATCTTGACTTGTTGATTTCAGTCATTTTCTCAAGATATGGAGACATTACCTCTTTGTCATGGGAAAAGTATTATCTCGATGTAACGACATAAATGAGTCGAGAATGACTCTCTACCACAGGAAGGTGGAGTAAAATAAAATGTAGTGGCTGCCTGTCTGCTTCAGGCTTCATACTTACCAACATACACTCAAAAAACTTCAGTCAGAAGTCAATCAAGGATTTCACAAGACTGCCAGAAGTGAAATCAGACTTTCAATTTCATATTTCAATGAGTTGTTTAACCAATCAGAACAAAGCTGATGTACCACTAATTCTACGGTATCTTTTGTTCATCTTCAACATTTTATAACTTGTTTCTACAAACTGTAGAAAAGCTTCATAGTCTGCAGAGACGTCAGGACAGGTTGAAAGATGTCGAAGCATTCCAGAGTGACGTTTGGGTTTTGTGCAATACAGACAACAAATCCATCGACAAACCGTGGCGTGCCTGATGCAAAAGAAAAACGTATGGGAAGTAAATGGAACATTCGTACTCTATGTTTCCAGGTGTACCAAAGTTGTGCTTCCCTTTTTTAACCACTGACTCTGTTCAATCACTCTTTGATGAATATGTTGTACTTGCATGTAATTTATGTGTACTTTTTCCACTGACCAAAACCTACTATACTGTTTGTTTTATGTCCCAAAGAGCTTACTGAGGGGCTAAAGATTAAAAAAAAGGATCCAGGCTGACTGCAGTAAGGTTCTCAATCTAAAACTGGGACGTCATCCTTTTCCAAATGATTTGTCCTAATGCCTTCATTTGTCAATAAAATGTTACCTCAATTATTTTCCTTTTTTCCAGAGTCTTCAAAAGTTGCTTGTATTAAAACGTCTCAGAAATAACACGCCATAAACAACTCAGATGCACATTGAATTTCACTTGAGTGTATCCGCTAGTTATTACATTTGTTCAGTATTTGCTGATGACATGTCTGCACATTCATTTTCCAATGACTGGATTCGCACAGCTCTCTATGAACTGCACTGTCACAACTGTGATCACTGTCTGGCACATTTACACCTCTGCCCCCCAGCAGTGGATGTTTACATTCACTTATACACTCTTGTCTGATTAGTTCATTTTAATTTGTCGTTGAGACTCAGAAGTAACCTTTCTGTTCAGAAGGGTACAGAGGCAGGGTACACAATGCATGGTGAGTGACTTCACAACACTTACATACTCTTCATTCCTGCATGTGTTCACTCCTGATGAGGTTAAGCTAAGAGGTAACGTTTAATCCGTTTTCAGCGGCTGAGATAAAAGACACGACACCAGGGAGCAGGCGGATAAAGACTCCGTGGAGTTTTAATTATTTCCCAATTCAACATAAAACAAATATAAAAAAGTAGAGCGCTCTCTAGATTCAGAGTTAATCCGTGACAACCTGAAACTTCCTCTTCTGTCATCGTCAGCACTGTTTTAAAAAGACCCATTCATAAGAACACGAGCAGGTTGAACGAAAATCAAAACAAAACTACAGAGTATATCTCAAAACGGACTCCTGTTGAAATTCCTACTTTGAAAAATGTCCTCACTTGTAGTTGCACAGAAACACTTTGGATGGCACCGATAAGACGAGAGAGAAATCAAAAATAAAAAACTGAAATGAGATTCTTGATGCAAGAGCTGCTAAGTTTCTAATGTGTTTGTTTAGCACAGGTACTGTGTGAGCACAGGTACACATTTCATTTCATCCAATTCTGTGTGTCAGTGTGTGTGTGTGTGTGTGTCTCTCAGAGCTGCAGGGCACAGAACTGCTGGTAGACGGCGAGGATGTGGGGGTCGAGCTCTGCGGTGAACAGCAGGTTCTCCAGGGTTCCCATGTACTGCTGGATGGTCACATGGTGCTGCAGAAAGAGGAGATACACATCAGGGTGAGAACACACATCACTGT
Organism: Tautogolabrus adspersus; assembly: GCA_020745685.1. Taxonomy (NCBI): domain Eukaryota; kingdom Metazoa; phylum Chordata; class Actinopteri; order Labriformes; family Labridae; genus Tautogolabrus; species Tautogolabrus adspersus. Next base: position 29,428,822 of record CM036540.1, on the reverse strand, counting down.
GATAGTGCAGTGTGTACGCATGTGTTTGTGTGTGAATGTTTTACCATGAGGAAGACCTGCTGCAGCCGCTCGATGCAGTTTTTGTACCAGGGCGTGCTGACGTCGACGCTGCCCGTCTCACAGCGAACCAGATGCTCCGTCAGCAACATGATGAAACGCTGCAGGAGAGAAGACAAACTCTAAAGCGCTGCACTCGTTTGTTACAGCTGCTTTATAAAAAATCTTTGTGTTTTTAAATCGCCGTCTTATTTGCTTTTATTGATTTATTTTGGAATCTCAGATTCAACAGTCATGGTTGGTTTGATAACACCCAGAGTGATCCCTCTTTTAATTATTTACAGTATTCATATAAAACAGAACGTTGGCTCTTTCTTTGAAAAAAAAAAAAAAGAAAGAGGCTAAAACCATAGAGGCTAAATATTAATGGACGAAGCCTGAGTGATGTCATCCATCTGTTAATGCAGGGGGCTACGGAGGCTCATCGGCAGCAGCCGCCATGCTGGACATGTTGTCTCAGCCTAACTTTCAGTCAACCTAACGACAGGCTGAGAGCTGGAGCTGAGGCGGGTTTTAAGCCTCCTGACGAATCCTTCAATCACATCCACCGGAGGTAGCTGCTTGGGTTAAAATCCATCTGATTCGAATAATTCATTCGTTACTCTGATTTTCTTCTAATGGAAGGATTGGTTTCCATCACAAACGAATGCAAGTCAGAGGTCAACATCGAGAAAAAATTCCAAAGATCGCTGGCCCAAGCAGAACCGCCTCATCTTTTCTATCCTCATCTTACTTGTCCTCATATTTTGACATCTTTTCAGCAGATCTGGCAAAAGTCTTCATTTTCAGCTGCATCGTGTTTCAGCAAACTCCAGCAACAAAACCCGCTTTCTATTCTTACAGTGATAAGAGATATAAGTCATCATCATAATTCATGGAGCTGAATCTGCGTCAGGTGCCAATAAAATACCACAGAAGAACAGCGGGACACCACTTATTGACATGCAGGATTTTCCTAACTGCTCTGGCAAACTGGACAGGAAACTTGAGAGAGAGCTGATGTCAGAGGGTTAAGTGCCCTGTCAGCCTTCAGTACCTGAAAGATGACGAGGAAGAGGTTCTTCTGCTCGCTCTGAGCCGACTCCACCTTCTCCTGTAGCCTCTCGATCTGCTCCTCCAGCTGCCCCTCCTCGTCCTCGCTGTTCTTTTCCATTTCCTCGTCGTCACCGCTGTCCCTCTGCTGATAAACAAACACATTTAAACCTCTTACTTAAACAAACTGACTGCTGTGACCGTGATGTGTATAAAGTATGGTGAAGTTACCTTTTTATGTTGCTGCTTCTCCAGTTTGTCTTTGGCCTCCTCCAGCTCCACCTGGATCTTCTGCACGTGTTTGTCCATCTTGCGGATGGTCGAGTGGAGAATCTCCCAGGTGAAAAGTCTAAAGAGGGATAAGAGTTTTATTGAACAGAAGGAGGCAGAGAGAAGAATTCAACTTTTACCATCTGGAAAATAAGTCCATGATAGAAGCTTCAACATGTTTTCATGTTGAGTGTCTGCACTTATTCAAAGTGTTGATGTCTCATCTCCCACCTGGTGAACTCATGAGCCATGTCCTGAGAGAAGAGCCAGTTAGCGACAGCAGCACAGTCCACGATCTGTGTCCGGATCATTTTGTCCACCAACACAGCGATCATCTGTAAAGCAGCGGAGACGCACGTTGAGGTTAAACTGAGATATCTTCATGTAAATCACAATCATCTGCACTGTGACTGTCTCTCTGTCGTTTCTACCTGCGGGTGATTCTTCCAGGCTTCATAAACTACTCTGAGGATGTGGAGTTTTCCCTCGTCGCTGTCTGTCAGGACCTTCAGGATTTCATGGAACCTGGAGAAGGCAGATGCAGGTTGAGGTCAGCGGGACTGCACACATTCAATACTGATTCAACAATGCATTTATTCAATAATAAACTGTCGAGGTTCAGAGTTTATTCACACATATAACTAGTTTCTGTTTGAATAAAACACTTCATATTACAGACTTCATTTAATTAGGTCACGACTCACGTTAGTTCATATTTTAATATTACTTCACATAGTTTCTCCACAATCTCTTCAGTGTGCTTGATCATGAAGAATATTTTCTAGGGATGCACCGATAAATCAGTGGAACGTAGGTATCGTTCAACATCAGCCATGTTGACAGACATCGTCCCGTTGACAAATAATGTGACATGCAGCGTGTCAGTAGAAAATGTGTATCTGATGTTTCCCATCGATTTAAAGCTGGCAGGTTGTTATACATAACTACTGAAACAGAGAAGAGGTTTTTCCTGTCTGCAAAACAACATGCAGCCTTTGCTTATTGCAGAAAGTAACAGGGTTTAAGTCAGAAGGTTACATTCACAGTAGTTGTTTTTTGAAGTGGCGGGTGAACTTACTTGCCGAGGGCACTGAAGGAGTGGCTGAAGGATTTGGCTGCCAGATGAAGCAGAGTCTGCAGGAACACGTCGATCTTCAGGGGGTTGAAAGTCTCACCCTCGTCTGAGAGGAGAGAACCAGAGAGGAATATAGAGGATCAAAAAATACTTTATGAAGAGGGAGTTTTACACCCCGCAGAGTGAAATGATCTTTAGGTAGAGAAAAAACTGCTAAAGGGCATTCGCTTGTGTAATCCACCCACCGTGAACAGAAGCACGAGGTAATGCCTACATCACTATTTATTATCCAAAATGTTATTTTATATGCATGTAGAATGTACGATTTTTTAAGTGCTGATAATAAAAAGACTTTTCTGGTTAAACGTCTTTGCACTTGTTTGTGTTGTCACATGAATTTGTGAGTCAGAGAAATGAAGTCTAAAAACAATATTTAAAAAAAACAGAAAAATTAAAGGAGTCAAACCATCGTCGTCTTCTTGGTTGGGGTTGGGCACCTCCTTTAGGATAGTCAGGATCTCCTCGTTGGACGCTCGGTTCTTGATGGCGTTTGAAACGGTGATGGATACCGGGTAGCCGGGTAACGAAGCTGTGAGGCAGGAGAGATGTGAAGTTCAGGTATTCCTTTCTTAACTCTTACACTGGTTAGAGAAAAGTTAAGTTGAATCTGTTCGAGGCTGACACAGGATCAGCACATTGATCAGCAGCTTGGGGCGCAGTGTGTGTGATAAGAGGAGAATGATATAATATCACAGTCTGAGAAGACGGTATGAAGAACCAGAAGTCCTGATGAAAACAGGACTGCAGAAGTTGGCTGTAACTTCTTTGTCCTAATGACTACACATATCTAATTACTCAAACTAAAAACATCTTACAACAAGTTGTGTTGCGCTCTAATTTCCCGTAGTTGTGAATGTGTCCGACAACCCTCAATGGTTGTCAGCCCTGTGATTGACTGGTGACCCGTCCAGGGTGTACCCCGCCTCTCGCCCAATGACAGCTGGGATCGGCTCATTTCACCATTTAAAGAGTTAGCAGTGGTAGTCAGTTTCGGTTGGCATTAACACTTTCTCCACACAATAAAGCACGTAGAAGTTATATGAAATATACAAATAAATGATAGTGTTACTGTTGTGTAAGAAAACTGCATAAACATCATGAATGTGCTTACCAGAGCTCTCATCCATGTATTTGTAGACGAAGATGGGATCAGCTGGGATCAGTGCAGAGAAGGTTGGAGGTACGATGTCCACTATCCTCTGGTGGTAGGAAAGTCTGCAGGGAGAGGAGCAAACAGGCGGGCTTTAGTCCGAATGATAGATGAAGATTCAGGGACAACTATTTGGAACAAGATGTCCAATATTTGACTTCTTCATGTGGAAATGCACGAGAGCTCGAACAAGTATAGAAAAGACTAAAACAAATGATTCACGGGTTAAGTTCTCTAAGTATAAACAGAGGTTTTAAAACCCACAATAAAGCAGATTTAAATGACCAAGGACGATTCTGACAGCCAATCAAATGCACGTTAGGTAAAGTAGAAAGAATATTTAACAAGCTCGTACTCCCACAGACTTTTTAAACAGCATATTTTCATTTAGATCTTGTCTTTATTTACTGATTTTCATTGAGATTTGCATCTTAAAGACTTATTAATATGAGGGCAGGAGTTACAAAGTAAAGCATCAAAATAAAGAAAGCATTTGAATATATGTAAATCACGTTTGAGATGCTGATGTACCTCATGCATTTCTCCAGAACCTCTTTGACAAACTTGGGTTTGGGCTTCAGCAGATCAACAGCCAGACAGTCAGACCTATAGAGATAAGACGTGTGATTATAATGTCAGCTGTCGTTTGTTTTTCCAGTAAAAAAAAAAAAAAAGCTTAGTTCATCACAGAATCCCTCACCAGTCATCCCAGCTCCATCTAAACTGGAAGTTGCTCAGATGGTGAGAAAACCAGTTGATAAGTCTGGAAATGGAAAGAGACGAGAAGTTAACATCACAAACAAGAGGAACTTCAGTTCAGTGTCACACTCATTGAGTAAAAAAGAAAGGTGTGGTTGTAATACCTGTCGATGCAGCTGGTGTTCATGGTGTCCAGTCTCATGTACAGCATCTCTGTAGCTTGGGCCAACTGACCGGCAGCTGTTAAGGCAAAGTCTCTTCCAACACTCTGAATACTTATAAAATCTACAGGGTTAAATACTGTGCACTGGCAGAATGGAATAACATATCTGATCAATTTTGATGGTTTGCCTTCCAGCTTTTCAATTCTTCTTATCAACAACATCAAAGCTACTGTAAATTCTGATGTATAAGACACACTTTTAAAACCTAGGGTAGGGTTAGGGGTTAGACAATTGTGCTGAGTTTAACAATCAAGGATACAACTTGTGGCAGTGATCCTGGCTGCAGTTTGCAGAGTTCAATAAGCAGTGTAGTGTACATGACGTCGATGTGAGGCGGACAGGGCAGCTGGAAAAGTTCTCCAAAGATCACCTGAGAAAAACAGAGACACATAAACACTTAAAGCTTGCCTTTTGTCTTTCAGAACTTCTCAGGATTGAGCTTCCTTTTCAAACGTGTATACCTCCACAATGTGATAGTTGAGTGGAATCTTGTTCTTCCCTGGATAGCTCAGTAACTGTGCAGCACTGAGAGGTGATAAAAGGAAAGGTTAAATCATTGGTGTTCAACATGCACACACAGTTAACTTCATAAAGCTTTTTATTTGCCCACCATGTTTTCCTCTCTTTCCAGTGAGTCTGGATGATACAGTGCAGGTTTTCCTCTATGACATATCTCTCCACAGAATGGCTGCCAGGCATAACAGGACCCTGAGAATGAAGAGGACACATGTTTGCTGACTCTTCATGAAAGAGAACTCCTGGAAGGGTCTCATAGAAATAACACCTTTTTTAGTTTTAAATTTACCTCTGGGGCATCGGTGTAGTCGAACATGCGGAAGACGACCCGGGGCATGGGGTACTGGGCGTCAGGCATGTGGCCCGGTGGGGTGAAGGGGGGCAGGTTGTGTTGCAAAGCCTCGCAAAGCACGCTGTCGAAGGCGATGTATGGACGCAGGATGTGGCGCTCCTGCCAGCGGTCCTTCTTTAACTTCTGAATCTGAGCCCAAAGGCAGTCCAGGTACTGAGAGATTTGACAGGGAGGGGAGAGGAAAGTGATGTCAACAGTTTCCTGGGAAAGCGATGCACAATAGTAATTTTTCTTAACAAAAATGAAGGGTGAAATGTACATAATCCATCAGTATCTCACCTCCTCCTGTGGGTGGGGCTTCTCTGCTGTCCACACCTGCAGCATGGGGACGTGTGTCTTTACTCGGCTTCTAGGAATTTCAGAAAGGTGCGACATTAGGGGAGAATTAGCTATTCAAAGGTTGAAAAGATGATCAAAGCAGAGAAAATAAAAGTGATAGATAAAAGCTGACACGAATGAAGAAGAAAACATGCTAGACGTCTTACTTGAGGTAGCCTTCGATCTGGCTGAGAAGTCGGTCCATCTCCACATCTTTCTTCTCATAAAGTTCTTTGCCCACCCAGGGCAGACAGGACAGAACCACATATACAAACCAGTCTGACCGAACCTGAGAACACAAACAAGACCACTACGTTATTCACACAGTCATATATTCATCATGAACCAGCACTGCAGGAAAACCATATTATTTGTAACGTATCATTTTTAAGTCATAGCCAAACTATGTTCTTTTACTTATATGATTTATTATAGACTGAACTGATGGTTTATGACAGGTGATATGTTATATTAGTGATCTTATTAGATTTGACTTCACCTTGAGGGTCATGAAATGTCAATTAAATTAAATGTTTCTTAAAATATTCTCACCAAAAGTCAAACAATTAAAGCCTAAATCGCTCCACCCACCTGAGGTACATCCTCCTCTTGTGTAACACTGATAAAGTTTTCAAACATGGCCACCATTGAAGGAGCAGCAATCACATGGCAGTTGACCAGGTCCGACAGAAAACGCACCTACAACAGAAAGAAATAATGTTACAAGAAAAAAGTCATAATTTTCGGTGTTTATAGAATGAAATTAAACAAATAAAGTCAGCTTACCAAGTAAACGGCCTCATTGTACAAGTTATTCTTCAACGTTTCCTTCAGTTGTCTGATCATGGCCTCAACAAACTCGCCCCCAAAGTTGTAGTTCCTGGCATTCAGGAGGCCGACTAAAGTCGTATAGACGGTCAGCTTCTCAGGTAGGAGGCGGGCACTGTCCACAAAATAATAAAAATAAATCGCAACTCAGTGAAAAACTACCCTTAATTAAGACAAATCATTACAGTCTAAGGATGAGAACTGGTATGAACTTACACAGAACATAAAATGCGCAGGATTTTGTTTTTGTAGTTTGGAAGGTCGGCCTCCAACACACCTGCAAGGCCTTCCAAGTTGCTCTCGAGAGATGATGTACTCTGTGAGAGAATAACACATTTAAATGTTTGCACTATTTGACAAACCAGGTTCTGCTTGGACCCGGAGAAAGTGAGACAGATGCAAATGTATTTGATGCAAGGTTTTTTATATTGAGAATAACTACATTGCCTATGACAGCTATTTACCTTCTCCCCAACACGACATATCAACGACTCTAAGCGGTCTTCGATTTCAATCGGCTCTGACGTTCTCCTTCTTTTGTGGGCCTGACCTCCTGGAAGGGTCAAAATTAGAAAACACAATCAGAGAGGGAATTGAAAGATCATTAAATAGTAGCTCTCCCAGACAAACATAGATTATGTAGGTCACGTATGAAGACTGTTGTTTGTATAAGGGGAAATATTTTCAACGGTGTGTGGTGCAGCATTAAACCATGATAAGAAGTAATCCCTTATCAAACAGTTTAATGTAAGAATGTACATAACCAAAGGCCTATCTTGGTTTTACTACATTGCTCACTATTTGCCGTGATATCACAAGACTGTGATTTATCCTGTGTTTGTACAGTGAAAATCTCAATTTATAGCTACACAATTAGAAGTGAATAGTGTAAAAAACTGCGATGTTACAGTTTGGGAGTCTGTTTTCAAACTTTTAAAATACAGGTTTGTTTTTTATTTGATGTTATTTATTTAGATCTGAGAAAGGTCTGTGGTAAAAACACAAATCCCACTTTTTTTTGTTAAATTACCGGAAACGAGGTTTTAACTCAGATTGTATGTTGAAGGTGGAGTTTACAACGACAGTCTCCTTGAATATGATTTTGAACATATGATGCATGGCCTTGATTATAGTTTCACAATATAGTTTGTAACACCTGTATCGTGATAAAGCTGCGTAGAGACTGCTGTGGGGCCTTTCCAATTATATTTTAAATTAGACTAAAGCTAGTGGGTCATGACTCAGCCTGTACTATCAAAACAAGCAAACACACTTTTAAAGCTATTCGTACTGGCCTATTTATAATTATAATTACATGTATTTTGTATTATACAACTTGGTTGCCGCCCCCGTATTGACTAATTGCACGAACAGCAATGAACCAAACAGCTAGCTAGCTAGCGCTAAATGCGCACCGGTTAATGCTCTAACCTCTGGGCCAGTTTGCTTCCTATTATCGATTACAAGCCACGGTTTTTTAATATAATTATCAAGCGATAACTGGTGATTTTGCATTTCTATATGACGATTGTAAACAGAATAACAGCCTCGCACAATAACCATGAAATCAAGCACGCAAAAAACACGCAAAAGATTACCGTTACCGAAAACAAGCTAACGATCGCTAGCCTCCACTCATTAGCCCAACGTCTGAAATGTACAAAAGTAACGTCTACTTTACCGTCGTTCTCGTCGCTGTGCCTTCTCCGGGACATGTTTCACTCGCTATTAATGTGAGATTTTTTAAGGGAAAAGAAGATGATTATGAAAGAAAAATAATAACTCGGTAACACACGCTTCTAGATGATTCAGCCTGGCCACCGTTAGCTAGTGCAGAAAAATAATAGCGGTCCGATTCAAGTGAGGCACTTCCGGGGCAGTGATGGGTTAGCCGGAAGTTGCAACGTCGTCTTTTGTCCGTGCTTTACTGCCGGCACTTCTGCTGCACGTTTGGTGTTTGTTGTGTATGTAAATGTATGTATATATTGAGAAGACTTATATTAAATGTTCTTCATCTTGTTCGGTAATATTCGTTCCTGTTCAGACAACAAAGCTAAGGGAATGGGGGTAATTTTAAGATTGAACAGAAAAGACTAAACAGTAACTGTGTGCTAGCTAACTAGTAAGTTAAGTTGACAATACTATATTTAAAATCTGATAAAAACATGGCATCGGATGAGACCCCATGCCCTGAGTTCATAGACTTTGAACTAAACACTTCAGCATCTAATGGACTAAAACAAGAGAAACAACTGTCTGCATCTCAAAGGAGATATTACAGCTTCTGTAGGAGGAAGGTAAGTGACAACCAAAAACACTGAACATCTGACTCTGGTTGTATTTTTTAAATCTTTAAAGCATGTAAAGTTATCAGACGGCAACTTTAATGAACACACGAACTTGTGGTTGTATTGAATGAAACCTTAATTGTCCTTAGGGGAATTTGCCTTGCACCGCATAAAAACGCAATACAAACAAACATATACAGAAAAACACATTAAAGCATCACATGATTAAATGAGGGATTTCAGTAGCAAGTTAAAAAAGTGCAGAGTGCCTAGTTCATACTGTATAATCAGAGCTTATTAAGCAGCTGAATATTGCGTGGTACAAAGGAAGTGATGCGTCGTTTGGTCCTCATCCTGGGCATACCTGCGCCCTAAAGTCAAGAGTTCATACTCCGACCAAAGGGGGTGCAGAGGGTTCATGCTATGGTACTTGTATATAACAAACCTTACGATACAATAAGATACACACTATTGTCACCTTGGAGAAATGTGTCTTTGGCTCCAGCCCTGCACACATATAGCTGTCTCTTCAGTAGAATTAATAATTAAGATTCGATGGAAACAATTCTACAATTCACTTAGCAGACGCCAATCCACATGTAAACAGAGAGGCACAATGGAAACCTCAGACAACACATCATCCATATTTCACAACAAAAACACAGCATGAATATGAGAAAAAGACAAGTATTACCCACACTGTAGGATATAGTTCATGCTTCAGCTCTGACTGGGCATGTCAAACTGGGAGTTGTGAGCAATCAAGAGTTCAAAAGATGAGCCTAAGGTAAGTGTGGTGATAAATGGAATGGACTTGTAGTGTTTCAGGCTTTGACCAATTTTTTTCTTTTATTTATCTATAATTAAATCAAACCCTTAAGTTCCCATATGATAAATTAAAGAAAAAAACACAAGGACATCCATGTTTGATTGAACTACACCCAACTTATAGACAGAAATATGATCAGCAAGTAGCAGCAAATTGCGAGTACATGTGGCTTTCTGTAAGGTTCAAAATTCAAAAATAGCTAGGAACCATAATCTTTTAGCTGTTGTTGGTTTTTAAACACATTTGGAAAAAGAGTCTTCATTTGACTTTGCATTTTTTTTCCCCCCACAGTCATTTGCTGCCTTTGTGGCAACCAAGCAGGATAACAATCCAGACGATGGATGCACATCTTGGTGCTGCTGTGGTGAGACCTTTAAGGAACACTCTGCCATTCACAAACATGTGGCCAGGTCTCATGATGCTGAAATGCAGCAGCTCGCACGAGCCACGTATGAGCAGTTTTTGAGCCAGCTGGAAGAAGAGACTGAATCACAGCAGCAACCGAACAACTGTGAGGCCAAGCCAGTGGATATATCTGCATGGATCCCTGAAACTGGACACATTTCTGAGGAGCAACTTCAGAAGTACTAACACATTTTGATTATCCTGTCTGAGTTCAGTTATATCTGCCTGCACATGTCTTTGTACGATTAAATGCTGGAAAATCCAGCTGATGTCTGTCATTGCAATCCTTTACAGGGGTCCAGGAAAGGTTCTCCTCTATTATCACTACTGCCAAGTAGACAATCCACATGTCATCTGTGCTTGGCAGAAAGCCTTGTGTGAGAAGCTTCACTTAACTGGCAAGGTATAAAAAGCTATCTACTAAGAGACACAAAATGTTTATTTTGGGAACAAAACTTAGAAACGTGTTTCTATAACTCTTTCCACAAAGAAGACTAATGAATTAATTTGACTTTCCCATAACATATAATCATCTTCTCCAGGTGAGGGTGGCGACTGAAGGCATCAATGGAACAGTTGGGGGCACAAACATAGCCACTAACATCTACATCGATGCTATGTGTTCACACCCACTCTTTAACATGGATACGGAGGATTTTAAGGTCAGGCTCAGATTAAAAAATACCATAGTTGAATGATAGATAGATAGAAAAAAAATACCTTCTGTTTATTAGATATTAATGACATAGTGTTTTTACATGATGACAATTGGCAGCTCTGCAGTTCCACAATACCAGCCTTAGTTTAAAGCCCAACATTACAATATAATAATAATAATAATTGCCATAACACGTGCACATTGTACCGTATGTAACTTCTTTTTGGTATATATGTGTTTGTGTTCAGACAAGTGGTGGAGGTGCAGAGTGTTTTACAGACCTGAGGCTGGGAGTTTATAAGGAAATTGTCCCAATGGGAGTGGATCCTGAAGTTATCCCCTACAAGCTGGCAGGTAAAGTTTATTAGAACAACAATAATACTACACTGACAACACAAAAGTCTCATCACAATTACCATGAATACTATTGTGTAAAACTGATTGTTTTAAATCACACTAAGTGTTATTATCATTGTATTAATGTGTTTGTTTTGATTAGATTTTCTATAAAACGTTCTGTTTTGAGGTCAGCTGGTTTTGTGGTATCATGTGAAGGCTTTTGGTGAGTTGATGTATTTTCTTGCTGCTCAGGAATACATTTGGAGCCGGAGGAGTTTCATAAGGAAGTGGACGCTCTTTTGTCTAAAGAGGATTCAAGCAACGACACCATCCTACTGGACTGCCGGAATTTCTATGAGAGTAAAATTGTAAGTTAACATATGAGCATATCACAAAAAGTAGGTTCTTGCTTAGATTCTCCATATAGTGCGTATTGTCTTTTATGTTTGTATTATATCTGCATCAGCTCAACTGGTTGCAGTGAGACAGTTTGTCTGCAACTGTAACACCTGTACTGATATCTCCTTTTTACTAAGTTTGAGTTGATGGAAAACAGTACAAAAGCCAGATTGCAATGTTGTATTGTGATTATCATTCTGAAACATGATTCATTTTCACTGCAGGGACAGTTTACACAATGTCTGGCACCAGACATCCGTAAATTCAGCTACTTCCCAGACTACGTGGACCAGAATCTAGAACTGTTCAGAGACAAGAAGGTCTTGATGTATTGCACAGGAGGGATCCGCTGTGAGCGGGGCTCTGCATACCTGCGTTCTAAAGTAAGCTGACTTGTCCTGGAGGTGAACTGAAGAATGTTTTTTTTTTTCTATTAAGCTGCCGCTTATTGAACTGGCTTGTCATGTTGTCACTTAATTCTTGCAGGTTGCTTATTTTCCACAAGAGGGAGCTGTGTAGCTGCTTGCCTTTTCAGACATAATCCTTGGAGCAAATGGTTGAAAAAAATGCATCATCAGTTTATTCATTGTACATTTTTCTTACTGCCCTGCCTGTAGGATGTGTGTAAGGAGGTTTACCAGCTGAAAGGTGGAATTCACAAGTATCTGGAGCAATTTCCAGAAGGTTTCTATCGAGGGAAGCTTTTCGTGTTTGATGAACGCTACGCCATCTCCTCCAACAATGATGTAATATCAGGTTAGAGTGTTCACAAAGCACCTAATCAACATGTGACATATAGAAATTGTAGCATTATCTAAAAACTGATGAAGATAATGAATAAAATGGTATGTCTCTGCTTAGACTGCAGGTACTGTGGCTCTCCCTGGGATCAGTACAAGCTCTGTTCCACCCAGTTCTGCTGTCAGCTGGTTCTGTCCTGTCCCGCCTGCAGAGAGGCTGGACACACTGCATGCTGCTCCACATGTCAAACCAAAGGACGGGCTCAGAGCGAGAAATCCTCTGCTGTTCAGCATCACAAAGAGGAGTGTGAGTGTACAGGTGGACGACCCAGAATCCCTCAGGATGTGTAGCAACAGGACGGTTATGATTAGACATCAATAAAAATGTTGTTTGTCCGGTGATATTGATCAAAATGTACAGCTACAATTTTAAGAGGTTTTCCAGTGTATTTTAATGCCATGGTTTATTTTTATATAAATGATGGGAATGGAGACACTGTGTCTAATTCTGGAGACGGTGTTATATCCATTCTAATTTTACATGATGAAACTGTTTATACACCTTTTATTGAGAATATGTTAAATGTATCTGCAGACATTGCAAGTTTTATAACATGAATTTTGTGAAACTCTCATGCATCTTAAAAAATGTGTTTCAAGGAAAATGAACATGTGGTTGTGCTTGTTCCTGTAAAACTGGACCGGTTACTTGGACTGCAGATTTTTTGTTAATCACAGGGTACACATTTGAGTACCGAAAAAGCTAGCCTCTCATTATTTCAGTTACAGAGTTAAGTTTTAATTTCAGCAATCTAAGGTTAAAGTAAGAATGTGAGATTTTATGCCTGAACCTGCATGACATGAAGATACATTCACATGATTTTACACCTTCTCTACAAAAATCTTCTTATCCAGATAAAACTTTAAAATAGTTTGTATACTAATAATTGCATGTTTCATTTGTCAACACAAACTAGTTTTTGTAATTCATCACATATCAGAAAAACTACTATTTTATAATATAACAACAGACAGGTACAGTAACAACCTGAGGTAGGAATAATATTGAAATCAAACATCAATAAAGGGGATTTCAAAAGCTGAATATTTGTAAAAATCTTTTGCTATACAAAATGTTTGCACTTAGCAAATATCCTAACAAATAATGTGTCAAAATAATGACTTGTTAAGTCATACTTGGTAGGGAAAGGTACCAATTATTTTACATATAGGACTTAAACAGTTTAGTATCTTAGGCTATAAATTCATTATTATTATGATAAAAAAAAGTCTTCATTTAAATAATGCATTCAAGTTATTGAATTGGTTACGCTCACTGCAATAGAAAATCCGCAAGAGGGAGTGATAGGACCACAGCCAGGAGTCAGCTTAGATCCTCAACATCATCCGGCTGCTGGAGGCTTCAGCTCTCAGCCGAGCGGACCTGCTGTCCTGGCTGCCCGGGTCTTCACCCATCAGAAGCAGGCACTCTGTCAGCATTTGTGGGCTGAAACAAAGGCTTTGGGGACAGTACAACTCATGCGTATGTACCCAGTCGTGTATCTGTGGGCATAAGGAAGGGAGGACCGAGCGATGTCTGCGCCGGGTTTCACGAATCTGAGCAGCTCCGTCAACTACAACCAGAAGTCGACCCCGAACGGCGGAGATGCGCCCCCCTATCAGAACGGTACAGCAGGCCGGATGATGCGATTAGCAAGATGGCTAGCATTAGCATGCTAACCCTCTGTGATGTCAGATAGTTTAATGAGCGTTATGTCTGTTTTCTTTTGTACAACAGTTGCCTCGTGTTGATTATAATAGTGATGTGAATTTTAAGTTCGGGTGACCTGTTAAATTGGCAAAGAAAATAGCCTCAGCTACTGCTAGATGCTAACACTAGCTAACTTAATGGCTAAGAAAGGTATTAAAACTGAGGTAGCGGCTAGCATGTAGCTAGCAAAGTGTTAGCAAGATAAAATCAGGGTGACAGGTGGCGCATTATCATTTAATAATGTTTACTTTGTATTGAGTGTGGTAAACAACCAGTTTATTGATTTTACACCGAAATACTTTACTTCATATTAGTTGCTGTGCTGTCAGGGATGCTTATTTAAATGAGGTCTAACTGGGTATTAATCCTCACTGCTGAAGTAACAGATGCTGATGAAACCTGTTTACAGATAATCTCTGTCCGGGACTTTCTTCGTGAGCCTTTTCCATCCTGCTTCACTATAACCGCAACATTTGTAGTTGTAAACACTAAGCTTATTTATTGTGTACTTTCCTGCCAACTCCTCCTTTTTCAGGTCCAGCACAGACATACCAATCTATGTATCCAGCTACAGGCTGCTATGGAGCCCCACCTCAACATCAGAGCTATCCCACCATCCCTGCCCACTCCACTCCAGCTCCCAGTAAAACATCTATTACGAACAGTGCCCACAGTGCTAACTACTACCAGAGCAACCATCAGCAGCAGCAACAACAGCAGCGCCCTGGCCCTCAGCATCATGTAGCACCATCCCCATACAGTGCTCCTCCTTCTCAGCCATATCCCACAGTCCCCTCTTCAGGACCTGCACCATCACATGCCCAGTACAACCAGCAGCAGCATCATCCACCATATGCTACTCCAGGATCCTATTATGGTCCGCAGTCATACCACCCTCCCCCAGCACAGCACACCTCTCAGCAGCAGCAGCCCACTTTGGTGCCTGCTCCAGCTAGCGGCCCTGGAGCTCCACTCCACCCAATTGTCTCTTACCCCTCTGCGCCAGGAAATAGCCAATATGGCACCCTGAGTTCCATCCAGAACAACACCACACCAGGAGTCTTGCCTACCCAGATGGGTGCACCCCTACACCAGTACAGCACCTCTCGGCCAGCCTCAACAACAGCAGTCCAGCCTGGGTATGGTGTGGCCCCTCCTAGTCAGCTTGTGCCGACAGTCAATGGTCAAGGAAGCACAGGTACGTGTAAATGGTTAAATCCAACAAGGCTGTTAAGCTGCTGGCTAGAAAGTAAGGTATTTTCAAGATATTCCACGATGTTTCTTAAAAGTGTGGTTTCTTTCCAGATAACTATGCGCATATGATATTGCAAAAAACACGTGTACATGGTCATCACATTATAATAAAAGAAGTGTGGGTATCAGTCGAATTTCTTGCTGCCAAACATATTTATCAGTTAACATCTCTCTCTCTGTTTATGTCCCTTATTTTAACTTTAGAAATGTAATACAGAACAAAAGTGTGACAGTTTCTTGCCTTTACTTTAAGCTACTATCTATAACTAAGTCAACATAGAGGGGAGATCTTCGTGCTGCTGATAGTAGATCAGGAAAAAAATATATTATACAGCAAACTTAACCTGCATTCACCTGGTCCCAGGACAGTCTCTTTCTGCCGTGAACACACTTTAGGTCATTTTGTGTTGACAGCTAGGACAGGTACACGCCATATGAGAAAAGAATGTGTATGCAATACATGAAAAACCTCTCTACAGTCGCTTTAATATTAACTTTAACTCCCCTTGTTTCTGCATGACATGACATCAAGTATGTGACCTTGGCTATAAAGAATCAATCAGTGGTTTTTATTTTTTTAAATGCTGTTTAAAAATATTTTTCCTGAGTGTCAGTCCTCATTCATGGTTTCAATACTTTGCAGACCAATCATTATCCTGTTTATGTTTATTAACCTTTTGTGTGTTGGCATTTTTTTTGTCATCTTTACTAAACGACAGTCCACCAACACTATGACCAAAGCTGTCAGTCCTCGCTGAGCTACAACACCTACAGCGGCGCTGAAGCAGACCAACTGCCCTCAGGGACTCCCTCCACTTCAGTCCATTCCTCACCAGGCCACCATCAAGGTAACAAAGACATTAGTTATTAAGTTTTGTTTACGACTGCTGGCACAAGAAAAACAGAAGATGAGTCCGCATTGTAACTGTTCTTAAGATGAATGGCAGTTTGAAGAGTTTACATTTTCATCAGGGATAATAGCGCTGACCTCCTCTATGCTTAAATGTGTCTTTATGGAGAACGTTGATAGTGAACAAATTGCCAAAGTGCATGTTACCTGAAGTTATTTAAACTATATAGCTTGAGCTAGAGCTCATGAAGATGTTTCGCCTCTCATTTGAAAGTCTTCTTCATTTATCGTACGGTTATGAATGCAGCAGTTACAAAAGGCAGCTCTTGGTTTTGCTCTAGTTTTAATTTATTTTCTGGTGCGAGCTCTCCACAAGTCTATGTTTGGATGTGCAGTTTAAAATCCTGCTCTAAAATTACAGTGCAATTGTGTGTGTGAATGGTTTACATGTTCACAGCTGCACTCTGGCAATGCAGCACACGAAATTTTCTTGCACACACATACTTTCAAATGTGCAGGTGTGAGTGTTTACACAAATATAAGGGTTTCAGGTCGAAACAGCTGGTGGTTTATTTTAGCCTTGACATGTGAATCTTTCCACTGTCAGCTCCACAAGTTGAAACCAAATGACTCCTGCACCTGCTGCACCTGCATGTAATCATAGTTTGGGTTGCAAAACGATCTAATGACTGTGAAACTTTGCATGGTCTCACCATAATGATGTGTTAACAAGGTTAAAGTGAACAATAAACAAACATGTTTGCAGAGTTGTCACACTCTGTAAACTGTAAAATGTATCACTCAGTAAGTTCCCTCTGTCCCAGTCCTTTATCCTGAGGCAATAGGAAACTATGTTGTACAATAGCAAGAGGACAAACATAGGCCACACCTTGCTAATAAACACATGACGTTAAAAGGCTGGTGTTGTTGTTGCAGGTATCTTAATTGGGATAATTAGTGTAAAATCAAATGGTGCAATAAAACAATTTGGATTATCTTCCAGGAAATGTTACCTTGATAATTAATTTGGGGCAAATAAAGTCTTGCTGTTCGTGGCACACTTCCAACTCTCCAACGTATTCAACATAGATTTTTGATGCCAGCTTAACACCTGATTGTGTGTGTACATACTGTATAAGTTTCAATTGCTTGTTGGAGCATTCATTTGAATCAACTTTTTAAGTGGCCTGTAAAATGTTATTGGTTTGAAATGAACATTTTGAGGAACTTTTTTTTTTGAAGCAACAAACCGTAATGCAAAAAACGTTGTGACTCCCCCTGACCTGTGTTTCTGCCAGTTGGGAGGCGTATTTAAATTTGGCTTCAATGGCTATACCTCTTTGCATGAAGTCACCGAATTATGCAAACATCATCATCATAATAGAGTGCTGCAGGGATGACTTATTTTTGTTACCCTACCTGGAAATAAACATGGCTCTGGATTAGGCCTGCACGAAATGGAAAAAAAAAGGCTATGTGTAATAAAATTGAGCAAGTGAATGTGCTAAGTAAACAAAAATCAAGATTGTATATTAGCTTTAACTCAGTTTCATTCTGCCTGCTTTTCTTCATGTTAAACAGAACACCTTTGTTTGTAACACATCCCTTCTGATTCCAAAATAAATCTAAAAATACATTTTTTTTTCTCCACTACATTGGCATTAATTAATCCAAGAGTAGCCGATTGTTAGCTTCAGCTTTATCTGACTGCATCCAAATGCTGTGAAAGCTTGGCCGTCATGCACAGGCTGTCGTACAACTGGAAATATGTACACTTGCTGTGTGATAAATTCTGGCTTTCGCAATGTGTTTATTGGAAATTCTTATATCGAAATAACAATAAAATCGCTATCTACTGCCTAGTCCTACCCAGGAATTCTTCGACAAAAGGGCAAATGATTTTCCTAATTTTTAAAGATGTAATTACGAAAATAAACTCTCAAACAATAGTTGATGATACTGTCAGGTTTTTTCAGCAAGAAATGTTATTCAGTTTTTAATGATTTTCTGAGGCATTCCCCAGAAGCTAAAAGTTAATGTTTAACTGTAAGCAAGCTACACCATTGTTATGTTAACTTAGCCAAAACTAAGCTCTCAACATGCCTGTGTTCGGCCCAATGATGTTATGCATCTTCAAGTTTATCTGTTTTTAATCCGCTTGTTAGTAACAGCATTTAAAAAACACGAGTGAGTAAAAAGGCTTACATCTGGTAGGGCTTTAGGAGTCATTCATGCAGCACTCTCTTGTTATTTAGCTTGTTTTTCTGCCATATGAGAAAAACGCCAGCTTCTTCTATCAACAAATAGGAGAATGAATGTCGCTTAGTTTACTGCCTGAACCCTGCCTCCCTGTCTCCTGAAAGTTTTTTTCACAGTATCCTTTCCCACTCCCCCCTTCCAACAGGCGTGCCGTACGGATATGTTGCTAATAGTGGAGCTAGCTCTGCCCCTGCCACCACCGCAGCCCCCTCGTCATCCAGCTCTGATGATGACGATGATGAGGAGGAGGAGGAGGATGAGGAAGCAGGTCTGCTTTAGCTTTTACTACCCCAATTGCCCCTCTCTAACCCCATAAAACCATTCAGTTCTTCTTCAAAACCTTTTGATTCCCATTTCAAGACAGAAAACTACAACACTTCTATTTTTTCAATTTGTGCATCTTCATCCTCTACCCCGTCCTCTTTGTCTTAGTGTCACGTTTACTCCACCTGCCAACAAGCTTCATCATCATTTGAACCTGTCCCTTTCTAATAGGCTAATTAGATTGTTCCCTCTCCTCCCTGCTGCCTCTTCAACAGCTTTCACCATCTCCCCCCCCCCCCCCCCCCCCCTCACAGTCATCATTACTGCCATTGGATCATCTTTTGATTGTGTGTCTAATCTGCACTGTTAATCCATCACTCAGAGCTAACAAGAAACTTAGTCTCTCAAAAAGCTGAGAGGTAAGTTGGACTGCATTTATCCTGAAAAGCCTTTGCTAGCTTCTGCTGCTGAAAGGAGTAACCCTTGTATGCTGTCTACCTTTCTCTCTCTCAGCAGCCTTTGGGATATGACCACCTGTCTTTAAGTGCACCTCCAATTACTAGCAGCAGCTTAGCTGTGGATCCTGATGGAGGAAAAAAAAATCAATAGCTTGGTTTTCTGCTTTTGTTTGTCTCACATCTTTTTGCCTTGGGTCACTGTGTAACTAGATGTTGCTCTATTATTTAAAATTCATATTCAAGTGCTTTAAAAGGTATTTGTTTTGAGGTGTTAAGTGCTGATACATAAAATGTATCAACAACATTAACGATAGAGGAACAAAAAGGCCTCAGCATAGCTGCTGAAATGCAAGGATTCTCTTCCTATCTGGGTTTCATTATACAGGGTTAGCAAAAACTGTCGTACGTTTGGGAAATTAAATTTGATCACTATAGTTCCAAGGTTAGGATTAAACAAAACTATTCTTTTTTTAGGTTCTAAAAATGAGCAGCATGAGTTTTTCTTTGTCCTCTGTTACGCCCCACCATGAGGCGGCCCTATGGGGCTAACAGTGTTGGGCAGTAACGCATTACTAGTAACGCATTACAGTAAAACAAATTCTTCTTCTAGTAACGAGTAGTGTAATGAATTAGTAATACAATTCCAGTAATAATATTACAGTTACCGACGCAAAAAAGAACTCTTTACAACCTTACTGTTGTTGTTACCCCACTTCTGATTTAAAAGTGCAACAAGCTCCAGATTATTTTCGTCGCGCACGTAATCCAAGCAGGAAGCCAGCTAGCTTCATGGTTGCCAGGTACACGGTTTTCCCGCGGAATTGGGCTTCTTTTTAGGTGCTGCCGTGGGTAGGTTTTTTTGGCCGTTGGGCTTGTTTTGTCAGTTGTTGTCACACAGACTTCGCAACCCTGACTAGCTTGGAAGATGGAAGCACACACGTTTACATTCAGCGGCTGGAAATATTCCCATTACTTTGGTTTTGTCGCGAGGAAAGATGACATGAACATCACTGTCAGATGTAGATTGGGCTAACAACAAACCCACAAATAGACCCAATAATAAACACACTATACACCTTACCAAAGTCAAACCAATGGATTTATTAACAGACAAACTAAATGGTTAAACAAACTCAAAACTCATTTAACTAAACACAACACAACACAAATTCCTGTCTGAGAGGCACGGCAGTCCCAGCTCCAAAAGCCTCTCCTCCTGAAGCCAGCAGTGGGCTTCTAAGCTCTGATGCCAGGTGCACCTCATTGTGCAATCAGTAGCTTCACCTGGGCTGGAGACAACAGAAGGGGAGGAGGGACAAACAGCACAGGTAACATACAGCCGTAACACCTCTGACATCTGATAGAGTTCTTTAATGACATATTTAGATTAGCAATAAACTGTGAAGCCTCAAGTTGAAACTCCTCTGAATAATTTAAGGCTAAAATGGCATTCCTCTGTTTTCATTCAAAGGGGTAGACTGTTAAATGAGTATCTCCTTTTTCTTCTTGAATGTCTCGACCTCATAATACTGAACTGTCTTCTTGAGCTTAAACAGTCTCTTGCACTCATGTGTAATGTACCACTCGGGTGTTCTGCTGTTAACTCTCCCTCAGGAGCTGTGTCATCAGCCAGAGGTTAACAAGTTTTTAAATATAACCGCTCCCCTGCCAGTAGGTCAGAACTCTCAGTGCATGGATGTGTGTATGCCGACTCTCCTGCTTCCCACGAGAGAGCATGGGTGGAGAAGATTTTGTCCGCACGGTTAGCACTTATTTACACGTCTATAAATAAAAACAGGCGCTTGTTTGAGCTCTCATTGTTTCCCCCTGTGATCCCTCTAAATCTCTCGAGTCTGTCTCTGGCTGTCTGATGCAATGAAATGGTTCTCTAGATGCCACGCGTTTATTTAAGTTAGAGATTTTCTTTAGTCATTGTAGGGTCTTGTAAGCAGATCTTGGTTATATGTTGATTTTTCATAGCTCAGGCTGTTCTGTCCTTTCTTAGGGATCTATCTATCATTTACGAAATATGCTGTTTTTTAATTCTCTGTTTTCTCTCCTACGTTCAGTTACAAATAAGTCCCACTTAAGTTACTGTTATTTTCTACCTGCAAATTATCTTTAGACCTGTAAAATGGATACAAATGTTAAAAAAAATGCCCTGTACGCCAAAGAGATTCAATTTATAATCTCACAAAAGACAAGAGAGCTAAAAATCCTCACATTGAAAGGCTGAAACCATGAAATATGTGGGGTTTTATGCCTGTCACTTATCATGTTTTAAGTCGAACAGACCTTTTAAATCACTGATTTTTACTTTCTTTGCTTTGTCCTCCTGTGCCAAAATGATAAGCCTCGTCTCAATTTAACCACACAAGATGTTACCTGTTATCATGGTAGTCCTATGGCAAGTCTAAGTTCATGTTTTATCTCTTAAAAATACTCCAGATGTGTGTGGTCCTAAGCTTTTTCTTTGCGTCTTACATTGACTGCTCATAATCAGATCAGTGGCACTTGTTAGAAACACGTTAGAAAGGGGAACACTGTCAGCCACAGTGTGAATGCTGAGCTTTAATCATCAGTAATCAGCGGGGGCAACAGCCTAGGGGGAACACGAAGTTGGCATGTGACTAAAAAGTCTCAAGACCAATATTAGAGGGTTAGAAAAACAAGGCATCTGCTGCATGGGAATATCCAGTTTTGACTAAATCCTGTACTTGGGAGTTAGCAATGAATCTGTGGGCTGACGGAACAAGAGGAGGAGAAGAAGGTAGGAGAATCTTCTTGGAGGTGGACTAAGCTGTCCTGCTGTTCTCCTCCTCCTCCTCCTCCTCTTCCTCCTGAGCAGATAATCCAGTAGTCTCTTTAGTCAGAGATAATTGGATCCTGTCCCGTCCAATGAGCTCTCTGCCAGAGTCCTGCCGTGTCTTGGTTCGCTGTTGTTGATCCCTTCTTTTGGCCCACGTGGATTAATGGCTTCATTCAAATTTTCTACTCTTGTAATCCTTTTGGGGGAAAAAAAACTATTCATGAGAGGAAAAGAGCTCCATAATGCATCTACAAGACTTTATTTGGGAGGGATTATTTTCTGATTCATTTGATAGGCTACAGTAGAGACTAGTGTGACTACAGAGAGAGAGAGAGAGCGGGAGGACATGTCAAACCAGGACATTGTGATGACATATCATGCTGCTTATTCTTCTTTCAGACTGCAGGCAGAAGTGTGCACACATTTACATTTTTTGGCCAACATGTGACTGAGATTTGGGTTTTTTCTGTAGCTGTGGGAAAAGATCACAAATCATGGATGGACATGGATCTGATCTTTTTTAATGCAGATATCGGCCACTGTCATTTAGAATTTAACTTTGATGTCCCTAGAGATGGCAGCATGATTTATAACGACCTCCAGTTAACCTCACTCGCTTGTTCGCGTAACAAGTGATCCGCGTGGAGGCTCGTTTCAAAAGAAATGTAGATAATAGTTTAATAAAATATCTTTAGACCTTCATTGTTTACATCAACAACGTGTATTTCTTTGCAACCTTTTGCTTGCTGAAAGCTTCTACGTGTGGACGTCTTTCAAAGCCATTACTTCATGTTATGAAAGTGTACATTTGAAAAAAATAGACGAGGAAAATAGGATGAACTGAGTTGGTAAGATGGGTATAAATATTTACAGACTGTACCCATTACATTATTTTTGTGAGCATCTGCAGTTCTTATGTTTCTGGATTTCCTGCATGTTTTTTTTGGTTGTTAGTTGCTTCTGCTTTTCTCCAAACATTCAACAGCTTGTTGGAGACTTAAGTGCATCCTTTCATCATGTTTGCTCCACTCGTCTTTCTCTCCACGTCTCTTTCTCTGAGCGCCTCAGGGACTCCAAACACGGCAATAGTCATGGTCAAGCAAAGAAAACACTGCTGCTTTTCATCCTCCTAATGTTTTTGTCTTTTGTTCTTTCTGTTTCAAGCTCCTCTTTTATGTTGAATCTAGACCCCCAATCCTTTTTTGAATTGATTTTATTTACATCTTAATTCCTTTTCAGCCTTCAGTCCTTTTTACTTTGTATTTCAGATTTTTTATTTATCTTTCCCAGTGGGGGCTTGACTTACTATTTCAACGTATTTCTCTTCGCCTCCAGTCCTTAACTTGTTTCATTCGTTTTTTAATATTCTCTGTGTTTTACTCTCTCTTCCTCTGTCAGGTGGTGACACCTCCTCTTCATCTACTGGCAGTGCTTCTCCGGTGCCCAACAGCTATGATTCCCTGGAAGGGGGCAACTTTCCTGGTATGTTTTGATCACAAGCATGTTGCTCTTCCTCTACATAACAGTGCGCTAGGCAGCACCTCTTGTCTTTATTTCACAAAGTTACAGCAATTTACATCACAAATGGTAATAATAATGGTGCACTGCAATGCAAAAAGGCGACCAAAGACATGTTGACTGGACAGCTGCAGAAACAGCTGGCTTTTCTGAATACCTCAAACAGGTTTCTCTTATATAACTTTTTTAAATCTTGGCTTTTAATTCCATCAAGCAAAAACATTAATGTGGGCAGTACCACATCATAGGGTAAGATTTCTAATAATATCTTTTTATAAGACTTTGGGGATGCAGAAGGGACTTTGCCCTTTCTAGGTACAGCACATCTCCACCCTGTGTTTAAGTTTGGCCCTTTCAGGTTGCCGTAGCTAGTCAGTGTGCAGCATTTAAGCAGTAGAGCAGCAGACCAGACCTGCATGACAAGTCAGCAGTTGGAAGTTTGTTTCCGCACAGTATAGGAAATGTCCTCCTTTCTTACAGCGCCTTTATTTGTGAGGCAACAATTTGATAGCCTGAACCTGGAAGACACTTTCTCTCATTTGAAGAAGTGTTTACCTCCCTGACAAATTCAACACCGACTTTCAGGGAGAGTAGAAGACTTTCTACAACTCCATATTTAAGATGTTTAGAATTGAGTGAAGTTTGTACGAGAAAGAAAATGTGTCCGTTTGAATTTCAGTGCAGCCATGATTATCGATAAATCCCTGCCCTATGTTCTCTCTAATCATGTAAAAGCACGATGTAAAACTCTAATTCTTAACTCTCCCTATTTCAGATTCCATGCCGCCTTCAAATGATATGACCAACCAGGCTGCGCCCTACGGTAGCTATGGCTACCCCAACATGCAGCCGGGCTATCATCAGGGACCAGCCTCCCACGCTGACTCCTCCCCCTCTCATGACCTGTACAGACAGTCGAGCTACCAGCAGTACTCCCAGGTGAGGGTACAGCTTGAGTCAAAGTGACCTTTTTGGTATCTTTGTTGTTGAAATTTCCGTTTCTGAAAGTGAAAAAACAGTTTTTTTACCAGCCTGACTGCAGGTCTCTGAATATCCTGTTCAAAAAAGTGTTGTTTCTCTATAAACAGCTGTTTCCTCCGTGCTAGAAAAAAACAGAAACATCCGAACTGAAGTCGAAGTCATTAAGAGTGAGACATCTAAAGCATTCTTCCAACAGTGAAATAATTTCTGCCCGTGCGTTGAATCGACTGATGAATAAACAAAGAATGAACCAGACAATGAATCCTTTCAGATCACATGTGTTTCACTCCGTAGCTTTACTGTTTTTGGTTAACTCTCACAGCATCATTTTCGAGCAACTAATTCTCAAGAAAAGTCTCAAAAAAGGGTTTTCGACACAGTAAGCAACAACATCACAAACATGGTGGAGCTGGTAGAGCTCAAGATCAGATTTACCCAAAGGCTTCTTCAGTTTTGATTGTATTTGGGTTGTAGTGGTACCAGAAAATGGATGCCTCTCTTGATACCATGTAAAAAATACATAGAGTCCTGGGTAAACAAATTAGGAAAATAGGGGGAAAATAGTTCTGGTTAATTTGAAGTACCCGATATTTGATATACATTCCTTAAATATACAGACCAAAAACAAGAATGACCTGATCCTAATAACCTCTAGCTTTATATGTACTATGCCTACAAAGAACTGAACTGTACAGAAATAAGAAAGTGTGAAAACCCTTTGCCCTGGGTTTCATGTTTCTCCATGTCTTCAGCTTGAGCTGTAGTTTGTTCCGCTGAAACATGCCAGCTTTCATTCAAACACATCTTTACATATAAGGACACATGAGAACACATTTTATAAGACGTTCTTCAGGACATTTGGTGTCAGCTAAATCATTCAATTTGAACTGATTTAAAAGTTGGTATATAAACTTTGTCCTTACGCTGATCTTATTCACAGCATGGCTGAAACTCTGGACCACAGTTTAAATGTCCGGCCTTTTTGGCAGCAGCTGTCTTGTTATAGCTGTGTTGTTGTACCTGTCCTGATTTATTTGAATACTAAACACTAGTTATGTCACTCTCTCCATCCTCTTCAGCCGTTTCCAAACCTGTCTCAGCTGTCTGCGGCTCTGGGGGGGCTGAGTGGGGTGCCAGAGCTGGAGATGGAGGCGCTGACGCCGATCAACCTCCTACAGGAGAGAAGCCTGCTGCCACCCAGACCCCTCGAAGCCCCAGAACCCAACCTCAGCCCTGACCTCAAGAAGGTCAACTGTAGTCCACAGTAAGTGCAGTCAGCATTTATTCACGCTACTTTACTACCTTACATTTTTTATTTTTCTAAGATATGAAAATGAGCAATACATGTGGAGAAAGTATGAAAGATGACAGAATTGATAACAAGATCCCTGTTATTTTAAGAGAGTTCTTTTATACCAGCCCTGAATGTCTCACACTGTCTTGGTCTTCTTTGCCCTCTCCCTCTCCTCATGTTTCCTTGCTCATCAGGACATTCAGGTGTACCCTGACCAGCATCCCACAGACCCAGACTCTACTCAACAAGGCCAGGCTCCCTCTGGGACTCCTCCTGCACCCCTTCAGAGACTTGCAGGTATGATCTGATGCCTAAACCCCCCTTAATGTCAACCATTGACTGTATATTAAAATTGAAAACGCACTTCCATCTCCCTGTTGTACAAAATTTAAGCCAAAGTACACCTGCAATGGCTGCTGACATATTGGGCTGGTGACTTAATTTGGAGCTAAGACATGCGTAGAAGGGAGCTGGTTGATGCCCCTTCTGATAACCAAAGCAGTCTGCTCTGCAGTCCACAGCAGAGCAGATTTTTTAGTCAAAGTTCAATGACTCTTGTCTTCTTGTCTGAATGTTTTCTCTTACCATCCATCCTCTTCTCTACTCTAATCCAGTTCAGAGCAGCATTTGTCAACAGAGCTGTCAATCATGAAGTTACATCGCTCTTTACCTCGTTCAAACAAAACTACTGAACACTTGACATAAATCAACATGATGATAACTATCACGCCAGACTCTGGGTTTGATACATTTGTATTTGACGTGTATTTACACTTTCCTGTTTGGCCCACATCCCACCTGTAAACATGGAGGAGGCGGGGTTTATGACCTTTACTGCAGTCAGTCAACAGGGGGAGCTTCAGATATTTTTGGCTTCCCTCCTAGGCTGCTGTCCATCTTAATATCAAGTCTACCTTTATGCATCTGAGTTCATTTGTCGTTATTATTATTTATTTTCTAAGAGTTTTGACACACTGTCATAAAACACATTAATCCCACTCAGCCACCACTTTAAATCCTCCCTCCTAGTTTTACCTTCTCCAAACAAACCTCTGGAGGTGATGATGTGTAAAAATAAATCCCAACTTGTGCCGAAAAAGGCTTTTTTACCCCCGCAGGTGACTCGAGAAGCAAATTGATTGAGCATTTTATCAGAGCTTTCACTTGTAACGTACTGAAACAGTTGCGAGTCTGTTGTTGTCGGCTCTTTGTGACAAGCAGCTCAAGTGATTAAAGGACTGTCAAGAGGAGGAGAGTCGTTGTGAGGGGCTAGACGATGCCTGAGTGTATTTATAAAAGTGTTAGCTGATGTGGTGTTAGAAGGTTTGAACTGATAGAGAACAGGGAACAAAAGGATTGGTTACAATGGAGAGAGGCCACATACATTTGACTTTGATTCATAATAATAACAATGATACATGTTGTTTATAAAGCGTTTCTCAGCTGTACCTGAACCTCTCCCCTTCTGTGTCTGCAGTACCGACTTTCAGCTTGATGGAGTTGCTCTGACATTATTCTTTGCCTTTTTTTCACCTCATGGAATAAAACAATAAACACAACAAATTCCACATGGTCACATTATCATTGTTGCAGCTACAGTGTCCCCCAGTAACTTTAACCCTGGTCAAAATGTGAATGGGTTATGGGCAAGTCTGTCACTTTACATCACAGTACAACAATGAAGGCGAAAGCATCTGCTACTGTAGGTACCAAGCTTGCTCAACTGTTGTAGCACAGAGCGAAAGAGCTGAGGCTTAGGAAGGGAAAGAGAGGAACACATGCTAATCAATCAGTCAATCAATCTTTATTTGTATAGTGCTAATTCATAACAAATTCTATCTCAAGACACTTTACAAAGAGCATGGTAAACACTTTCCTCATTGTTACATTACAGAGACCCAACGTTAATCCATCATGAGCACAGCACATGGTAAAGCAGAAGAAGTCCTTGAGAGCAGAGTCATAGAAACAGGAGACAATGACAGAAAACTGGGTCAAACAAAGACTAGAGTTTCAAGATGTGTTCACTCACATTCCCTGAGAGACAGAAACAAAGCTGCTCTTCAGTAATAAGCCGAGGAATGAGTAGAGGAATGTTTTGAAAAGGTCACAATTGGAAAACGGAGGCGAGGGGGTGCAAATTGGCTTGAGATGTTTGAAAATGCAGCTCCCAAGACAATTTTCTTCTTTCCCTCATTAACTCAATTTCTCTCTCCTTTTTCTCCTGCTCCCTCTGCAGCAGCTACCGGTGATCACGTCGAACACGATAGTGCGCTGTCGCTCATGTCGAACCTACATCAACCCGTTTGTCACCTTCCTGGACCAGCGCAGATGGAAGTGCAATCTCTGCTACCGAGTCAATGATGGTAAGAGTCCTACAATCTTAGGTTAAAAAAAGGGGATGTGCTTATTCAATCAATTCCACTTAGTTTTCACATGTCATACCTCTTCAAGGTTCAAGGCTAGTGTATTTAATGGGGTTGCAAAAAGTGCAAGCACTGTGAAATGAATCTGTCTTTATGAATGAATGAATAATTGAATATCAATCTGGGCTAATACAAGAAGGCAAATTAATAAAAATGTGGACACCGTAACCTGCACAACAAACTAGGACTCAGAACATGTCAAGATATATCGTAGTTTAAAAACCTGTTTCCTCTTCCTTGTTCAGTTCCAGATGAGTTCATGTACAACCCGGTCACCAGGTCATATGGCGAGCCCCACAAGAGACCAGAGGTCCAAAACGCCACAGTGGAGTTCATCGCCTCCTCAGATTATATGGTAAACTTTCTCCTCTGTTCCCTCATTTTCTGCTGGCTGATTGTTTGCCCACTAGAGGGCGGTCTTGTCTTGAGAAATGAATATATAATGACATGAGGTGACATAAAAACCGGAATTTTGTATGAAGGTGCAATAATTGATTCCTCTCTTGATACCAGGCCAAATTGAAATCTGAGAATTGGGATTATTGCTTCGAGTCTTCACTAATACTACGAGTTTGTCTCAGTGTTTTGGTGTAAAAAGATGAACACAAAAGTAGATTGAAGATGTAAGAGGTAAAAAAGAGATTCAACAACAGTTTTGACTGTTTGTATAATAGAATAAAATATATAAATCAAACGTGTACAAAAGGTGCAGTGAAGGAGCTGCACAGTTTTGCAGGTATGTGGATGATTAAAGGCAGAGTCAGCTTTTTCCTAAATGTTTACTCATTTATTTGGATCTTTATTAGCGACTACGAAAGAGTTGTACAATAAAATACCGTGTTTAAAAGTCTGAGGCAAAGAGAACAAAAAATGAAAACAAAAAACAATCTGACAAGCCTTATATTAGACCTTTAATAACAAGAAGTACGTTTTCAAATACAGCATCCACTTCATGGTGTCTTCAGTAATCTTGTGTGTGTGTTCTTTCTCTCGTGTGTTCAGTTGCGGCCCCCTCAGCCAGCAGCCTACCTGTTTGTTCTCGATGTGTCTCACAACGCTGTGGAATCCGGCTACCTGAAGTACTTCTGCGACTCTCTGCTGGACAACCTGGATAAGTGAGTGTTTATTTAAAACCACCTCAAACATACACGTGGCAGGTTCATAAGTTTGTCTCTTTAATAAACCGAAATCAGAACTGTTTACCATCTTTTTTAGTAATTATTAGGTTGATTTCTTTCTCTATTTTCTGTCATTGTTTTCTTCTCCACTTAAACCTGTTATGACAAAGGGTTGTTGTGTGTTTTCAGGTTGCCCGGAGATTCACGTACCAGGGTGGGCTTCGTCACCTTCGACAACACGATCCACTTCTACAACCTGCAGGAGGGTCTGTCCCAGCCGCAGATGCTGGTGGTGTCGGACATAGACGGTTCGTTCATTTACTTAATGCAGGCTTTAGTTCGATAATCAGGAGAGGGAATGTTATGGGGTTTTTTTGCTGAATAACTCACGGAAACAACAAAGCAAAAACCATTTTCAGGATTTATCCCTCTTCGAAGGATTTGTTATTTTTTATGATGTCTGTAGT
Organism: Tautogolabrus adspersus; assembly: GCA_020745685.1. NCBI lineage: Eukaryota > Metazoa > Chordata > Actinopteri > Labriformes > Labridae > Tautogolabrus > Tautogolabrus adspersus. The sequence continues at coordinate 29,399,114 of CM036540.1, read as the reverse complement.
TTAATGAGAACAACGTTAACATCTATATATAGCAACACTTTTATTCTGCAGGATAAGCAGATATGCTTTAATTTCTGCAGGTCCAAACCTGACTTGAGTTCCTTTCGCGTGTTTTAAATATTCTGGAAGTGTTATAAACATGTGTATAAATCTTCCTGCTCTTACCCAGATGTCTATTATTTGTATTTTTCAGACGTGTTCATACCGTCTCATGACAGTCTGATGGTGAACCTAAAGGAAAGCAGAGAGGTAAACAATATGTTTTGCTCCTCTTTCACATCACGTACGTCTTCACTGTTTTATTATTTCCTCAAATCACCATTTCTCTGAATTTCCCGCTCAGCTGGTGAAGGATCTGCTGACGTCGCTGCCGGCCATGTTCAGCCAGAGCAGAGAGACCCACAGCGCCCTCGGCCCGGCCTTACAAGCTGCATTCAAGCTCATGTCCCCAACAGGGGGCCGCGTCACCGTGTTTCAGACCCAGCTGCCGACGCTGGGTGCTGGCGCGCTGCAGTCGAGGGAAGACCCCAACCAGCGCTCAAGCAATAAGGTAAGAATGACAGTTTAGTGTTTTGGAAGCAGTTCTAAGGTGATGCTTCTTTTTCAGATGGAGACGTTTAAGTGTTTGTGCTTTATTTTCTTTTTTCTTCTTACATTTTTTATCAACTTTTACCAATTTAGGAGCCAGCTTTTCTTTTTTTTTAAGAACACACCCCAGTATTAAGAGGATTTATACATATAGTCCTGGCATCCTTAAGACTTTCTGTTTTATATTATATCCATGGTCTTTCTAAAGCTGTGTTTTTGTCATCTGAAATCGGTGATTTATTGATTTTGATCATCTGTGGTCTATTTTTGAACCGGGCTGTCCAAAAAATTAGAAATAAATCTAACTTCAACCAGATGTGCTTTCTTCTCAGGGAGCATGCTTTTCTGTGCTTTGGCTTCTGAGCTTTTTGGGCTGAAAATAAAAGAGCATCAACTTCTGACAGACCCGACAATTGATCTTTCCTTCAACAGCCAGCTTACAGAGCATGCTCTCAGTCTGCATCCCTACCATATCATGAATCATTTCCTTCAAGCTCAAGTAAAAGAAAAACACAGCCCACAGTGAGTATGCCAGTGGGAAAGTAATGTTCCCTAAACCTGTCTGATTTTGTTTTTGTTTTTGTTTCCCAGGGAGTTCAACACCTCGGCCCGGCCACAGACTTCTATAAGAAACTTGCACTGGACTGCTCAGGTCAACAGATCGGGGTGGATCTCTTCCTGCTCAGCTCTCAGTACACTGACCTTGCCTCAGTATGTAAGTACCTCTCAGCTGTACATCTCTTCTTTAGACATACTTGAGTCGAATGGCTTTTCATTTTCAGTTGATTTTTATTTATTGTTCTGATGTCGGTGACACTGTGATTTTACAGGTTTTATTGATTTCTCCTGTTTCATTTGCCTCGTTGTTTATGATTGATTTTCTGTTGGCTTGATTAATAGCCTTGTGTCACTCGTTGTATTTGTGTGAAGCACTTTCTAATGTTTTAAAAAGTCTTCTTCAAATTCTGGGTCTCAGTCCGTTACTGGGTTATTATCTGTCTTGTCACCTTTGTCAGTGACAGAAGAAAACCTGGACCGAAAAGAGCCTTTAAGATTCGTCTGAAAAATGTCAAGCTTTCTCATAAAAATAGGGTGACAGTCTGACACAGCATACATACAACATTATTTAAATGTTCTAATCTCGACCACCAGATTTGACTGATTGGTGGTGGCTCTGCCAGATGTTGTCTTTGTGCCACTTCCCATTTTGCTGGCTGAACTTCATCAGTGTAGTTGTGCAGACGTGCCTTGTGGTTTGCTTTATCTAAAACGCAGCACTGTTTTATTTCAACGTGAATATGATTTTGAAGTGTAATAGCTTGTGTGCCAACTAGCAAAGAGAGTCTCTCTGATCACCAGCAGAGCGTGGTCAGAAGCTTCATGGACACAAGGTGTGGAGAGCGATGCTGGAGATCAATCTGAAATGGTCAACTTGTATGGATAAAAAAAAGAGAACGCATAAATACTTGTCAACTATACAAGTTTACCAGGTTGACCTGCCCAGGTGTGGTCTATGTGTTGGAAACATTGACTCATTGTGCTGATTCCTGTCCTAACAGCTGTGGATCAAAGATAATATAAGCTGCTGTTCTTACGACATACTTTAAACTCTCATGAACTCTTTTCTTTTTAAGCCCACAGAAAGTGACTATTGAGTATTGATTTAAATTGAAGGAGATTACTGGTTGATTTGGAATTTTACTTCAGGGCTTTTCTGAGAGCATGACAGAAGAAGTTAAGAAAACCTCTAGGGAAGTCTTTGTTACTGTAGAAACTGTGTTAATGAACACTCTCCTTCTCTCCTCTCTCCTCTCCTTGTTCAGCTTGTATCTCCAAGTATTCAGCCGGCAGCATCTTTTATTACCCCTCCTTCCATTTCATCCACAACCCGGCTCAATTGGAGAAGTTCCAGAGAGATCTGGATCGATACCTCTCCAGGAAGATCGGATTTGAGGCAGTCATGAGGATACGATGCACTAAAGGTAAAAGGGTCACTGACGTCGGACGCACAAAGAAGCCCTGTGTTCAAACTGGAAACACACTTTCATAGCTTTTCTTCCATTTTTCAAACATTGATTTTGTCCCTCAGGTTTATCCATCCACACGTTTCACGGTAACTTCTTTGTGCGATCTACTGACCTGCTGTCCCTGGCCAATGTGAACCCAGACTCTGCCTTCGCTGTCCAGATGTCGATTGAAGACTCTCTGGCAGACTCGTCTCTGGCCTGCTTCCAGGCCGCTCTGCTCTACACGTCGAGTAAAGGTAGTAGAGCTAACAAGCACACCGACATAGATTACAGCAAGGCAGTCTGGATTAGTGAACAGAGGACATTGTTCACTGATACTCACAAGATACTTTTAAGTCAGAAACTTAAAATTAGCACTAAAGGAGGTTGTGGTTTTATTGGCTTCTTTTTAGCGTTTGAAGTGTTTTTTCTTTGAAACAGTATTCCTGAAAGTATAAACTCTTGAGCCAAATTTCTCATGAGAATTTTTTTAGCAGTATAATAATATGACTGTCTTTGGAGCTGAATTTAAGAGCATGAACGGCGTCAGCTGATCAAAATGACTTCAGGCATTTTTACAGACCTGCCTTCATGTATGACTCATTTTCTTTTTGTTCAATGATACAACCTTTTGTTGTAACTAAGGGATGTTCTTAGTGACTCATTTTCTTGTCGATTAAACAGAAATTTAGGCTCAGACTAGTTGACTAGTCTAAAGGGATGAGAACACTCAGAAAAGAGAACAAATCATTTCCTATGGTTTGCAGAGTCTGGCTAATGTTAGCAGTGCTAGCACCACCAGCCTTCAGTCCTCCTTGCAGGTTAATGTCCTGAAAGCTGTTTTGCATTGCTCCAGTCGAGTGGTCGTATGTCAGTTAACCCGTGCTGCTCCATCAAGATGCCATCAGTCCACTGTGCTGGTTCAGATCCAGGCAGTAGAGCGGGGAGAGAAGGCCCGCTAACCAAAACTACAGCCCCGTCAAGTGGCACAGCTACACACAACTTTTAACCTGCATGGGGTGCTGATGGCCTAGCAGATAGGTCATTCCTCAGGTGTGGAGGCTATAGTCCTGGGTTCAGCTTTACATGCAGCTCCTTTCCTGCATTTCATTCCCCACTCTTTCTTTCTTGGTTACCTATTGTATCCACTGTCCTGTCTAAATAAAGGACAAAGCCTCAAAAAATGTCTGGTGCAGACTAGCAAGGGTGACAACATTTCATCGTTAAGTCGATTAATCCTGCACATTACAAGCGACCAGCTGATTTGATAATAGTTTCACTTTTATTGGTCTCAGTTATTTTAATGGTGTGCTTGTACTTTCCTGTTTTTGTGTTTTTTCCTGATATATTTTTATTTGTATCTTTTAATTTCCATTATTCTCCATCTACCCGTGCAGGAAAAAGGAGAATCCGGGTCCACACTCTGTGTCTACCTGTGGTCAACCAGCTCAGTGACGTTTATGCAGGAGCTGATGTTCAGGCCATCACCTGTCTGCTAGCAAACATGGGTGAGTCGCTGGATGACCAAAGCTGACACAATTTCCTCTTGATTTAGTTTAGATTTATTGCATGCACAATCTTTCTTCGTTCTTAATAATCTTCTTTAGATCCATCTTTAACGTCATATGTTTTGTCAATTCTTTGTATTGCTCTTTGAATTGTATTTGATTTATTTAAAAGCATTTTATAAATACATTCGAGTGATACAGAGAAAAGCAGAGATGAATATAGAGAATTAGATTAGAAAAATTGTCTGTGCAATAGAAGCAATAACTGAAATTGAAGCTTATATTTGTCAAATCATAAAATAGCTTCTTGTCCTTGTGAGATGCAGGACTTTTCTGGCCTTTTCAGAGATGTCATACAATTCAGACCCGCTAGCCGTTCAACTCAAATCGTTTTCACCTTCATCTTTCAGCCATCGATCGGTCGATAACGTCCAGCCTGTCGGACGCTCGTGACGCGCTGGTGAACGCGGTTGTGGATTTCGTGAGCGCCTACAAGAGCAACGTGTCGAACCTGCAGCAGTCCGGCCTGGTCGTGCCTGCTGCCATGTGCCTCTTCCCCACATACATCCTCGCCCTGCTCAAACAGGTGTGGCTCATCGACGTGAATCACAGTGCATCATGCACACTTATAGGCGCACACATTCCACGTTAACACCCTGTAATCCTAAAATAGTTACACATCCTAAAAAAAAAGATTGCTTTTACATCATCATCACTCCCCCTCCCTTCCACTCCTGATTTTTTCCAACGACTGTATTCATCTATTCAGGACTTGTTCATTCATACATTCAGGGTGTGTCCACTTTTAGACACACACCTTCTGTCAGATAAATACCTGTATAGGTCTGGCCACATTTAAAAACGGTTTTCTCTCATTCAATGCTGCGTCTTGATTAGAGTTGATGCCTGTGTAAAGCACTTTGAACTGCCCGGTGTCTGAAAGGTGCTATTTCAATAAACTTGACTTGTCTTTTCTTACAGTTGAAAGTGATCACTGACATTTACTCCGTCTCAGTACATTACTTACATTATTATTTGGACCCGTAGGTACATTTGGTTGCAGGGAGAGTCACAAATACTTAATAAAACACAGACAGTACTTGCAATTAAGAGTTCTGTATTTCCTTCCAGAAAGCGCTGCGGACAGGCACCAGCACGCGACTGGATGAGCGGGTCTTTGCCATGTGTGAGTTCAAGACCCAGCCGCTGGAGCAGCTGATGAGAATAGTTCATCCTGATCTGTACCGGCTGGACAACATGTCTGACCAGGTAGGACCCGGACACGGACAAGACAGAGCAAACACAGTTTAGCCAAGGAGTGGGAGTGAAGAGTGTTATATCTGAAGCTCAAATTGTGCGCTGTTAAACAAGTCAAAGTGCTACTTTACTGTTCATGAACAGAACATTTTACTATTTAGATGGAACTAAAATAAATGGAATAAACTTGAGTTTTCTATTTCTCATCCACTCAAATATTTGTGTCACCTGCAGGGGGTGCTCCATCTGAACGACGCAGTGGTTCCCCAGCCTCACCTGCTCCACCTGTCAGCTGAGAGTATAAGCAGAGATGGAGCTTTCCTTCTGGACTGTGGCTACGTAAGCATTCACTTTTTTATTCGTAACACTCTCAGAATAGAGTTGAAGTTTACCTCTCCTCACAGAGAAGCATGGGGACGCAGAAGGCCTAGTGGTTAGGTTGCACCCCATGTATGGAAGCTATAGTCCTCCAAGCCGGTGGCCTGGGTTCAAGTCCGACCTGTGGCTCCTTTCCTGCATGTTATTCCCCACGCTCTCTCCTAATTTCCTACTATACCCTCTGTCCTATCAAATAAAGGCGAAAAGCCCCCAAAAATCTTTGTAAAATAAATAAATACTGTAAACTCAGACTGACATTGTTTTTGTTTTTTATCTGTGCAGGTGTTTTACTTGTGGATTGGCAAATGCTGCAACGAGATGTTTATACGAGATGTTCTGGGCTGCCCCAACTACGCCTCCATACCCCCCAACATGGTCAGCATGGTCTTTTTTTTTCTTAAGGGAACCTAGGTGCTCCCCTAGTACATAGTAAAAGGAAATAGGGAAATGTCTGTATTGTTTTTTCCATTAATGTAGAAACACCTACGCCCAGTTTTTGCTGAATGATGCAATGCAGTATTGTACATTATTTCCTCTGAAAGTGACTCACAGATCCAGTAAAAACAGGGCTGCTTTTTTCTCAGTACATATATATATATATATATATATATATATATATAAAAAAAACACATACAGCAGAACAGATTTTGCTGGTGTGGCCTTTCTGCATTTTTCACAACCCATGCAGTTACCTAGAAAGCTCTGTCATTACCACAGTGTGGGCGCGATGGTGACATCCAGAACAAACAGCAGCCGTCAGCACTTGTTTATATTGCTTGTATTGTATTCTTCTAGAAAGGGGTCGATGCGACCCAGAGCCACCTACCAACCCGACACACCACACAGGCATATTTGTGTTGACCACACTGTGTGGGCGAGATGTGGATCTGCATTATCTGGAACATACAGCCGTGAAAAACAATGTTGTTGATGTTTGTCTTCCTCTCTGTGAATCCAGAGTCACATTCCTGAGCTGGAGACTCCTCTGTCTGAGAGAGTACGAGCGCTCCTCGACTGGCTGCAGGACAACCGAGCGTTCAGCTCCATGATACACGTCATCAAGTAAGCACTGCCGCACATCTGGATCCACATCTGACTTTTAATCACACTCTCTGGCTCCAATGTGATGCAGATGTCCTCTGACGTCCACATGTCACACATGGTTAGGGAGAGTCTTTGAGAGTCGAGTGATTATTTTAAGAGGTTTGAAATTTGGTGAGATGCCTTAACAGTGACCTAAAATCACCCTAACATCAAGAAGAGTTTCAGTTCCTCCACCACTCACGCCAAAAAATTGGGAGGGTCCCGGTCCATAAAGCCCCCTTGTCTGACCATTTTTTTTTAATTTTAGTCCACTAGAAAGGAGTCAAAATGTTCTCCTGTACAAATGTCAAATGTTTGACGTTAATGTGTCTGAAAGAGGCGATTATCAATCCAGTTGTTGATTAATTAAATATCAACATGCTTAACAATTGATCAACGTAGCGTTGTAGCTTTGCAACTGGCTCATCCTTATTAAGGGGGGAGGGTATGTGGTTTATTCAAAAGTACGGTATATTTGATGTGGTAATAGTCCCATCTGTGGTCACCTTGGTCTGCCATTGTGTCGTGACATCTGTGAAAGAGACAAATTCACCTCACGAATGATTCACTGAGGACTGCACAGAAACAGGGTGTGGCCAGTTTCATGTCAGGGTGGAATCTGAGGTTGACAGAAAAATATTTTCAGTGTAAACACATAGTAAGCGGTGAGGTCATTGATTGACAGCGGTGGTAAAGACTTCCACAGGGAGCTCATTGTTTCTGCTTCCTGTCTCCCCTCGTCTGTGGCGCTGCATTGTTACTCCACGGCGTGTTTACATCAGCGTTGTTGTGGAGGACAGCTGATGTCAGTGCAAATGGACGGAGAGGCAGCTGAATGGATGATTTGAATAACTGACAGATGAGAAATGGACGCGTTTAGTTGAAATAGATTTCTGCTGGCAGTCGTGCAAGAAGTGTCAAATGTAACGTTAAAAATGAGTCAGGAGGTTTGTCAAGCATGCTTAACATTCAGAGCTAGACACTGATGAGGTTACTAAAGGTCAACAATAAACTTTTTGTTGAACTGACAACCACAATATATTTTGTTAGAGCTACACCTCAGAGAAATATTCATGATCAACTAATGAGATGACAACGAAATGTAGTAAATGTAGCTTCAAACCAGAAGTCCTAAAAAAGCCAGAAAGTGCTGAGTGAAGTTTAAGGTAAATATGAAGTGTAATCTAGCTCAACCTATAAAGTAAGTTGTTTTGTCCGGTGAAGCTGAAATCAGCAACTTTTAGCTTAAATTACTAAAAACATTGATGTTACAAAAGTTTCCTGTTCATCTTCTTTAAGTCATCGAATGTTTCCTACCTGGTACGTCCAAACTGATAGCAGGCAACACGTCCCTACTGTATATCTAGACGTCTGCAGTGGATGTTTGTGGAGTGAACGCTGTGAAACTGTCACAGTTTGCCTTGTTTTAGGCTTTTAACCTACTTTATAAGATTTAAGAACATGATTATACTTTAGAAAGTAATTAAAAAGAAGTTTGGATTCAAACCCCTGGTCTCCTGACTGACAGGGCAGAGTGAGATCAACAAATACAAATGTGGAAATTAGGCTTTTTAAGAACATCCATACTCATCTATATGAGGAAATAAGGATGACATGGTTGTTGTAGTTTTTGTGTCCACTTTTCAGAGTGGATACCAATCAAGCAAACACTGACATCAAATATCTGTATAGAAGTACTTGTGTTAACTTCACTTTCAATAAGGAATCTCCTCATCTCAGTCAGAAGGTTGCTAACTCTTTAATTCAGTCAGAGACCTTGACTTCTTGTGTTTGTCTCTTTTAAAATGTAGATTCCAATAGTTCAGATATGTCCTAAAAAGCAGGTCTTTCTATCCCTCTAACCTTTCTGTCTTTTTTTTCTTTTTTTCCTTGAAGGGACGATGCTTCATCTAAAGCCACTTTCTTTCAGCACATGGTGGAGGATCGATCTGAGTCGGCTTCTTCTTACCATGAATTCCTGCAGCAAGTTCAGCAGCAGATGTCCAAGTAGGCTCTGATCACACAGAGACAAACTTTGAGTCTTCAAACCAGAGCGAGAAAAAGGATTTCAGTTTCATAGAGTCAAAACAAGCGTTAGCTAATGGACATCAAAACATCGCTCCTGTCAGTCTGGTGTTATCGAGGAGGGTTTCCTCCTCACTGTGACAAATCCACTCATCGGTCAGCCGGGGTTAGATCATCAGAAGGATCAGATGTAGAAAAGAATTATAGAAATACATAAATGAAGAATGAAGGAAACAAAAAAGCTCCTCCAGCCTCTCGTTACATCATCGCTCCTGAGAAAAGTAGGAGGGGGAAAGTCGAGCCAAGAAGATGCCACTTCAGCACGTGTTAGTTTTTCTTTTCGTGAGCCTCACATGTAGCTAGTGCCGTCATTTTTTTTTATTATTGTTATTTTCTAATTTATTCCCTTCTTTATGCTCCTTGAGTTTTATTTGAAGGCTCTTTTGAATACACTGGAGAACAGAAACAAGCATTCCTGCTGTTGTTTTTCGGCATGTGCTTTGAAGTCGCATGCCACTGTTTTGTTTGCCACTAGTCTGAGGGAAGATGAAAACCACCAACCAGTCTGTGTAACGGGATCCTAACTCGACAGTGTTTGGATGTTTTAAACCCCCCCCCCACCCCCACCCCCCTCCTTGTGTTGGCTCCCTCTTTTCTCCTCTGCGTCGTCAACTCCTTATTTGTCAAAACTTCAAACCCCCTTCGCTCCCAAACTGTCAAAAATCTTCTTGTCATTTGTTTTCTTTTTCTCCAGGCGCTAACTGAAGTTGCTTTCCACTTTGTAACTATTGAAAAGAATCTTTTATGTGCGATAATTTATGAACCAGCTTATTAAATAAAAACAAAAAACCGATCTCTGCTTGTTTCATGTCATGGAGCCTTCAGTGACATTTAAGATAACCCTGATTAGTCCCTGAGTTTCACAAAGCTTTGCTGCTTCTCCGCCTTCATCTTTGAACCGGGCTGATGTAATGTCCCCTGCTCTGATACGCCTTGTTACTTTTCAGAACAACAAATTGCTTTCATGTTTACATCATCAGTCACTCCTTACACACAAGATATCAATGGAGCTTATGATAGATACATGCATTTTATTCAATACAACACAGAGTGAATTAAAGTAGCGAAATACTGTTGCTGAAAAGGGGCCCCCAGTTTGGCCTACAGGTTGCTCTGCTTTTTGCTGACTGTTGGAAGATCACATCCATCCATTACCACTATACCACTTGTCCCGTCGGCAGCAGGGGGGCCAGAGCTGATCCCAGCTTTCATTGGACGAGAGGCGGAGGTACACCCTGGACTTGTCGCCAGTCAATCATAGGGCTGACCTACAGAAACAAATAACCAGGCTCACTCACATTCACACCTACAGGTATTCTATATTCTCCAATGAACCTAACAAGCATGTCTTTGGACCTGAGGGAACCCACTAGACTCGACACAGAAAGGCCCAGTCCCATGGGGATTCGACCAGGAACCTTCTTGCATACAGTTGAATGAGGACATTTTTTTGTAATGTAATGTCGGCTATTTTTAGTAACGTGTAAGTAAAAGCAAAGGGATCCCTACAACTGGGATGCGTAACCGTAGTTTCAGGGGCCAAAATAATTGTGACTAAAGAACTCTTGAAAATCTGCATACGACTTGAAAACAGCCGGGGATGTCTTGGCTCAGGTCTTGTCAACAGCTCCCCTTGCTTCCTTTTGTCTGTCTGTGTGTTCTGCATCTTCACCGGTCGTAACAAGAGATTTGTCACAACAACTCTGCTAGAGTCTGTTAAATACATTTTTAGCAACAGCACTCTGGTCTATATATTCCAGCAGTCAAATGGGAATCATGTGTTTTGGCTGCAGCCTGAGCAGACAGACTATATCTCGATCTGTTTGGAAACGGTTCAGACTGAAGTCACAGTAATATTTTATGTGTCACATAGTTCATGTCTTCAGATGTGACTGTTTTCATGCCACCAAGAACATTTTTCCAGATCATCTCCAGTTTTTTTTTATCCTTTGTAGAGCAGGGATGGATGTGAAACAAAACTTGATCCCATGAGAAACTACAAATATGCATTGAAGCTTAAGTTGCACCATTTTATAAGTGGGAAAAACTGCAAACACTGTGACTCTTTAATTGATATAATTGGCGATCTTTCACATGCTTTTCCGTACTTACTCCAGTGGTTTCCAGACTTCACAGATCTACGCTGACCCGTGTATGTGAGCTGTTTGTCAAAGTGAGTCGAGGTGCTTTAAAAGGAGCTGTAAAATAGTCTGAAGCTAATCGCCTGTAGTAAACACACAAACAACAAGTGAACTGCTCTCTGCTCCATTTGCAAACATATCTGGCTCACATGTTCTGACTGCTGTTGTTCTCATGGAAAACTACACCCTCAAATATTTTCACCCGGTCACGCTTTCGATGCCAGCTCTACAGAAGAAAAACAGTTGCAAAAATGTCTCACATTCCCAGTTTTCGTTTTTAAAAAACATGCTGCAGTTTTGAAATATAGTATGCATGTTTGGAAATGACTGAATCCAGCTGGAAATGGGCGTCAGAAAGTCATTTTAGGCACTTCAGAGCTGCAGTATGTTGTGCTATTTACACTTTTTCTACTAATCTACAAGCAATTAGGCTGGTGATGCCAGATGTTGGTCGCTCACACACACTAACACGCGCTAAGACCGCAACAAATAAAGCTCAGAGGTTTCCCTTTCATTTCACTTTGACACTGTGGCAGCTCTCTTTCATGTGTCTCCCTCTCCCTCTCTCTCTCTCTCTCTCTCTCTCTCTCTCACCCAACAAACAACAAGTGGGTGCTGTTCTGTTCTGTCAGCTATATTTAAACTCCACTGTGACTGGTCCAACCCTTCACACACCCACTTCCAGCAGTCCAACACCCCCTTTAACCCCCCTCACCCACCTCAGACAAAAGTCTTGTCCAACTTTCCCTCTCACTACAGACCTTCTTTGATAGATTCAATAACATGACGTCACAGCTCCTTCATCCGGCTGTCCATTTTACTCTGCTATGATTTCTTATTTCGCTTTTAAATTTTTTCAATTCAAAAAATATTTCCTGAAAAAATAAGTCACCATTCAAGGTCAAAACCTTTGAAGACCTACCTTCAAGAAAGAATCACTTAAACCTCAGAGTACCAAGAGAGCCCAAGAAGATCATTGTGCCAAATTTGACGAAATTCTCACTCAAGATGTTTCTGAAATATAACCTTCACAAGAACAGGATGGAAGAACGCTCCAAGACAAAACAGGATGGCCCCAGCTACAACTTTTTCTGCTCCTAAAGCAAAAAAAAGGAGAAAAAACTTTAATAAAGCATCATAAAAAAGCTTAGTGGCTCCAGGTTTCTTCTTGCACAGTGTACACAAGGAGGTGTTGTATTAACTAGGACTAAAGACCAGCAACATCTGTATTCATTTGTAAACTAATGTCTACTTAGTGCGCCCTAAGTAGACTCTCAGTCTAGCTCGGGAACAATTCTCCATATTTAGAAAGAATACACAGGTATCATCATCAGAAAGAACAACAAACAAATAATTGTTTTAAACTGTATCTACACTGACTTGTGCACAGTGTTCAGTTCTGATTTAACACGACCGTCAGACGGTATGCATCCCTCCTCCCTTCCACGTCTTCCTTTCCTCCTTATCTTAAACAAGATTTTCAGACACGCATACGCAAGCTCCGGTCTCGTGCACTCTGAGGTTATCTTCCAGTGATACGCAGCTGGGCGGTCTGTGGGAGTCTCTAAGGGAGTCTGTTCTTGGCTTCACTCAAAAGCATTTTCTGTGTTCATCCTGTAAGCAAACAATGGGGTATTGTTGCACCGGATATACTTCAGATAGTGGCGGCTAGCAGTCACAATAAAGAGAGAACTTCTTTTAGTAGTTGGTGAGGGAAAATATTTGAGTCTGAGGCCAGATAAGGAGCTCGTGTGCCTTCTTTTTTTATTCCTGGGGTTCAGCAGACCTTGTTTTTCTGCAGTTTTTTTTTCACAGTAGAAGAAGCAGAAGGAGGTTCACTCAAATCTGTGGACGTTTCCAGAAGAGTCAATTAACTCGTAGTTCGATCATGACTTGAAGTTTCTGTGAGGAAAGACATGGCAAGGTTTTATAACCCCCGTCTGTCAGAGTGTCATTAATGTTTTCAGCTCTCATCGAGTCCTTTTATCACCGAGCAGCTTTGGGACAAACAAACACTTTTGTTTGTTCAGCTTGACGCAGCAACATGCAAACTCCCTCTGCTTCATGATCGAACCTTTCAACTGTCAGAAGGAAGAAACGGAACAAGTCCAGCTGGGTTTGTTTTGATGAGACGCTCCGGAGTCCTCAACTTGAACCACATGCAGAACGACTTCAGAGGGAGGGATGGTGCTGAGGCCTGAAAACAACCCAGACTCCAACAGTCTGTAAAAATGTCTGCAATTCCTGGAAAAACATTGTTTTCCAGTCATGTAGTGGGGCTCGAGTAAACCTTGCATTACAACCATTTCGATTGTGTTACATCAATGATCTTGATGGGATATAAATGCATTTTTCAGTAACTAATTTATACTACTTTCAGTAGTCCATGAGTAGAAGATTTATTCTAATGACAGTCCATCTAGTAATTCAGAAGATAAAGAGAAAAAGTTGACAACAATTTTGATTTAGATTTTTTCTGTGAGTCATTTTCAGTCCAGAAAGTCACTGAGGGTGATTCAGGAACTGGTTTCGAACATGTGTCTTGGCAAATACTTAAATCAATGACCGCTACAACCTTCTGCTCTGGATATACTCCATTTGTTTATGTTCTCAGGTTTCCAATAATCCACACAAACAATGGTCCAATAAAGAAAATCAAACCAAAATCAATGTTGTACTCTGACACAACAACCTGTTGACACGCTCAAAATCTGTTTGGATTTGCATTCACACTCGTGACTTTAATCACCTGGAGTCTTGGCCTTTTGCACACCATGCCAAGGCTTCACATGTCGTCCATGTCAGGACTCCAAATACTTATCCTACTGTGTTACACCTTGTCTTATACAATGAAAATTACAATTTTGGCTCCAACAAACACAAAGTTTTACCTCATTTTAACTTGTGAAGCGGTTTAATTTGAGAAGAAAAGTGAACATACAAGCATGGATAAAAAGCAGGCTTTAAGTACACAACACTTTTTTTGGAGTTTAAAACTCCTCAATAAAAGAGGTGGCAGTTTTCTCTCTGTTGCACTGGACTGTTGTGTTTGGCCAGCAGAACCAGTGACTTTCAGACTCAACCCCTTCCCCAGAGAAGTCAGTAACTTTCTGAGGGCCCCCCGTGTTTGACATGGAAAATATAAATCCACCCAGTTACGTAAGAGATCCTGTCTTTATGCTGCTCAAAGCACAGCTCCTCTGAAGCTTTGTGCTTCCTCTGTAATGGTTGGATCCCCAAACCGACTCAGGAAGTTGTTTCCTGCTGTTGAGCCTTGGCTTCTCTTTCTGGCTTCTTGAAACGTCTTTAGCACTTCCTCTAAGAAGGCCAGCCTGAGACTCAGAGAAAAACAACCTGAAAACATCCAAAAAACACATCTCTCTAGCCTTGTTCACACTCGTGAAAAGTTCCTCAAGTTTTCAGGGTGAACTGCATGTGTAAACGCAAACAACCACATTTTCACTCAGACTCTATCCTGAGTTTCTCCTTCCAGTCGCCAAGTAGAATATCCACGTGAAGTCTGAGTTAGAACGCAGCAGGCTATAATCAGGAGAATTCACTGCGAGGGACTGAGTGAGAGGTTGTGGTGGTATTTATTCCCTATGATCGGTGCGCGATAATAGACAGTACGCGTGCGACCAGTGCGATCTCTGTGCAAGTAATGAAACTTCTGCATTCTGTTTTTCAGTTCGTCAGTACGTTCTTCTCTGCTTTTTTGTTGAAATTGTGAATGTGTTGAATTACACAGCATTAATATACAGGCAAATATTCTCCTTATAGTGTCATATAGTGGACTTTTCTGCTTCCTTGGCTACATCTGCGTCGTTCTCTTTGCATCATGTTTAGCCTCAGGACCCCCTGCCTACCTTCCCCTTCTACAGGGATTGTCTCCCGATATGAGGTGCATGTGTGAACAAAAAGATCAGGGCCAGTCCGCTCACAATTTTCTAGAAATGTTCAGGAATGGATATTTAAAACATGGCTTCTGACCTATATGGCTTTAACATGGCTCTTCTACTGCCGCTGTTAAGAGTTCCCATCCCAGCTGGGAAACCATGCTAAAAATAAGTCCACACATGGTGTTGTAATCTTGTGTGGGTTAAAAAAAACACATCAGATTGGTTGTACAAACATTACAACGCAAAGCTACTGAGGAGAAACGTGACCCAATCAATCTTCTGGCTGAAGAGCCCATAACACAAATATGCATAACTACCTGTCTTTTTTAATTCTGTCTCTCCTGTCTGGAAGGCTGAAAGTTGTGTTAATACACAGAATATATTATAGTCTCTGAAGGAGGAGCTGCTGGATCTTCTTGTAGAAAGTAGCCAGATGAGTACAATAAGGCGTCTAATCTCACAGTACATGTGGTCACTGTAGGAAATGTCCAGCTAATGCAGACCCAGCACATACTGGAGCAAATACAAATCCCACTTGGATTGGGAATGTGACAGGCGTGTTGGTTAAAGGTGCACTATGTAGATTTGGTAGTGAAATTTGAAAGTTGGAGGAGTGAAAAAATTCTATGCTACCTTTTCTGAACTCAATACACAAACTTTACTCAAAGAAAAAATGGGTCCCTGAACACTGTTTGGAGCTAAAAAGCGACCAGGAGAGTTACGGTTGAACTATTGCGGAACCGCTATCATAACTTCTGGCGTATCGCATTTTATCTTCAAACAGTGTTCCAGGGACCACATTTTCCTCTGAGGACAGTTTGTGTTTATAGAGTTATGAAAATATACCACAGAATCTGTCCGCTTCTCCAACTTTCACATTTCTCTACCAAAACTACGTAGTGCACCTTTAAGAGGAAACAAATCTGACTGGTATGGTCCCACTGGTTCGCCCAATGTAATCAATATTTGACCTGCTGCTCTGTATAAATATCAGTCCCCAAGAGTAAAAGTTAAAGCTTTAAATGTCCTTCTCCAATAAACTGGCTTAATATGCACTTCATTTTGACTGATGTGCAGAAAATTACCATGGCTACCACTCCAATGGTTTTCTCTCTATTGAAAGTACAAACACATCCTTTTCAATATATGCATGCCATTGTTGGTGTTGGTGTATAATGGCCTTTTGATCTTTGGTTTGTGTATTTTGCCCCGTACTTCACCTTTCCTGTCAAGGAACAATAAACATGTGACGCACTCCTCAAACCGTTGGATTTTAACCCCACCTTGAAGTTTGATTGTTAAAACTATTTGAGCCATTAGAACTCATCACTAAGTCAAAAAAAACCTTCATGAGTAATACAATCCTGCTTCCTTGTATCATTAACAACTGTGCCATGTTTAGGCCCCTGATAAGCTTTTACACATTTCCTGGCCTAGTTTTTCTCCAGCACAAACGGACGGCTAAGATACTCGAGCGTTTTTACCACCAACTGTACAACGATTCCCAGCTCCCCTTTTCCAGATGTTCGTGTCATGATATGATAATGCTCCCAGAAGGGCTCCTATGGTGTGGGTCTGTGATAAAAATAAATGTTTAAATTTATTGCGCTTGAGATTGTTTACTTGTTTTTAGTCTTTTGGTTTTGGTTTCTCCTGGTTCTGAATTCCAGTGTATATATTTGAATCTGAAAAGAAAAAGTTTTAGTCCTTTTTTCTTAGATTTCATTCATCCACAAGAGTCTTTGCCGCCAATATCCTCCAGACTGCACATGTCAGTCTCTTTCAGCAGTCTATTGTAGGCCCTTAATAAAGCAGCAGCCTTGTTTCCGCCTCTCCCAGGTCAATGTGAATTAGAATCTTTATTGCCAGATGTTTTTGTTTGAAGAAGGAGTGGGTGGGCAGCTGGGAGCTCAGCCTTATGTAACGGCCATGTGCCGACCTCGAACCCCGGCCAGTAATGAATTCTGTCTTCCAGGCGTTTGTTTCTGACTCGCGGCCTCTCTTTAATGAAAACAAGCCTCTGTGAATTACGAGGGTTAAACGGTAAAAATGGAGGACGCGGCTGGTGAGACGACCAGAAATGTGTTTTCTCAGTTTCCCACAGGAGCCACAGTTTTATTAATAGTAACCTCCTGTGCATATCTGATTCTCCATGGATTTACTGTCTCATGAGGAGGATCAGGCTCCTTTTCTGAACACTAAACCTCAGTGTTTGTCTTGGATTTCCTCTCCTCTCAGTGGTTAGGACACTGCTTAAACATCCCCCTGTACTCTGTGGCCTTATTTTGTCAAAGAGAACAATTCAGATGATTAACTGTACAGATGTTTTTGCCAAAACAGATTTCCAAAACTTTAACAATGAAACACTTTTAACTCCTCATAATATCCTCAGCACTGTTGTGCACGTTTGCATTTATTTCAAAGCAAAGTGGCACAAGCATGGCTTCCCTGCTCTCCTGAAATAAGATGTATACAGTCTCAGAGGATAATTTAAGTAATTATAGTCTTTTTGTTTGTTTTATAATTTTTCCACTAAATTAAACAAGTGCTGACATCAATAGTATACAATTAGTGGGCAACAGTAGTAGTTATTTGATCTTTGTTTTTCTGGTGATTAATATACATTTTTTATTGGTCGATCTACTCTAAGGTGTTGCAGACTTGCTTAAACCGTTTTCACACATGCTCTCTTGAAAATTTCTGGTACATTTCAGGCAGCCCCTGAAATCTTCCTGAGTTGGTTGTTCCCACATGCATCTTACAGGGGGAGACTTTCACTGTTGGATGGGCGTGAGGGTCGGCAAACAAAGGGACAGAGTCAAACGCAGAAGAACAGACGAGAACAAACAGGTGAGCAGAAATATAATGAAGTTCATTAGTTGCACAGAGATCCCACCAGATGCGTGCTGGTATCAGGATACAAATGTCATCCCCCCCTCCTACTTCAGAGCTTTGAGAAAAGTAAGACAAGACCTTTTCTTGCAGGATCATACACAGGTACATTTTCTTGACTTTAGCTAATGTACTTACAGTATGAGTGTACTTACATCATGATCTCAGCCTGTGACTCAGCAGTCACAGCTGGATAAGTGACTGAGCATCTGCATTCATGTCACTCTGTCTGTGAGAAATCGGAAGAGCTTGTGACGTGATAAGCGTTCGTGACGAGACTTTGACACTTGTACCTGTAATTATGTGTAAAAACAACACTTTACTACATGCTTGTATGGTGCAATAATCCCCCTCTGCTGCAACCGTGTGAGGAGGTGATCCCATGTCTCGCTGCAGGAACGACACATTATGACTCAGACTCTGTCACGAGATTACCTCAGGGTGGTTTTATCTTCCCAACAGATTCACATCCTGAGGGCTGCTTTGATCCAGATCACCACACTCACAGTAAAGTCTTTTATGTTTTTGTACAAGGTTGGTACAACATGGCTAAAGTTGGTCTTATGAGCGCCTCAAAAAACTCCCAAACGATTGGTGAACTGTCTCTTCTTTGGACAGATTATAATCGCCAAAAAAACAGTGTCCCATCTCTATTTTTACAAAATCTCTCTCTTGGAGAAAGGTCCAAAGACGTCATAGTCAAAACTAGTCAAACATAGTCAAAAGCCATATTTATGTTCTGTTCTGTCCAGTCTGCGTTTACTACATATGTCATTTCCCCCATCGACTAGCTTTACTCACTTCACCTGTTAAGACGAAGCACGTACTGAATAGGTGGGACACAGCTGATGTCTCCAATGAACAGAAAATAGAGGAGACCTGAAAGAGAAGAAATCCAAAAAGAGATTACCCTTCAGGAGTTAAGTGTAGAAACGTGTAGAGTAGTAATAGAGAAAGATGCAGATAAAAAAGAACAAAACACACTCAAACTATCAAGTGTTTCTTATCTTCAACAGAGTGAGTGAAGAATGACTGTAGTAAAGACAGGACTGAGGGTTTCAGTCTTATCTGGACACTTTGTGAATGACAGTTCTTGCTCTAAACACGTCAGCCAGAAAGAGATTGTGTTCAAGAGATAGAGACGCCGGCAGATTCAAACAGAGACACTGTAGTTTCATAAGTTTGTGATGTAAGATCATATATTAGCTTTTTTTTTTAGCTCTAACTTTGTTAGTTGATGACATTTTTCTTTACTTTTAGAGTCTGACCATCAAGTTGAATTGGTCCCCGTCATTGCTGTCAATAATTTTGTCACTTCTTGTTATACATTAACGTAGCAGACTAAATATATTCTGTAAAGGAAAAGTTCAAAAGTTGTGTTTCTGGCAGGCTGATGTTGTCTTTAATTAATTTATTAATGAACACTGTTTGTTTATTCGTTTTCCCCCTGACATCTCGGCTATGACTTAATTATCTCACAACACAGAACTTATTCAATGAACCTGAACCCCCAAAATCCAAATGTATGATTGGCTATTTGGCTTATGAGAGGCGGGACTTAAGATAAAATCAACTATTCTGGCTGTTTTGAACAGGCATTATTTGCTCTTTCCATAAAAAAGACCAAATGCATGCAATTTTCTACGTATTTTAAATTGTGAATTTGCAAATTAATCTTTGTTTTTGAGTCCCTGAAGAATCAAGCTAAGAAGATTTATATATTTATTCAAGATAACATATCATTAGTGGGGATAGAAAGGGTAACAAAAAATTGAATTAATTTGCATGTATGTCCTCAAACTCCATGCCTCCCCTACATACGTCCGTGCCCCAGGTGAGCCACCCAAGTCAAAACAAAGTCTGGACAGGCCCCTGGCTGGCTCTGATAAAAACACGACTTGCTAAAGTTGAAATGTGACATGCAGAATCCCAACATGAGGATAGCTCATCTCGCTTGTCAGCACATCATTCCACTGGTGTGTGTGTCGTAGGTCCTTGTAATGAGTTCATGTTGGAGCATAATTACAGCCTGACACATTCAGAGAAGCATGACTCATTAAATGCTCTGATAAATTCACGGATGTTTCTCGAACATATCTCGAGGTTGTTGACCGTCAGGACGGAGAAACATGGCTCCAAGCTGATTATTCTATCATGTCCTACAGTGGATGGAAACACAGGGTCGTGACCTGTGATATTCTCGCTCTCATATCCAACATGGACTCTCAGACACTCAGTGTTATCACACTGTTTCTCTATTTCAGGCTCTTTTTAAATCCTGTTATTCCCCCACCTGCAGAACAAGGAAAACTACCGTCCTGTTCCCTGTGTCAGCGGTATATCAGATTTCTGTGTTTATTTATCACAACATTCAGAGTTTTTGGACAAAACATGAACCCTCTGTAGCTGGAGGAGGCAGAGCGTTGGAAAAATAAACCTCTCATGTTTGGTAAAAAGGGCTGAAATTCTTGTTTTTGTCATTTTTGGTTTAAGAGAAAGTGATGTAATATGTACACGAACAAAGCAGGTTTTCTGAGGTTGTTTTTCGAATCAAAATGTATTTTTTAAATGATTTATTGTACAAGTAATCCACATGATTAAATAATTAAATAAATAATAACATTGAAACGTATCCAACAGGAGCCTTAGGAAAAACCTTTGTACAGTTAAATGAATTGGTAATATCTTTATTGGTATTTTATTGATTTTTAATTTCTCAATTAAACATTAGTAAACCAATAAAATAATTTTAAATAGATTAGATATGCTTTTATTTGAGAGATAGATAGAGTCATAAAATGGGGGGGAGAGAGAGAGTGGAGAAGTGACATGCGGGAAAGGAGCAACAGGTTGGATTTGAACCCTGGCCACCTGCTTGGAGGACTATAGTCTCCGTACACGAGGCGCATACTAACCACTAGAAGATTTAGATGTTTAACCATATCCAGTGGCGATTCTAGAGTCTGGTGGGGCCCTAGGCAAAAATCAATTGGGCGCCCCTCCAACCAGCATACATCACCAACATGTCTGCCAGTGTCTCGACGCTTACTCGTCTTCCTCTTTTTTCTCTCCTATAGACGGATCATTCCTCTTCATTTTTCTTTGTTGACTTTCATGAACACTTTTTGGTTTTCACAGCACTGATGCATGCAACACTTAGAAGGACAATGAGAGTGAGTGCTGTCAGATGGTGCCCCCTTAGGGAGGTTTCCTACCGTCATTGCAAAATGTGCACGTTTATAGCCACTGCTTTGGTTTAAGCTTGTGAGCATGAAGGGGCCCCCCCTACTGGTCTGGGGCCCCAAGCAGTTGCCTGCCATGCCTGTTGACAAGCAGCGCCTCTGACCATATCACAAAGTGTCATAGTCAATCAATTTTATGAAAAGTCTGCAGTCAGTTTCTTACATTCCCACTTTCAGCTGACATAAAATCACATTTCATATTTTAGTATTAGATTCTTAAACGTGCACTGTAAAAAAAGAAGCAGCTTCCTGAGCTGCTCAGACTGAACTTTGGATCACTCAGATAGGATTCACCTTTCTTATCATTACAATACAACCTGGAGGATCTGCAGCGTCCAATCAGATGAGGCAGCAGCCGTGTGATAAATAGGATGTTTTACAGTGTGTTCCTCTGAACTGTAAAACGTGTTTGTTAGTCATAAACTGACAGCTTGTTATCAGCAGAGGCACCAGATGCTGTGATGTTATAGTCAGGGACTGTATGTAAAGGTTTTTTTCGCCTTTGCTTTTAAAGACTGCGAACATGTTTGTGAAGGCTTAGACAATGCTTGATAGAACCTTTCCGAACCATAACACTTTCTACATCGATTTGTTCTGAGGTTAAACTGGAAGTAGTGGTTGGAAAAAGCATCAGCTGGTATGATCTGTGTAAATTAACAGGTGCACCTTAAGTATACATTTAAGTCGGTGTTAAAAGTCCAACATCTCTTGCACCTTCTTCACCAACTTCGCTAGGGCTTCGTCCACGTTTATTTACAGTCCGTGCTTTAACCAAAGGCAGCCAATTCAGCTCAGCTTCAAGACCCTTTATACTCTCTTCTTCTCTGGTGTCCACTCTATTTGGTTTGTCTGTAAGCTCCAGGACTGCAGGCCTGTTATCAGATATCAACATCCGTCTTTTATTTTTACCCATAACACTTTGTATTTTGGGGTCATTTCCTCAAGTTGGCTCGAGTTACGTTTTCACTGCAAATAAATAACACTGCCATCCTGTTGAGAGGAGCAGTTTTGCTAATTCTTGGGGTTTTGTGTCATGTGAAATTAAGCAAGATCACTTTTTGGGAAGTTAAAGGGAAAAACTGCGGAGTAAAAAGTCTGCCTAAACGACAGAGCTTGCATGTCAAAGCTTACATCCTGAACAATATGACTGCATTAAAAGATAAATAAAACATCTGAAAAGGGTTGTCTTGTTTGGACTAGTTTAAGCTTAGAGATTTCTGTGTGGATTTGTGTAGGCGTGACATTATTTGCCACCAAAATCCAGGCAAGAGGAAATCACCCAGAAAGCTTTGCAGGCGATTAAGTTGAACTTTGAGTGAGAGTGACACATAATTATGGGTCTAATCACAACCTAAAGATAGCATCAAAAGGAGCTCAGTGTGGAAGCCATGGCAGCATTCATCAGGCTGTATTTACTGTGAAATCCAACAAAGCTTGGTCAGGATGTTTCCATTAGTGCAGAGTCACCACGACATTCGGATCCTATCTGATCAAAGGGTGAGTATTGTAAATAATCCACTCATTACAGCACGGCGCAAATTGCATAATGGCGTTCACCAGGGAGAAAAGCATTTCAAGGGTGGAGTGTGTATGAGAGAGCGAGGAGGTTTATTATTTTTAAAGGAGTATCTTATCTGCAAAGTCATGCTTGAACAGGTGCCTCCCATAGCTTTGTACTCTCCATTAGTCAGTCAACTATTCAGAAACGAGTGGATACGATTTAAGAACATAAAGAGAAACAGATTAGGCTCAGTGTAAGACTTTTCTTTCTTTCAGGCCTGGAGAAATGTTTAAAATAGAAGCAAATAAAAGTGATTTACACTTTTATGCAACACAGTCCTTATGGTGGATCTGATCAGCTATAACATCATGACCATCTGTGCAATCTAATGTAATCCAAAACAACAGCTCTACCATAAATTCTACTTTTACCGAGCTTTTTGTTGACATGGTCAGAAAGGTGATAATCCTGCTTTATAGTTAGTATTTAACTCTTAGAGAGCTGGTGGTGGTGTGTTGGAGTGCATTATATTGAAAGGTGTTCCTAACATTTTGCTCCCCTCATGTATAATAATGGATTGGGCAAGATATAAGGAACACCTTTCAATATAATGCACTCCAGTACACCTCACACTACGATGTTAATAATAAGAGATACTGCAGTGAGTTCATAGTCAACGCTGTATTCTTATGTTGCCTAATACACATACCAAAATATGGAAGTTGGTCTGGTAGCTGGAGAGGTGCCAGACCACTTCTTGAGCACTGCCGAGGTGCCCTTGAGCAAGGCACCGAACCCCCACCAGCTCAGGGGGCGCCTCCCATGGGGGCTGCCTCCGCACTCTGACATCTCTCCATTAATGCATGTCCACAGGTCGTGTTTGTGCATGTGTGTGATTCAGGCCTGTGTGTGTGAGAAGCATGTCTCAGTAACAGAGTGCGAACCAGAATTTCCCCCTTGGGGATTAATAAAGTATATAAAATAAAAAAATAAATAAAATAAAATATCAGTGCTCTCATCAGTTTGACGTTCTCTAGTGACCTGTATTCTATTTTAACACCCTTATTGTATCTTAGGAAGTATCACTAGCATTCCTTTAACTTTATTATATTGGTTACTTAGGAAAATTGGGAGAAATATATTCGATTTTGTGCCAAACCAAATGTAGGATTGATATCAACCTCGTGTTTTTATGCTAACTGTGGAGCTAAAGAGCGAGCAGGTGATTAGCTTAGCCAAACAGCTAGTTTGACTTTGTCTGGATTTTAACCAGGGCTGCAAACTCTCACGCATTGAGTGTAGAACTCACAAATTGACGCAAATCTCACGCATCGCATCGCTTTTCTCACACTGACTTGTTATTATTTGAGAGCACCGGGCTAAGATGGCACTTTTAATGCGCATGCCTGTGCAGCCAATCGCAATGATTTTGTGGTCGTCCACCTGGGAAAAGACAGAAGAAGAAAATAAAGGACTGCGGTTAATTGCTCCCACTCTGCAGCTCACTACAACTTATTTTCACGTAAACGATGGTTAAACATTGAGCAGGAAAGCATCTTCATCACTGAATAAATCTTTATCTCTTTGGGGCGTGTGTGTGTATGTCGCTCGTATTTTTAGTGGGTGTGATTGGGATGTCGGTCATACGAGGCCCTGGAAAACTCCAATCTTAGTTTGCAGCAACATTAAAGAGGTGGGGTTTTATGACATATACTGCAGCCAGCCAGCAGCTCTAAATATTTTAGCTTCACTTCTAGGCAGCCGTTTCTCTGTCCATCTTGATATACAGTCTATAGATATACAGGTTGTAATGTAATTGAAATTCAATGGTTCATCCAGAATGTGGATTATCTGAGGTTATTAACACTGATTGATGGGTAGCATCCATTTAAATACATTTTCCTTTAAAATAAAAAATAATAAACATATAAATCAAATTGTATCCAGAAAGTCCATAAAACACTTGATACTCCAACTTGGCAGTACTTGATGGCAGTAAAAAATAAAACTATAGCAAAGGCATTCATCCCAATAACCCCAACCCTGAGTTTTCAGTTTAACTTTTTGTCTTTACTTCATGTAGTCAAATAAAGTAGCCTATTTTTTATTGATTGTAAAGTTAGCCCATGATGTCTCTGTTTGTAGCTACAATACTTGAATGTATGCTTTGTATATCACTACAAGCAGATTTGTTCCAGAGTATTTTCTAGTCGGAACCAGTGCCAGTATGATTACCCTTTAATTCCCACATTGTGCCTTTAAGCGCGGGATGTTTGGAGGAGGGGTTTACTGATGGGAACGGCCTCGTGACGTTTCCTCTGTTGACAGTAGTAAAAGCTCCACACGCAAACACACTCTCTCACACACACACAGCATCTACTTTATTCACACACTCCCTCTAAGCTGCCAGAGAGCCTCCACCTCCGCTCTGCGCTTCTCCATCACCGCGTCTCTGCTCCGCGCGTCCTGTCCGGCTGTGCGCACTTCCACCCCTGCCCGATCCGGATCTCCAACCGGGGCTGAATTTGAACTGAAACACCCATTTGGATTTGACACAAGGATAAAGTAGGAAATATGTCTTGTAAAATCATGGAAGGTCTGAAGCTGTCGGACGAACAGGTCCAAGTGCTGGAGGAGAGTTTTAAAACCCACAGATATCCGGACGAGACATCGCTCATGTTGATCGCTGCGGAGTGCGGGCTGACAGAGGAGGAGACACTGGTGAGTAATGACACAAAAATCTCTTTAAATGTCTATGTGGGAGTAGAAATTGAAAGAAACTGACCCTTATTCCCTTTAGTTTTTACTAAATATTGTGTTGTAACAACTTTGCAGCCTGTTCAAAAAATAATTACATATTTATCATCCATGTGTCCGTAAAATAGTCTTAATGGATTGGAGACTTGTTCTTAGTGAACTGTATTTTGTAGTGAACTGTGATTTACAATGGAATTAAGTGAGTTTTTCGGGGTCATTTAAGCACTTAAAGTGGTCAGTCTTTTAGTTAATATTTGGGGATTTTTAATTCCTGAGATATTGTACCTCTTTAAGATAAAGGATCCCTTTTATATTTGTTCCATATTTGTTCTCACACTCAGTGAGTCTGTGTGCCATCTGTGCTTAATTGAGCACACGCCCATTTGACAAATGACATATTCCCTATTAATCATGACTGTAAAAATAGTTAAAATAGTCCTTAAAATTAAAAACATGCCTGTCAGTGTGTTAAATCATTGATTAATAGGACATCTTAAAAGTGCATTTTCATTGTTAATGGACAATACGATTATGCTCTGAGCAGTATGATCTTCAGCAATACGTAATATTTGTTTGATTCTTTCCATGTACTGACTTTCATTCGAGTAAAGCTAATTCTTATTAGTGGAGCACCTTGGAAAAATCTTGCTGAAAGAGTCGAAAGTGTACTGAACTACAATATTTAAGTAAATTTACTTAATAGACGAGGAAACTAACGGTGGAGACTTTATCACAAAAGGTGTCAAAGGAATTTGCAAATCATCACTGATGTTTGTTAGGTGACTTCTTCTAGGACATAAACAAGTAAATGTACACTTTGGTCTGCAGGAGAAGGGGATTCTAAAACCAAAACAAGACTTTAAATCTGTCAGTCCTGGTCCTCCTCCACTGACAGTGAAAAGACTCAAATGAGCCCAGTTCTAGAGTGATCCTGCACAGTCAATAAATCTTTGAAAGCGTCACGGTGTGATGAAATAATCCTCATTAAAGTGTAAACTCTGACCGCAGAGGCAGAGGAGTCGCATTGATCGTGACTGTAGCAGGTCCTGGGCGGTTTGTCCTCATGAAGTCACTTTAATTTAATGCTTTTTTAGCCCTGAGAAGAGCTGTTGTTCATTCTTACAAACACTGCAAAGAGTGACTTCATGTTTAAAAATTGGCCAAAAAGAGAGATCATCTGTCGATCATCTGTCGATCAAACAGTGAGGGCGAGACTGTGACGTCACATTTGTTGGTAGAGTTTGTAGCTGGTGATGTTGTCTCTGCTGCTGCTGGTGTTTGTGTTGCCTTAAACGTGGTTGGATGTGTTTTACCTGAGCTGCTGAAGAAAAAACTGAAAACACGAGGTGAAGTGTCACAATCAATATGCAGCAGGATCTGCTACTGAGTTTTAAGAAAACAAAACACAAAATGATTGATGAGTTTATTTATTTATGCCATACAGTAAGTTTATGCCAATAAAAGATGAAGGACCCAAAATCAGAGGTTTACAATTTATTTTCTCAACTAATTGCACAACCAACATACCTGATAGAAATTCTGTTGTCATTGCTGATACATTAAATCTCTAATTAAGTTCGATAGAAGTCAAAAATCCAAAATATGTCTTCACACAAAAGAGCGGCAGATATTACCAAGCTTTAAACAATTGGATGTTTCCCCCCCTTAATGACTAAAACAATTACTATGTATTACAATCTTCTCTCTATTAATTAATAGACAGATGGTTGCAGCCATAGAGCTTCTGAATGAACATATCGTTGTTCAAACCAAACCAGAAACACAACTTGTACTCCAGCAGGAAAGAGCCACCAGGCAGCAGTTGTGTAGCAAAGCCTAGTTAAGCCCATGGATATAGTCGTGAAGTGAAGCAGAAAAACTGCCAATTACATGAAACATCGCATTAGTACTTAGGTATTTAATCTCGAGCAGCCCCCTCTCCCACATGTAAACACTCCCACCATGCCGCTATCTGAGGAATGCCTTCGTCTTACTGTAAGGTCTGCAGCATCCGTCACATCAGGAGCCAGATGTGGAGCTTCAGAGCAGCGTTAATAACCGACATGTTGAGAGCGCTCTGAAGTTCTGCGGGCATCTCTGGAAGCATAAATCTTTATAAAAGCACTCAGAAAACTTCCGCCTACATCCTAAAAGACACCAAATGTCAGTTGGCATTCCTCTTTAGGATTTGGCAGGCAAACAACAAACCTATTTGCTTAGCTGTACTCACAAGAAGGTTAAACCCTACATGTAAATTCTGTCATTTGAGTTGACGTAACATCAGGTTCCTCTCATAGGCAAATTTCTGCTCCTGTTTGTGCTCATGGGGCGGACAGATGGGTTTACATTGGAGGAGAGAACGAGTTCTAACGTGGAAAATGTGTGTCCTTTTCATAATTAGCTCAACGTTTCAGCAGTTAATAGGCCATGAATGTCACGCACAAGCCTGTCGCTGGTTTTTCCACTTCTTGGACTCCACAAACCAGTTCCTCTAGATTTCTCAGAGCTGAAGTAACACAGGCATAAAACAAAAGTGCAGATCCTCAGGTGTAAACAAGTTTGTTACACAAAGTACTTGGTATTTTTAAGTGGAGGTGAGGCTTCTATTTACGCCTTGTTGATGCGAGTTGTGAAGAAAAATGGTATGGGCTGCGGCAGCGCTCACAGCTCAAAACAATCACTGTTGTCACACATGTTGGAGGGAAATAGTTGAAAACTGAAAACATACTTTGTGTTGCAGTCACTTGCATAACAAGTGAGTGAAAAACAAGCTGCTCTGTGTACTCAGCTGTTCTGATTTCAAGAAGAATCTTAAAACATGGACATGATTTTACATATTTTAAGATTTGAATAACTGAACAGTAAAAGGAGTTTTGGATTACTCCAAAAGATTGCTTTAGCTTGCAGACTTTAACAGTCGTGCTTTGGAGCAGATGTATTCAATTAAAGCATCGCCAGTTAAAAAAACGTGTTTTTTTTTCACCAACTCGGATTGATATTTTTCCTACATAGAGAATACCACCAGGGATAGACTTTTATTTAAGATAAGATGCTGTTTTTCAAAGCCACCAGACTTCATTCACAAAAACAGTCATTTTGCCTTGCATTACACAGACGTTTCTGATCTACCGCGGCCTAGATTTGACATTTACTTTATTATTGTTCTGCGACGACAGTGTTTAAAAAGCCAGCTCTGATTATACTCAACACTTTAACACAAAGAAAGTAGATGTTGAGGTAGACGAGCAACTACCACGATTAACAAGGTAGGATTCGTTGCGAGGGAACAAATTATCATGGCAAAATCTGAAAAAGACCAGCAGACCAGCATGACAAACAAACTGATTATTACTTTGATCTGTCCAGCTTAAAATGTCCGTTAACCTTCCAAAATGCCTCAAACCCTCGCGAGTGTTCATCCATGTGCAATCGCGAAAAAAGCATTTTTTCAGTTTTGAAGCTTTAAGGTATAATATGCAACTTTCAGAATAGATGTATAGTAGATGTCGTACTTTAGCATCAGTCTCTCAAACCAAAACAAAGCTGTCCCTTCAGCACACCACCATTTCTCCCCCCTCACTCCTCCCTCAGGGTTCTGACTGAGTGCAGCCGTTTCTAGGACCTATCTTCAGAAGAAACTATTCAAATGCTTTTACATATGTAATAGTTTTTGTCATGACATTGTATTATCTGTGTGCAATATTTCGAGTGTATAAAGCACTAAAAACCTTTTTAAAAATGATACTCACATTCCCATTGTACGCCACATGGGCCCTTCATGAAGGCTGTGGCGTACAGTATAGTCTCTGCTTAGAATAAACACACACGTATAAAACAGACATTGTTCCTGTGTTTTGTCCAGATAAAAACCTACATTCAACTTTCAGGATGTATCCCACTGCTGCAGCTCCTTTTTGAAAACCTTTGAATCTAATACAAGAAGAGACTTTGAAAGATACCCCCATCATTTTGCTAACTACCACTACAGTTAAGCCCCGTACGCAGCTTTGCTGAAAAAGCAAATGTGCTTCATTATTTTTCTCCATCTATAAAGTTTTACAATCCGCTTTTTGGCCTCCAGAGAAGGCTATGAAAATGTTTCTAAATCTAAAACTGCGCTGAGCTGCTTCCTAACTCCTCTTGCAGCATTAGTGACTGTTTCCATTCATTGTATACAAAGGCGGGAGAAGCCGGTCCAGGGTGAGGTAAAGGTCTGGCCGACCATCAAAAGACCTGCCTTCATTTCCAGCTGATGTGGATTTTTTTCTGCCTTTCTTTTTTTTTTCTTCCTGCTGCCCCTCCTTTCAAGTGTGTTGCTTTTCTTAACAAAGCTCTCATTGGAGGAGGTGTCACCACTCCCAGTTTCACATTAACAACATTTACAATGTGCTCCGGCCTCTGTGTATGCGGCATGTTTGAGCTCCTTTCATAGACCGTTTTATTTGTTTTCAAGGCTGCAAAGTCACTGACAGAAAGGTAAAGTCAAGTTTGAAAGACCTCGTTATGTAATCCGGTGCTAGTCAAAGGGAACAAATGACACAAGCACCATTGTATGGGTCAGCAGGATTATAAATCTTGCCACTTCTGCTCTGAAGTGGCATGTGTGTAATGCTTAAGAGACATTCAAAGATGTGATACACTCTGGAAAAGAACCAGGAACAAAAACAAGTAAAACAAGTATAAGACTACTCCTTCCATTCAAAACCTGATAGAGAAAAAAACATTTTTAAGACTAGACGTTTACAATCGTCTTCAGCTAAGAAATATCTGACTTTTCCCCTGATTTTTGTCCCAAATCCCAAAACACAAAGTGCAGCATGAGCAGCCAATTCTTGACTTGATTTAGTCTCTGCATATTTTTTTTTTGTTCAAACCCAGACGACTCCAAATGGAAATCTCATGTGTTTCCAGTATAAAATGTTGAAACCATCCGGGTGTATTTCTTGTGTTTTAAGGCCAGCGTTCCCAATCCCTCCCTGTCTCTCCTCAGCGTTATCGAGATGATGTCAGCATTGTTGTGAAACCTATGACAACATAAAAACAGCAATGCGACGGGTCACGGGTGTGTGTCAGGGCACTCAGCGCAGTCGTCATCTGGTCAGAGTTTCAGCGGTACAGTTGTTGGTGCAGCGTTCAGAGTGCAGACAGCTATTGCAGGGAACCGGATCGAGAGAAAAAAGGCCAATTTAGGGTCTGCATTCTCTGTTATAATTGGATGGAAACATTCTTCTTCTGTGGTTTCTTTAATACAACGTAGCCTCAGGGTCACTGTGTGAGTCAGTGACCACATTTACATGCACCGAGAAATGTGACCATAATGTGATTATAAAAGTCAGGAAGGAACAAAGCCGCAGTTAAGAACTCTCTTTGGATCATAGATTTCATGTTTGGGGCTTTTTGTGTTGATGATTTGACTACAGTTACAGAAAGATACTTCAGAACTAAATTTAAACAGCTGGTATGAAGATTTGTACAAGATCTCTATCTATCCATCCATCCATCCAGCCAGACAGCCAGCCAGACGGCCAGCAGAAACAATCATTAATTTCAGTAACTGAACAGCCTGAAGTCTTTAGCTGCAATATTAGACAACCCAACTCTGTTACAGAGCGCTGTGTTCGGTCCAAAGAATAGTAGTCAGTCCAGTTCAATTTTACGTGCGTAGCCCTATAACAGGCTTCACTATCGGTTTACCCTTCGAGGCTTCGCCAGAACTGAAGAAATAGCCCCTAAACGCGCCTCCTTTTGGTGTTTCGTGGTACTAAACAGCGTGCGCTGCAGGTGCAGCCAGTGCCCAGACACACACATACACATCCGTTAAATGAACGGTGTGTGTGTGTTCAACGTCGTCAAAGCTCATAACAGACAAAGAACCTGTTTCTGTAAATCACTGCAAACTTCTTTTATTTTGTGTACATGTTACTTGTGTTAATACAACTGTTAAGTGTATGCTTCGTTTTTTTTTCTACTACAATCCAACTTCCACCTTAACAGAAACATTTCCTGCAGGAAACACTGTTATGAAAACAGACTTCTGCAAACAAGCGAGCCAATTAATGACGTTAAAATGCTCAAATCACTGCAAAGCAAACTGTTAATACTGCTCACAGGTATTTAAGTTGCACAGTCTGGTACCATAGTTGTTTTCATGTATTGTGTGTCTTGCCTTGCATACTCACAAAAACTCGGCACAACAGTACGAGGTTAGTTTACAGTCAGAGACAATTGTTGTGTAGGTAAATATAACCAGTGGCCTGGGGATGAGGAAAGAATGACAAAGAATCTGGAGAGAGGACTTATTTGTACAAATCATTTTTGACAATACAAAAACTCCACCTGTGTAACTTCTCAGGAATATTCATGTCAGCCAGACGCATCACGTCATCACTCTCCTGTTTCAGTCCCTGGATCAGATTGTGCCAGCTGTTCTTCTTTATTCCAAACAAGAAAAACTGCTGCTACTCATTTTTAACACCTCCCTCTGTCTTTC
Organism: Tautogolabrus adspersus; assembly: GCA_020745685.1. Classification (NCBI taxonomy): domain Eukaryota; kingdom Metazoa; phylum Chordata; class Actinopteri; order Labriformes; family Labridae; genus Tautogolabrus; species Tautogolabrus adspersus. Next base: position 29,367,287 of record CM036540.1, on the reverse strand, counting down.
CCCCCTCAGAAATGGTTTAAGCTGCGAAACGCTCTGTGGAGGCAGTCGGAGGGTCTGCCAGCCGACCTGGGGAAGGTGTTCGACTGAAGAATCTGCTGGATCCCCCCTGACGCTCTGCCCTGACGTTGCTTTCTCTCTTGGACAAACTGGCCCTCCCGCCCCTTCCTCATGTGTGTCCAAATCTGTCTTTTTTTGTATCTATAAAGCTATTTTAACTTACTGTACGTAATGTGAAGGTGTTTGTGTGTTGTTGCCAATATAACCGCCATGTTTACAGAAATAAAGATAGAATTATTATGAGTTTAAATGACCTTGAGTGTTTTTTAAAGGTAGCCGTACATTCAGGCGGCTGAATTCAGTGAGGGAGCAGAGTTATACAATGGTTGTTGAAGTTTAAAAGGGGTGTGTGGGTGTGTTGGGGGGGTTTTGGGGACAGTGTGCTTTTGTTTTCAGGCTTTGTTTACATGTATGTCAGTCAGCAGGGAGCAGAGAGCTGGACGCCCGAGCTGCTCACGGGACATAAAAGATGTCAGGAAGCGCCGGGAGTACAATAGATGCTCCTGGAATCAGCTGGGGCTGTTCAGGGACAAATCTGGAACATTTCCACGATACAGGGTGGAGGGAGAGAGAGAGGAGGGTCGGACATGTGAGCCGGCTGAGCTGAATGGCATCATGGGCTAAACAAATGACAGGTGATGTCATGTCATTGTCCCGTGTCGCCCCTGTGACTGCTAAATGTAAAAAGGATTGTGATCTCAGCTAGTTCAAAAAGGCCTTGTTTTTTTGTTACCATCCAATAAAGACCTTAACGTCAATTAACTGACCTAACAAGCAGGTATAGCTTTTCATGTTATCCATCTGTTCTGTTGAGCTTTAATGTTATCCTTTGTTTTACATGGATGGATTCAAAAACGTTAGTTTGGTGTAATCAATCCCATCCATACAGTCCTGCCTCCCCATATACTCCCTAAAACACAAAATATGTACTAATCCGCCACTGAAAATAGTCCCCAACTAAGACGGTACTTTCTCCTGTCTATATAAAGTGACAGGCTGTTTCCGGTGACACTGTCTAATTTGCAATAATATATGTATTGGCAGGCAATGTTTCAGAACTGGACCTTGATGGACTCATTCCTCTCTTACACACCGACCTGTCTTATGAAACAGATTTGCAAATTCTAAGGAATTAAAACTACTTTTTTAAGTGTTAAGAAAGCAAATCATACCATGCTGGTTCCTGTTTTGTTTATGGATTTGACAGACTAAAACCAGCCTCATCTCTTTAGAAAGTGTCGGTGAAATCGGGCAATAATATCATATAAGTCACTTACTACAGACCACTGATTTGTTCTTTTTTAGCCTTTGCTTGTTTTTCTCACTTCCACCCAGAGTACTTTCAAACCAAACATAAAACTTATGGACAAACAGTATATTTGAACTCACATGATCCTTAAACTCGTATAAACACCAATAACACATGAATGAAGGTGACATAAAGAAGGGACCAACAAAAATAGATAAGACACCACTTTGTTCATCGGGCGTAACATCAGAAGGAAAAAAAGAAGGACGAGACGGGTGATTCTTAGATTAAGTGAGATGTGTGAAGACACACGTTGAACGTTATTTTCTTCACTAACAAATGAGGAAAGGTGGAGGAGGGGTACATGAGTACAGAAGTTTGGGATACTTTGACCACAATCTTCAACTATGTGGAATGAACTACTTAAAGTCCATTTAACCAAAAACAAGTTGTGAACTGTATGATTTAGACTTAGATTTTTGTTGTGGGGGAATGTAAACATTCGGAAAATCAGACTACCAGGCTGAAAAAGTTGAGCATGAGAGAGAACAGAGAGGGCCAGTTTCATTTTACAGGACAGAATAGAAATCCTGACCCCTCTGTTTGTGTTTGAGACTGAAGGAGGAGGAGGAAGAGAGGGAAAGAGAGAGAGAGAGGATGAAGTTTCCTGCCAAACAGCAGGGAGTGAAAACGCTCTGATTGTGGGAACCGTCTGCACAACGAGCTCGACAGAAACCGACACCAACAGGTAGTTCAAGCGCTCATAAAACACACGGCTGCCTTTTACAGGCTGCAGGGACACACTGTTTACACTGGCATCTATCTGACACACACACACACACACACACACACACACACGCTCTTATATTCATGTTTACCTCTGAATCCTTAATTTCACCGTCATTATTCTACTTCAAATCCCCTCTATGGAGAATGAACTTTGTCTAATGGATTATTCGGACGTACAAATCCTCATTAATAAAGAAAAACAGAACACACACACACACACACACACACACACACACGCACACAGTGGTGTCTGTTTCCTGAGCCGGGGGCGGTTTTCTCATGTTCAGCTTAAAAAACAGGCATATTTGTTTATAGTATGCACACAAAGCACACACTGTCTCTCAAGCTGAAAACACACATTATATACCAGACCCTGCTCATAAATCACTAATTTATCTCACAGTTTGGTTTACTTAACACCATAAATAATCGTAAACTGCCATATCACAGTGTACATGACAAATAGAGCTAGCTAAACTATTGAAATATTCATTTGTTGTGTGTCATTTCAGTTACAGGATTTAAGTTTCTCATGCAGTTCAGGTTTGGTTACACAACAAAAACCTACGTAACTGAAAATCAGAGTTAAAAAGAAACATGTATTTCGATTCGATCTGTTGAGCCAAAAACACCAAGCAGTCTTCTTTGTACACAGTTTTTTTTGTTATTGTAATAAACATACATGGTCCACTGTTTGTCTGCTTTCCAGAGCCGTTGTTAGACCTTAAAGCTCCTGTGATGAAGTTTTAACTGGTTATGAAACAGACTGAAATTATCACTGGTGCCATTTTATGACCTGCAAAAGCAAACAAGACCATCAGCAAAAACACTGAATATTTATGTATCATAACTTGAATGCCTGTAGGCTGTAACTGCTGCCACAGGGAGGTCGTCAGATGAAGGAATGTACAGCACGCTGCAGAAACAGCCTTTATTTACATTTTCCACTGCAGTGATTCACAGTGAGTGGTATTTTAGTTTAAAGTCAGATTTTTGTTTTCAGAAAACACTACTTACACATACATAGTGGACGGAAACTTTTGCGGTACAGCCCCTCCACGGGTGGAGGTCGCTGCTCTTAGAGAAGGACCTTAGACGTTCAAAATATGATTCAATGGACTCCTTAACACAGGCAGGATCCAATAACAATACACATCAGGTTTGGCAATTGATTAGGGTGCAAAGGACTAACATTTTAATGCACATTGCGTCTTCCTTAGAGTCAAACAGTCCAGGTACTGATTTGAGAAAGTTAAATACCCTCCTACTCAGAGAGCGCCATCTCTCATTGGTTGCTAAAAGATGGAGGTCAACCAATACTGTGACAGCACCCATGTAGCCCGCTAATAAAACCACCATCGGGTTTATTAGTTAACTGTTTGCTCAGCTTCCATTTTTTAGCCAACAATGAGAGATGACTCTTTATTATCTCCACCTGCTGCAGCTTCTCACACAGAGAACCAAAAGAAAATTTGCAGACGTCACTGCTGATCACCTTCGTGTGCAAACGGGTACAAACAATACCTGACATATAGACCCACAGATAGACCCACAATGCACTTCGGTCAACGCAAGCATTGTGGGTCACCTGACAAAGACTGATAGGAGGGTATTTAACTTTTTCAGATCTAAGGAAGACGAAATAGATGTTAAACAAGAAAACAGACTGTTAAATGGTCACCTAGTTGTTTTTATTTACGTAATAGGAACATCTGAAATAACATGTTTGGCTAAATATGTTTGAGATATTCAGCTGATAACTTGAACTGAAGTGGAAGAAACTTCAACTGACTGGTTGATTACAGCACTCACAAACGTGAAGCTAAAAGGTCAGAGGTAATAAAAACAACATCTATATCTATATATTATATTGGGTTAGTGATTGGTCATGAAGCCCTGATGGTGATGAATTGATCCTGCTCTTCTGAACTGATCATGCATGGCAGCAAAAAAGTGCCCCGTCTGTCTCTTTGTCCTCAAGTCACTCCAGTAAAAAGGAAGATCAGAGATGCTTTGTTTTTAGAGTGTGTGCAGAATTTGAATGGAGGCTGGTTTTGTGTGTTGCTAAGAGGACTCTGCAGAGCTGAGAGGAATCTGCCATTTAAAAGCTGCCAGGCTCCGTCTGCGTCACTTTCTGTAACCTGACTTCATGTTCCCCTGAAAGTGACAACTTTCTAATCGTCTCATCACCAATCGTTCACCACGACATCATAGTTTGACATTTTAGTTTCCCCTCACACACAGTCTTTCATCCTTGATTGGTTTATGTATTTCCTTCAAACATTGACTCTGTCTTAATTCATTTAGGATCACCAACAGCTGTAAAATGAGATTTTTAATGCTGTGCCAAGAATACACTGCTTTCAGCTTCTATAAAATAAATATGTTATGGCTTTTTCCGTTTCTTAAGACAGTAAAGCGAAAATGTTTGGCATATGGGCTTTTATTGTGACAGTTCAAGTAAACTCTTTCCTGCCATGGAGGCATTACGATCTGAGTTTCAAGTACAGAGATGAAAGGGATAAGAAAAAAAAGGTTGGAAATAAAGCTGAATGGTTTAAAATGCTTCACAAATGGGAGCAATAAATTGCATATTTTGGATTGCCGCTTGGGAAGCGTCTTCTGGTTTTAAATATTACAGAAACTGTTAGCTGCATACTAGCAGAGGAAAGACTTGTTTTTTTCTTACAATTAATGCTGTACCAGTTAGATCACATGGCCATTCTTAATCAGTTTCTTAGGCACACATGAGGTGGCTTTATCTGGATTCAACAGGATGTGCTGCATGATGAATTTGAATATTAAACCTGCGATGCACGCAGTGTTTACATGTGCTATTTATAACAAAAAGTTGAGAAAAAACAGGACACCGTCTGATGTTGTTTTAGCATCTAGCACTACTCCCTTAACCAAAAACTCACTGAGGATGTTTGAACATCAACACATTTCAAAGCTTTCAAAACATCCACATCTGGAGGAAACACGAGGGTTGCTGGCATTACTGTTAGACTGTTTATTTAAAGTAGGAATTATTTTAGAATATGCATTAAAAAATATCCATCACACGCCTTTTAATGCTAACTACCCTTAGAGTTTTTTCATTTCAAAAATGTGAAGTCTGCATAGTTCTGCTCACAAACAAACAATTTAAATCTGATTTAACTTTAACTTTAGACTTTATTGGGAATTTATTTTTCAGCAGCACCGTTACTGTTCAAACAGACAATTCCCACTAAGGAACAAAACATACACATAACACAGAGTATAACACAAACAAAAAAAAAAAACACCTGAGGCAACACTTCGGACAAACCCTGACATGCAGGTGGTCCTCTAAGGTGCTTTTAACAGAAATGTTGATCCCTGTAAGAAACCTTTGGATAAACTCTGACATCCAGCTTCTTTCCATCCCTTCAGACAAATCGACCCTTTTAAGATTCTCATTTTTCACACATCTGTTTCTTTTGTTTCAGACCATTTACTCAGAGCGAACAAACCAGAGTAAAACCATATGGATGTTCTGGTTTTACCTCATTCCACACAGCACAAATGGTTGAGTTTTCTCTGTGCAGTCCAGTAGATGTATCACTCCAACTGGTTCTGGTTCAAAACCACAGCAGCAGCAGCAGCAGCAGACGGAGAGCTGCTGGTGCCAGCTTCTCACAGTTACAAGAGTATTTACCAGAGAGAGTTCCTGTAACTCCACCCTAACACGGTTGTTTGCAGAGTTAATTCACGCAAAGTAAAAGAGTAAATACAGATAAATGAATGTGAGTGTCAGTCAGATGTAAAGCAAGGTGTCAAAAAAGGACAGATCTTTAAATATTCCTGCCTGCATTGTGCTAAATATAATTAAATAAAGGTAGAGTGATTGTTTGTGACGTGCAGGAGCTTGGTAAGAGATTGTCTTGTTTTAACCTTTAACCACTTCCTGTGTTTAGCAGAAGGTGTGGGCTGAATGTGCACAACATCCTGAGTGATTGGTGGTGGTTGGCACACACCATGTGACATACCAGTGTAAACCCAGACAGCAGGGAGGTGTGGAACTTAACTGCTGAGTGCAAACAAGGTGACAAGACCTGAAAGTGACTGAGCTTCTTTACTGGTTTGTATAATTAACTGTCTACAGTAATAGCCTTAATTTGCATGTACAATAAACAACATCTGGATATCAGATATTATGATTGCATTCAAAAAGCTTCTGTGAGGAGTATTTATCTGGTTATGAAACTGAAATGGTAAATGATGCCCTTTTTATGACCTGCAAAAGCAAACAAGACCATCAGCACAAGACTGGCTGTTTCTATATTGTAATTTTATAACAAGTGTAATCACCGATGCTGGCTGTGTCAGACGCAGTCAGCTACAGCGCGCTCTAGAAGCAGCCTTTTGTACACATCAATTATTCTCAATAAGTTATACATTTCGACTGCTAATAGACAGCAGGATGAGATCTTTTCGGATAAAAAACTGCCAATGCATGTACGGGACAACATCAGCAAAGAAATATGAAGCACTGATTTGTTGACAGGGGGCGCCAAAATTGACAAAAACCAAAAGTTCCTCACAGGAGCTTTCTGAATGTTCACTGACCCGGTGGAAGAGGTTTCATGTATTAAAAAATATTTATATGGTTATAATCAATCATCTTCCTGTTGGTCTTTTTTATGCTTTTGTAGCTTAAATAGAGGCATCAGTATTCATTTTAGTCTGTTTCATAACCACCTAAAAAATGCTCACAGGAGGTTTTAAGGTAAAATTAAAGCATTGCAGATGAGAGATTCTCACGAGCATCATTACCTGTGTCACACTGGACTTCCTGCACAAAAACACCCTACCTCTGGGGAGGCATTTTTCCTTTAAAAAAGATTTCACAGATCAGCAAACATGTTTTTGCGTCGAGTTAAAGATTGTCTCCACATTTAAAAAAAGCGTTGCAAAGAATTCCACCCGAGGAAAACTTAATTGAGAGATGTATCACAGGTGAGGTAAATTGAGTTGAGCACGCAGTGGTATATTTTTATGCGCAATTTTTGCCTTTATTGGATAGGACAGCCGAAGAGAGACAGGAAATGTGGGCAGGAGAGAGTGGGGGATGACATGCGGCAAGGGGCCGAGGTCGGATTCAAACCCATGGCCGCTGCGACAAGGACTATAGCCTCTGTACATAGGGTGTGCAACATAACCGCTAGGCTATCCAGAGCTAGCATGCAGTGAAACTATGACAAAAGAGTTTCTCGTTTTTGGCCACAAATTGTGATGTAGAGCAGTGTTTAATAAATGCGTTCCTTATTCTGTTATAATTTATGCACACACTTTTTTATTTACAAACTCTGACTGTTTTGACTCGATATTTTTTCAGAGAAATGTTTGTTATGTTTGTCCTCATCTCCACACCTTTTCCTTTCTACCTTGAGGTCTCAGGTCACGATCGCAGCCGGCTAATCCCAGATTAGACTCCCAGCAGGCTGTGGGGTCAATCTTCTTTGATGTCTAGTCGAGTCGAGTCGAGTCGAGCCGGGCCAAAACCCTTCACCAGGATGCTGCCTGCAGTGCTTTAAGTGCTTTAAATCAAATTACAGTAGAGGACCAACCACCTCTAAACACATCGACAGTGTATATTCTTTCGTGTGAAATTCCAGCCCCGACAGAGTAAGTGGGATTACAGTGGATTTCACCCAGCAGCCTCTGTAAACTGAACTGTGGTCAGATTGTGGTCATGACCTCTGAAAAGTGAAAAGGGGAGCTTCTGAGAGGTTTCGGCTAAATGTCTCTCACTCAGACTGCACATGTGCTCACACAATAGCCCTTACATAACACTGTTTAAATATCCTAGGGTGAGAAAATGCTCATGGCCCAACACACACACACATCTGTCAAGAGGTTAGGAACAACACATGCACATTTCCAGCTCAGAGGAAAATCCTTTAATGTTTAAAAAACTTACCAGATAGAAATCAGTGATCTGATGCTGTATGTGTGTATGAGAGAGAGAGGGATGGGTCATACACACATGGTTGTGATAATGCAGAATCCAGCTCAAATGCAAATGGAAAAACCATGTGGATCACCGTATCAAACCGAGGCTCAGACACAGGCTGCAGATCTGATAAAGGAGATGTTTTTTATTCCTAACATTCTTCTTCTTAGATTTATAATCTTTCACAAACTCTAACATCACAATCCAAAAGTTTTATTTTAGGATTTATGTGCATGGTAATGGTATTAACAGACATCTGAACTGCAGGCTCTTCTTCACTCACCTTAACCCCTTTAACAATTCTTAAACTGTATTTGAAAAGTAAAAAAATATTTCACACATTTATAATCACGCAGCCTGGTTTTCTACAATGTTGTTACTTTATCATTTTAAAAGTAATTTAGGTACACTTCTCTGTTAGTGTTGTAATACTCAAAATCAGTCTTGATCTCCAAACCACTTTTTGAAGGTCTCGGAATCGAAAGCGTTTTTACTCGGTCTTGTCTGGGTCTCAGACTGGGTGGACTCCAGATTTTAAATCAAGACCAGTAAAGACCACCACTGACAGGCTATTTTTCCACGTCAACACTGTGATTAGAAAGAAAACTCCCCTTTCTAAAAGAACGAATAACTTCAATTCATTTGGATTTTTATCCCCCAGTTACGTCTGCAGCCTTCCCGGTGTTACGGTCTAAGTGAGTGACATGCCGTCTGCACACAAGTTGATGATTTTTCAGTGATATTAATGGTCTTGGTCTTGTCTCAGCCTCGCCCTGCCTTGGTCTTGGTCTTGACTCGATCTCTAAATGTCTTGGTCTTGTCTTGTCTTTGTCTCGGAGCTTTCTGGTCTCGGATATGTCTTGGTCTCAGTTACTGTGGTCTTGACTACAACACTATTCTCTATTATTATGTAGATCCCGTATCAAAATTCGGTTTGTCTTTCCTCATCTAGAATGACCTTCATTTTAAGGCGGTTTGCAGACATACAGGTGAGTGTAGGGATTCTATTTTTGTGAGTTCAGGGTGTTTGTTTTCTGTATTGCAAACAATGTAAGAATACACAAATTCTCTGAAGCAAACAAAAGATTTATTGTGATTTTTGTAAACAAAGCACCCAAAGAAGTTGAATGTCCAAATTGATCATTATTATCTTTTTAATAAAGGATCTAAATACAGTACCTTTTAACAACCTTAAGAAGCGCAGCTACAAAAAGGTACTGACAAGGTCAACACTGACTTGATAGTAATGTTGAGGGATGAAGCTCAGGCGGGAAGGATGTTTTTAGGGCTCCACACTGGTTCTCGTGGAGCGATGTAGTCTTTGGAAAGCTGTTTTGGTGTCGCCAGCATCTCAATTTGAGCACTTGCTGTGGCTTTCTTGGCTGCCCTCGATACCTGGTTTTAAAGGGAAAGTTAGCGATAACAGAGGCTTCAACAAGAAAACTCAAACTACTGACCCAAAAACTCATGTCTGAAAAGATGTTTAAAATGTGCTGCTGTTTGAGTATGTTTTTTTTTCATGATAACAATCGGTATTTGTCCATCCCAGTGTTGATTTTTTTTTTATAAACACAAAATGCTTGTATCCTAAAGAGAGCTCTTTGAAAAACGTGTAATCTGCTGATTAATGTCAAACATTTAGCCAGGCTTTGTTTGTGTCATATCAGTCGATGCTCTTACAGTCCAGATTGATTCCTCGGGGCGTCGGAGCTTGCTGCAGATGTTGCTCTCCTTCAGTCGGGGCAGTGAAAGCTGAGCGAGTCTCTGAGAGATATCAGCGTTCTTAGAAGCAAATGAAACCGTGGATTGAACACTCTGAAACACAAACAGAGACATATTCAGACTGTATAAACCTTTGTTGTTATCATCTTCAAGTACAGACAGATTAGAAATGGTCTGAGAAAGATCTAGATTAGTTATCATCAGCTGTGCTTTCAAACACACTTTTCAGAAAACTATACCACAGCAACGATCTTATTTCATTCACAAAATCCCATTTCATTATTGGAGAGAATTATTTACCTGAACATAAAGTAATGTTCAATAAAACACACAGTATGTAGTTTCTGCCATTAGGATCCTCTCAATCAGAACAATAACTAAAGACAACGTTTGATGTTGTCTGATGATGTGAAGACGTAAAAACCACCTTTGCAGATTAAGTTCACAGACAAGGTGATGTATGAAAGTTATTATTCTAAAGAAATTGCCAAAGATAAGTTTGGCTAACATGAACATTGTTGTGACATCCTTTCTTGCACTCAGATATGTTGTCTTCGGCTTTTTACTGGTGTTGTCAGGGTACAAGTTTTATGCACTTTCGAATAATTTCAATACCTGTGTGGATACCACAGCAATTAAAAGAAGTCCTATAGGAGTCGAATATATTGGGTAGTTTTTAGTTATTCATTTCCAAACAATGCAGAAAAACTCCTGCACACATGTCTTAATTGCACATTGGCAACATAGCTTATTTGTACACTTTAGACTGTGCTCTCTCTCACTTGCAGCAGCTTTCAGTCAAAAGTATGTCTGAAGATCTGAATTTCTTTTAAGCTTTGAAACTATCAATCTGAAAAAATGTTTTGGGGGGGGGGGGGGGAATATAAAAACACTACTGGTATTAAAAAGATCAGCAGACAATCTTATATAACCTGATACATTCAGATATACCTAAAGGAATAGGGACTCTGGTAAAGCAAGAACTCTGGCTGCTGACAGATAATCAACAATTAATTAATCACACAAACAAATATTTCATCAATTAATGAAGCGGACATTTGACGTTAGCCTCTGTGGGGGTTTACGTGAGCGTAAGAGCTGTTGGATCTCACCTCTCTGTTGCTTTGGAAGTCTGGATGGTTCAGTTTGGGGTTTGAGAGCTGCAGCAGTCGCAGCGTGATCACAGCAGTTTTCACTCTGGGCTCAATGTGCCAAATAGGACAGTTCTCCTCACAGTGAGGTGTGTGAGGAGGCCTGAGGGAACAGTAAAAAAAAAACACCTCTTAATATACTACTGTTAAACATCTCTGTAAAAGGGAAGAGGTTACTTATTTAGCTTTTTGTCCTCTGACCAAATCTTCAATGACAGTGTGTCTTTATAATCACTATCTGTAACGTCTACTTTCTCATCCTTCAGCTTTTAACCATTTCCCACAATCAAGAGTAAGAGGCTTTGCTGTATATAGTCAAACGTTGGAGAATAAGTGAGTTGACCTAACATGAAGAATATGTAATACAGTTGAGGGTTGTCAAGCAATTAAATAAATAAAGGAAGAGGACAAATTGACAGCACATATGTGTCACTGAGGTTGAGATAAATCTTAAAGCTGAGATTTTTAGCAGGTTGCTCTTGAGATAATATTTTATACCTTACAAGACGCCTTTCCAAGATGTAATTTCAATAAATACTCAGGCAATATAACAAATATCAGGTCAAACATTTAGTTCTTTAGGTCAGCCGCTGACCCAGGATGTGACTGTCAGACTGCTTTACTATACACACATTATTCCCCATGTATCAGGAGGACATTTTAAATGGACAGGACTAGTGAAAGTCTTATGTAGTGATTTTCAAATCATCATTTTTGCAGTATTTCACTACAGCCAACATTTTTATCAAGGTAGACACTGTTATCTGTTATGTGTTATTCCCAGAGGGCACACGTCTTATTTTGAAAGGGAAAGTGTTTGATTTGAATCTGCCACACATCTTGTGCAGCCTCGTGCTCCGTCTGGTTTATTTATTAATTTATTTTTTGTGTTGTGCTTTTCAAGATGAGAGGATTAAGATTAGACAACTGGTGATTATTTTTGTCTGTGAAGGGCATTAAAAGAGCAATCAATGTGATGCGTCGTATTTTAATCACACAAACAAATATTAATTTTGTGTATTGACTTCAGTAATCCCAGTATGAATCTGTCTTCTAGCCCCACTTCATGTTGTGCTGCTGTGTTCAGGATTTATAAAAAGACTTCCGCGGCTGCCTGCGAGCGTCCCAGGGGTCCTGAACTGTGGACAATAAGCTCTATTGTCTCCGCTGCTCGCTCTCCCACAGTCTGACACTGAAATAACAGATGTCCAAACGCTGTCTTCCTCACGCAGCGTGGAGACGTTAAGTGTTGGACCGAAGCCTCCTCTCTGCCTTCTCAGAATTACAGTAACTCTATCATATGTAAGATTCAGCTAGAATTTAATTGTAGACTTTGGTTTGTATGTGGAAACCCCCTTTGGGACAATAAAAGCTATGAATTTCTGAGTCACAAATCTGCCAAAAAGCAGGGACTTTGAGACCCGCTGGAGAGCTGGATCAGGCAATAATTTCTTAAACAGATATGTTGAGGGTCTCATGATGCTGCTGTGCATACTGTACACATGTTTTAATATTCAGGACAAGATATATATGATAGCAAGGAAGTTTAATATGTTCAAGATGGTTCCAAACTGGCTGACTGAAGAAAATAAACCACAATGACAAAAACTAGAAAAACATAGAAACGATTCATTCAGATTGTCTTCTACTCAGTTAAGATACATTTAAGGCTGTCTCTAATTGAAAGTCTCATGTTAAATAAAATGAGTTCATTTAAGTCCATAAACTATCCAACTTTTCTGGAGAAGAAAAGAAGCCCATCACAATGTCTGTAAATCTACCGCATTGTCCTAAACCCCCAGAAATAGAACCAGACTTCAACCACAGAACACCAACCCTTTTTGGCTGATTGTCTTAAAATATTGTTCTTTTCACTTGTGATAGCTCATCACAATTGTATTAGTTGTGAGCAGATAATCAATGACAGGCGGCTATGGCTTAGTGGTACAATCGGCCATTTCTCAACCAGACGTTGGGAAATGATGATCCCCAGCTCCTGCAGTCTCATGTCAAAGTGTCCTTGGGCGAGACACTGAACCCCAAATTGCTCTGATTGCTACTGCCTGTGAATGTGTATGAATGTGATTAGTTAATACTAAAGGACTCTTTACGTAGCAGCCTCTGCCATCAGTGTGTGAATGTAACATGTAGAAGCTTTGAGTAGTCAGAAGACTTGAATGGTGCTATATCTGCCATTAGGCCTTTCCTTTGACTGTCTGTGAATGCCTAGTTGTCATATCATTTAGTATTCACCATTAAAAAAAGGAATATTTAGAAATGGTCATGAAATAACTTGAAATGTGTAACAGAAATATTTGTGATTTAATCACCTGAACCCTCATATTCATGTACATCTCACAGCCAAATTTAAGTCCAGCTGTAATCTCTGTCTTTAGATCAAAACATAACCCAACACAACCAGGTAGACATTTTAATAAGTGCATGTTAGGCTCTGAGAATTGACCATATCAGCACTGATAGTTGTATTATTCAGTACAATGTTAGCTTCTAAGCTAAGTATCACTTTCCCAAGTAGAAGCCAGATTTATCAGTAAAAGATGAAGATTTATTTACAACATTTGTGAATTTTAAATCAGTTTATTTGAGACAGGGGTATAACTTCTGCAGTGACAGTGATTGTGTTCTTCCAGAGCACATCCATGCTAACTGACACTGTAATGGGCCTCTAAAACACCATAAACATCAGAACAGTCATTCGACCTGCAAATGTTTGGTTCAGCGCCACTTGTCCTCACTTTTCTCTTTGTGTTTGATGTCTAATGGTGCTTTTTTACCGTGCTTCCTGGGTCCTGCAGCTCCTGGTTTTGGGTGTTGACAAGCGCACAATGTGCTCGTACTGGGACGCCCTGGAGGAAGGACGCTGGGTCTTCCTGAAGAAGCTCGCCTCCTCCTCCTTCCTGCTGGAAAATGGAAGCCATTAACATCCATTATATGTTGTGTTGTGTGTCCTGGACAAAAGAATGTCTTGAGCCAGAAGGAAGAAGGAGGAGGAGGAGGAGGAGGAGGAGGAGGAAAAGGGGTGAGTGCAAAACAATAGATTAAGTGTCAGTGAATAGATGAGGGCAGAGTTACAAGTGGAATATCATCTGCAACCACAAAAACATTTGAATTCTTCAGTACTTAGTCAAGCCGGTGGGATAACCATCGCCTGTTTTTATAAGTGAAGCAAAACTGCCTTTGTATACTTTCTAATGGTCAGCAGAAGAGCCACCTTCTTACTTGATCTTTATTTCAGAAGATATTTTCATAGTGTTTATATTCTCAATCACAAGTTTCAAGTTTTCCTCCACACTGCATGATGTTCATTTAGTAGATTTTGGGTCTTTCTTCTGTTTTTGCTCTTAAAGAAGCCATATTTGTAGTTTAAGTAAGGTATCAAGTTGTAAAAGATTAGGCTGGTGATATTTTCCGGTTATATTTCATCGCACCCAGTGAAAAGACAAACATCAACTATCACATGATCATGCTTGAATAATGGTTTAATTGACTTCATACCATTTGAAATAGTCTGATACAAATGTCCTGTTAACTCTTGTTTAAGAAATGTGAGTGTTAAACGACAGTCTGTAGCAATCTCTGCTTTTTCTATGCCTTTTGCAACTTTGGGTGACAACACACAATCTGTGTGGCTCAGTGGTAGAGTCGTCCTCTCTCAACTGGAAGATTTGGGGTTCGATCTCCAGCTCCTGCAGCTACATGTCGATGTGTCCTTGGGCAAGACACGTAACCCCGAATTGCTCCGGCTGCTTCGTCAGCAGCGTATCAGTGTGTATGAATGGGACTGACTTTACATAGCAGACTCTACCATCAGTGTGTGAATGTGTAGGTGTGACCTGAGTTGTCAGAAGACTAGTAAAGCGCTATACAAGCTCAAGTCCATTTACTATTTACCAATTTAAATCTGTCAGCTGTGGATTTACATAACTGCTTTCATGTTTTTAGAACAAAAAAGGTAAATACAGTTATGAAAAAGATAACCTGCTGTTTGATCGATAATTAAAAAATAAACTACAGCAAGCTAATAATAAATGAGACTGCAGCACTTTCCATATTTACATGTCTCTTATACGTACTGATATACTGTATATTTTGATTCAATGTTTTGTATTTCTGAGCGTGTGAATATTACGTAAAGGAGGTTACAACTTGTGTTCCATTGTTCAAGCCTGTGTTGTTAAGAAACAAATAAATGACCTTGAGTCCTTGATATTTGATTTTGTGCTCAGAAATGAGTGGATCAGGAGCCGACAGTCAGACAATCAGATAATGAGATTACTCATTAACGAAGTGGACTAGACTTCTAGACTGCACAGTGAGGTGACAAGACGTGGAGCAGACGTGTAATTATCAGGCGTCAGAAAGCATTTCTACAAACTATATTAAATATTCAACTATCAATGCAACAACAACAAGATGCTATTTTCACATTATATGTGCACAGCAGACTCTACTTACAGCTCGGTTATATTGTGGATGTGATGCTGTGAAGCTAACCAGCAGGTGATTACTGTCATCTTTAGTTACAGTAAATTAACATTATTTGTTCTGGGAGCTGCACTTCCTGTGTGGGATTCTGATTGAATTACGCCGCATATTACTGCGCTTTTAATGTGACAGCCCAGGCAGAGAAACAACAAACAATACCAAAATAAAAGACTCTGGAAGCTGTAACTCCACTCACAGCTTCTCCCTCACTAATCGAGCCTGGCAGCTCTCAGGGGTGGTCACCTCTGATCAGGAAGCACCTGGCATCAGTCCTGAACATCACTTTGCAGTCTGCATTTCCTGAATCAACCCTGTGACTGAGCATTAAGTCATTACCCTACAGCTTTGCAAAAAAAATATCTCAAATATGTGGATGCAGCAAAACATAAAAAGCTTGTGTACAGTTCTCTGGAGAGTGTACACAAACAACAACCCTCCCTCTCATGCTTTTTTGATAGAGTCATCAATAATGTTCAGGGTGCAGTTACCTCCGGTGGTCCTCCCTTGCTGAGAAGTCTCTTTTGTGCCTGGCTAGGTATTGGATTCTTGCACTTGGAGCGGCTCCGAGTGCTGCAGAGGAGACGGGCCATATTGGCTCCTGGTTGCCCCAGCTCAGCTTCTCACTGATCAATGAAAAGTTGCCAATAATGAGCTGTGATGATGAAAATGTCAAATAAGAAGCACAATAGAAATTTTCCATGAAAGGCAATAACCAAATGAAAAGGTGATACTTGTGACCATTGTTTGTTTTTTCCTTTGTTCTGCCCTTTGCCTACACATCCAGAGCGTTCCAGACATCTGTGTTAACTTATGGAGTTTAGAGAAATTGCATATAAGGAAGGAAACACTGACCGCAGGCTCCTGAATTCTTGGAGTAAATTTCACACTAGATCAATGAACAACCATGCAATTTCAATGACGTTACAGCTGGAACAGAGCTGTGATATTTCTTGTGGTATCTTGTGTTTGTCTGGTAGAATCCGATTTTAATCAAAAGGATAAACTTAGTTTGACTGGGCTACTCACCAAGGAGTCGTTGCCCAAACACATTTTGAGGTTTTGTGCTGCGCCAGCTCCAAGATTCTGCCGTAAAAACACAAATCAGCATGAAATACGAGAGTAAGACGGAGACTCTAGGCCCCGGGGGAACATGCAATCATTCAGTGGGTTTCCCGTTTCTGTTAAGGGTTTTCATTATTTCTGGCAGAGCCTGGACATCCAAAATCTGGTCTGACTTCAGTGAAAAAGTTGGCTTCAAACTCTAAACCTTATTGTGACCACTAATCAAACTCAAAGACACGACTGTCGAAATGAATCTGAGAGTCACATGATTTCTTGATGAAGGTTTTTTGTTTTGCAGACTGACTGAAAGAGATACGTTTTTTTTTGCTTATAGGCTTTCCACTTTGACCACTCCAGGATGTATATGGACATAAAAAAAAAAGCTTACTCTTCATTTTTTAAAATCCCTAGTCATGTATAGATAGTACTTACAATAACTGTTTAAACAGTGAACCCACAATTTTAGCTAATTATTCTAACGGCACATTAAAAACTTCTGCGAACCATTTGAATGGTTAAATGAAATAAAGAGTAAAATAGATCAAATAGATACACGAGCCGGTATCAAAACATATACTTGAAGTAGTAATTAGCACTTTGTGACAAACCCCTTCAGATTGGTAATATATCTTTGATAAGCCAGGGAAGTGAAATAAAAAAATAAATTTAGGCTATGACATTTTGTCTCACATCACCTTTTTGATGGACCAAATCTGGACCCTGTAAGAATCAACAGAAAAAGTTAGACTGACAATAGAGTAAAGAGTAGCCTACTATTTGTGCTGTGCATCAAAATCAATAAAATTACCTTGTTTTGCAGACACCATCTCTCCTTACAGCAGCAGGAGCTGCAGTCTATCGTGTCAGCTGGCTGATGGCGTCACTTATTTCCTGCTGTTGCTATGGAGCTGGGAGTCCCTGGCAACCAACTCCACACCTGAGGACCCTTGAAACTGGAGTCTCCACACCCAACCCTGCTACTCTGTTGTCTTAAGACCTCAAAGGCGGGATGTTAAAAGGAAAGCGATACCTTGAGGTCAGTGGTAAGGCCGGCTGCTGCAGCATGTATCTTTGTGGAGCTAGTGTGTTTTTTGGATTTAAATTCCAGGTGGATTTGTAGTTTAATGGTCTGACACCTGAGTAAATGTCAGGTGCTACTGTATGTTAGGAAGAGGCTTTTTTCATCCACATTAATATGGTGCTGCTGCAGGGTGTCCTAAAGGCAGAGAGGCTGTCATGGAGGCTAAATTCTCACAATTACAATTAAAGAACAACAAGGCACACGTATCTATCTAGTGGAAAGTATTTATTTAAACACGAAAAAAAAAACATTTTTCAAGATGATATCAAACAGGGAACAACCTGTGAACAAAATACTTTAGGTTTGAAATGTTTTTTTGCTTTTAAAAATGTGCTCTTTGAAAGTTTACATTCCTCAAAAATGAAACAGGTTTTCTTCGAGATGATGTGTTACAGCTGTGGTTCACAATCATCCCGACTAACGGTGAATTTAACCGCAACTCCAAATCAAACATTATTCAGACATAAGAAGCAAGTTACTGTGCGAAGACTTCTCAGTGAACAGCAAAAATACAAACGCCTAAAAGTAGCTTCAAAAAATGTGCTTAAATTTCCTCTTAAGAAAAACTAAATCCCCCTTTTTGAAGATCCAGACACAACATTTATCAAAGCCCATATCAGTGGGCAGAACGTTTCTAAAGCTGCAAACCAAAGTAACAGTCTTAAAGTTAAAAAAAATAGGTTAGTGTAAAGGTTTGGTGAAGGGCGTTTATTGACGTACACAGCCCTGATCCACTCTGCCTGCTTCATTCAACAACTGTTTTATTAAGACATTATATAATAGTCGTAGTGCACTATTTTATTTTATTGTTTAAGTTTATATCAAGGGCAAATCAGAAAGCTTTTCAACAAGTCACACAATCTTTGTCATAAAGCTGTGAAAAACAGTTTTGCCGGTTGGCGTCCTCGTATGGCAGAAAGAGGTCACTGTGTGAAAACGTTAACACCCTGAAATCATGTCACGTACCTTTACTGACCTGTGTGCAGGTAAGTCTCTTTACGATTCTGAGATATCAGCTTGTGTGCTGCACAGAGCGGACGACTTGTGAGTGAATTCAACATCTTATTTTACCATCAAAACAGAATTGATGGGTTTATCAAAATCTCACCCATTACAGTTTAAGGTCTTCATTTTGAGGTATACATTTTTTTGATAATGACACGTGAAGAACATTATGAAACAACAGTCAGAACAGCAAACTGTGTTTTTTAATTTTGTATGCCAACACACACACACACACCACCACAAAACATTGTGTTGCTTACAAACTGTAAGCTAACAGCTGGTGTCACCGTGCTAAATGATATTTGGAGAAAGGAGCAAGTCTGCCTTGTTTAATAAAATATCTTTTGTTGATCACCTGCTTTAGGGAAACAAAAATAAATCTTTGGTGAAAATAAAAGTTGGAGTCATCGAGAATTTTCGTATCACCAACTACAATAAACCAAAACAAGAGAAATATGTTTTTTTTTCATAAATAAAGAAAAGACTTGCAGCCAACCTCGTGTAGTGAAACAATATGTATTATTTGTTTTATAAAAAACTAGATGAAGTGACGTCTACCAGTCTGTACCAGAGTCCGGTGTGTTTTATTTGCTGTTACAAACCATCTGGAAGATGAGGTCCCGAGCATCCTGCACACCTGAGCTGAGCTCTGCGTCTCCCTTCTTGACGTGGGTGCCGATGAGAAACAACCTGCGGTCTCCAAGCTCTGACAGAGCCAGGTGGTCATGGAGGTCAGTGATGCTGCCAGCTCCTGGAAGGTCCTGGAACGAGAACAAAACACAAGGAGGCGTTTTTATAGATATGAGAAGTCAACTGTTTAGTTCTTTACATAAGTAAGGATTCTTGCTCGGGGCTTTTGATTTCAGATTCTGGACAGGAAAGACTCCAAACCGGCTAATTGATGCCTTCATTTTTTTCAATTTTGAGTAAACCAAACTCTGCAGAGGTTTATAAATCCACTGCCTTCCTGCCTGCTAGTGTGTCTGTCACGCACGCACGCACGTGCAACTGTCCTCCCTTGATACCCCCGCTCTCTTTCCTGTACTAACAACTCTCTCACCTTTTAAAAAGTTTCACTCACAATTCTGTTGCTCCATATGACATGTATTTAAGGAGAGATATAACAGTGGACATCTCTCTCTCTCTCTCTCTGATTAACTACACCAGCAGAGCATGTGTCTGCAAGGTAGAGAGCACGGGTGTGGAGCGGATCATCCACTAGTGTATCGATCTTAGATGGCAGTCTTATACAGATAAAATGCTACATTGATATTGATAATCTCATGATTGTCATCTTAACTCCGCCTCAGTTGTCAGTTAACCCGACATATTTTTGAGCCACTTTGGTACAATTGGTCACTGCAGCTGTGAGTGAAAGCCTCAGTCATGAGCAGTACACTCTCCATGCACCTAGTTGCCACAAACTGATGCTAATTATAGACAGATAGATTCCTTGATCACAAGTGGCTCACACTGGTTTTTTGTTCACAACAGTCTGGAGTGTATTTCTGTCATATTCACCTGTTTGTGGGCCAGTATCATTACAGGAAGTCTTGGGTGACTTGCAAGCAGCTCGTGTAAATGCTTCTTGGCGATTGGAAAGAGCTGTGGTGTGGAGGAGTCGACCACAAAGACCAGCATGAGAGCCTTGGGCATGTACCTCTGCCAGTACTGCCGCAGGTCCTCTTTACCTCCAACTGATGAACACATAGACACACACACACAGATAGATAGTTAGTTACAGCACCTACTCAGTGCTCAAACTCAAGACTGTCTCTTTGTTTTCACGACTTACTCTCTAAAAACTCAATGTGCAGGTCTTCTCTGTTAATGGAGACAGCGTTGAAGCCTTGTGTCGGCTCCATGTCCTGCTCAAGGGACCCAGACGCCAGACAGTGCAGCAGGCTGGTCTTACCAGCTCCATCCAGACCCAGAACCAGCACCTGTGTCCCCGCTGACTCCTCAGGCCTTGACTGCATCACACACAGACGAGAAATGTATAATTTTTTCTCCCCACAAACATCCTTCTCTAAGGATAAGTTTATTTTGTCCTAATGCAATCAGTCATAACTGATCATAATGAAACTAAAACAGGTTGGCAACATTGACTGTTTCCTCTTATAATCCTCATTTTACTGTTTGGTCTTCTTTAGTCTCTTGAGTCTATAATGTCTATATTTGTATAGTATCACTGTTTCTGTATTTCTTTAAGTGTAGTGATTCTGTTTTAAACCTACAGAGTCTATAGGCAGGGACAGGGCTTGCAAATTAGCCACTGTTAGAAACCTGTATGCATGGCATCTACTTTGTACTTTTCATATGAAGCAATATTGCATTTGTCCCTGTTAAATAAACGAATAAATAAATCATAAATGTGATATTGAAATATTCAATGTAATAATATCGACGTGTAAAGTTATTGAATATTCACACTTGGTGGTTTGAATGATTAATTGGCTTAGAAAATATATCGCAGATTAACTTCCAGCAGCTCGACACTACAATTACTACAATTCCCACAATGCAACACATAAAAACAACGCAGAGGCCCTTCCTGAACTTGTTGCCAGCGAAACCAAACAAGCACCATCAGTTTGCTGGCTGGGATTTTGGTTAAAAAAAAAAAAACACCCGATAATCATAATTTCATTCAAGATAAAAACTCAAAATAAATGTGGTTCATAAAAGTCTAGTTTATAAATCTGTACCGAGGTAACGGGAGAATTGTGTCATCACTTTTATCGCACAAACACGGCTTTAAAAGCCTTTTTCACTTCAATACCAGACATTTCTGGTCTTTTAAAAACACTGACAACGAATATGCTTAGAAAAGAAATGTCGTATTTATGTTCGTCACATAAAATACTCCACAGACGGTGAGCAGGAAGGCGTGTCTTTTACCTCCGATGCTTTCGGAGCTGCAGCAGCTTGAACAGGGGCCGCAGCTGCGACCTCCACAGTTTCTTCCACCTCCTTTGAGTCCTCCTCCTCTTCTTCCTTTCTTCTCTCCTTCCTCTCACCCCCTGCTCCTCTCTCCTCTCTGGTACCGAGTCCATCTTGGCTCGGCCGTGTGTCAGGCTTCTTTTTCCCGGAGGAGGACGCGTAAGTCCAGATAAGATAGGCGACTCCTCCCGCCAGGGCCACGGAGACTCCGAGAACCCCGGTGCCCCTCAGACCCACCATGGCGCTCAATCGCTGGGTAACCTTTTCTTTACTGCCGCTGTTTTAGTTTTAAACGTCTGTTTCCGCCATTGTCCGACTTCTGGGGAAGTTTGTTTGCAGCCTCCTCGCCTTTTTCTCCTCCGCAACAAGTGGATTATAAAACAGACAGGAAGCTCAAGAGGGACTCCCCACAACGATATTTCCGGGCTGTTTTTGTGTTGATGCAGTGTCAAAGTCTCACCACTGGGTGGCGACTCCAGACTGTATTTATACAACAGTAAGTTCAGACCAAGCAATCTGATTGGACAAGAGGCTCCATGAGTGTGTAGTGTACAACTTCATCTATGAAGGTGTAGTTCTTCTGAATAATATTAATAACTAAACATTAGAGGACACAGTGTCTGTCTTTATTAATCAATCGGATACTGCAGAATCACAACCCCCTTTTCACTGGTTACATGATCAATTAAATAAAAAGTAGCTGTTCTGTGGTAACCTTGAACCAAGGTTGTTATCATCAAAGAAAACTAAATGAAATAACAAAAACGTATGTGTACAAATGTAAAAAACATTTGCGGTAACTGAAACTTGAATAAAACGAGGTTAAACAAAAAACGATAACTAATTTAAACTGTATTGTGTGTTTACAAATTGGCCTACAATATAACTCCCTCTCATGTGATATTGCTTAAATAACACATATCAAGTTTGGCACTGGTAGCCTTGTGGTTAGTGTGCGCACCCAATGTACAGAGGCGTAAGTCCTCTAGAGCGAACAGCCCGGGTTTGAATCCGACCTGTGGCTCCTTTGCAGCTTGTCGTTCCCCACTCTCTCGCTCCTGGTTTCTGGCCGTACCCCATGTCCTATCTCTACATTAAAGGCATAAAAAGCCCCAAAATAATTAAAGATTACTCACAAAGAAAAACGTTGTCAGTAATGTTAATTATCCTTTGCAGCTCGGTTTCTTTTCTGTCTTTTTTATATAGCCTATTCTCATGAGAGGTTGTTTCTTGTGAGACAAATGACAGCCTTCAAATGCATTCACAGCGTCTCTGTTGGTGTGATTACAGTTCATTATTGTGTTTATCTTCTCAATAACTTCTCTTTATACTCAGCTAAACTTTAACATTTGATGTAATGGAAGAATAGAATGGCAGTGAGCCTTTTTTCTTCGATGTTTTCCTTGTTGTAAAGTTATTTGTTGTGTTTAAAAAGGCAGCATAGTCGACTGTACAGGCCATTTTCTTTTCAAAATAGATGTAGCAATTAAGTGTTAATACTGTTAATCAAGGAGAACGTTAGTATTACGACTTGACAATTATCAGCATTACCCGTACTTTAGTTTAATTGTTTTTCATTGACTTCCCAATTCTTAGTTTCACTTAAATGTAATCTTAACCTGTAGAAGTGTATCCATAGATAAGCATGGCAAGAGAGTCATTTAAAAACTGCCAGAAAGCATGAAAGCTTGCTGAAAAAAGTGGTGATGAATGTGCACTTGATGTAATCCCTGTAACTGTTTACAGTAATCAGTTTTTCAAAAAAAAAAGACTTGGAAGCCAAAACATTATTTTTACTTCAACAGGCAATTTCAAAGGAGTGTAGGACTTTGTATGAAGTAAATGTATTAATATACTTTTTTTACAGAAACTGAACGCCAACTTAAATGAAAATTTACTGAATGCAACAAATTAAAACCTCCTTTCCCCATTTGTGTCCCTGGAAGAACTATAACAATAACAGAAGTACTATGTATCTTAAAGTCCTCGTTCCTTCATGGTCTACAAGCAGCTAACCGCTTGGTCCTTTTCACTGGCACCCCCTCATTTTGAGCAGGAGCACTCAGGAGCCACGTCTGGAGCTGGCTCTCATCCTTCGTTACTCCGAGATTCTTCCAGGTCCGAGCCCGCAGAGAGGGAGGCCTCCTCTGGTGCACAGCTTCTGCAGCCTCCTGGATGTGCTCGGCTCCTGAGCCTGAAGAGTCTACCGTCTCAGCCTGTCGGTGCCTCCTTGATTTAGACGCCTGCTGGAAGTTAGTGTAGCTCTTCTGCTTGATGGAGGACAGGATGTCGGCTCTGCTCTTGCCGGACTTCCCCCCTCCCTTCTCCTCCTCCTCCTCTTCATCTTCAGAGTCCTTGTTTTTGTCCCCCTGGGAGAAAGTCTTCTGCTGCCATTTGAGGAACTCTGACATGCAATCTTTCAGTCGTACGGTTAAGTCGCGATGAGTCATGGTCACCTGGCTGCTGACCTCCACCGTGCCCTCCTTCAGCTTCCCATACTGGTTCTGGATGTTGGTGAACTCCTCCAGGACATCTGCAGAGAGGAGATCCTGCACTGCCGTTGTCCTCCCGAGAAACTCTGCACACACTGGCTCCTTTTTTGGTTTCCTCTGCTTTTGGAATGTGAGAAAATGCGGCATGGCGGTGTAGGAGATAGCTTTGGTTTCAAAAAGTTTTCGATAAATGTAAACAACATCAAGATGCCCAGAATCCACAGAGTTCTTCAGAAACTTGTCAACCTGAGCCCAGTCCCTCAGAGCGAGTCTAATCTGCACAGGTGGGACTGCCAGCTGTGTGTGGTAGAAAGCAAACAGCAGATACAAGCCTCCAACTCGAATCTGGTAGCTGTAAGGAGGCAGAAAGTACTTCATCGCTGTTGCTAAAGTTACCCTACAGAATCTCTTCAGTTCACCTTCACGGGTTATACCCAGAAAGACATCTGAGAAGCTCATCTCCCTCCAGATGGCTGAAAAGTCCTGATACCTGACCGAATCGGTCTGCTGGAAACGAGCGAGGAGTTCCTCCACATCTTCTGTCAGAGGAGTGTAGAAGAATTCAGAGTAAAACGGCTGCACATGAGGCATCCTGACAACTGAACAAAGAGCTCTGATGCTAAACTGTGACACCTGGAAGTCTGAAGGAGCTCTGAGCAGGCTCAAAGCACATGAAGCTTATCATTGGCTTATTACCTAAAAGACACGCCCACAAGTGGTAGTGTTCATTTCAGGTAATTAACCAATCAGAAAAGCTGCACTGCGGAGAGCTCGCACTGGTCGAGTGATAACGTGTTTGTATTCGTATAGCATAAATAAAGTAAAAACAAATACATTTTCCTGTTTTTGTTTATCTCGACAGGGACAGTGTACAGCCGCTTAGCTGTACCAGAGTTAGCTATGGGCTAACTTACATCTGTAGTCCCTGGGCAGGAGACAGAGACAACATCGGGTGTATTCGAGATATAGTGACATTTCGACTTCTGTAACATATTTCCATGATATCAACACATGAGATTCTTATTCATGAAATCCCCAAGTTGTCTCCTTGTAATATCAGAGGAAAGTTTTCAGATATTGTGGTCAGAGCTAAAATAGCCCATTGTTCCGTACCCTGTGGCAAAACATTTGAATGTGTGGATTGTCTAATCTGGGACAGCATTGGCTGAAATCTGGGACACTAGTTTCTAGGCTTAGAAATACACTTATTAATTTGCCTCAAGTCACGGTTAAACGTGCTTACATTTAATTGTGTAGGCCTATGATGTCTTCGCTGTTTAACAGATAGGCTCCAAAAACGAGTTGCATTGAACTGACACTGAAACCATTTATAATGAAAAATGTAACATAATACACGTTTTTATTTCAGGCAGTGATAATGATACTTAACACTAAAACTTGACTAGGGACTGGTAGGACAAGTTCCAGGTGAAGTAGAAGATATTTGTTTGTTTGCGTTCTCATGCAGGTACCAAACCAAAGTAGGATTTTTTTTTCAGGAGTTTTGTACTTGTGTGAAAACATTACCACTTGAATGACTACATTAGTAGTAGATATTTTTGTACTGTATTTATACTCTCAACCACTCGTTTGAAGTCTTTCACAGCATAAGGTTTTAACAAAGTTTCAGGTCCAATTGTAAAAGTCAATAAAAGCATCTCATGTCAGAAGGATATGAAGATAAGTCTAGGACGGTCAAAATGCAAAGTTAAGGCTCTCTAACGGTCGTCCATCAGGCAGTCTTCAGGAGTTGTACAAAAACACCTTCAGATGAAAAACACAGAGGTCTCATGTTGCTGCTGAGAGTTTTATTAAGACTTAACAAAATGGGACACCTGTTTGATCTCGTTGTCTTTTTTTTCCTGACACATGCACCTGACAAATTGAAAGAATTAAAATGATTCAGCTTGAATTCAGACCAACACAGGGATTGTAAAATAAATACCTCTTTAACGTTGCATGTTTGCAGCTAAATTAAAGTAAAGGGACAATTTAAGAAAACGTGATGCAAAAATGATATCATGATACTCAGACCCAAGACATATTAAAGGACAATTCCCCCTAAAGTTGAACTCTTAGTAACTCTGCAAAAAGAGTTTAAAGGAGTTCTATTATCAGATATTATTGTGGATATGTACAGGTGTTTCTGAACTTCATGTTTATACCCAGATATACTAAACATGTGGCATATGATGATAGCACAAGTCTGCCAGGAACACAGGCGAACAGTACAGAAAGAAAACTTTTATCCATCATCCTGACCTGAAGAAATATCAATTTTCTAAACTTTGTTTCGTTTCATTTTACTGAGACCTCAAAAGATCACCAGTTAACAGAAACATCTTTGAACCACCTTCTGCAGAGCATCAAAAAGTGAATTTAAGTGGAACTCTCCTTTAAATAACCTCTCCTCTGGCCTTTTATAAAAACACACCACAAATAAATGACAAAGAGGAGCAAAGGGGAGCTTTTGGTTTCACATAATTTAAACAAACGGCCAAAGTAAAAACATTAAATGAAAACTTGAAATGTGAAAAAGAGAAAAGCTTATGATTTGCTTGTTGTCTCATCCACGGACAGTGGATCCCTCGGCCCCCCGCCCTCTCTGACTACCAGCCTCCTTTTCCTCCCTTCTTCTTCTTCTGTGGTGCCTTCTTGCGTGTAGCCCCCGAGGCTGCAGGTTTCTGCTGTCGTGGGGGGACCACGTTGCTGGCCGGCGCTGTAGTTGAGCCGGATGCTGACCCTGGTCTCGGGGAGGTAGG
Source organism: Tautogolabrus adspersus (assembly GCA_020745685.1). Classification (NCBI taxonomy): domain Eukaryota; kingdom Metazoa; phylum Chordata; class Actinopteri; order Labriformes; family Labridae; genus Tautogolabrus; species Tautogolabrus adspersus. The sequence continues at coordinate 29,340,488 of CM036540.1, read as the reverse complement.
AGGACTGCTGGCTGTCTTACTTGCATCCCTGGAACAGAGATGACAAGATCGTATCAGGGACTAATCTCAAGGGAAGGTGTTTGTTTCCGGAAACTTTTTGCATAAAAAGCATCGGCAATAGTCTTGTGCCAGCATTACTTTTTGTTTTAGCAATGTTATTGTTCATCATGCCATTCCCTTTGGAAAACATCTGATTGGGATGTTCAGCACATACTGTATGTTAAATTGATGACTTCATAATAAATCTCTTGAACATCTTGGCGACATTTGCAAAACATTACTATGCACCTTGAAAGACATGCATTGGCTGGGATCAATACTGCTCCATTGAGCTTTTCATGTGTATTTATCTTTTAAATTTGAATATGGCCATGATAAAAAGTCAATATTTTGTTTTATGTCACTAAAAGTAGCACACAGATGGCTCTGCTTTCCTTCCCCTAGTGTAGAAGCATTCGTGATAGTGCTAGCATATGTTTATGTTGGCCTAAATAACAAACAAGCAGCTTCTTCCGCAAAGCAGCAGAAACATCTGCACCCAGGAGTCATTGGCAGGACAACAGAGGCACAACTCGAGGTATTTTTCTTCCATTAGTAGAGTTGATTAGTGCGTGTTAATTGGAGGAAATTGCGCCCAGACATCTCCACTGGTTGTCAATGTGCGTTACTCACAGCTCGGCTGAAGCTCCGGCTGTCGCTCCCTGTGTGCCTTTTCCGATCTGCTCCTTCTTCTTTCCCTTCTTCTTGCCTCTGTAGTATGAACGCTCCCTCATGGGCAGCCACCTCTCCGGGTCAGGAGTCGCTTTTGGGTCGCAGTTTTTGGGCAGTTTTCCTAAACAGAAGATCAGGAGGAAACAGTTACAGGTAGCACACACGTCAGTACAGAGTCAGAAAATAAATCAGACTGATTAGTAGCAAATCCACAGTTTTCACAGATTACATCGTTCTGATTTTACATGGAATCTTCTGGCTGCTGCCGTTCCTACAGGTCGTCCACAGAGGTTATGAAATCATTTCAACAGAAGATTTTTTCAGCTTTTATTTGTTTTATTTGAATCCCACTGACAACAGTGAGAGCAAGAACGACTTTTCTGCAGTTAGCAGAAACTAAAAAAAAACAAATACCAGTCTCACAAACCATATTTCATTTCAGCATACCTTTCTTTTTCTTCTTCTTCTTTTTTATCTCGACTTGGCTGTAGAGAAAACAAAAGAGTATTGTGAATTTAATAGTTTGAAGTGTAGCTCAGGTTTTTAAACTTTGATACAATTCCAGTTAAAAAAACACAATATCGACACCTGTTTTGATACCACAGCAACAAAATTCGAGACCTAGTCGCCAAATACTGGGTCATCTCTTAATTTTTAATTTTTTAATTTTTTTAATTTTATATACTTTATTAATCCCCTACGGGGAAATTGTGGTTCGCACTCTGTTATTTTTTGGACATGCTTCTCACACACACAGGCCTGAATCACACACATGCACAACGAGACCTGTGGACATGCATTAATGGAGAGATGTCAGAGTGCGGTGGCAGCCCCTTGGGAGGCGCCCCCTGAGCTGGTGGGGGTTCGGTGCCTTGCTCAAGGGCACCTCTGCAGTGCTCGAGAAGTGGTCTGGCACCTCTCCAGCTACCAGACCAACTTCCATATTTTGGTCCGCATCGGGACTTGAACCGGCGACCCTCCGGTTCCCAACCCAAGTCCCTACGGACTGAGCTACTGCCGCCCCAAATAACCAAATAAACTCCTGAAAATACGGTACTGAAATGTTGCTAACGTATTTGTGCAATTGAATCAGTTCTCTCATTCCATCGCAGCAGCTTTCTATACTTTTCTTACGTTTTAGTAGTTTTCAATACGATGGATCATTAAAATAAGAGACATTTTTCATCATTTTACAACACGTGGTATCGACAAGTATCAAGGTATCATAAAGTATGACCACCTTAGTGTAGCTGCACTAGCTCTCCCCACCATCCTTACTCAGTATAATTAGACTAGAACTACATGTTTGATCTGGCAGAGAGTGATGAAAGTTTACCCGGGTTCTTTGGGAAGATTTTCTCCGGTAACCTTGGCCGCCTTTTTTCCTAACGTAGGTCGCCCCGTGAGAGTTCTCCAGCTCATCCACGTCCACGTTCAAGGCCATCGTGTCTGCAGAGGGAAGGTGCTTGCTGAGGCTGGAGAGGAATGCTTAGGACAACGTGACTTTATTTTCTTCATGTTTGTATGCGACTGTCAAATGTACGAAGATGTTTGCACCATTAAAGGTCTCCCTAGAGTCATGCCTACAATGCCTGAGAGGACTAAGCCTGCTCTGGGATTTGATCCCTTTTTCTTTAGGTTTATTGTTTGTTGGTTTAGGTTTATTGAAACTTTTATTAAATTACGTTGAACAGCTAAGCTATGTAGTGCTTTGTCTTCAAAAAGTAAAAAAAATGGGGCGATGCTACTTAACATTTCCCAAAGAGCAATGAGATGTCTTCACATTCTTTGTCTCTGATCACTGAGCCAACGTAACATAGTAGCTCTTACATTGCAGAAGAAAGCTCATATTTCACAGGTCTACTCTGAGAATTCAGGCTGTGTGTGCTGCCTAACACAATTAATCAAGAAACACATCAGACTAAAAAAAGATTAATAATTTCATGTCTGTTGTTTTCCATTTTGTTTGATTCAAGGATACGATTTGGCTTTTTCCGTGTCCACCAGAGAATACGCAGAGATGAGTTGTGCGAGTGTGTGGATGTCGTTGGTGTTTTGCCTGGTCCAAGAAAAAGAAAAAGAAGCATTAGTGTTTTAAAATTAACTTGACAAACAGACTAACAGCATCGTTCTGCCTTTATTAAAACTGGTCATTGTTTTGTTTCATGTCTCGTGAGTTTTCTTCTGCTCATCAAGCACTTGAAATGATGTTTCTGTTGAACTAGATACACATTTGAGCTACTTGATATGAGGCCAGCAGGAAGACTGAACTAAAAGCAGCCTTAAAGGATGTGAGCTCAACAGATTAGTGTTCTTTTCTTCATATAAATAGTCAACACATGTTGAACTCCTGAGGGTGTATGAGACCTGACACTCACTTCCACAGCTGCTCCAGATCACTAATGGCTTCCTTTTTCCGTCCGTACTTCAGTTTGAAATTGGCAGCTTCTCGTACGAGAGCCAAGTGTGCAGCAGAGCCAGGCTGCAGATGAAGAAGGAGAGGCAGATTACACAGGGGAAAACATGGACAGATATCACACACATTAGTGAGAATGTCAGATTGTCTCTTCTACCACCGAGTGTTTTTTTCTGAGCGCCAGCGTCTTTTTTAAATTGTTTTCAATGGGTAGAGAGCGTTTGCAAGAAAAAGCGCAGTGCCCAGCGTCTTTTTTTACAAGCGCTACGCTGTTTTTGTGCAGCTGCTCAGAGCGCTCAAGTTGAAAATCTTTCAACATGTCCTGTTAATCCTGATGTATGATAATCCCATATTTTTTGCCTTCTACGGGTCGTATCTTGTACCCGCATCCTCTTTGCTCCGTGTCTGATCAGGTAAAAAACTATCTCGAATATAAAACATGCAGTAAAAAGCAATGCAGCAGTGTCTGCCATACAGCGGCCGTTGTCAACAGACTATTGTCATAGAGACAGGACGGACCAGCAGCACTTTTCTTCTCAGCACACAGCCAGCGCTTTTCTGCGCACTAGGTGGACACGGGGTCCAGGGCTGCCAACATTTTACATACTTTCTGTTTGAATGGTTGGTAGTATTAAAAAACAAAGCTTCAAAAGACTTCAGACTTTAAAAAAGACTTCAGATCAAAGGTCATATTTTTGACTAAAAGCTGCCTGTACTGCAATTTATTAAGTGTGCAGGAGTTTGCCTACATCTTTTGCTAATATAAAGCAAGGCATTACCCAATATCAGGGTGCCTAGAACTTCAAGAGTATTTTTGTTGCCATGGTATCAAAACAGGTACAGATATCATTTTTGCTAGAATCGTATCGACCTTTAAAAATCTGGTACCGTGACAACCCCAGTCTCTTTAGATAGATGTGTGGGGCAAGATTTTCGTCAATAGACTCCATCTTTGACGTTACGTGTTTTTTTTTTTTTACTCCTAAAATAATGGAAACCTTAAATACATCCCCAATAACCAACACTGAAGAACAGTTGTTGGTAAAAGGTGTTCATGTTGTGGTCACAGGAAGAGTCACTGTTATGTAACAAATGTTCGAGGGATCAAATGAAACATCGGAAACAAACCTGCTCAGACTGGTAATGCTCTATAGCTTGTTTGAAAACGTCAATGGCGCTGTCGATGTCTTCTTCGTGGGAGTACATTGTTACCAGAGCTGAAATCTGCAGGTTTAATGACACATGTTAGATAAACAGTGTGAGAGTGAATAAAAGCTCAAAGCTCAGTCAGAAAGTGTAGTGATATTTTAATTCAGACTTACCATCCCCGACTTGTGCTTGAACTCTTCGATGGACCGTAGAACATCACAAGCTTTCGTCACATGACCTGAGAACCACAATAAATAGTTTTTTTTTTTTTTGAGTATCATGACACAAATGCAGGCGTTGTGACAATAAAAGAGCTCGTACTGTATCATCAAACTCAAACAGCTCATCAGTGCCAGTACCTTGTACTAAGTAGAGTTGTGCCATCGTCAGTTTGATGCCTGATGCACTCTCTGGATGTTTGTCTGAGAATTGCTGGAAGACAAAAGAGCAGACAGTTCACTAAGAGAGACAATACCATATCCTAAGACAGACGTCCCAATGAGGGGACCGAAAACATCCAGTTTGACATTCAAACAAACAAACAAACACTTTTTTCATTCTTAAGTAAACGATAAGTGACCACTGCAGACACGTGTCTGTTAAAATTGATTTGTTACACTGAATAGCTGTAAATCAGGCTGCCAACACACAGTGCTGTTCATTTGTACCTGTAGCAGCTCTATAGCCCTGCCATGCTGTTTCTCTCTGCACAGCTGAGCGACCTGGATGAGGACCGGCCGAGGGTGACCCGGATTCTGAGACTGAAGACTGGAGGACAGTTTCCTGCACTGGTCGGCCTGTTATGGGCAAACAGAAATGCGTTAACAAATTGGGATCTGTGTGCTGGGATAACATTTTCTGGAAGCCTACAGCCATTACTGACATCCTCTACATTTGAATCACAACAGCTCTTTAGCTACAGCTGTACCTGGTTAGTGTACATCGCCAGCAGGGCTTTGTTGAGGTCGATGGCCTGCAGCTGCTTCTTCACCAGCTTGTATTCGACACCCTCAGCGTTTGTCAGCTTTACCTTCTTCTTCGAGTCAAACACGTTTTGGTCCTTTGGGAATAGAGACAGAGCGTTTATGAAAAAATAACAAGTGGCTGTAACACAAGGAATAACATGTTTTGTTTGTTTTCATGTATTGGATCTCAGTTGAAAGCATAGAAATATGAGGTTTACTCTGAGATCAGAAATATACATTTCTGATTAAATATTCATCCTGGTTTTAAAGTCCAACACCCACCTTGTTTATAGTAATGATATTGTTGGCAGTCACAGCGAGCAGCCCAACGTCTGAAGGCCTGTAACATCGTGGAACATGTATTAAATATCTGCACTGTTGACACAAAGAAGTGTATGCAGAACAACTTTACTCCACCTTTGCTACATTTGCACTCACTTGAGCTTGATGACCTGGTTGTAGAGCTGCAGCGCCTCGTCTGTCCGACCTTGTAACTGCATGACGTACGCCATCTGAGAGTGGATGACCGCCAGCTCGGACTCTATGTCCTCCTCAGTCACATCCTAGAGTGATGCAAGAATGTCAATGTCTTATGATGTCAATATTTGTTTTTTTTGTTTGGGGGGGGAGGGGATGTCTTTTTTGAACAGGACAGCTGAAGAGAGACAGGAAATGTTGGGAGGAGAAAAGGGGGGTAGGAGGGGTGACATGCTGCAAAGGGCCGAGTTAGGAAGTGAACACACGGCCCGATGAAGACCAATGCCTCCTTACATGGGGAGCTTGCCATAGGCCGTAAGGCGCCCTTTTGTACAGGTAAATATTTCAAAGTTATCCTTTTTATAGTAACCCTTTTTCTACCTTGGAAACATCTTAAGTCAAAAATAAATGTGGACATTTTCTGTTGAGACTTTTCCATAGAAATATAATTTTTGGTCGTTTGCCAAGCTTGACAATCTCTAAAAAGGACAGGACTTAAACATTGATGCTCAAAAGTATCAAAACAAAGCAACACTCACCGAATCATCCGCCAAAGAGACTCTGCAAAGCTCTGTGAAGGAAAACAATCAATTCAGAAACAGAAAAATTCAAGCTTCATACAGAAAGTAGAACACGGTGTCAGGACTGACCCTCAGCTTGCTGTAGTTTATTCAGGGCCTCTGTTAGCTGTCCTTGGCCAATCAGAGTGCAGGCAGCGTTGTAGCACAGCTCGTATGTGGACTCTGGAAGACCAAGATCTTCCTGCAGGAGAAAATGTAACATGTCGTCTTAAAAATTATACAATACAATAAAATGCAGTTATTTCAACATTAGGAATAAAAACACAACTAAATAAATCTGGAAGACAAAAAATGATAAAAGAAGCCAAAAATATTATGTCAGAAAATATTTTGCAAACATTACAAGTGTCTTACTCTGTGAAGCTGAGAGTGTTTTAAAAACTAGTCTGACTCGGGCTGTCTCAGCTCTTCTGAGTAGTTTTAAACTAGTTATAAACACATGAAGACAGCTGAATGTGAGCATCACACCATTACTATCTTTTTACAGTCACCATTCAGGGGAACCTTTTCACAGTTTGAATCAGGTAAATTGATCTCAATTAATGCACAGTTATGTTAACAGTTTATACCACACATTTCAGGGCTTACTGACTGACTGGACTGAAGATCGGCACAGAAGGCATATAAACAAAGTACGGTACACTACAACGACACTGAAAGGGAAACAACATTTGAGTTTTGTGTAGAGGGGCTTACCAGCGGAGCTTTCTCCCACTGACTCATAGAAGCCACCACCGCAGCGAGGTTTGTCTTCCTCTCCTCCTCATACTCGTCCTGAGAGTTCCTGATCAAATCTGTGTAGACCGACTTGCATTCGTCGTAGCGCTCCATTCTGTACAACTGGACGATGAAAATAAAGAAAGTTCCAGTCAGTAAAGATACATCAATTCGCCACAACACATCAAAAACTTGAGTGATTGAAAGTATGAAAGGGAAGAAATATTCAAAAATTGTCCAATGTGATTCGATCCAGTCTGTTTTTTCGGAACTTACCAACCACACTGAGTTTCAAATGAGTGTTTCACTGCCAGACAAATGAACAGAACACTGTTTCAAATGTTCTTGTACCTCAACACTCTCTCACCCTGGAAATTGGTGCAATAACAAAAAACTATTTGGGATTGCAGAGGACGTTTAGGATTTTAATCAGGGATGCACCGATGCATCGGTATCGGCCGATATTGGTCCTGTTGACAGACTCCAGCAAATAATGTGGCATGAACCAATGTCAGTATCCGATGTTTATTTGTCAATTCAAATCAATTTAATGCTGGCATCTAGAACGCCTAACTACTGATTCAGAGAAGATGATTTTTATTGGGCAGAAGAAATCAACAATGGACAAACTTTGACTTGTTTTCATTGTTAAACGAGAGAAAATGTTGGCATTGTGGGAGTCTTACACCGAGAGAAGTCATGAAACAAACATCGGTATCAGAATCAGCAATCGGCTAAAACTGTTATTTCAAGCATCCGTATCGGCCTTGATTTTCCCAATCAGTGCATCTCTTATTTGAATGATCTGTAAATTCTATCTGTGCAGTTTTTAATTATTATTTGTGACTCTGTTTGTAGTCCTGTTTTTAAAATGAACACTGTTTTTTTCACTGTTTGTTCAATGTTTAAACTTATATGAGTAAGCTATGGGTTATGAATTTCCCCAGGGGACGAATACAGTATCGTTCTCTCTATCTAAAGGAACTTTGTTACAGTTGAAGGTATTATTTCAGATCAAAATTACATCTCAAATACCTGCAAAACAAAAGACAGCAGCTGTAATATTTGTTTACTTTATTGCCACACAGACTCACTCACCACTTGACCGTAGAGCTCCTTCAGCTTGTCTGATTGTTCAGGAGCACCTTCAATGGTTTTCAGGGCACTTTCCACTCTGTTGAGGCGGTACTCACAGTACGCCTTCTCGAACACAACCTCACTGAGAAACAAGAGACATGGATGTACTTCAAAGTTCTTTTAACACAAAAACTTTGGTTCATTGAACATTTTATAAACAAGCAAACAACCAAAGAGTGAGTGGATTACCTGCCGAGCGATTTTGAATGGATGTTCATGACATTCAGCGCCTCTTTGAAGCTGCCAATCTGAATAAGGCAAGCTATCTTACAGTGAACGGCCGTCACATCGTCCCTGTTTTCATGCAGAACTGCGACAGAAGAGTTCAAAAATAGAGGAGAAAATCACAACCAATTCAGATATGAGACCTGATATTATAACCTGAAAACAATTTGAGAAACACACATCAGCAGTCACTTTTTTTTAACACTTTCTTACAGCTGACCGAAAGCTCATCAGCTGGCAGTGTGAGTTAGCTGTGAGGCTAACTAGGGACACGTCACTCATCAGGACAGGACGGCGCATTTTGAGGGCAAAATATTAATTAATTATTTCATATAGACGCTGTAAAACCTGCTGGCTTTAAAACTACACAACTTAAGTTCACGATTAAGAGCAGACGTGTGGCATTCAAAGCTAAGTGAGTGTTTGTGAGCCCTGGAAAGAAGCTGTCTTAGCGTAGTCACATGCTAACAGCTGGCCACTAGCTTAGCTTAGCTGACTGACTGGAGCGAGAAGAAACGGATCGTCTGTGCGCTCTCTGGCAGTTCAGGCTCCGTTTAAGGCATTTAACAAAAGTTTTGTTTTCATACTTTTAGTCAGAGCTTTTAGAGCTCTCGTATAGTCTCCATTCTGTCCGCAGCGGTTGACTTCAGTCCACAGCGAAGCCACCGACACCCCTCCGCTCGCCATCTTCGCTGAATGGGCTCACCGAGCACCGGAAGCACAAGTTGTTTACATCCGGGTCAAGAGGAATTGTAATTACACATTTCAAAACAAAATACACACACACACACTTATAACGAATGCGGCGTTATTTCAGTGTAAATTAAATTTGGTATTTTAAAGATGTTTTTTCACCTCCCAGTAACGTAGTAGACTACCCAAGTGATGCCTTCAAAGACGACCTACAGAAACCCGAGATTATTTTGTTGACACTTGATGCACATTGCGCACGTCTAAATGACTAAGACTTAATTTTTTTATTTTTATTTTAGATTCATAGGACTTTATCATTATAAAACACACACATTATAGCCTACAGTAAAGGATGGAGACAGAAGCATATTAATAATAATAACTTTATTTGTATAGCGCTTTTTAAAAACAAGGTTTTACAAAGTGCTTTGACATGTGCAGAAGATATTGACGCAGCATAAATCCCAACAAGGAATATAATCATTATAATTTACAGGTAGCCTACTGTGATTAAACATTTCACAGATATTTGCTCCAATGTTCCAAGAAACAAGAAAAAACACTGTGTGTCACTGATCACTGTCACTCATGAATTATGATTGAAAATGCATCATTAAATGCCACCAGAAGCGTTTTCATTTTGGCTTTACTGTAATGTGAGCAGTATAGAGTGAATAATATTTAAAGTCTATGGGACAATACAGTGAAAGAGCTTACTCTACTTAATTTTTAACATCATCTCAACACATTTACACACTTACGTGCCAGCATATTGGCACTTTTTACATCACCATTATCATCATCATCATCATCATCATCATCATTATAATTAAAATTATTCTTTAAAAAGTTTAAGTTATTGTGAGCATTTTTGTCCTTAATTGACAAAATACAGAGATGTGCGGCTATATCACATAGTCCTGCACGTGTACAGTGATAAAAGAAAAAGCTGAAGATTAACATATTTAAATACACTTTAAAGACTGTATGCACGTGGACTTATACACCTGTAAACAGTATGCAGTTATTCAAATATAAGCATGGTGGATAAGGAAAATCAGACACATGCACATAAACACTTGAGAAATAAAATATAAAATTAATGTCACTTGCATTATATATTTTACTATGTAAATTTGAGTCAATCTTAGTCCAGGAACTTTTTTAAAAGGATGATAATTGTGTGACTATTTTAAGTAGAAGAGCCAAAAGGGGGACAGTGGTTGCAAATTAAACTTGTTATTGTAACTTGTAACAAGGTTTTCACATTGTGTCTGACAAATTACCGAATCATAATTAACTTACAATTCAAGATGTTTGTCACTCCAAGTGTTGGTACAAAGGTGTGCAGCATTATTTTGCAAATTTGGATTATAGTGTAAACATTGTGTAACATAGTTTTAAAAATGCCCTTCATGGCTTACAACATTAAATCATAGACTTATTTACTACATGATATACCCTTACAGGTTTTAATACATTAAAACTATGATTTTTATTACAGTGTAATAACTAATATAACTAATTTTGGGGCGGTTCAAGTCCCGATGTGGACCAAAAATATGGAAGTTGGTCTGGTAGCTGGAGAGGTGCCAGACCACTTCTCGAGCACTGCCGAGGTGCCCTTGAGCAAGGCACCGAACCCCCACCTGCTCAGGGGGCGCCTCCCAAGGGGGATGCCACCGCACTCTGACATCTCTCCGATAATGCATGTCCACAGGTCTCGTTGTGCATGTGTGTGATTCAGGCCTGTGTGTGTGAGAAGCATGTCTCTAAATAACAGACAGAGTGCGTACCAGAATTTCCCCGTTGGGGATTAATAAAGTATATAAAATTAAAAAAAATGTTTTTAAATTAAATTAAATATATTATACCAGTCGTACTAAACTTCACTACCTCAGGTTAATTTTCTGATAATGCTTTAATATTATTTTTAACTACTGTAAAATATTGTAGGTTGGATATGTTCATAATGCCGACATATCTGTCTGCTCCTGAATGCAACACAAAAGGCAGGGTGGGTTGGAGGCTTGGTTGGACCGGAGGAGGAGGGGGGGCACTGTTGTCATCCGTCAGGGCTGTGAGTCGAGCTTTTGTCCAGAAGAAATGGCTGGGATCAAAGGTAAGACATTTCTTCTTCTCATTCCCTTCATGAAGCCTTTTTTTATTCTGCCTGACTTTGATCATATCAAACCCCAAATATCCCGAAGAAGGATCGCCATGTCCAGCTAGCGTTTCCCATGGTTACGTGAAGAAGTAGTTAGCGGATGGGCCAGTACAGTCGTTAGCATTAGCTGAATAGCCTTCATCCCTTTGGCTGGAAGAAGCCGCTACTTAGTCAGCACAATTACGTGAATATTAACCTAAGCTTGTTAACACACTGCCCCAATGTAATGTACATTTATATTGATTTATTAATGTTACGCCCTCTCAATAGTACAACAACGTAGTAATCACCGTTATGTCGCTAATGCTAGCTGCACCTTGACTTTAGTAATTACACAGTCTGTGCTTGTTGCGACTGAGCTGTCTGGATTAATTGATGCTAACAAGCAACCACACTGACTGTATTGCCTTTAGCATGTACCATGCTCACCTAATGGCATGGTTCTGATTGCTAATGTAGCTTGTTAACACGTGAAATCAGCTGATTCATCACATGATAGCTACAACAGCCATGGGCCCTACTGCTACGATGAAAAAAAAATGTTGAGGGATACACATGTTATGCAATTTTGTAAATATATCTTTGCGAAAACGTCCATGCTGATATCCTCCCCTCTGCCTGTCTCGTAGCTCTCATTAGCCTATCCTTTGGAGGGGCCATTGGCCTCATGTTCCTCATGCTAGGATGTGCCCTCCCTGTGTACGAGTAAGTACTACCATCACACTCTATGTGAGCCTGGCAATGTGTGTGTGGGACACTGTTCACACCTGGCACTCAAATACATGCACCTGAGGTGATCCCATCAGAGGTTAACAGCTTTTAATACAGGTGTGAAAGCGTGGCCGGATTAACCAGTTTGGAGGCAGAAACGAGCTGATGCATCCCTGATACTAACCTGCTACATTAGACAAATGTATACCTCAGTGAAGAGTTAGGTTTGGTTACATTATAAAACCAAAATGTAGTATTTCTACAAGCCCATATCCTAAAAACTTGGGACATTGTGTAAAATGTAAATAAAAACATACAGAAAACCCTGTATTTGGTTGAAAACAGCACAGTGACAACATATCAAATAGTGAATAAATCACTGCATGGGCTCAGGGAAACTTCTCAAAACCATTTCATTCAATCACAACTCCTTCATTAATGAAAAGTTCACCAGTATTTGTCTCCGTACGGTTTTATACAATGGCGGAGGCTAAGAGGAAGATGATGGTGAAGGATGAAGAAGAGAAAAAGAGAGAGTGTGACAGAGCAAGAAGCACAGTGTACATCCGTGCATATATTATTCATAAACAGATTTAGAGGTACAGTGTTATGCTATAACGTCATCAGTGTCATCATTGTCTCATGTTCAGCAGCTTTACCCTTTGTAGGAAGTCGATCTAACAAAAGTTACGTCTCAGATATAAATATAAATAATTACATTTATTAATCCATCCAAAGTTTTCTCTTTCCTTTTCGATCTTCAAGTTAGTCTAATAAGTTTGGAACCGTACAAACCTAGCTGAATTAGCATCTCAGAACAGTAGAAGACATACTCTACAAGTAAACAGTTTGAAAACGACAGGCTGAAGACGCTTGCAGAGTGACATTTGCATATAATCTAAATCTGGTAATATTACTGAACCTTGTCAGTCGACATGGTTCTCTGACTTCTTACAACTTCTTTGCCGGCTTCGCACCTGCTTGTAAACAAATGCACATTGTCTTAAGGGGTAGGCGTAACAGGACTGTGTCTTTGAAGGGCTGTTATTTCTTGAGGTTGGTGTTTATCAATTTCTTTAGCAAAGGTCCCCCCCCCCCGCCCTTTGAATGATTTCTCTCAGAAAAATACTCTCTGCTCAACACATTTTTTTAGGGACAGCATCATTTCACAGAAAAATGGATGTTTACCCCTTCTTTTCCCCTTTCTCTGCAGCAAATACTGGCCTTTGTTCCTCCTTTTCTTCTACATCCTATCTCCCATCCCATACTGCATCTCACGGAGGGTGGCTGATGACACAGACTCCGCCAGTAATGCCTGCAAAGAGCTGGCCATCTTCCTCACGACGGGCATCGTCATTTCAGCCTTTGGACTGCCCATTGTCTTCGCAAGAGCTGAAGTAGTAAGTAGCAGAAGCAGTCTTTCCCCTACTGTGGAAATGCTCATAGAAAGGTTGATTACACCACATGTTTGAGAACAATCCACCTCTGCACCCATTGAAAACTTGGAAGTTAACCCTCTCTGTCACTTTCATACCTTGTTATTTTGAAGAACGCATCAAAGAAAAGCATCAATTTTAAGATCAGTATTCTTAACCCTCGTTGTGATTAAAACAATACTAAGCACTTAATGCTTTAAGTGACCTCAGGCTGGGAACCCTGGGGTGCCTGAAGGGTGGCTGGGCCACCAGCTGAGCTCCCATCAAAAGATGCCACCAGGACTAAAAAAAACATTCTGTGCAAACTCTGTATAACATTTTCGTGAAAAGTATAGTTGTTTCAAGAATTTATGAATTTATATGGCCTAAAGCTCAATACTTACTTACACCAGTAGAGGTCAAAGTTTGGATCTGAGAGCCACAGACGGTGTAGGGCAGTGAGAAAGTTGCGCTGACAATAATGTACATTGGAAATATTGCCCTACTTGATCAAAAATCTTATACAAAGTTAAGTTATCTCATGAAACCTGCATATAGAGCAGATTCAGACCATACTCTTTAACATATTTCTTCATGTCCCGGGCAAGCATTGGAGAAATGAAAGCATGTAGGTGGAGAGGGAGAGTAGAAGAGAGGAGCTCAGTGAATTATGGGAAGCCCCCGGATAGTCTCCGTTTACAGCAGCATAACTAGAGCTGGTTCAAGCCTAGCCTGCGGCAGCTCTAGCTGTAACCTTTATCTAAAAGGAACATTTAAGTCTTTAATATATGTAGAGAGGAATCTGAACCCAAACTAGAAAAAGGGTTCCACAGGAGAGGAGCCTAATAACTGAAGGCTCTGCCTCCTGTACTGCTTTAGAAAACTCAGGGGTTAAGCCTCCATTATGTAAGCACAATGCTGTTGTGGGGTAATAGGGAACTATGTGTTCAGGTTAATGCCAATTATATTGTCTCAAAGCTTGCATATGGAGAAAGTCAAGACCCCATGCTGACATTTGGGACATGACAGTTCCTAGCATCATAACCAGAGCTGGTTCAAGGCAGCTCTGGCTACATTTGTAAAAGCTTTATTTAAATCGAAGGACCTGGACCAAAACTAGCGTAGGGGAACAGGGCCAATAATTGAATGGTCTGCCTCCCATGATACTTTTGAACCCTCTAGGGTTAATCTTGCATAATGGAAGCACAATGTTGTCGTGGGTCAATAGCGAACTTCATAAACGTATAATGGGACCTGAGCATTTCAGGCTTTGTAGGTGAGAAGAGGAACCTTTTTTTAGTTGGAATCCCAGCAAGATTCACAAAAAAAACTGCTTTCAAAAAGATATTTGGCTTCAGAGCAGTGAAGCTAACAGCTGACTGATGCACCAGCTGCAGCCAAGGACACGAGTAGTATTTAGCTGCTGGTAATGTCCCATCCTGCTGTGTGCCCTGAATTTACAACTGCAGAGCAGAGTGTGGAAGTGATTCTGTAAACTGTTGCCGCTGACACCCACACTTGGTTCTGGCCTAAATATGCTCTGCAGCCTGGCAGCATGCGGCGGCATTTGTTTAACTGAATTATTAATGTGTTTGGTTTACAGATCGCCTGGGGGGCATGTGCACTCGTGCTAACGGGTAACGTAGTGATCTTCGCAACCATCATGGGCTTCTTCCTGGTCTTTGGATCCAACGATGACTTCAGTTGGCAGCAGTGGTAATCAGCAGGGGGAGGGGGGGGACCTTAGTCGGAACTGTTTTTATTAGCATTACGGTTATTATTATGGTATTACTGTTTGGTTCTTGTTGTTGTTATTTATATGATGACTACCCATCCATAGACTCACACCAAACCAGTGCAATACTTTATTTTTCTCTTGTTTTTTATTCTACCGCCTGCATCATACTGAACTGACACAAGTGGGATGGAAAATGCTGACTTAAAGTTGGATTTTAACTCATTTTAGTTAAGCTGTCTGACTTCTGTGTTTGTGAGTTTTCTCCATGTGTGTCTCCGCTTTTATATCCAGCGTTGTGAGCTGATTAACTGCTTGTGAAAAAGACTCCAACTGACAGTCCAAATATGACTTAATCTGACTGAAAAGACAGGGTCAAGTGCTGAGATGTGCGTAAATCAGCAGAAAACCGATGGCAGATCTGCACGAAACAAGCTCAGATTTCACCTGACACTGGTCTTATTGATTGAACTCGTGTTTATTTTAGGTTTGTCACAGTGGCAGGTGAAAAGTCAGCTGAGGTAATGCAGATTTTCAGTGCGTTTGTGCTTTTTTAACACCTCCATCCATAAGCAGTGAGTCTAGAAGAATTAGCCACCAACCCTTGGGTCTTTTGAAGCCTGTTACATTTGTACGTCTATTTATTTTCCAGTGTCTGTTTGGGACTTTTACTTTAAATAAGTGTTTATTTTAATTTCTCATGTCACACATATTAAGAAGACACATGGAGGAAATGTCTGTTTTGTCCCTGATCTTAGAGAAAACCATTCATACAGACCTCCTTACCTTCACCACACAGATCAAATTAAAATGACTTGGTGATTTCCCAGGTGCCAACTGGATGCAGGCTGCTTGTTCGCCATGTTCTTTTGCACATGATAGCTCTTACCTCACTCTTAGTATTCGTAAGCTTTACCTTGTCAGGTCAAGAAAGCATGAATAGCACATGATAGCTGCCAGCTAGCGTAGGATTAGCTTAAGGACAGCAGACTCGTGTGAAAGTCAGCCAAGATAAGAACTGGGCCGCTTCTAATCAAGTCATGGTCAGTCACTAATAGCCCTTAAGCTTTTAAATGTGACCCCATCAACATAAAAGCACCCAGCTGCATTAAGGTTGTATTTCTCTCTAGAAGCACATAATGGCGTCACGTTTCCTCACACCAGCATTTTCATGATGAAAGCGCAGATCTTTTTTTTTTTAGTGTGTTTTATATAATCTGGCCTGTGTGAAGGAAAGTTGTCCTTTGGTTTGTTTAATCTGTCGGCAGCTTTGGGATCAGTGCGGCCTGCAGTCCGTCAGGTGTAGCTCTCCTGTTTGCTGTTTAACTGCAGCAGTGGAAGCTAAACAAGCTACTTAGCATCTGCTGCCTCACTAAAGCACTGGTGTGTCGAACGGAGCGTTTGTGCCCTCTGAAAGATTTAAAAAAAGGTTTTGTAATGACACTGAAGTATTATAATTAACTAAATAATTAGCTTCCCCCCCATTCGTCCTAAAGTCAATCAAAAATATCCACTATTTTATAAATTCCATGTTTCAGAAATCCTCTTGTCTAACTGTTTGGACCACACATACAGTCATGAAAAGAGTTTAAAGGAATTAGTTCAATTAAAGTCGGAGTGCAATTAGCCTAGCTTAGCATTAAGACTGGAAGCAGGAGTAAGCGGCTAGCCTGTGAGAGTTCAATAAACTGCCTACAAACACGTTTTAAGCTCATTATTGAAATCAACAAATACATTGGTTAAAAAAAAAAATGGATTGACATTACTCAGCCTCCAAAAGGATTTTGTATTTTCTCTGTGTAGGAGTTTCACAGACAAGAAACTCGAGTTGTCACGATACCAGAGTTTTAAACTTTGTTACGATTCTATCAAAAAGTGAATTATATTTCCTGTACCTGTTTGGATACCAACACAGCCACAAAAAGTCCCAGGAGCCCAACATTGGCTCGTTTCTTGTCCCATTTTTACCAAAAGTTGCAGGCTAACTCCTACACGCTCTCTACATTTGAACAAATACATTGGCAACATTTTGGCACGGAAACGTTACGAGAGTTATTGTGCAATGTGCAGTTTCGACTGTGTTTTCTCTCTGCAGTTCTTATAAAGCTTTGGTACTTTTTTAATATTATCGATCGAAATAAAGACTTCAATCAATCAATCATTGAAATAACTACCATTATAACGTTTAAGATGAGAGACCCAAACCATATTAGTGTTTGGGGTTCTCTGATTGGTTCTAATGTTAATGCTCGTATGTCAAAGCACTTTGTAAACCTGTGTTTTCTTTTAAAGGTTCAATATAAAAAGTTATTAAAACACGCAGTATCTACAAAGTAATGGAGAAACTTAAGAGATGTTGACGGACGTTTTCAAAGATTCAAAACAGCTGTTTACTCCTGCTTCCAGTATTTAACCTTAGCTAATAACCATCCAGCAACGAACGACATTAAAACATCTATTTTCCAAATAACTACTGGAAATAAGTCAAATGACTGTTCGCCAAAATGTCTTGACTCAGGCTGCAAATAACAATTATTTTAGTTTCTGTACATCTTTCTCTTTAAACAACCAAAAAGGTATTCATTTTTTTTTGTGCTATAACACTAAAGAAACCAGAAAATATTCACATTTGAGAAACTGGAATCTGAATTTTTGACATTTATTTCCTAAAAAGACTGATTCATCGACTGTCCGTTAGCTCTCTGTCAAACCATTTGTTTCATCTCGTAAATGAACAACAAGTAAAAAACGTCTTTATATTGAACAGATTGTTACCAGTTGTTCCTATATGAATTATAATATCTGAAAAACATCTGCTGTAAGAAATGCATTGATGAAAGTCTGGGACGTCTGGCTTTTAGCACTAAACAGCAGCATGAACACTTATCACGCTGCTTTGATACTTTTGAGCTCTATTGTCTGTGATTTGTTTCAGAGACCACGACCTCGTCAGGTTTTGATTGTACTAAAAGCACCACAACAACGGCAGCTTTTTGCTTTCCTTCAAAAAAAAGTATTAAGTTATGAAATATTGAATACTACTGACATATTATTGTGTAACATCTCGTTGAATCTGACTGAATATGCTCTTAATAGTTAATTCACATCCACTGGTTGTAGTTGTAGACCAGTCTATGGTTGGACGAGCAGGGTAACTCCATGTTGTGAACCCTCATACTTCACTTGATGCATTTTGAGCCCAGTTTGTTAAATGTTCTCTTCTTTCTCTGTTCTGTGTGACACACTCTGCTGTGTAGCTGTGGGATTTCTCCGTCTTTTTGTTTTAAGACAGATGTTACGCTTTTTGTTTCTCACACATTTAGGAGGAAGTTGTATTTATTTATTTTGATTGGACGCTTTGTGTCAATGTCCAATGACATTTTCTATCTACAAGGTTTGTGTTAACGAGGCAGAAGTCAGCATGGTGGATTTCCTTTTTTGTTTTTTATTATTAAAAGCCATTTTTGAACATCCTCTTCTTTGAATGACTACACATGCATCACATAGGCTCACTGATTGGACTAGACTTCACTCTGGGACTGATGCTGCATTCATGTGGTGTCGGACACATCGGAAAAACGAGTGCTCCTGCTCAAGTCGGAACAACAACTCGGAAACTCGGAAAAGAATGAGCTGCCCAACTTCCTGACTTGACGTCCGAATCGCCATCACATGAGGGGCAAAATGTCAATGTTAACATACTTTTTATTAATTCACGTATTGCACCTCAACTTTTTGTAACAGAGACATTTACACGTCTTCTTCGTAGCATCAACACTGTTTTTAGCTTTTGATACATCATTCCAACTTTCCGAACTGAAATCACGTGAACACACTGAAGTCGGAAGAACGACTTATCAACATCAGCACTTTCAAGTTGAGTCAGGCCCCCTGTTACGTTCCCCCCAGTAAACAAAATCTGACTGACAGAGGTCGCAGGTACCACAGAAGTGGGCCTCGGGTTTCTTTAAGGTGGAAGAAGAACATAACCCTTCAAACCAGCCACTAGTTTTATCAAAGTGATAGACAAACATCCAAAACAAGAGATACGTGGGAGTCAAAGAACAGAGGGGTAATAGAGGGAGTCACATAGTGGCCCAAAGAAAATCATATTTTCAAAACACACACACACAACTGAGATGAAGCAAAGAGCACAGAAAGCCAACTGATGGTGTCGACTCTGAAGAAACACAACCAACTGAGCCCGGAAACCTCCACCACCCTATAAAGCCTCCCAGCCCAGCTGACTGTCATCAGCCAATCAGCTGAGGTAAAAAACATCACAGGTGCAGCCAATAGCTCCTGACCTAGTTTCCTATAGGGAATCTATTTTTAACACCCCACAACTGAAAGAAACTCAATTTTTTAATGTCTCTGCAGCACATTAATAACTGCAGATCTGTGATATATAACTGCTGTTACCACAGCAACAAAACTAAAATATTTGGAGTTGAAACTACAATTTTAAATAGAAAAATTAGTAAAGATTTTTGCTGCTAAGAACGAAGAAATAAGGTTGTTTTAACAGGATACTGAGCTTTGGCCTTTTTTAATCCTTCTTTATTAAATCCATTAAAGATTGTTTTAAGAGGACATTGTGCTATGTCTCCCTCTGCTGGCAGAATATTTGACAGTGAGTTCATTATGAAGTGGAAATTACACACCGATATCAACTTTTTAGGAGAGAGGAGCGTTAAAAGTGTCATTTATTGACATATTTAATACCAATGAATTCACTATTAGCAGTACGAATATTTTGAAAACTTGTATTCTCTTCAACACAAACTTTAACTGGTTTATTTACTTCAGTTATCACGTTAATAAAGTCTGTAGGAGGGTCTGAAATAAAGCACAACATTACTACACTAACTAAAGTCTAAATATAACATGAATCAAGCACCAGAGGAGGTTTGTGACCCTGTAGAAACCAGCTCTCTCAGAAAGCTCCGTTTTGGTGTGTGTGTCTCTTTAAATGCAACGAGCCCCCCCTGAGTTTTCACCGTAGACATCACTCCTTCACTAGTGAGAATAAAAATGTGCAGATCTGCACAAAAGTTTTGCTCTAGGCTGGGGGTGGAGTCCATGGGTGGAGATACCAGGGGAGGGGAGGGTGTTTTTTTTTTACCAGAATCCCACTGTGACATCACAAGGAGAGCACATTCGAAACAGAGCTTTTTTCTCTGTGTTGTAAGACTTATGCAGACCACAAACAAAGGACTTCTCATAATATGTCCCCTTTAATCTAACGGAAAATAAAGACAAGTCTGGGATCATCCTTGAGGAATAATTTCCTTGAACCAAAGTCTAAACCTCATAATTAATGAATTAACTGTAATAATAATAACAAAGAAACTCTGGCTCTGTGATAAATGTTGTAATGTAAAAAATAGAAGTATTTTCCCTCCGAAAACATGCTCTTCCTCAGATTCGAGGAAGCATCCACTGAGGGATGTGCGTGTCTTTTGATTTTTCGTGGAGTTAAAGTAGAAAATGTCATGAAATGAAAACTTGAGTACGATATTGAAGAAAAAGTGCTGAAATACCTTCAACCAGTGGCGAAGACAATCCTAAGCTTCATAAATCAGACCTCTTTAAGTGGATAAGTCAAAATCTCTCAGCATTTTTCTGCAGTTTTAGGCAGAATATTCTACAAACAATTTAACAATACAAAACTCCAACACATGCACACAACACCATGCATAGAATACATGAGTTCTTAAATACTGACAGTATTTTTCCTATGCAACCTGTTATATAATCCTATAAAATAAAAGATCTAACCCGAGGCTGCTGCCGTAAAGACGCCCACCTGCTAGATGTAACATGCCCGACTTACTTCAGCTCTCTCCTGCAGATCTCGTTGCCTTGGGGAGGAATTTAACAACAACATTTGCGTCAGATTAAACCGTTCATTTGTGCACAAAACAAGTCATAGTTTTCCTATTGATCTTAGCACGGAGCCAGATGGCAACAAAAGACATCAGGCCCTTAACACGCACACACACACACGCACGCACGCACGCACACACACACACACACACACACACATACACCTGCAGCAGGCCTCGCCTCTGTGTTGTGAAAACAGCAGCTTGGTTTAATGCTTAAACTTGCCCTCAGATACAGACTGCTTCATGCACAGTATAGGTACTGCAGAAAAACGTGCATGCCTTGTTTCTGATCGCATGGGACGCCCCCGCTGAGCCCTGAGGATCATGGGAAGTTGGGAAGGAGCTTTGGATTGAATGAAGAGAGAAGTTCAGACACACATGAGCATGAGGAGGTTTTTCCAAGCACACAGGGACGAGGACCACAGTCAGATCCAGTACCTGACGGCCAAGTGCACCCGGCTGGCTCATGATAAAGGTAAGACATGGAGGACAAGACTTTGAGCTCTGGGAATATCTGTCACACATTTACATGTTTCAGCCGTTCCTGGACTTGAATGGACCAGTTGAGTGTTAACTGTCGTTCTTTGTTTTGTCAGTCATGTTGTGCTTGTCTCTCCTAATTGGAAATGTTTTTAATTATGCTCAAGTCATCTCTTTATGAGTCACAGAAGCATATAAAAGTAAATATACTGTGCAATATAACACTCATAGTACTGTGGTATGATAAACCTCTTAGCTTCTGTTACTTAATTATTGCTTCCCTCATACTTGTGTAACTGTATTCACGTGAAAAGTGCTGGAAGCCACAGTCCTCGCTCTGCAACCCAGTCACAAAACTTGTTGTTATCTGTTCCCAAAGTGCGTCTTGAAATGGGGTTAAAGGAGTTTCAGGTTGGCTGTTCCTGCGGCCTGGAATCTCCTGCAGGATGATCTGTGTCTGGGGGAGCTGGTCTCTTTAAATCATTTTAAAAGTAGATTGAAGGTGTTGGAGGAAGATGCTTCAGGTTGTAGATGCTTTGACTAAAGGGTAAAAGCTCTGTGACTCATTTGTTGTTGTTGTGCTGCTGCCCCTCTTGGCCAGGACACTCTTGTAAATGAGATTCTTTATCTTAATGAGGTTCTCCTGGTTAAATACAGTTAAAATAAAAATTAAACAGATTCTTTTATGTATTAGGTTTAAGTTAAACATACCACTCACATAAATAAACCCTACAAGATTTTATGATCGGTGCATTACTAGCAAAAATCAGTACCTGAGAAGTTTTTCTGCATGATGTCCAAGTTAGACAACAATATCTTATACGGTTCAACAGTCATCCTGAAAGTAAAACGGTGACTCATAGACTGTAACAATGTGTTTCTGTTTGATTTTATCAAGTTAGCATGATCAGGGTTAAGGAGGAGGAGATAACATTCAACAGAAAAACCTTTGGAGATCATTTACAAATACACCACACGGTTCATGCACTTGTTGGTGAGGTTTAGAAAAAGTCATTGTTTGTGGTAGAATAAGTTTGTCAGTTTTGTTAAGAACTATGGAAGCCCTGAGGGGACATTCATCCATACATTTAATGGGCGGCAGGAGCTCAGTCTGTAGGGACCTTATCGTACCGTATCATATCTTACCATGTTGTATCGTGTCGTATCGTACAGTACCGTATTGAACCGTGTCGTGTTGTATCGTACCGTATCATATCTTACCGTATAGTATGGTGTCATATCTTACCATATTGTATCGTGTAGAATCATAACGTACCGATACATACCTACAGTTTTTCATGCGTCATGAGTCATAATTACTATGGACACAAGAGATTGCCAGCTAACGTTGTATATGGTTTGCCCTAAGCTGCTTAGTCAGAAGGAGTACACTGCCCAGTGTTTGGAGGCTGGTCTGCATTCAGCCTTGTGCAGGACATATACAGCAGCACTGAATAAAGTATTCCATCTGACTTTGTGTTTGATAATCATTAAACCACACCTCACCGTTTCCACAGAAGTCCATAATCAAGGCCCGGTGTGATGTGTACACATGACACATGGAGGAGTGGTTTGCCATTTTTGAGGATTAGGGACAATGTTACAATGTTTGTGTTATTGTCCAGAGTTTAGATGAAAACTGAACATGCCATAGATATTTATATGATGTACAGTATACTAGATTCTATCAGAAGAGAGGAGATAAGGACATGGAAAAAGACCACAAAGAAAAGTCCTTAGCAGTAGCTTGGTAAGCTATAAGAGACAAATATGACTGAAGCTACATACATGATGAGGTGACATTTTTACACAAGAAAAAAGAAATGTGCATTCAAAAGTATATTTAGGACCCTTTACTCCCACATGAGAGCAGTGATGAGGTGATGTGGAGTTAAAGCTTTAAAACCTTTTGCCAGCAATGTCAGAATCTGACGTACAATCCTACGTTTAACGTTTTATGGTTTAAAACATTGTGGGTATTTTAAACTCTGGGCAGTAAAAACATTTTCATGACCTTTTATGAAAACACGTCCAAGTAGAGCTGCTGTTTTAATGAACATCACCTACGGCTCTGCTTTAGCGGTCCAGTCTGACTTTTGTTTCTGCTCTCTGTGGCTGCAGCAGTGCTCGACAGGGAGTTCCTGGTGTCCAAAGACAGAGAGAGGAAGCTGCAGAATGATCTGGAAGCTGCGACTGCCCGACTTCTTCACCAGGAGCAGCTGAACATGCAGCTCAGGATGAAACAGGACCAACTCTTCAGCAAGATCCACCAGCAGCAGGTGAACTGAGGAATCACAAAGATGTCCAAGACAGTTTAGTCGAGTTACACCACAGTGTGATGAAATAATTTAAGGCATCTGTTGGAAGTTGAGTTACTACTGTAAGCATGTGAGACTGAACCATGCAGAAAATGAGCCGTAAAAAACAAACCTATCAGCTAGGAAAAGCCTAAGAGCTGCCAGTTTTATGCATTTTCTCTTTGAATGTGTTACTTTGAGCAACTCCTTTTAAACAATCGAGAGTACCAACAACATATTCAGCATTATTTTAACCTCTAATGTTGTTGCACTCTTATTAGGACACACTTACCTGAAGGCCAATTCCAGTGTGTTTTTTTTCAACACTTCTATGACTTCACCTTGCAGTGTTTAACCTCATTAACTTTCCCATAATTTAAGAGCACATAGCCATGACCGTACCAGCAAGCCACCGCTGCTGTAATGACTGTGATTGTCCAGGAATTCAGCTTCCAGTAAGAGCCAGTGTTAACATACTTTAATTCTGAGGGTTTGGCAGTGGTTACCAAGCTTTTGGAGATTTTGGCTTCATGGTACATGTGGCTAAATTATGAGCTGTTAGCCATTTAAGGACATTTTAAATGTTTGACCACACCTGCCACCATAGAGCCTATCAGCCTATTGGTGTTGAAATGTAGATATATGGGTGTGGCCCCCCTCCTTTGTTCCAGAAATGATCACCTGAAGAAAATCTCTGGTGGAAACGTTGTGATGAAATAAAACTTTTTGTGGCATTTGAGTGAGTGTGCGGGTCTATCTTCTTCCACAGTCTGCTGATTTTGCATGCACTGCCCTGCACCTACGTGATGTGCGTATAACTAACTCCTTTTTCTCTGTTAGTAATTTACATTTTTTTTTTATTCTGTTGGGCTGTTTAAATATCAATACGTTATTTGAAAAGAGGCTTGTATCATGAAATTCAAAGGTCAGAGGAATTTATTATTAAACAGTTAATTGTATGAAAAAGAAGAAGATTTTCCCCTACATGAGCACGGTTATTTATATAGGTGCAAAAAACTCCTGGCATTTATCCTGTTGCACACTGTTATTACTATTAAACTCTATGGTATTTGTTAGAGATTTGGAGAGTGTGACTCACTCACTTCACCCACAAAGATATGATATAACATCAAGCTTGGGCTTGTCCCAAACTGTCTGACCTATAGGTGGGGTAGATATCACCTGTGCCGTCTGTACAAGAAAATTATGCTGTAATCAGGATGTCTTGGGGAACTCTTTCAACGTCAGGAATTACTGAGATAGAATTATCCATGTTTGAATTATTAAACTTTATGTAAGTATCTGTATCTGATTGGACAGCACAAGCATGAAGTAGCATTGAAACAACATTTAAAAAAAAGCCATTGAAGGACACTGTTTTTTTACATAAAGTATATATGCATTAGTATGCATTGCTTGCATGCAGGTACTTATCTCTTTAGATGTATATTTAATGTGTGTGTCTCTGTGTGTCTCCGCTGCAGGACCTGGTGGACATGCTGCAGCAGCGGTTTGTCCTGCTGGTGGAGGAGAGCTTCCGGGACGCGGAGCTGCTGCGTCAGGTCAGCACGGAGCTGCTGTGTCTGCAGAGCTCTGAGGTGAAGCTTGAGGGCCTGGTGGAGGAGCTACACGCTGAGGCCCAACACAGAGCAGTGGTTGCAGAGAGCCTCCAGACAGAGCTGCATGCCGAGGCCCAGCACAGGGCTGTGCTGACAGAGAGTCTGCAGGCAGAGCTGAGCAGGTAGGCCCAACACAAACTGTATCTCCTCTGTGTAAATAAAGCCGATTTCACAGCTGCACTCCTGAAAAGTAAAGAACAAAATATTCAGGCAGAATGCCCCAGAAATATTCCAGAACATGGTGATAATAGTAAGATGTGGAAATGGCTGAGTCTGTCACTATAATTACAGTTTATCGCCTTTGTGTATTTCAACATATTCATGGTATCAACGAAAGAGCCGAGAGCTGTTTAATGACTGTACCATTAAGTAAGGATAGAATAGTGGAGAAACAAATGACATTCATCTTTGACAGATCATTGAGGGTCGAAATTAGAAATCCAGAAGAACAGATTAATCTATGAAAATGTTTTTATTACATTGAAGATAAAAACAGCCACATATGGCACTGCTATGCATTAACAAAAGTCCTTCAAATCAAAAGTTTTCATACTGCTTTTTCTCCTCTCACTTATTTTTAACCGTGCAAAAGAAAATAATAAATATTTCACAATGCCATGCTGCCAGCGTATGAAACAAACACTGATTGTTTAAACCAGAATACAATGAAATGACTGCTCAAGTTATGGCATTTTAAATATGATCATATATGAGTGAACTCAGTCTGTTGTCAGAGGTTTTAGATCATCATTTTACAGTTATATGTCTGTGTTTACATTTAAGAGATCAGATTGATGGAGTGTGCCGCGTGTGTTACGTCATCAAAATCATTTTTTAAAACCAATCATTGGTCAGTTTAATGTAGTTTAGTTTTCTGTCTAGTAACTAACATGAACAAGACGTATCAAAAACATCATCTCGTCAGTTTTAATTTGAACATATTAGTGCATGCATGCACATTTGTCATAAACAGTAAATCAGTGGAGCTGGAGGAGCTACAAGAAAACAACACAACTCTGAGAGAAGAGCTGCAGGATTTACGCTCCGCTCATGAGAAGGAGGTAAGAAACTGAAATATCAGAATAATATTATTTGTGGTATTTTCTCATAAAGCGATTGAAATACAAACCTGGACTTATCAAAGGCAACAACAAGGGATTTTTCGGTGTTCAAAATGTGCAGACAGAGTCAAAGAAAAACAGAAGAAAAGCAAAAAAAAGTATCATAATGAGTGAAAACCACGAGTGAAACTTTAAAAGGCTCAAATTCATGTGAAGACAAAGCGGATGAACTGCAGGATCTGTGTAGTAATCACATACTGTACAGGTGCTCTTTGGGCACTTCAGGTTTTATTCATTACGTGAAGCGGTTGAACATTTATAATTAATCTCAATCAAACCGTACATACCGCAACTGTCCTTAAAAGCTAATACAAGGCACATTGTAGGATTCATATAGAATTAAATCATGCCTTCATTCTTAGGGTGCAGTTCGTAATTTTTGATTTCATTTTCCCCCCAATGCAACCCACAAGAGAAATGAGCCATTTCCCATGCCATAGGTTTTTTTTTGTGTAAACTGCAAATTGTTTTCTTAATTAATCAATTAATGTTTAGGCTAAAAAACAGACCTCCCCAACCTCGGGGTCCCGACCCCATGTGGGGTTGAATGAAAATCAAATCCTTCTTTATTTACAATTTTATTTAGTTTTTTGTCCATTAGTATATACTGTATTGAACACAGGCTACTGTTAGCCACGGCCAATGCCAAAAAAAGAGACTTGCAGTTGAATGAAATGAAACGAATGTTTACTTACAACACAGAAGAAAAACTATGACATGATTGAAAACAAATTAATTTAGCAAAAAGCTGTATGTGTATGTTTTCGATGTCTGGGGTCGCCAGAGTTTCGTGAAGTTGGAGTGGGGTCAGGAGCCAAAAAAAGGCCGGGAACCACTGCTATAAAATGTCACAAAGATGTCATTAAACAGTGAAAAGCCCACAATGTTGCCAGTTTTCCTAAACATACAGTACTTAAGCTGCAGCTATATAATGGTTGTAATGCCACTTTAGTCCAGCAGATGTCGTGATTGTACACCTTTTTCAACACTGCTTTTGTTGTCTGTAATTAGGCATACTGGTAAGCAGATGATTAAAAATTAGCATTTAAATATATGTGCAGCATTTGTCTTTGCCAGCAAACTCTGCCAGAAACAACGAGAACAGCATGACACGGCTGTCACAAAAAAAGTTGATAATCACTGTTCTCAGGTCAGCGTGCCCGTTTAAAAAACTTCTGCTGTGAGATTTTGAATAATTAATGACATGAAACATAAAACCTCAAGGTTCAAAACTACAACTACCCCAGAGAAAACAGTAACTCAGGGTTTGCTGGCATTAATGTGTTGAGTCTGGGCACAGGAGAGACATTCCTACACAATGTCAGGATTTTTTATTTACTCTGGCCCTTACTGGTCTGTGTTTCATCCAGTCCATCAGGCAGCAAACAATCCAATTCTACTATTATTATCTTGCCAAAGGGACAGCTGCACAAGTCCAACAGAGAAAACTAAATGAGAAGATTTATTTGTGGTGGATCTCTCTGTGAATTACTGCGAACGTTCTGGGAGTCAGGGAATAAGTGCGACTCTATTTCCAGGGAGTTTAAATCAGTCACGGACCAGTTTGCTCTCATAACGTCCTGCTGTCCTGTTTTTTTAAACACATTGTGCACAAATGGGGAATGAAGTGATGTGTTGTGTTGTCTCTGAGGTGAGGGAGCTGCAGCAGGAGAATCAGAGGAGTCTGGGGAAACTGCAGGAGACAGCGGAGCAGTGTGAGTGGCTCTGTCAGCAGCAGAGATACTGGGTGTGTTGTGTCAAGAGGTAGGTATTTATTTAACTGCATCTGAGACACAAGCACTGAATGTATTAACATTGACAAAAAGTCTGCAACAATACACATCAGACATTAACTCACAATGAACCATGCAGTCAACATTTGAAAGTATTCAGAGGCTTATCTTGGAGCTCCAAAAATTATATATATATATACACAGTCAAAGTGCGTCACCGATGACGGAGTTTATACTGTGAGTTTGTCGCTGGCCGTTGTGAGCAGTAAAATAGTCCCGTTTTCTTTTTACATGTAGTATGATAAAGTTTAGTGTTTAATTACCGCTGAATGAGACATGAGACGACGTAGTTTCTAAACAGTGCAAGCGATGAGCTGAGGTCCGCTTCTGGAGCAACGGCGCTTGGGCATGTAAGTGAGGGGCGTGGCTTTTGAGGGAGCACAGAGGGGAGGGGGTGGGTGCAGACGGAGCACTGAGGGAATGCTACTTTCAAAATCAAAAATGACCAACCCTGCCTCTAATATGATTAATGGGAGGCAACCCAATCAACTGATCTTCATATGAAGCCTGGCCTCATATTGATGCCTTATTTTTGTTAAATTAGACTCCTCCTGTCTGTATTTTATGCTCACGTTTGAAGAAAAACCTGCAGCTAATTACATAAAAAGATGCAGAATCATATCCAGTACAACATTAGGGTGTTCATTTTACTGTCTAAGCTGTTTTTTAATAGCTCAGATGGTCACTGTGTTTAAAACAAATGCATTTCTACAGATTCAAACACTGCCTGATGGAGGAGAGGGAAGCTCTGCTGCGACAGGTCAGCACGCTGGAAAAGAAAGCTGAGAAACTGATGAAGACGGAACATGATGAAGGTCACACACAGAGTGTCCTCTGCCCGCTAAAAGAGACTTCATGCTGTGACAGGTGAGGAAGAATTAACAGAGAGAAACACACATGTACAGTTTACCCGTCATCATTATGAACTTAAGCCAAAACTCAGCTGTGAAGTACCTAACCTTTCTGTCTTTGAAGCAGTATATCATCGTGGGAGGCAGATTCAGTGGTCGACCTGGAGTCTCAGGTAGAGAAATCAAACACGCTATATGAGGAGTTCTTTAAACAGGTAACAGTTAAAAAGGTTTATAATCACATGCTGCACGACTGAAAAAGTCACTTTTCACAAACGCTTGATTGTTCTGTGTATTTCCTATATGTCACAGTTCAGCTCCTCACTAGTGTGAAACCACTGGAAGACAATGCAGGCAATGCCTCCTATCTGCATTCTTTATATTGGCCAGCAGGGGGCAGCTTAACTTGTTGCAGAAAGAGTCCAATTGTAGCTAAAACTCAACTCTCAGTTGATTTATTTACTAATCCACCCCATAAGTTCATAGACTTAATCACAACTCACATATTATCTTGAATAAGCATGATGTTCAATTTGTAAATTTTGGCCTCATTTTGTGAAAAACTGACGATAATGCAGGTTACTATTTAGGGCGTGGCTACCTGAGATTGATATTTTGTCACCTCTTAATCAGTATAGAGGTGTTGCTATGTGTTTCCATCCTCTTGTGTAATATGGTCACTTTGTCCTGTACATACATTTTGATTCTGCGACACCATCAAATTGGTGTCCCAGTCTGTGAATTCACATTAAGCTTGGCTTTGCAGAAGCACGGCACAGCGAGAGCTTCACATAAACGCGCAGTCAGACATGCACGCACACACAGTGCTGTGCTCCCACACTTGTACCGTCTCGCCCCAGTAACGTCTCTCTGACAAACTCCAAAGACAGTGCAGAGGGGGATCACTTCGCCCCCCACCAGTTATGCATAGGTGAAACATTTACAATGGTGTAAATAGCGCATCTTGAAACAGCAGTCTGAATAAGGCTAACATTTCCAAAAGACCAAGTCTTTGTTTGTTTACCCACTAAGATGTTCACTTTACAATCATTCATGAATAAGAAAACAGACCATTTGACAAATCTGGCCAATCAAACAGTGAACGTTAGCAGGGAAAATAAAAATGATTCATCCACAAACAGAATAGTTGCTTTATGTTTTTCTTTTGTTTTGTATGAACGACTCTCAATGAAACCTGTAGGACATTTTTTTTGGCCTCATTTACTTTTCGTATGGTCCCATCACATGAACCTTTCTTTTAAAAGCAACAACTTCAGTATAAAAAAAATCTTTTTGGATCGAGGTAAAGGACAGATCTGATGACTGAAACAGAAGACATCTAAAACCACAGGGCTAATATTCATCTGGGTGAGGCTGCCAGTCCTTACAGTGGTTGTTGCACAGCCAGTTCTCGGAAACATTAACGCAGCTGGAGTCTCATCTTTATTTTTGTCTTTTAAAGGTTGTTAAAAAACCTTTATGCAATGGATTACTGCAGAATCCATTAAAGAAGAAACTAATGATCAAATACTGATGCTATCATGGCCCAAAGTGGCTAAAATGTAATTAATTCAGATCATGGAAAGAGCAGTTCAAACTCAGTCCAAACTTATTTTTTACCAGTACTGGACCTTTCAGCTGATGTTACTTCAGATTTAAAGAAAGCTTCTGTATCTGTAGAGAAATCTCTGAATCGAGAACTACTTCAGATCTTGAGGGTGAATGTCAGATGTCCAAAATAAACGGCTGATATTCGTCTGGGCAAAGCTGCCAGTCTGCGGTTGGCTTGCTGTCGTGCCAGGATTTTTTTTTTTTAATTGTCTGAACTTTAAAATACACTACAGTCTCATCAGTGTTTTTATTTATTCCATCTGTTGTCCGTGTTTTTAAAGGACAAAGCAAAAAGTCGCTATGTCTTTGGAAGACTTATCACACAAGTCATATAAACAGCCCCTAGAGGGCGCTATATAGTAAAACTAATTACTTTAAAGGAGCAGTATGTAACTGAGAAACCTAGTGTTTGAAATGGGTACTGCAGTCCAAATTCCAAACATTGGAGAGAGCTGTCTCCCTTCGCCAGTTCGCCCCCTCCTCCCTAGAATCGATGTGCACGCAGGTTGCCATGTGGTGGACACTGAAGCTTCAGTGTTTAGCCAGCTCTACATCGGTCTGTAAACCTTTCTGTGTTCTAACCTCTCTCCATTTTTCAAAAAACATCTCCAATATTGATCCTGGTTTGACCACGTTTCTGCTCGTGGAGCTTATTAGAAACCAAACCAAGGGGCATCAAAAACGGCCGTGCAGGTGTGCCTTAAAACCGCCTACCTTCTGTTTAACTGCTAGGATTTGGTGATTATTTGGTAGATCTTTAATGTGCTCACTGGGGTTTTGCCTTAAATTGCTAGACCTCAACGCAAC
This sequence comes from Tautogolabrus adspersus, assembly GCA_020745685.1. Taxonomy (NCBI): domain Eukaryota; kingdom Metazoa; phylum Chordata; class Actinopteri; order Labriformes; family Labridae; genus Tautogolabrus; species Tautogolabrus adspersus. The sequence goes on along the minus strand of CM036540.1, from coordinate 29,308,919 downwards.
GGTTTTCGTAACTGAACTTTTGGCCAAAACTACAAACACAAGAAAGTTGCATGGCTGAATAGATGAAAAGGCAGGGGAATTATCTGAATTCATGAGATGCTCCTGATTCAGCAAGTTAACAAGCTTTGAGAGGATTTTTTGGTGTCTTTAAATAATAAAAAGGGATCCTCATCAGAGAGGGATCATACTGTGTCTCTGATCTGAGGGTTTATTCATTAATCTGACTCTAAAGAACTGAAGCTGTCTCTGGATTTGACAAAAGATCCTTTACCTTTAGAGAGACCAGTTTAGGTCTTTTTAGACTCCTGGATCAGGGTCAAATGCAAATCTCAGGGGAGAAATAGAAATTCAAAACGGAGAGATATTCATCTGAGAACGGCTGCCAGCCCCCTGTGGACTTGTATTTCTGCCAGGACATTCATAAAACTGATACTTCATGGGCACCAGGGTCTAATCAATGATTTATTTTTCTGTCTGTCTGCTCTTGAAAAGTGAGAGAGCTTTGATTGCAAAAAGAAAAGCCATTTTGCAATCAAACAGGAACCCTACAGTGTCTCATAAAGAGCTGCTCCAGAAAGTGCTCACAAATCCTGACAGGACCTCAAACGCCTCATCCTCCTGGATTATGTTGATAGTGAAGATCCCTAAAAAGGTGCTCTCTGGTCGCTTTTGGGATTTAAAAAAAAAAGCTCCCACATCTTTCAGGGTGACAGGTTCAGTGTTTAAGGAATCTGTGGATAAGAGGAAGCCTGACAGACAGAACATAGGGCTGATCCTCGTGTGCTGCCAGTCCCCAGAGGAGCTGCAGCGGCTGCCAAAACCTTGAGAGATTGCTGATACTTTCTGGGCACAGGGAGTCCACATTAGGCCTTTTCCCTGTCTGTCCGTCTGTCTTTCTGTCTGCTGCAAATGGCTTCCTCCCAAGCCGTTCGGGTTCTCTTCCAAGGCAGCAGAGAGATGACTAATAAAGACTGGAGGGAGCTGATTGCCAATAGCCTCTGTGCTTCATTCCCCTCACCTCTCACAGACTCTTCTGTGCATTTCTTCAGATAATTATTCTGATTGAGTGCAGATGATGCTTTTTTCCCCCCTTCCCTGAAGTCTCTGCAGAGCTAAGAGAGAGAGAGGGAGGAAATGTAGCTGGAGGAGCAGGGATCGCCGGAGACAGAGAGGAAACAACCGACCGTGATAAAACACATTACCAGCTCAGGCAGGATTTATACGCACTGTAGACTCACAGACCAACCTTGAGTGTGATATTGCTGATAATAACAGTTATAAAAGCGATAAATAGTAGCAAAAAGTAATGTTGGTGCTAACAAAAAGATGGGAGTCAAAGTGGACAAGTTGTCGTTTATCACAAATGGCAGTCAACTTGCAAGAAACTGACAAATAGGCGTAATTCAAAAGATTGAATGTGGAAAAGAATGATCCAAATGTGGCAATGCACTTTTTTTGCTATCTAATGTTCGGTAATCCAGCTTTCAAAGAGAAACTGGATTGGATCAACATGATCCAGTTACATACTTCTAAGGATGACCAAATCTGGATTGCCAGTGCTCTAAATGGGGCGCCATAGTACATACTTTGTCCACAGGGGGCGCCAAAATCCACACAAACTGACAGCTGCTTGTAATTGGATCATTGTGATCGTTGCATATTGGCATTGGGTTGGTGAAATATTTCAAGGAGAAAATGTTATTGATATTTTCACCACCTTTATGTCTACTTCATCTTCTATGTCATGGACGATTGAGTCAGTTGTAACTCAGTTCTTTTGTTCGACCTACTTAATCGTTAAATAACATTTTCTTCCTGTAATCCTGCTTTAATTCAGCACTCTGCTTAGATCAGGATAATGTTGAGTTCTAGATCAAAGTTATTTTGTTGTTTGAACAACACAAACTGGAAGTTTTACCTAGATTACAACACAATTAGATTGCCTGATCCTGTCCAATTTCGAATCCCTTTTTTCTCTTTTTTGAACGAACAGTTTTTAAGATTTGATCCAATTTGATCGCTTTCGTCCGACCCATTTTATGTCTGAACGAGGCCCAGAGGACCTTTAAATTTGAGGTACAACTGCCTACCACTGAGTCAATGTAGTTTTTATTTTTTTTTATTCTGAGCATTAGGAAGTTAAATACGAAACAGCAAAAATACCTTTGAATATGCCACCCTCTGCTTCATAACAGGTAAAAGACAAATCTCTCAACTTTTCCCATCAGCTTTGCACAGTTAACAGCATGAGATCAAATCCCAAACTGAGGTTACAAATGGGGCTGTAACAGCGTTAGCTCACTCAACAGTTATTACCTCTGATAGCATTCCTTCAGCAGATCAGTTAACGGTTTACAGATGCCAAACCGCTTCCCTCTGTGGAGAACAGAGACGCCTCCTGTACACCTGCAGGAACTAAACCTTTAGAGCAAAGACGGATATCAGTCCTGCTCTGTGAGCCTCTGAGGTGTTTCAACAGCCTCTTCAGTAACTCTTTAAAAGCTACTTCCCAACTACAGTTTCAAAAGTGTAATACAATCCCTGATATGCAGTTGGAACAGAGGTTATATGGAACACAGACAACTTAATATCTCGATGTCTTGACCCATAATTACACACTGGGACATTGTTTCCTCAAGCTATTCTCTCTCTGATTTCCCCTCTTGCACACACTTCATGTTTATTGTTTCTGGTCATCTTCACTTACGGTTTATTTTTCTGACCTCAGGCGGGGAGCCCTATCAACGGACACCAGAAACCTCCTTGAGGACAGAAGCTTGGAGCCTGGACTCGTCTTCTCTTTCTCTTCCCACCTTCTGCAGACCAGAAGATGACTACTAGATGTTTGTGTGCGTGGTCAGATTTGTGGATTACATCCCAGTCTTTGTCAAACAAAACTTGGGATAACACAACCTGTGAAACCAAACATTTCAAGTTTTTCTTCTAACATTGTTCGACTAAAAGAATCTGCTTCATGATAGATGACTGAATTAAACACTTGTACTGCGTCCTCTCTGTCCTCGTTTTACTGTCACACATGCACATCATACGTTACCAAAGACACATCCTCCTGTAGCTCTCAGTGATTTAGACCTCGTAACCACAGCACTGCTAACAAGAGCAAAAGCACCTGAGAATGCTCTCTTGTTGTTTTGCCAGTGAGTCCACACAAAGAAGCAGCAGCTGGTCCACAGAGCAAATAAGAAAAGTGCTGTAGACCAAAGTCCTACTGAAAGTTCCCCCGCTGAGAATCTGCTACATCTCCACTCAGATGATCACATCTCTTCACTTATCTCTTGCCTTCACTTGTCAGAAGGAGTCTTAAAAGTGAGTGTTTGAGGGTCTACTGGCTCAGATTAAAGAGGCTTCCTCATATGTGAACCATATGAAGCACACAACAGTTTACAGACAAAGCAAATGTTTGGGGAAAGACATATGAAGCACGGACTAAAGGTGGGCTCTAATCGGCCAGCTTTAATGCACATTTTCAATTTGCAGATAAAAGAAACCTTCAAAAAATGTAGATAAAGTCAAAATATAAAAGTCTTCATGCTTTGGGGAAGGGTGCAATTACTCATTACATTCCCAAAATCAGGGGATGCGGGGAGTAACAGGAAAAAAGAGGACTGAAAAAGGGAGAGCATGAAGTTCTTATTAACAAAAAGCCAAATCATTACAGGAAACAAGCTTCTTTCAAGGAATAAACTACAAAACCAGAAGCAGATATCTTCACAAAACGAAGTTTAATGAACAACAAAACCACCAGATTTTGGGTCAGTGGGAGAGCCGGTCGTCTCTCAACCTGTCCTTAACCCCAAGTTGCTCCCGCTGCTTCGTCGACGGCCTATGAATGTGTATGAATAGGATTAGTTACTTCTAATGGACACTTTACATAGCAGCCATAAATGTGTAAATGGCTATGAATGGGTAGGTGTGAGCTGCCTTTTTCTTTCCTGCTCGTCCTGCTGCAGGACATTCTTACAAACTTGAAACAGGTGAGCTCAAACATCCGCTGCATAATCAGGGAGAACAACTTGATTAATCCTTCCTGTTATAATGAGACACTACCAAAGAAGCTGACGATGCACAAGATCTTATTGTTTTGTGCATTTAAACTCTACACCAGTTGGACGACCAATCTATTAAACATAAAGCTGTTGTGCAATATTATTTAACCTGGAAAAAAACGTATAAATCTCCTTTTCAGGACAGCTTTAAATGGTCTTTTAGTAAGAATACGCCAGTGTTTAAATCTGCGTAAGGACAAAGAAGACCATCCAACATCTGCATACAGCAAAAAAAGATGAGTGAGGGCTTTAAAGTAAGAAATGAACCTCAGCACTCCATGGCACAGCAGTTATGTTGCATGCCTGATGTACTGAAGCTATAGTCCTCGTCACAGCGGCCGTGGGTTCAAATCAGACCTTGGCCGTTTGCTGCATGTCATCCCCAACTCTCTCCTCCCATCATTTCCTGTTTTTCTTCAGCTTTCCTATCTGATAAAGGAAAAACGACCCATAAATACAAGTTGAAAAAACGATATAAAAAGTATAAAAATAAAGTTTCAGGGGGTCTTGCAATATTTGCAATGTAAGTGGAAATATTTTCTAAAAAGACAGTCAGTGAAGGAAATGTTTGGCTGTAAAGAAACAACCAATCCAGTGAGCTTTTCGGTTAGCGCTAGACTTATTGTTGGTGTTCATGAAAAATATCAGTATTTCATCGCCAGTTAAATACTGAACGGTCTCTGCTGTGTATCAAACGAGGGGTTCCCACACTACTTTGAAAGCTGACTTTTCAATCATTTTAAAAATCTCATTGGCTGTTGAGAGAAGATTTCGGCACATTTCAGTCAACATAACATTGTACAAATTGTTGCTTAGCCTGCATCAGACCACATGCTTTTATTAAACCCAGTCTTTTTATGAACATTGTCAAGTTGGGGAAAGAGTTTTATTTGAGCGTCTGTATTGTGGGTTTTCCAGATTCTGTTTGGAACCTGACTTCCTGAGACATATCGACAAGTTTCTGTGCGACATTTCTGTTGACCACATATCAAAGTAGAGCCTCATGTAAATCCATCCATTATCTATACCGTTTGCAGGGGGCTGGAGCTGATCCCAGCTGCCACTGGGTGCGAGGCGAGTTACAACCTGGACTGGTCGCCAGCCAATCACAGGGCTGACATATAGAGATAGACAACCAGCTACACTCACACCTACGGGCAATTTAGAGTCACCAATTAATCTAACGAGCATGTCTTTGGACTGTGGGAGGAACCGGAGTACCCGAAGAGAACCCCCACATGCATGGGGAGAACATGCAAACACCACACAAAGAGGCCCTGTCACACAGGGATTGGAAACTAGATCCACCTCGCTGTAAAGAGACAGCGCTAACTTCTCCACCACCGTGCAGCCCTCGAGTAAATTTGAAGAAAAAAAACTAAATTATTTTTTGGGACAGTGGACCTTTTAGATGCAAGTCCTCAGAAGTGTTTAACCCTGACTATAAAAGTATAAGCTTTTGTGTTAATACTACCTATGTTTTTTCATACTATTGTTAGTCGTGTTTAAGGATTGAATGGGACAGTCCCATGCTGTTCAGAAGTTGAGTGATCAAGGGTAAATCGGAGAGTTTTGTAGATTTTGGAGGGTCTTTTTGGTTTGTATTCAGCAAGACCAATAATTCTGCAGCAATAAACCCAATTGACAAAGACAAGGATCAACAAAGAGTAAAAAAGTGACGTTACACATGACGTGGGCTATGTGATACCTTTAAGTCTGGGACCATGAAAACTAATATTTATGTTTTTTATTTCCTATTTTTGGAGGGAGTGGTCTTAAAGGTACAGGTTGTCAGAAGCATCAAACTATGACATACAAATAGTAGTTGATGTGTTATTTCTATGCAAGCTTTACGTCATATACTGTTGCTGTTAGTTGGGTGTCATTGTGTGAGTTTTAATGGGATAGTCTCATGTTGCTCAGAGGTTAAGTGTCCAAGGGTAAATCAGAGGGTTATGTAATTCTGTGGCTATGAACTCACTGCGAATTAATACTGAAAAAGGTACGTTACATGAAATTCATCAGCACAAAAAAAAGGATTTTGGTATAAGATCAACTGACAGTAAAGAAAAAATTACTTCATGCAAATTTAACAAATAAAAAAAATAGGATTTTGGTATGAATTATTCCTGTTAGATCAACGGTTACAGGAAAATAAGGGACATTGCACCAAAGTTACAGACCCAAAATCAGGATTTGGGTAAAAGTTACTTCAGTATAATCAAAGTTTAATTAGTCTGTATAGGATCAATGCATTTTCTGGAAAAGTAAGTAGCGTTAGATCTTGGGCCAAGTTTGAATCTCATATTTGGAAACAGAAACGACTGGTTCAGGTTTAGAGCCAACTCTATGAAGTGTGACCACTACTGGTGGTCCATGTTCTGTTAGCACTAAAAGAGCATGAACATCAGTTTAAAGGCATATTTGAATACATTTGAGGGTTGTGTAACGCCTTACAGTCTTGGACTGAGGTGGAGCAGGGCGGAGGACACCGGCGAGACGATTCAGCTCCAAGTGTTTCGTCTCGTCAGAAAGGCGTGGCCCCAGATTTGTTGTGGCGCCCTCCACCACGAGGGACACCGGTGGCAATGTCTACAGCAGCCTGCCCTCTGACTGCACAGCGCCAAAACAGTCTGATCTACATGAGCTGTGAATGGCAGAGGTGTAGCCAGAGATTAACAACGTGTGGCAGCTGGAAGCTGGTAGCGTTTGCACACAATAAATACTGTTGCACCCGTCTGCGCAGAACGAGACTCAGACATTATAAGTGTTATTAATAGAACAATTATAGGCGCAGGAAGAATAGCATGTTTATGTCCAGCCAGCGTCACAGCCAGAGAAAACAGGTTACAGATATTTAACACCAGGATATTCCTATTAAAAAAGTGAGACTTGTTAAAAAGTGAGACTGGGGGATGTGTATTTCCACATGTGATGTTTTTTTTGTCCATGCACTTGCTTGTAGAACCAGACTATGTGGTAACTATGCACTGCATGTGGCTTATAAGGATTTCAAATAGCTCCACATGGGCTTGATTATTTTGAATAGAAAGCAATTATTAAACTGAGAGCTGTGGTCTGCGCTGAGAATATTTCTGTTTCCCTGCTCGCAAAACAAACTTGGAGATGTTTCAGCACATATTTGTTTGCGGTGCAGAGCTTAAATAAAAAGACAACATGTCAGTGAAACATGGAGTCACGTTTTATTTGCTCCTTTTAGAGATGAGACTCCAACCCGGTGGAATTAAAAGTTGTTTACTTGTGTGTCCTCTGTGTGTACTGCTGTTTGATTTCATCAGATTGATTACTATGGATGTTTTGGGACTGACAAACTGCTGGGGTGCATGCTAATGTGAAACAGAGCGGCATGATGCGGTTTTTCCCTCTGACACTATTTGGATGGGTATGTAAATGTTTAACAGTGGCGCGGGTAAACGCACACAAGGGTTAGGTGTTGGGATTTCGAGAGAGGCTTGTTTGGTGGCAGAGGATCTTAGCTATTAACACCCATGCTGCTAGCATGCTAACGGCACAGAGAAGCATGTAAACATAAAGTTATAGAAGCGCTGACTCCATGTGTGGAGGACTCCTCCACATAAACAACATGATGAGCTTAGTCAAGAAAAATGCAAACCTGGCAATTTGCTACAGAGCCAGTTCCTTCAATCTTTGGCAGCAGCCATAAAGCACAACTAACATTAGGGTTTTAGCTTTTAAACAGTTTTTAACACTGGTAGCAGCCACACAACATAAAGTCAAGTCACAAAACTAGTAACAAAAATACAAATGTATTGTAAAGTATCTCTAAACCAAGTGAAATACACAGAAAACAAACAACAGGAATCATGAATTCATGTCCACACAACTCGTGGTAATGGTGGAGGAATTTGTTTTATTTGTCCTACTGCAGAGTGCATGATTGTAGTCACGATATTTGTTGTGTTTGTTTTGAGTGATCCAATTGTTAAATCATGATGCAAGACCTTGGGACACTAAATCTGGCAAAGCTCTCAATTTGGCTTTGTACAGGGAAGCCTGTTGTTTATTGGCTTTTAACTTTGACAGTTTTTTAAATTCCTTTGACCTTTTAATGCACCTTTCTAACCAAGTTAGCATTTGCTTACAAAAGAACTAAAAAAACAGAATTTGCCCTGCTGCCATTTGTCTTTTAAATGACTAATTGTCAAATAAGTTCCAAATTCTCACAAACATAGGCTTTAGATTGAGATGTGGAAGTTCCTAAAGACTAGCCCCGAGCTAAACGCGGAGGAGTATGTGTGGCTTCAGAAGCTTTCCAGAAGCCCCTGCTGCAAGAGGGGTTACTCAAATGTGTTTTTGTTCCTCACCATTACTGGACAACAGATCCCAAAACCCTGATGCTCCTGCAGACTTGGGTGAATGCTGGCTTGGCTCCAGTTTAGGAGCAGTGTGCCCACTCAAGTAAGCAGTTCTGATCAAAAAACTATTGGTGTTTTTTTGATTTTGTCTTCCTCTCTGGTGTCAAAAATATGAAGCAAATATGGAAGTAGTGAAGACTGCTGTTGCTTGAGCGGCCACTTGAGGCAACGAAATCCACATTGACACCTATGTGAAAGTGCTCGTTTTTATTTCACAGCAGAAATAAAAATGTTTACGGCCTGGATCTTAAAAGTAATTGGCTATCAATAACTCACTTTGCAAAAACAAAATCTAAATTGATCAAAAGTTAGGATTTCCAATATGGGGACCTCCATGTTTGGGCTTCATAACACCTCTTTAGAAACCAATTGTTGACATCACTGAGACTACGTCCATGTTTAATAGTCTAAAGACTTTTCATTTCAGTCTATAGACATTTAAGTGTCTTTAATGTTGTGCTTATTCTTGGCCTGATTGATGTTTTCTACCGCTGTCTGCAAAAACAAATTTCCAACAAACGGAAATAAAGTCGACCTTAAACCTTTTGCCTTATATTAATATTGTGACTCTGAGCCACAAAAAATCAAGATGGTGATGGCCAAAATGCCAAACTTGAGACTTCAAAACAGAACAACACAAACCAATGGGTGATATTATAGTGGCGGTGTCTACTTTCTACTGTATTTTGTTTTTGCAAGACAGTGAAGACTGGTGTGAGAAACATTGGATGGTCTCAGCTGTGTGTCCTGATATGTAACATGAAGGTAACAAGGAGGGCAAAATGTTCATCGAAACACTAAAGTTGAGCTTTTATGAGAACTTCTTAGAGGCCCCATTTCTCCGAAAGTGTCACATTAAATATGCAAACCCACCCGTTACCTCCTGGCTCATAGCCTCTTGTTTTTCTTATATATGGATTCAATAGGCTCTCTGCAGACTAAATATGATTAATGTATGCACCATGTGAGTTTGTGTGTGTTCGTTTGGCTGTTCAAATGAGAATCAGCGTGAGTTTTCATTCTTCAGTGAGGTCCATTTGGCCGGTTTTTCACTTCTTTCAGGAGCGTTTATGGGTTCGGACTTTAGTTTAAGGTAAAACTTGCGGTTAAGTACGTCAAGCTGGAAGGAAAACGGTTTGAGGTTTGGGAGTGAATGTGGTTGATAAAGGTTCTGCCGGCTGTAGTGTGTGAAGCTGCAGTGTACGTCTGTGCATGTGTGTTTTCCTGCTTGACAGTGGCAACATGTTGACACAGCAGTGACCCCTGGTTGGCATGTGGTGGTGGCTTATTTTACAGCTTGTGGGGTGAGTGCAGGGTGAATGTGTGTGTGGCGACAGCGATGAGCCCCAGACACAGCCTCAGCTGCCTGGACCGTCGAGCGCACAGGTGAAGCACAGCGACGAGGTCGTTCCAGCAACAAACCAGCTGGAAAAAAAACCTCCCTTTGCTTTCGTACGAAGCAGAATATCAACGGTCTGGACGACAGATGTGTTTTATGTTGAGAAATATACTTTTGACTCTATGAAGTGTTTACACTGGCTCGACTTTGTGACTGACATTATGGTGGCCGTTTCTCATTGTTATTAGATTGTCACTATTGCCAGTGGTCTTGCTCAATTTTGATAAATGGCTGTCGAGGAGATTTCCAGGATGACCAGATGGACGGAGGTGAAAGCTGTTACCCAAATTTGATTTTCGACTATTAAATCCACTATTCATGATCTCACTCATGAAGCGGTGACAGAAAGTTTTTCTATGAAACTAGAGATGCATACATTATGAAAAAGTGGGTGAAAGGTGAACTTTACAGCACTTATACATTTGAGATATACACTTTTTCTTTTTCATAAGACAAGATGGGAGTTGACCATTGCAAGGACTGTCGTTTGAAACATGAACAAACATGAACTAGTATTACATTGAGTTAAGACATACATATAGAGCCAACTCAGACATCACTACCTGTAAGCTTCTGTGTCACTTCATTTCATTTATTTATTGATAAGGACAGTGCATTTTAATTGTTAAACATTTATGATTGCTCCAGTATTAGCCAGCTGATTTAACATCAACTGTGTTCCTTTGACAGGATGTTCTGAAACACAGAGGACGATCAAACACAGCAGCTCAAGTCAAGACAGACGCCATGAAGAGCAACAGGAAGGAGCACAACATTAGTGCAATTAGAGCAACTATAATTTAACTACAAATGACAAGTGTCATTATTGTCAATGGACAAATGACTACTCCTTACCCACAGACAACTGTGGCTCTCAATGTTTTAAATATTTTGACCATGAAGACTTGACACCAGGAGAAACATTCTAGTCTTAAGGTGAAAGATTGGTCGTCTTGCTAGAAACGATTGATTGTGAAAATCAGGGCGGATACAAATACTGATGTTTATATACCGAAGTCTTTGAAACCAAACATATTACAGAACCGTTTCTTGTATTTGTATGCTGCTAGTTGGCTAGATGGCTCCACCATTGGATAGTCTGAGTGCTGCAATGCATTATGGGGTGGTTTAGTACCAACAGTGCGCCCTGTATCATACTTAAAAATTCAAGCCAAGGGGCACCAGTAGCCTATGGTTATTGCGAGCCCTATGTATGTAAGCTATAGTCCTCCAAGATAGCGGGTTTGTCAAAAAGGAGACTACTTCTGGCTAATAAAAAAAGGCTTATGAATCACCAGTTAGAATTAAACTGAAGGGACAACCGATACACATCGGCTACTGAGATCGATGCATGGCACATTATTGTTTGATGGGCCGATGTCTGTCAACAGGGCCGATACTAATGTTCATTACATGTAGATCAATCCTACTTATAGCACCTTTAATGCTCACTTATTAACACGTTTCTTCATTTCATTTCCACAAAAAATACCCCAAACAACTTGATTTTCTTTCCATTGAGTTTTGTATTGATTAATTAGTTCAAGTAACATTATGGTTTCCCCCCTGTTTTAAGTATTAAAGCCAAGCTAAGCATACTAACTGTTTGCTGTAGCTTTATATCTATCTTCTCCTCTGACTTGGAATTAGGGGAATTCACACAAGTCTTTAAAGAGGTAAAACAGCCTCAGTCTTCGTGTTGGACTTTGTTTTGATTCCTCAGAGTCTATGTTTGGAGACCTTGTCCACTAATGTCACTTCTACACGTATGATTTCCTCCAACGATGAAACACCAACAAGATATCAAGCTGAGTTCAACTGCTGGCACCAATTTGGTGTACAAGGTGCACCAGGTTGTAAACATTTCCTCCTCGGATTTTGGCAGCACGCAGCATCTGCAATCTATTTTCTCTCAGACCTGAAATGCCTTTTTGTGTGCCAGGGCAGGACTGTTTTGGAGTTCTCCACTTTTTCTTCATTTTCTTCCCCTCTCCCTTTTGTCAGACTTTTGGCACCTAAAAAAAGACAAAAGAAGAGGCCTGTGAAGGATCCTGTTTGTTAGTAGTGAAGGAGGGATGTCTTTCTCTGCCTGTTTTCTCTGTTTGGCCGTTAAAACCTCAGATAAGAGGCTGCCTGTCTCCTGTTTGGTTTTTTTCATGTTGTGTGTAGGAGAAGTTCTGTCAGTGCTCTTTAAATCAGGACGCTTTACCTCAGCATGCGAACTAAAGATGAAAGCTCTGCTACAGCCAGGCATTAAAAAGCTCAGTTGGCATCATGTTTCTAAACATGTCAAGAACTGGAAGAAAGAAGGAAGGGATAAATCAGCAGTCAGATTTATTTAACATATAACCTGTCTGTGACTGCTTTGAGTACATTTGTATGCTTTAATTCTCAGTTCAATCTCTTCAAACAAGACAGTTCAGATTTAACTTTTTTTTGATAAAACAAAACACAACAAGGACATGTTGTGGTTTGCAAATATACAGCGCCAAAGTCTTATATTTCTTCCTATGGAAGCCCTTAGTGGACATACAGCCCTACATTTTATTTACACTTCTCCGATTAGTGCAGCAGCATGGCAGGTCATGACTATTAAAATAACCAGCCTATTGTTTTGTGTATTAACGGAGTTGGGATGACTAGGTTAGACTGCATTGTTCTTTATTTTATTTTCAAAAATTGGACAGAAAATGAAATTGGAAGATTTAAGAAATAAATCAAACATCTTAAACTAACAAATAAGAAAACCTCATGAAAAATGTGGCCACAGATGATGACAGTCTGAAAAAGCTGCAGAAGAAAGTTCTGTAGACGCATGTGCAAGACTAATAGAGGATACTTTGTCTGGTATGGTTTAACAGTATTATTATATCTCTTACTTTAATGTTTTATCATCTGTATAATCTAATATTCAGTTTAGGTCATTTGTAATTTTATCTTTCAACCTTGTTTATCTGTAGTATGTGTGTGTGTAAAATCAAGTCTTAAAATGGAAACGTTACATCAATTCATTGTCGAAACAAAGCAAGGTCAGTTTATTCATAAAGCACCATTCATGCATGGAGCAATTCAACTCTCTTTACAGAGTTAAAAACAGAAGACTAAGAACATTCAGAGCACGAAGAGCAACATGACATTCAGCAAAAATAAGACAATAAGCAAACAATATTAAAATAAAGTTTAAATATGAAGAAAGAGATTTGACATGATGTAGCTTTAACTTTTGCATAAACAGACTGTGACGACCCTGACTGTGTCAGTGCTCCTCCTGTTGCCTTGTATCTCTCCCCACTCAGGTTGCCTTCAGGTAGAAAGGGGCGGAGCCACTTCATTTGGTATCATGCACCTGGGCAGACTGGACCAGAGTATTTAAGCTGGTCTTTGTTTTGCCTCCACAACATCACACACATTCTCCATTATAATCCCCACAGATTTAAAGACTGCATCATCTTTTATTAGGATATTTTACCTTAGTTTTCAATAAATCATTGCTTAAATAACTTTAAAGCTGTGTGGTCTCCCTGTTTGTCCAGCTCACTGAGCTTGGGTTGTGACAACGACAAAAAAAAATCACACATAGTGCACCTACTAGTTCAGATTGTTGTAAACTTTCAATGAACTTTAACCATCCTAACAGACTCTTCATCACAGTGTTGCTATAAAAGTCCAGGCAGCTGCAGTGAGTAAATGTCTGACTGATTTGGGAATTCTTCTGCATCATATGTGACATTAAACTATGTATTTCCTCATGACTCACACGGCCACTGGAGGTCCCTCTTGCACCAGGATTGCCACATCGGTGAGATCCCGTTTGGCAAGCAGCGAGACATCCCTCAAATGTGTCTTCAATTAGTGGGCTGCAGTCAACACCAAGCTCTGAGCTGGAATGTCAGCTGAGCTGGAGATAACCTTCCTGGTTTTCTTTTATCTAACCATAAAAACCTCAGAGAGGAACGGCTCTGGATGTCTTGCACACATTTGTAAAGCAGATTCAGAGGAGAGAACAACTGGAAAGGAAGAAAAGCCATTCTCACATTTAGTTTTACTTCAGTTTTTATGTGACTTATGCTGGTATAATGGAGTTACTGGCTGCGCCTTCATGTTAAGACTTTTATTTTGAATGCAGCAGGCTGGTTGGTGCTGCTGGTAACCCTGTAATGAAAGAGGAAGACGAGAGGATGAACTCGCTGTGAACACAGGTGAAGATTCTTCAGCAGCAGGGTGCAGGGATGAAACACATGCAAACGTTACGCTTTGATCAGCAGCGGCTTTGAAAATTGTTACGGATATAAAATGTAGTTATTCAATATCCAAACATTTGACAAATTGAATGTTTAAGAATGAAAAGAATTCAGTCTTGACCCGGGAATTTTATGCACACCGTTGTGGGAAAGTCTTACAAATTTAAGGCCGTCATGGGACACCAAAACTCCAGACTAACAAAACTATTTTAGGTTTCTGCATCTTTTTTTATTGCAGGAAACTCACCACACCTACAGACGGGGAATTGGGATTTTTAAATTGTATAAATCAACAACAGCATTGGAAGATAAAACTTCAAATTGGACAGCATTGGAAGTTCCACTGCAACTGCGCCGAGCTGTAAGCGTCAGTGTTTGTGAATAAGATGCTTTCTGCAATGATGGCGATTTTCATATAAAGGGGACTATTTTTTGCCAAAGAGTCTGCCTAATGGCTTATTTAAAAATGCACAAACAGCACCGGTGCAAAGAGACACTGATTGCTTTGCAGCTCAGGGGTGCATTAAATCCTTTGTGAATTCACAATGTCTTTTTGACTCACAGGTGCAAACGCCATGCTATCCTTTTGTTAATCAGACCCTGCAGCGTTTACAAAGCATCACACTGTTTGGCTGCAGCGGAGCCAATGTACACTTGAACACAACTGTCAATGGCAGAAAGGTATAGTGATGTTTGTTGTTCTCCAAATTACTTAGGCTAGGTCAAATAAGAAAATCTTGGGTACCAAGTGCCAAACTCTGATGCTGAAAAATTAAGCTGCAACTGCCAAACACTGCAGTTCCTCAAATGGCCACTTGAGGCTGGCTCCAAAAGCGAGTCAGGCACCATTAGTCCCATATTAGCAGAATAAAGCATGTTTACAGCCTCGTACAAAACATTTAGGTCTCTAAAACTTCTTTCTGTATATGTTACAAATGTGCAGGGTTACATTTTCTTATAAATCATTCAAATAAATGAAGGTTTAATGTAAAGCATAATTAGGATAAGCACTGTAAAAAACACACCCTTGCCATACATCCACTTTAAAAGATTATACTTGAATGTGTCTGTTGTTTCAGAATTGAAATCAGATTTCAGTTTATGTATGTATAACTTGTATCACTTTACACATCAGCTGATATATGAGTACATGCATTAACTCTGACACATGCACATGCATACTGAGCATGTTCATGTATGCACTCACTCAATCACACACGCACATACCCAAACACACACTCCCATTCCCTAGTATTATTGTTAGGTTTGCCACCTGTCGGCAGCTGTCAGCAGGGTCTTCTTGCTACGGATACCTCCCACCTACTGTGTCTGTAATGTTAACACACACAGACACACACACACACACACACACACACACACACACACACACACACACACACACACACACACACACACACACACACACACACACACGGTAGTCTCCTCCCCAGGAGGAGCAGGGCCCAGACCGATGACCGAGTCACCGCTGCAGGAATGCAGCCAGTCCTTCTTAATTTGGAACGACAACAAACTTTAAAACATTCAGCAAACAATTATTGAAACTGACTTGTCCTTGAAATCTAACATGTCCCTTTCTGTGAAAAAAATAAAAATAAAATTTATATCTCAAGACCACAACCCAGATTTTTCTCTTAAAAATAATGTGGCGTTTTGCCAAATCTTCCTCCCATTCACTCACATAACTCTCAAAAACATGTTTTTATTAAGCTCCATATGTGGAGTGAGGCATTGTCACTGTTGATGTCATGTGAACAATATGCTTGTAATTAAGTAAATATAAATGAGCTCAGGAGGTGAATACTATGTGCATGTTTACCAACGCACTGCCACACAAAACCAATTCAGCGTTATCTGCACTCAGCATCATAAGCGCTAAACGTCTCTTTGTGTGTTTTTTGTTACTACGCCTGTCAACGTCACTTCTCCCTCACCGACCAATCAAAATCAAGAAGGGACGGGACTTTTATATCAGATTTGTCAATAACAATGACAAGGGAGAAAGTAATTTGACTCTTCTTTTCAAGGGAACAATTTCCTGGTTTGTTGCTGCTTGCTAAGACCAGGACAAGTTTTCTTCACATTATTGTCATGTTTTCTTGGTGATATTTCCTTGAATAAAAGTAAATAAAAAACATAGGGAGTAATTAAAAACAGACCTGATAGTCACTACAGAGGGAAGAGGAGGTTGCCCTGAGCCACTTTTCATGACCTAGAAACAGTTAACGCTAGTAAGAAGCGCAATGAACTTGAGGTCTTGAGTGCTGCCAGCGACAGATCAGCTGTTTATGGACACAGGCCCTTATCTCTAGAGATTTTTTCTTTGAACTCATGTTGGTCTAACTGTTGTTTATGCAGCTTTTCCACTTAAAAAAGTACAGATTTTTTGCACACACTGCAAAATGTTTGCTTTGGTTTGTACATTTGAGATATCCTGTACAAGTTGTTGTAACATTTTGGGTCTCAGCACTGAATCACAGACTTTTGGATTCTTTTTTTCTCTTGTAAAAGTGTCTCTGGATGAGCGTGTTGAGTAAAAACCTACAATGTAAATGGAAAAAATGTGTGTAAAAGCTCCCCACACATACATGCGTGACTGTGTATGTATTTGATTCTTTTTCGGAGTGTGTATCTGAGCGTGTGTTTACTCAGCGTATGTGTGTGTGTGTGTGTGTGTGTGTGTGTGTGAGTAAATCCTTCTCCACTTGCTCCCTTACATCTCTGCCAGCAGACGGGGTGACATGAGAATTGAACCATCTGCGTCTCCCCCCGCTGGCCCAATCGCCAAACAGCCAGTAACTCGCTCCAGCTGTCTGGGAATGGAAAAGACGATCCTGAGACGTTCCACTAGAATGACAACCGCGATACAAAAGAATGAAAGATGGAGAAAAAAGCAGAGCGATGTGAGACGGGGCAGATGGAAGACGGTTGTTTCTTTAAGCTTCTTGTCTTAACGTCTTTTCAGTGACTGACTCAGCGGCTCTGTCTGAAAGAAAACCTCACTTTTTAGCTCGAGAGGCCTCAAAAGAGCTCAGACAAGACAGGACAGCAGGTTTAAAGCTTGTTCTTATGATGCATCCATGTCAGGACTGTCAGGAGCTCAGCAGGATCACCAAAGCTGGAAACTTGTGAGTGAAATGAGCTGAAGGCTGTAAAATTGAAGATACACATTTCCCAGTCACAACTGTTGTGCTTTCACTACTTAAACTCTAGGCTTTGTGGCTTTGAGCTGGACAGCAATAATTCACTGCAAATAATGTTCAATGTAATCACAAGAGCAGCAAAAAATACCAGGTCTATCAGTGTAGAAAACTATATTGGACAATAGCAGTCCATCTATTTTAACAGGAAGTACTAACATTTGAATCTTAAAGGACCAATATGTAAGATATCTACTGAATTAAATCATAAAATGACCTTATAATCAGACATTAAGGAAACATGCTAAGTGCTGGCTCCTCTGACAACAATGCAGCAGCCAGTTTGTCCTCCTCCCAAGTTTTCCGGTGCTGAATGGTCTGTGTTGTTTTGACCAGAGAAGTAGGCGCTTTTAAGGCACCCCCACATGGCTGTTTTGGGCGGCCCTCGGTTCGCCAGGCAAAGGGCAAACCAACAGGTGTTGCAGCGATGGAAGCGGGCAAGCGAACTGGTTCAGATATAACTGTTTCTACCTGACCTAAAAAGCCTTCGCATTTTTCTATTAATCTTTAGACCAGAAACGTGGTAAACTAGGATTCATTTTGGAGATGCTTTAGGAAAAATGGAGAGGTTAGAACGCAGAAAGGTTTCAAGACCGATGCAGAGCTGCTTAAACACGGAACCTGCGTGCACATTGACTCTATGGAGGAGGGGACGGGGGAGACTGTGCTCTCCAATGTTTTGAATTTGGACTGCAGTACACATTTTAAACGCTAGGTGTTAGAGTTACATAATGCTCCTTTAAGGTAATACTAGTGGTAAACGGTAAACCTTTTCCAAACAATGCCACCATTAGTTTGAGATCATTTTCACGGGAAAACAGGCAGGAAGAATTGGCGATCATTGTTGGACTACTGTTTAATGAAAAAGTACAAAAAAAGAGAAAAAAGCTACTGATTCAGTTGTGGAGATGGTATAAACACAGACTGTACATGTAGCGTGAGGTGGACGTGAGAATTAATTGCTTTTCTGCGGTTGTTGTGCTTCCTTTTTCAGTCAGCTCTCTTCCCAATTAGTTATTGTTTCACTTTATGTGATGCTCCACAGATAATGTGCTTGGCTGTCCTCAGAGTTCTCCTCACACAACAGAATGTCAGATCATAAATATTGAAGATTTGAAATTGGTACTGCCACAGCATTCTTCCAAATAGATTAGATCAGTCTTAACACACCTCTCTCAGCAGGAAAATGTAGCTAAATAATATACAAACCATCAAAAAATCAGGACCTGCTTTTGTTTTATCTGGAGGGGGGCCCAAATCGACCAAGTTATCTTGTAGTGTGTGCCCTGCTTTAGAAGGAGGCAGTGTTAGACTTTTCATCAGAAAACACTACTTAGCCATATAAAGATCAGCAGGAGGCAGGACACATTACTTTGTCCACAAGGGGTGTCAAGATAGACAAAAACAGGACTCCTTAAAGTAGCTTTAAGCTGATTTTAAAATATATTTACAAAATCAACTCGATGCAAAACTCACCATGTGGAGTTTTTAAACACTAGTTGCACTACAGACAAATGATTTTAACAGTTGTCTTGGTGTCACTGCAGTTGGCACTTTTTTACCTCTGATGCACACTGAGCCTGAAGTCTGAGTTTGGAACCAAAACATCAGGAACATATTTTAATGCTATTTTCTGCACAGTGCTGCTGCTGTACATCCATTAAATTGCCTCTGAGCTGAGGTCTAAAGCACTTCAGGACCACAAGCTCCCCAAAGAAAAACAGCACATTGGAGTAAAAGAAAGAATACCTATTCATGTAAAGGCAGAGGTATTTTCTTTGCGGCGTGTGCACACTTTTTTTCTTAAATAATCCTATATGGCCCGGTTTAAATCTTAACTTTCTAAATAGCTGTTTTCCCTCCAGGTATTTTCATTGTCAATTAACCCGTATGGATTGGTGTCAAGGGGTGGTGGTTGACTCCTGGACCTCAGACAGGTTGGAAAAAGTCTGGCTGTAAGAAAAAATTTGAGGCGTTTAGGCGTGGAGCTGGGGGTTCTGGGTAAATGTGTGCTGTATATACTGCTCGTTAAAGCATGTGCAAAGCTGTGTTTTTCAATGGCTATAAATAAAAAGTTTGCTTTGGTTCTTATATTTTTGGAGAAGTAAAACAAATACATTAACACATTAACTTTTATTTTCCTGAAGAAAAACTTTTTATTTTTTTTACTTGCATTGTTTTCCCAGAGCAGCCATGATGGATACGACTTTTGAGGGGGAATATCTTAAGAGTAATTAAGAATGTTTGACCCCAAAAGCCCAGTCTGTTTTAGAGAAGCTACCTGCACCTTGACTGTGTGTTGCGCTGCATGCGCTCTCATGCTAACGGAGAAATGTTTAGTCCACATAAAGATGAGCTAGGAGGTAGGGCTGAACGATGTTGGAAAAATCTGTAATTTCTATATATTTTCTTTCTGCAATATATATTGTGATTTTACAAAAACAACAACAGCAACATTTTTCCAGATAAATGCCGTGTTTACTGTCCACACAAACTTTTTTCTCATGCATACACCTATAGCATGCTGGTACATAATTGGCCTGAGTAAAGATTCTACATTTCGATGTAGAGTCTGTAAAAAGAGATTGGGGTGCATTTCACCCTTTGCGTGTGTTTGGTGAATTAAACAGTCTCTTTTTGACTCATTTGCACAGGTTTAGCTGCTGCAAAAGCAGCACAATCCTTTTGAGAACCAGGCCCTCAGAGTTTAAGATCTTAAGTCTAGAGTTGTTCTTTTCCCCAAGTTCCTGAGAACTGTACTGAAACTGTAAATATTCTCCTTTGAGTAAATGAACAACAATCGTACTGTACTTGGACTCTTTCCAAAACACTTCAAGGAACATTTCTGCTGAGAAAACGCACCAAACGGTACACACATCTGATAACAAATCCTTGAGCATACAGTGTAATTTCCACAATCACATCTACAATCTGTAATCTACAGTTGTTCATCTATCAGGGAGTTCTGCTTCTTTGTTTCAGCACACCATACATGGTTTGCACAGTTACCAAAGAAACAAACATGTTTTTGAAAAACAGACCAACCCCACTCTGGAGCTGTGGAGGTAATTATTGGGGTTTGAATAAAAGCCAATACTGAAGCATATAGCAAACTGGCGAGGGATAGAGGACACGCCTGTTTGATGTAGCGTGGATTGGAAAAGGATTGAAGAGTGGCAGTGTTCCCAACATACAAAGTGACCTCTGAAAGGAGTCAGGTCAGAGTCTGTCTTCAATCTGCTCTGGGATCAGAGGATGGGTCATAAGCCGTTACACATGGATACAGAAGCCAAAACGTGAGCTTAGATCTCAACAGGATCTTGCTTTCAACCAGAGTAAAGCCTGGGGATCTGGTAGGGCATCCAAGGCAAAGTTTACTGCAATTCAGCAAAAGCATGAAGACAAATACGACATTACATGAGGAAAAAACATAAATATGAGGGTTAGAGAAGTGGGCATGCAGCTTGAAGGTCATGGTGTCTAATCTAAAGGCCAATTGGAGATCTGATTAATCTGTAACTGGAACTCAGTGAGGCTCTGATCACGGCAGAGAATGAAAGTCCTCTCTTTCTGCTCTGTCTAATGAACATAAATGTATTGGTTACTTTTAAACAGTTAACAAGAAAGATTGGTACTTTATCTTCACAAAGACTGGTATATAACACACAAGTGTGCATGACAGAAGACGGATGTATGTAAAAATATGTTAAGTAAGAAAGATGGCAGCAACATGAAACAGTCGAACAAGGATCAAGAACTACAGCCCGACAGAGGCCCAAAAAGGCACACAATCATTTGGTTGCCTTTTAAACTTTTCTTTGTAATTTCCTTGAGTCTACATGATGTGTGCATAGCCACCTCTACCATATAGGTCAATGCTATGAGTTACTGTATAAGGGTAATTATTTCAGTCGACTTAGCAAAACTAGTTAATCAATGTTATTCATGCTTATTGCCATTTTCTGTGTTTCTATGGCCGTGTCTAGGTAGCTTGGTAAGAAGAACAAAAAGCATATGAGAAATGGAGTTCAGCGTAAGTTCAAGCAGGGAGACTGGTTATATTCTCTCACACGTTTATTCAATTTCTTCATTTAACTTAGCCACTCCCTCTCTACAACTTCCTCTTTCTCCCTGCTATGGTGATTGGCTGATTTGGGGCGATTACACTTTAAGTAATAAACCAACCCGATTCTGACACAGTCTCTCTCAACCAATCATCCTGCCATGGTCAAATTTTAAAAACTGTTCTCTCTCTTCCACAGTCAGTTTGTCATTTCAGTGCGACCGCTGCGACCCTCCTCCGCCCCGGTCACCTCCATTCCAGCTCAGCAGAGTTCAGATACGGCCTCAGAAACCCACTCCTCATCCCATCCTGCATTCTTCTATCAACACCACCACCACTCTAGACTCCACAGGGGAGTATCATATCATGCTGTCAGCCTCGCTACCCCTACATGAAGTCGTCATGGTGGAGTCTAATCCCCAAAGACTTTTTATTTCCTAAATTGTTAGATTTTTTTTTTCTTAAGTCTCTCCTGATTGAAATGCACAGTAAAAGCTCTCAATGGCATCGATCAACCAGCAGAACCGTATGAATGGGCAAAACACTGACCAAAGTGGACTCTTTTTTGATGTGTGGCTGTAAATTAGAGGTCTTGATTTGCAGTATTTCCATTTTGAGTTGAATTTCATGCATTTACTTAAATTGAAAAATCTAGATATAGTATTTTGGAACGTATTCCAAATAAAATGATTCATTTATCATATTGTTCCAAAGTGGTTGTATTGTTGGACCAAGAAGCTGGAAATTATGGAAACAAATGTGGGAACAATGGTCAACACCAGTTCAGGTTGCGGGAGAATGAATGATAGCAGTTGAGCGCTATATGACATTTTCAAATAAACAGATCTGCATTTTGCTGTTCTCTATCGCTGATTGCTAAAACACAATTGTAATTCAAATAGAGTCAGTTTGTGGTAGCTTTTACAAAACTTTTTCCCAACACAACATTTGAATCAGCTTCTCCATGGAAAATATATTAAAGCTGACAGACATGGATGTGATTTACAGCTCCAGAGAGAGCAGCGTCAAGAAAAGAAAAAAAACCCTCATATTACTCTTCATAAACAAAACGGTAATACGTTGTTACAGTGCTGCTTTCTGACGTTGTGACAATTGCAGTTAGATTTTTCCGACTGTTCCTGTTCAAATGCCAAAGAGCATTTTAAGTGAAAGCAGTAAAATTGATCTAAGAATGAGCATCTGTTTATGTGCTGCAATAGTTCTGCTACTGAAGTGTAAATGATCGTGTATTTGTGTGTTGAAGCACTGGCAGCATTGTTAGCATTTATATTCATACAAACTGCTTGTGCCTGATATGACAGGATGAATGGATGTTACTATTCCATTGTCTAGTTTGGATAATTGCTTTTAAATAAATTCTTCTGAGTGGGGAGGCTATTATTAGCAATCTCTATTATGGTACACTTAAAGAAACATGCTAGTTAGCATATCTAGCATGATATTAGCTGTATTCATGCCAGAAAAAACCTGATGTTACTCTGGCTTTGGGAAGTTCTAGTACGTTGTTCTAAAAATAGCTTGATGTATGATTATAATGACATTTGGGAGGGTGTCATGAAAATGTTTCCCCAGTAGCTTTTGTAAAAAGAAATTGTCATGACAAGACTTGACTGCAGCTGTCTGGTTGCTGTCTGAAGCAACTAGCTCGTTAACCAGCAGCCAATACATTTGCTGACTTGTTAATAAACAATACATTTTGCTCTTGCCATGAATTGGACATTTTCCTTGCTCTCAAACAACTTTTACTTGAGATTTAGCGCAATAAAGGAAAAATAAAAATAAGTAGACTGAGACAGAAACAAGGTTTTTTTACTCCAACATGTTGAAATGAGACGGCAAACATGGAATTCATTTCAAGGGTATCTATGAGGCTGAACTCCAGCTCTTCCTGGGGTTCTACAAGAGTCGCCTTGCATAATTTTTTTTTTTGAGTTCGAAAAACAATCCCTATTGTTCTTACACTACTACACTAACTCTCTGTTCAGCTTCTGTCTGAAAACAGGGTACTTTCATGACATTTTTCATATACAAAAGCCTTCTGTAAAAGTGCGTGATTCAAAAAATTCCTCACATATGATGTTATTGCAAAACCAGTTTTATAAAAACTCGTCTCTGGACAAAGGCAGGAGTCCGGAAACAAAGCAATGAACAGAGCCAACAGGCCTTAATGAGAAAAGCAGTGCTTTACCTAATCCAAAAACTAAATCAGCTGTGTTGTAAAACCTGGTGCTGGGTATAATTGCAATGAGAGTGCACATGTCTCCTTGGGTTTTTGGGCATAAAGTGTAGACTCGTGTGTTGGATAGAACGAGCTGAGGCATGCATTTAAGAAAAAAAGAGTGAGGGAATAATAGTGAGAATTCTTCCAGGGTGGCCCTTTCTTTCGCTCTTAAACTTTTCCCATCAGAGACAATGTGTGAAACCAAGAGAAAACTTTCCATATCTTTATAAGTCTTGGATCAGAGCTGGAGAACAGAGACATTTAACTGTTATTATTAAATAAATTGCAGTCTGGAAGTTTCCAAATCTTAAGATCTCGTGTGGTGCACCCCCTTACGAAAAAAAGAAAAGTCAAACAATACCCCTGCCTCTCAGCAGGTTTGATTCGAAAAATAGAAACAGACACTAGTGAAGCTAAAACAGATGACAGATATGGATTTCCACTATTTTCTTCTCCCTTAAACGCATGCTACTTGATGGATGTTGCAAATCAAATTTCAGTTCTTGGGGTATCTGGCACGCTGAAACATGTTTGATGTCTTCGTAACACCCGGAAAGAGCAAAGTGAGGTGACCCTCGAAGTGAGAACAAAAAATATTGGCTGAGATTCACACACAGATGTAGACACTTTATGTTTCACTTCAACCAAAATCTGCTTATAAAATGATGCACTTTAGCCCCACCTATTGTGACTCTAAAGTTACACAGGTAACTGAGGACAACAAAAGACCAAAACATGAAACACATTACTCAATGTATTTTATCCCAGAAATTACAAATGGAAATCCATTAACATCCAAACATCTGCGGTAAGAAATAAAGGACAGTTTGATGGCTAAAGAAAATGTGAATTAAAAATGATTGATCTTTGACCTTTTGACCTCCCAAAATGCGTCCACCACACAGTTATCTCCATTTAGCCTTTTTTCACACATGCATGAAACACCTGAAGATTCCCTAAATTGTCATGGTGCCCTCCAACTTTATCTGGACTTTTCCCATTCATCCCCTTTGGTCAAATTTCTGCGTGAAATCAGGGTGATCCCAATGTACGATCGCAGCAGAAAGATTAGATTAAAACTGTATCTGTGAACATTTAACCCAATAATGTGATTCAGTGATGTGTTTTAAATAGTTGTTTTTAGCAACAATAAAGATCTATGGTCCAGAGAAATGGAGAACTAAGACATCAGCCTTGCTGCACAGGCAAGTCTTTAAAGAGGGTTACATTTATTGTTGGCTTTGGTGCTAAAATTGGATTTTTGAGCGTATGAAAACAAATATCACCAGCTTTCTTTTAGGAAAAAACACTTTGCCAGCTGCAGTCTTTTGTACTTTTAAGGGAAATTCACAGCTGTGAGTGAGCATCCATGATTACCAGGGTCAATGCAGCTGTAATGTCATGAGAGAAAGCAACACGGGTTTAGTGCAGCTAGGAAAAAATGTCCAACCTGCATATCCTGGAAAAAAGCAATCTGTGAATGCAGTAATAACAGAAAAATAAATATGAACTGATATTTTCTGAGCCTTTTTAAACATCTAACAATCTGTGAAGGTCATGATAAAACCAACCAGACAAGAAGAGTATGGAAACAATTATTGGAAGAAAACAGACAAGCTGACTTAAACACATGTCATGTTTTTAATTCTCACAGTGGAAACCACTAATAATGTGTGAACAATAGGCTTTGTCCTTGGAACTCTTGTAGCCAGAGACAATGTTTTTATAAGCAAGAAGTGCTAAAGTGATTTTTAGTACAATTCAGATTAGATTCCCTTTTCATGCACATCCCACAGAGGCAGTTCACAGCTTTGATAACATTCCCATCAACTTTCCCACTTCACTTTCTACATCCTTTGTCTATTCATCATCAAACCGCATTGGTCGATAGTTCATGACAGGACAGTGAATGCATCATGGAAAGAGAAAGAAGTCATAATGTAGGAAAATTTGAGCTATTACCCTGATTTCATACGGAGGTTTTTAAGCACCAACATCGACTTCTTTGTCCAAAAGTCACTTCAAATGAGGCAGAACATCCATAAAAGCAGAAATACTGGCCATTAGTTTAAGAACGCCACAATTCTCATGTTCTGAGGTTTTATTAAGGCTTGCCAATATATACCAATTTATTCTCAAATATCCAACATGTAGTAGACTATTTTTACTCTCCTTCTCTGGGAGTGGAGACCTCCAGACCAACGCAATTAGGCAATTTTTGGCTCTTTAGGAAATTGTTTGCCATCAGTCCTTTTTCTCTTTCTTAAAAAATAGCCTTTTTTTGCATTTATTTTGTTAAACTGACCCCTGCGGTTTTGAATCAAGGTTCTGTGATCCCTCCATTTCTATCTGAACTTCCTGCAAAAATACACAGCACAGAGGCTCTTCCTGAAGTTCCCCTTCAGTGTGCCGAGGAAAAGTTAAACAGAAAGAAGCCGGAGTCGCCGCAAAGTTGACCCAAGAGCATTCACAGAATTTACTTAAATTGCACAGCGGGACAGGTTGGACGGCTGTGTGGTCCCGCCGAGTGTTTCCTCACGCCTCTCTGACCAGTGACGTTTGTGTATTCTGGGCTGCAGTCCTGAGTCTAGCCGGTGTCAAAGCTTGGCCAGACAAAGCAGACGAAACCGGTTCATCCTCTAAAGGAAAGCATGACCAAGATCAACAAACAGAGCTAAATATGCGGGAGGAAGGCAAAATAAGCACGACAGGGACAGCATTTTGCAGCCTGTTGCAGGAGGGTTGAATCAGCCTTGGAGGTAATCCTTGGCAGCCGCCGAGGAAATTGATTGGCTAAGAAAAACAGGTCCCCATCGGCTGAAGCATTTGGGTGATAGTTTATCTAAGATATGGCTATAAGCCCACATTATGATAATTAGATCAGTATGTTTTTGATTATTACTATGAAACAGGACACCTAATATGTTGACCCCACAGGCATGCGACAGCAACACCAGAGCCTTGTCTTTTCACAGGAGACATAAAGGGGTCAATCTTCTAAAAGACTTAGTCCCACTTTATGTTGGATTGTGAGCGTTTATTTTCCAAGGAATGCAAAGCAAAAATTCAAATTCCCTTCACATTATTTTAATGGGTTTTAGAGTCCTGATAGTGTCAAACTTTAAGCAGGTCACTGCATTTGTGAAAATTGAGAAAAATAACATGCTGTGTAGCAGGAATGCTATACACTATGCTAGCAGGGTGCTATGATGGCAAAGTTGACTGGCCTGTTGGTCAACCACTTTCGTCTCAATACAAAATGAGTCAGTACAAAATTAGGTACAGGTATATGTGGTTCCTGGTTATCCATTAGGTTAGAATTTTTGAACGAGTTAAGTCATTGGACTGCCATTCAGATTTGATCGGGCTTTTATATGCCATCCCCAGAAGAAACTGTATTAGCTTTAAATCTAGCACCATCACTCATTGGATAAGATATATACAAGTGCATAAAGTTACAGAAAGGGTAAAGTAAATACTATAACAGTTCATGGCAAACAAACACTACTATGTGACGCCCAGTTCTTGCTCTAACTCTATGGTAAATAGACAAGAAGGATTTTCTAAAAGAACACGTACTTATAAGTTGGTAAAGCCTTTCTGACGACTGAAAGGAAACCGATTCCCAAGCATGTGATTGCATATCTTCCCTGCAAACATAACGTGAACTGGAGCCAGCTTAAGTTGTATTTGTGTTACTCTGAAAAAACAACTCTGTTCTCACCTTAATCAAATTGGATGCTTTAAAACACTTGATGACTGTATTAGATTTTTTTTAATTAGTTTTAATGTCCTTGCTGGTTTGGTCAAATTTATCTGATGGCAGTGGGTGCTTAATTTGAATCAAACACACAAAGCTATTTATTAGCTCCTTGTTTCTGTTACAGCGTTCTGCATGGTGGTGTACAGCTGGTAAACTCGTCAGAAGCATAATGGACACTTTTCTGAATCAGTATGACTTTCAGTAGTTTAAGTATACTGCAGGGTTTGGCTTTGTTTTTTCGTAGCTCGTTACATACTCTGCACGTTGGCCTAATCAGTGCGTACTGCTGGTGTAGTAGGCGATTTTTCTTTTTCTGTTCTACTGTATTTAAAGACATTTCACAAACCCTAAGATTTATCTTGTGATCCTTTGGGAGTCCTGCCCTACAGTTCCAAACTTTAATTAAATCCATTTTAAGAGCACTTATCAGTTCATTGAAACAGCACTAAATAATGCCTTCTTTAAAATATCTTACCTAAATTGTACTCTACAGAAACAAAACTGTACTGCGTCTATCCTCAGTGTGTAATTTTGAAGGAATTTCATTCATAGACAAAGTGATGGCCGGAGGATTCAGACTCGGAAACTCTTTTTGAATGTGCCTTTTGGTTTTCTAAATAGTTTATAGTGTGTGTGGTTTGAGGGTCTTTATGGAACAGCAGGCCACCTAGGGTAACCTATGTAGAAAAACAGCAAACATGACGAGGGAAGGGCTAAAGAAATCATGCTTTGTGGGTTTGTAAGACACACAGCAGAGCAGAAGATCATTACAGCGTATGCTACCATGACGTCTGTCGAAACCAGCCAAAAAATGAAGTCATAACACGATTATATTTGTGGTGTTTTAAACCACAGACTGTTCATTTAACTTTCTTTTTCATCCTTTGTGTTCCTGTCTTTAACTCTCTTCGTGGCTACAAAAAGAGCTTTTTTCCAGCCACCACTGTTTTGCTGTCTATACACCAACAGCCACCTTTGACCGCTGCAGGAAGAGGGGCACGGTTGAGATATGGCTTTAGTAACTTGGTAGGTCCATTTCAGCGCAGTTCAACCCTAAACAAATAACTTAAGGCTCTGTATTCTTTGAACCTCACAGCTCCCCGGGTTTCCAGGGTTAACACCACTCCTGCTTTGGAGAGTGATCTATAGTTTCATGCTCTGTCGTTTTTATCGAGCCCTCTGCCCCCACGGTCACACCGGGTCACCTCGGTCCTGCACATGAAACCTTCAGCAGTAACAACAGTGTAATTTCCCTTACTTAATGGTTACACACTTAATAAAAAGGATACTCAAAAAAGCTCTTTGACCGGGGCGTAAAACTGGTGTAAGAATCCAGACAAACTGGAGGTCATGGTCTGGATTTCTTTAAAGTAATCTGCAGAAAAGGAGCCATCACAGGAGCTAAATGACCGGGAGTCAAAGAGGGCAGCTGTGATACAACTCATAAATGTTTAAAACATCACCGTCAATCAACATCAATCAGCAGGACTTTGTTTTATGGTGAATAATGAGGATTTTGAAGTTTTGTCAGCGCTGCCAATCTAAAGAGCCTCCATATGTTGCATCTGCTGAAATGTAACTTGGCGTCTTTTGTGTTCTGGCAGAAAGTATCCTCACAAGAGTCATGAATGTGGAGATGACTCCTACCTGCACAGCCTGCTTTTTGGCCTCACTTTCCCTGAGGTCATTTATAATTTTTATTGGCCACTTTACTTTAAAAAAGACGGGCTTCATCCAACATACAATTCATCCATTTGAGGAAATTGTTCCCTAAGTGTGTTATTAAATATCTTCTGAATGAAAAACTAGAACTTTTGGACTTTAGAGAGACTACAATGCCCCTAATTGGTTTCAATTTCATGCCAAAAATGGAAGTGATTTAATCATTGCAAACAATTTATCGACAATTATCGTTAAAAAGAAAACCTAATCCATGGCCAGGGAATTCATACCTTTGACCTGGTAGTTCAAGCTGCGACAGGATTTTGAGTGTTCTCACTTTCCACTTCAGACAATATTGTTGTTTGTTGGACAGAGTTTGCTCTTCACGCCATAGAATTTTAGACGGGTTTCATATCTTTTTATTCCTGTTAATATCCCAAATGACATAAACAACTCAGAATGACCTAGAAGTATGTCCATTGATGGCTGTTTTCTCCGGGTTGAAGAAACAGAATGTGGATTCATAGAGATTAATAAAGCGCCATAAACTAAACATCCAACTTTGTTTTGTTTGCAGTCTCCTAAACTGTTTTGAATTGTTTTCTGAAAGGTAACAAAATATTGTGTTACATGTTGTAATTAGTCAAATAGGTTCATAATGAGATGTTGAAACACACTATTTACATTATTTTCCTCTATCATGATGCTTTTGAATTGCCTTGTTGCTGAAATGTGCGATATAAATAAACTTGCCTTGCCTTACAGTAATATCTGTAGAGCAACTATTTGACAGGAAGTGCTTTTATTTTGAAGTACTGCAAGTAAACATTCTTGCATGAACACAGCTTTTAGGATGCTTGATAAAGCTAAAAGTAAGAAAAGCAACAAGCACAGTCAGTAAGCACAATTCAAGAATAAAATATTCAGCAGGCATAAAGTACAGCATGATCAAAATACCTTGCAAACAATATGTAAGAAGGAACACAAACTTACAGAAAGACATGGACTGAGATGCCAATAAACACAAGCTTTTTGTATTTACTTTGAAACATAAGGTCACATTTTTACAATAAGATGAGGAAACACACCTCACTGTAAAACAATGCTTGTCATTTATTTGTATGCAGGCCATAAAAGGGAGTTCCAAGACCAGACATCTTAGCACTTTGCCAAACCAGTACAAATTGAACCTGGCAGGTATCTAAAAATCCTTAAGGTGCTACGCAACTTTCAAAATATTTCTTTCTAATATCCAGGGAGGGAAGAAAACATTTGCATTAAATCAATCTAATCAGAACTTTATCTGTAATCTGCACATCTCCTGCTTGTTTAGTTGGAACAGCCTTGATAGTAACTCAGTGTAGAAGATGTTTGAGCCTTCAGATCATCATGAACTTTTCCAAACCACAGAGATACGCGAGTGTCAGCTAATAAATATAAAGGAGGAGGCCTTATTAGAGATCGGTGGAGTCCCTGCTTTACCACTCTTTATCAGCACTTAAATGCAACACTTGGATTGGAGTACACTGAGGATAATGTCTTTTGGCTCTTCTTGTAGGATATGATATAAGAACGGGAGTAATTTTGGTGGGAAGCAAAGTCTAAGATTTTAAAAAATATCCCCCAAAACTTCTGAGAGCAGCTGTGGTCAGAGGACAGAGAAGTTTCGCCTTGGGCCTGCTGATGGTCACTCAATCTTGCCAGCGGTGGTTATGAGGATGAAACGCAGCTGCTTTCTTTACAGTTTGAGACGGTGAGGACTTACAGGATGGACATGAACTAGCTTGTGTGAGGTCCTGAGGGGGGAAAAGAGACCCAAACCACAGCTGCAGGGCAACAAGCCACACAAGAGCCCCATCTCTTAACTTCCTCGCCCGTTTCCTGACTGAGCGGGGATTTTATGCAGCTGATAATGACACGTAAAGTAATAGCCATACAGATGATGAAAACACTTGACCTTGACCTCAGGAGGATTTACATCCGACCTCAGTAATGCGGAGGGAGAAATCTGCTGCCGAATCAGTGCCTTCCCGTCTCGTTGTGTGGCCTCAGGAAAGCGTGAAAGGAAGTCTGATTTTTGCAGCCTTGATTCAGGATGAGAAAGAGGATCTGTGGTCGCAGCTCAAATCTGTCCCATATGGGGGAGATATGAAGCTCGAGGGATGAGTCGAGTGAGGGTGTGTGTTTGTGTGAGTGTGTCTCCGCAGACAGGGACAGGACTGTGGCAGCCCAGTCATACTACAGATGACAGAAGTATGATAAACTGAGCCCAGATAACCAAAACTATGTTAGTCTGGTTCATTTTTTAACTTTTTTAAACGACTGTCAGAATGTCTTTTTTGTCCAATAACATGATAAGTAGGAATCAACTTTGTGTTTCTAATAAAAAATTAACAGCAAACATGCCATTGCTCCCGTTTTTCCTTGGTTTCTTACATATTTCAGGGCCATCCTCGCCCCTCTCATTTCGTTATTTCTCTCTGGAAACATTTTGTATGTTAGTCTGAAGGTACCAAAGTTAACAGATCACACACACACACCCCTCTGTCCCCACAACCTCATTCAAGGGGTGTGTGCACGCCATGGCTGCACTCTGCGCAAGTGGAAAGGCAAGACGAAAGCTGGATGAAGGAGCAATAGCTGAAAATGTCAAGACAGGACAGTGTCTCACAAAAACAACAATCTCAGTCAATAAGCATGTGTCATGTGGTAACCATGTATTCCGCAAAGCGTGCAGGGCGGATTATAATATGGGGCACGGTGGAAGAAAACATGAATTATTTGAGTAACACAAGTTCTTGCAACCCTTCGAACCCCAACCCTCCTGTATTTGGCAAGCTAAATGTTGGCAGGTATGCTATCAGCAGAAAGAGCAGTGAGTTTTCAACTGGCTATTCTTGTTCTTCATCAAAATTGTTTAGAGTAATTTTAAAATTAAAACTCATAACAAGTTTATTTGTATGGTTTAGCAAACAGCTCAGAGGCAGGAGGAAATGAACATGAGTCAGCATAAAGTTCACAATCTGCCTATTAACATCTGAGAGCCTCACAAGTTAACTTGTGTTTTGTGTCTTGGGTTTTAGGTTTTGCACAAAGTTAAACTCCAATCTGTGGAGTTAGAGGGTGTGTCATGGGAAAGGGGTAGCTTTTTCTACTTCTTTGCTTCGTCACTGCACTCAGGTGTTGTTCCCCGAAATAATATCCAGAGGAAATGTTTTGTCATCATGTATTGCTGTATTAATAATGTTAGCTTTAGCAAAAATGTAAAACAGATTCAGGCTGTTTCCATGTCTATGGTTAGCTACGCTTTATACCTCCTGGCTCCAGCTTTAAACATAGAAAGGATGGTGGTGCTGATGGACTCACTTTTGGAAAGAAATTGAATACACATTTCCCAATATGTTGACCTACTTCTTAAACAAAAGTGATGAATTGTCGAAAAAGTAACAGCATTTCTGTCTGGCCTTTTCAGGCTATTGTACATGTCAACGATTGGTTTAAACAGATTTTCCTCCATATTTCATTTCCCCATGCGCCCAAATATTATTATGGTTTCTGTAGCCAGAGGACAATGTGTGGTGTAGTTTGTAGTAAACAACGGAAGCTCAAAACGTGCTTCAACTTGTAAAGAATGAAGAGCACAATGAAAATGTGGAAAATACAACAAGCAGCTCCATATCTGTCAGTTTTTAAAACAAAAATGAAAAATAATGAGCCCTAAGATGGAAAGACAGGCGGAGTACTTCATTAATCCTAGTGGGAAATAGGGAAATACCGCTGTGGTGTATTGGCTTAGCTAGTGGTCTGTAGTTTCAATCCCCGCAACAGCAAATCCATCAGCTGACATGTTGAAGTGCAAAGCTTTTAGTGAGACAATGAAGTCCTCCCAGCTGACGTCTACGCAGGAACACAAGCCAAACGCCTAAAATGTGTTTATAAAATGTAAACCAAGAAGGCTGAGAAATGTGTGTACAGTAAAGTTTGGAGGATGACGTTTACTTGTGGAAAGATCATGACCTTACAGATTATAGGGCTTACAGGTTATCCCTCGTGCCTGTTTTGATTTTTGCTACAAGTCCCGGCAGAACAATCCGTATCATCTTGCAGAAATTGAGGTTGGCTGCTATTTTGCAGCTGGAATCATCCTTTTTATATTTTGCCAATCACTTCTCGCAATGGAAAACTATCTATTTCTCTTCGTCGGTCGATTTTTCAGTGTGCATGATCGAATATGTGAAGCAGGGATTTACTGCGACAGCTGAGCTGACTGGAAACGGTTTGTAATGAGAGTGAAATGAGCCGTAATGCATTATCATCGTGAATGACTCTGTGTAATTACCTCATTCACACATGGACACCATAACATTTTTGAGAAAGGCCAGCGACTGCAGAGGATGTGTATGAGTCTGTGTGTGTGTGTGTGTGTGTGTGTGTGTGTGTGGTTGTTTAAATATGACTCAATGTCTTTGAACCTAAACACTCACTAATGTAATGAATACTCAAAATCATACCGTATGTCTGCCTCTGTATCTGCAGGTCTCTGCAGCTGTGTTGAAGGAACTTCATCTATTTAATATCAAAAAGAAATCTGGCACTCCAAAGTTGGTTTAAGACCCTACAGAGGGACCAGGAGAGAGAAATAATCTATGCACATGATCATTCACAAGAAGCAGGTTTCCTTCCTGACCCTTCGAATGCCTTTCATGAGTTTTCTGACTCTTTGGAGAAACTGACCTGCAAACAGGACCTTCTCCAGTTATGTTAGAGTAATGGACATGTTGAAGAATAAAAAGGTGAAGTCCTTTCTCCTTTCTGCAGAACATAATATTGGAGGCATTGTTTTACATGCTTTTAGGTACGTAGACTTTCTAATAGCAAAGTATTGAGCACGATACACTTAAACAGATTCACATCAAACTAACATTTTCTTGATATGTGAATATGCAATATAGATATTTAAATCATAGGTAGCAGCGAGTAGTTGGCTAATTATCTAATTTCCTGTTCAGACATTGATTTAATTTGAACTTATAGAGGCTGAACATATGGACAGATCTTTAAATGAAGAATGTGAGATTTTCCGATGCCCTCTCCACTTGCGTTCGCAAGAAGAAGTTATCAACAAGAAAGCATCATAATTAAGCACCATTAAGCGCAAGCAGTGGACAAATTTGATCATCGAGCTGCAATTGCCTTTGGCCTGCATTGTAGTGTTAGCAGGCTAATGTTATCGCTCTTTGGTTAGCTCGTAGCTTCATATTGCACATAAATTGACACAGAATGGCCGTGATCTCAACACACTTACTTGACATCCAAATAAGCAGTGAGTATGTTATTTTTCTTTTCTCTAGTCCTTGACTAAAACAGCTTTTATACACAAGGCTGTAACGTCCATGTAAACATGATGTAAACACGGCTCTGACAACAATAAAGCTGGAAGGACTCACGCTTCTCACTCATTGTAGACAGTCATGACTCAGAGAGACATTTACACAGGATATACTTGATTTCTGCTGTATTTACTGTATGTGTAAAATGTTGCACATTCTGCCTTTAAAACAAAGGAATTTTGTTTTACATTTATCCATGTGCTTTTAATAAACGAGGCCTAGGGTCAACTCAAAATTGAAGAGGAAACACTTAGCAGTCATCATGAGATATTTCATATTCCCTCAGATCCTCACATGTCCAATAAGAGGACGGTTCATGACTCATTTTGTGATATCTTTTTTAAGTAAAAAGCTAACACCTAGTGTAGCTTGAGGCAGAAATCCCCTTCTTTAAGTCTTGGCAGAGAAATGAAGGTAAAAACTCCAGCCTGTATTCTTCTCTGACTGAGTCCCTTTTGAATATTTAACCCTCAGCACGAGCTGGCAATTACTCTGCAATTACACCCTGAAAAAAAGCCTATACTTTGCACCTTTACTTTGCACTTATGGAACAAAAGACTGAAGACATGTTGGTAATAATGTCCCTTTGCAATGATGGATGTCTCGGCGAGCTTTGAGCTCTGGCAAAGTCTGTGTTTGAGTTGGAAAGAAGCTCTGAGCACCTCTCCAGGTTTAGTTTTTACACTCTGTGCCGTCTGCTCATTTTACCTCTTTGTGTGTAAGTTCAGCTATAGTTCTCTGTCTCTGCCTTTGATATTCTTACTGTATCTATGGTCACAGTTCATTGCTGGAACAATTAACCTATGTAGGGATTAAGAGCTAAAACTTGACAAATAGAGCTTGAAGGAGAAGAAGCACCAAGTCAGTGCAGATATTGAGATATGAGACATGGGAGGACTCGTGGCTGGATTTTTTAAATAAAAAATTCTGTTAACTTTTGACATTTAATTTTAGAAATCCAGTCTTAATCCCTCTTGTTTCGATGCACTTTGGATAGAATTTAATTTTGTCTTCTGGAGAAAATCGCTGCCGCCATGTATCAAAACATACAAGTCTGTTTCCAGTCGTCTAAGTATTACCTACAGGTGAACTTAAGCTTAGAGCCAACAAGAACATACTAAAACAAAAGGATGTTTCATGTAATCAACATTGAGAACAGACCTTTCTTTTACATAAATACACTTTTTCAGGGAGACATATCTCTAAAGTGTGTTACATCCTGCACACAGATTGCTGTAGTATTGCTTGAGGAGCCCCAAAGTAACAACGAATGCCATCAAATTAGATCAGGAGAGGGAACGCTTGTAAATCATTAAATTGACAAGCTGCATTTTTTATTTCAGTTTTTAGGATATGGGTTTGATCTCCATATTGTAGTGGTTTACCA
Organism: Tautogolabrus adspersus; assembly: GCA_020745685.1. Lineage (NCBI taxonomy): Eukaryota > Metazoa > Chordata > Actinopteri > Labriformes > Labridae > Tautogolabrus > Tautogolabrus adspersus. Next base: position 29,273,090 of record CM036540.1, on the reverse strand, counting down.
GCCTGAGTGCATCTATAGGAAAACCTTTAAAAGCTCTGGCTCGTGTCATGGTCACTTTTCTTTTATCTGCACTCAAAGACCGGTAATAAATGTTTGAAAATACAGAAGTGATGGACAAAGTTCCAACACGGACAGTCTGGAAAGGACTCAAAGGGTCTAAACCATTTCCTGGCGAGGTCGCTGCTCCATCCATTGGGGATAATAAAAAAATACTCTATGAAATTTCCCTTTGGTCCCGTATGTCCTAACGTTAGGCAAACTATTTTGGGTGGCAAACATCCATGGGCTCCACCATTTCTGAAACATCACCAGACACATCACACAAGTGAACTGGAGGCATGTGATTTATGATGTCATGAACACCATAAGGCGGGTGTTCATATGGTCTCTTCTCATGAACACGGTAAATACAACCCCATTTGGAGGCACCAATAATCAACAATAAAACAGTTTTACCAATAGTTATTTTTTCGTGAATTGGTCAACTCACAAATTTAACATTCAAGGACGTGATCAAATCTAAAAATGAGCAGCAGTCACCTTTAATTTTATGGCAGTATGGCGCAAAAAGATAGAATCTAATTTGTTCAAGACTTTTATTTATGCAATTGCAGGCTCTCAAATGTTTGAAATAATGTTTCAAAGCTTTCCATCATGAAGAAATGTAAGGATTTAAAAACCTCCATAGATATATTAGCTCTAAAATCGTTAGTGTCCACATACATTTTCATGACGCTGCGCATCAGTAGACTTTTCACCACGTGAAGCCCCTGTGGATTTTCCCATTTCTCATGCACTTGGTTTTCATCTAGAAACCCAGAGACAGGAGACGGATCATCACTCATCCAAAACACTGTGTGCAAAAGAAACAGTAGTACAAATCAGATCAGGAGTATTAGATGTATCAGATCCACATGTGAGGCATGGATATATGCTGTCCTTGAAAAAAAACAAAAAACAGCTTTCCGGCACTTCTGTGAGCCAAAATGTCCTTTATTTAGCCGCCAGAGCTAATCATACATGCAGCCAGATTCAGCAGGGTGTGCTCTGGCATTTTTTAACAGCCGAGTCCACAGCCAGGACATATCATGCGTGATACAGTAATTCAAAGGGTCTGTTCTCCAGTATAGGCACAGTCCCTCCACTGCCACAGTCACTGCTTCAGTCATTTTGTTATTTGAAACTAAACAATGAGGTCACTGTGAATCTAACAATCGATGGTATCTTTTGATTATGTGAACTGACCTTGTTAAACTCTCATGCAGGTGCTAATTTTACTACAACAGGGGACTTTGCTTTTCCTCCGTCAGACAATTGATTCAGCTTCTTCTTTTGATATTCTTGCTGATTAAAGAACACGGTCCAACTGTAGATGGACAAAAGCTGAAAATCCCCAATCACCGATTTAAACTAGATATCCGATCTGGATCAGATTATAGATTTCAAATTGTGACCTTGGTATCTTTCTAAATCTTGTCAAAGCAACAGACGTGTGAAGGTTGCTGTATTAAGACATTTCCAGAGATGACAATCAAAAGAAGCTTGCTTAAAGAGAGCGTGGCGACAAAATAGCTCAAATTCTATAGAGACATCTAGGATTGGGTCAAGTTAGCTGTAATAAATGCAGATTCTTGGACTTCTACTGTTTATTCACATGTATGTCTTGGACTGTAGAATTCCCAGGAGTAGGGCGAGTCAAAGTGGATTAAAACACAACTGTATATGCTCAGAGAAGTGGAAAACAAATTGCTAGTCACAATGACATGGTTTTCCAGTTACAGGTATAATCGGTTCGGGTTACATTGGCTAAAGGCGTTCCAAGAACTGAAACACAAGGCCTGGAGCTGCACCAAACTTTTTGGCCTGAGAGCTCCATGTTTTGCAGCATTGGCAAGTTTTGACTCCAAGAAGGAAACCCCGCCATTACAAGGCAAGTGGGCAATGAAAAATCAATTGGGGTCCCACACCTTTAGTTCAACACAGCAGCAGAGTGAAACAATCCAGGTCTCCATGTGAAGGGTAAAGCCTGGCCCAAACTAAAACAAAACAAAAATCTTAACAGATGTTGAAGTTGAGAGACACCACACATGACGACAAATAACGATAGATTGAACACACACTAATGGATTCCATTCATGAAGAAGCTGATCGAGTCCTTACTGTAAAAACTAGAATCTTACTCGACCTCTCATGGTCAAACTAAATTTAGAGAAAACAAACATGGCGAACTACGGGCAGCAAGAACTGGCGATAGTATTTGGACTACTTTTTACTGAAAACTCACAAAGAAAAAAGAAAGACCTTTGGATGCAGTCGTGGAGACGGTGTGTAAGCATGGGCTGTACATGTTCTTGTGCTTCCTTCTTCAGTCAGCTCACTTCCCAATTGGCTATCGTTTCTTTCCATGTGAAAATCCAAAGAGTGCATGCTCAGCTGTCCTTAGGTTTCCCCCCACACAACACGGTATAGAATCGTTAATAAAGTAAAATAAACATTTGAAATCGGTGCAGCCCTGGTGTTCTTCTGAGCCAATCAGAAGAACATCCTGCGATGTGAGTCTTACACACCTCAGGATTTTCCTTTGGATTGTCGGAAGGGGAGAACTGGGCCCCCCATTATCTTGCAATGGGTACCCCTCTTTACCATTTGGACTGAAAGCGAACCATTCCATTTACAACCATCTGAACCCAACACATAGCTGAAATTATACATTTCAAGTGTGGTTTGCCAGAATGTGGTTCCATGTTGTCTCATTTGATAGATGTCATGGTTTTTATATCGGGAAATAATAATAAATATGGACAATGTTGAGCTAGTTGGGTTGTCAAAGTTAACAGATTTGCTTTTGTTGAAGGATATCTTTTTTAAGGAACAGTTGGAGTCAGAGAATATTACTTTTATCAAAAAATAATACAGCATTTCTGACACTCGCTATTAAAAAACTCAATGAGGTGTTGACAGAGTTGAAGGACACGGTGAAATTCATTCTTCTGGCAGAGTTACAATCCAATTGTTCAACATAAGTGTGCCCCTACATTTCCTCGATTAGCTCTCCAGGAGGGGAACATGTGGTGTTTTTACTGGACATCTTATTCCATGCCAGAAACTTTATTCTACTTCTACAATATTTAATCCTTTGTTTTCTTTAGTATTTCCAGCATGTCTCTTATAGCTCTGTAGCAGTGGAAATATAAATGAAATGTGCTCGATTTTGGCTCAACTGTTTGAAATACATTTTATGAAACCAACATTAGACGAAGGGTCATCTTGCAGGTGAAATAAAAAGCTTGCTCTAAAGTAATCACATATTTTCTGGTGTATTATTTGAATATCTCCTGAAATCTATATCAGGATTTATGGTCACATACATCTCAGAAATGATAAGATGAACAATATTTCTTCTCAGATATATTATTCAGATACACTGTCCAGAAGATGTACTTCCTGATTATTATTGGCTACGAACAACAACACACAATGAATGATTATTTCTAACAATAAGTTTTGAGGATACGTTTTTTTATCTGCTTAAAACCACAGCTTTTCCTCAGTATATATAGCCATAGTTTCCACTCACACCATCGACATAGGAGTTTTTTTCCTGCAACCATAAGCTGTGTCTTCAACACTTATTTAACCATACTGGTAGTTTTGGCATTCATACAGCGGTGATAACATCAGTTAGTACGGCTCAGTAAAAATGAAATATGAAATATGGGTGGTGATGAGTTACATGCACTGATAGATGTAATTTTTGCAGGGTGAAAAACCAAAATAATAATCTATAAGATCCATAAATACATCAAAGGCATCATGCATCAAAGTCTAAAATGACCTAGCATCATCTTGCGCTCTATATTTTGTTGATTGAAGTCATAGTTTACATACAGTACACCCCTGGCATGGTTTCTGTCTGCAACCATAAATACGATGGTTTCTCCAACATTTGACTTTTTTTTAAGTAATCTGCTAGATTTGGCTCATGCAGTGGAAATAACATTACTTAAAATGCTCAGTAGATGAATGTCACGTAGAGATATGAAATATGGGTAGTAAGAAGCTGTGTGCACAGATGTATATAATTTTTGCAGGCTGGGAAAGCAAAGCAATATGCTGAAAGATAAAGTGCTTAATAGAAGCAAAGCTAAAAACAAAGTTTGGCAAAAAGGAAATTGAATTGTTAAATACTAACTAGCGTGGCTTTCACTAGTGTGTTTTCCAGTAAACGTGGATGTATTTAACAATTTATGTTAGGAAAGATCCTTTTTGACAAATGGCCAAACATCATTTTTCAAATGTTGGATTTTGAAAAGATGGCTATTGTGAAAAGTTGAGTATTTATAGAGAAACATTGTCATATTCCTTACAGCAGATACAGTTATTATTGCACTTAAGCATCAACCTTTACATAACACGTGACCTACTGTAGACCAAGAGCTATCTTCACATAGCCGCCCTCACTTGATCCCCACGTTACCCCCAAAGCGTTCCTGCTCTCTGTAAGCAATTAAGAATAATGTATTCTTTGAGTTGATTCAAGCCATATTGATATTTCCTCTCCCTGTCCTCTAGATGAACGTGAAGAGGAAAAAACATGGGCTTAAAGGTTGTAAACATGAAGAGGATCTGGTTGAGAGATAATTACAGCAATTTCCATGTTTCCTTCATAGCAAAGCATGCCGATAACGTCCTTGAACTCTGCAGCATAATGACGACACTGAGGGTTACAAAGGAGAGCTGAGGTTTGAGTGAATCACAAGCGTAAAGTCCCTAAATAAGAGGTAAACACAAATGAACCCATAAAGGAACAAAAGCAGTCTGTACTTTTCTAACACAGCCTTCAACAGAAGCCATGATTTCACTTTTTCATCCCCACAACACTTTGAAGCTCTAAACTCCAGAGTCTCTTAAGGTCACCCGCTTCTGCCACAGTTATAATGAATACAAACAGTTACTGAGATGCAGCCTGGGTTCTGATCTATAAACCTAAACGTAATGAGGCAGAGTCTCAGTCCTGGTCCAATTCCAGGCCTCAGCTCAGCCTGCAGTTACTCTAACCCGAACCCAAGTTTGTAACTGTTGGCGTCACTGTTGTTTTAACCGCTACTTCACTAATGTTGCTACTAAATACTGCTATTATTTCAGCATCATGGCTGCTGCTGATTCTCATCTAATATTACTACTCCTCCCTTGTACTACTATTATTTCAATTCCTATGGCTATGACTAATACTAGTGCTAACATTGCCTTTACAGGGATATGACTGCTGCTACTGAAACCATCCCTACAAGCACTGCTACTTATTATTATTGCTGCTAATATAAATCGCTGTTAGGGATGTAATGATACTGCCGCAATACAAAAGAAAATCACTACAAATAGGCAATTTAAATTGATGAGACAAAAAACTTTTTGCAATAATCTATTTTAACCAGTAGAGGGTGCTATCTTCCTTTTCCTTCTCTTGTTGGACATCATTAGTTGTAGAAGAGACGCGTATACACATGATGGAAGGAAGTGAAGATTTTGAGGTTTGGAATACGTCTTGTGTAGAAGCAAGATGAGCAGAAAATAGATAAAACAAAAACAGTGTGCAAATGTTAAGACACTGATGAACTACACAAATAGCACAACCAACATGGTGCCGTACGTAAAACGACGCCATGCTACAAAGCTCCCGACATGAAAACATATTAAAAACGTATTGGATAGCCGATTTGAAACCCTGCTCGCCTTAAGTGCAAGAGTCACAAAGATTACAACATGCATTGGTCTGATGATTAACTAGTTGGAACCAGTTGTAATGACCAAACAAACAGCGTGAATGAAAACTTAACTTAGGCGGCACAAGATTAAAAATTATATGTTTTTAAAAAGCTTTCCATGCTTTATTGCCAGAAACACAGGTGGCATCTCTGTTTTTTGTGTGCTCGTGATTATTTAAAAAGAAACATCACGCACACTACTCTTGCTGAGCATCACCAATTTATCAGAAAAAATCACGTTTCGGTCCCTGAACCTTTGTCAAGAGAGAACACACTGTCCAAGTCAGATGCTTTGAGCACTTTATCTAAAGTAGTTATTACACCTCATTTCAAGACACTCAATGTAAAATTGTATCTCTGCATTTGCTGATATCATATCATTTATTACTTGAAAATCAGGCCTTAATGTTTGTTTGTTTTTAAGTAAGATTTTTTTATCTAGGCTTTCTAGCTGAATATGGCTTGTGTTTGTGTTTTAGTGTTTTCAGTGTACAACACAAATGTAGATACAAAGAGATTGACTGAAAACAAATCAGAAAAAAACAGTAAAATGAAACATAAAATTAAATTAGCAAAGAATGTGGACAAACACAGAGTTAGCATGCACAGACTAAATTCCATTGAGCTTGAAATGAGTCGTTTAAAAGATGACACTAGAGCCTTTGTAGCTCTGTGTTTTGCCATCCAGACCCCAAGTCTCCTCCTCCTCTGAGTCGGGTCTGCTTCCAGCTATGACGGCTTTGTTCTTCCAAGGCCTCTTTTGGGCCTGCTAATGCAATCAGTGCGAAAAAGCTCAGACATAAAATATAATAGGGGGGAAAGGAGCAGGAAGAGTTATAGGGCTTGGATGAATAGTTTCCCCTTTGAGTTGGTTCCGTTTTCGTTCAATTTATTGCTCTCAGCCAGCTCCTGACCAGAGATCGCTCTGTGTTTCAGCTCCACGCCGGAGGGGTCTAGTAAGTCTGCAGCACACTGACCTCATCTGTGTTAGCCAAACACATGTTCTGTTCTGCAGGTTCGACAGTCGATTCCCCCCTACACTGCTGCAGGACTGTGTTTAATCCATTTCTGTGCACTTCTGGATGTTCATGGAGCGTCAGAACGAGATATATGTGACTCTTACAGAAGCAGCCTTGCCAAATCATTAAGGTGGAGGATATTTCTTTTTAAATGAGAATGTACAGTAAGTAAACAGTTGAAGGACATGAACTTCAACCTCTTTATTAAAGTACCTCAATAGATTTTTTTGCAACATCAAATCAACATTTTATCCAGCAAAACATGTAAAGTCTCTGAAACTCAATGGAATTAAATGGAAACTCCTTTCTAGAGCAACACTATCAATTTGTATGTAAGCTAGTAAGTGGTAGAATGCTAACATCAATATAAATGTAAGCTAATGTTCTTAATGCTAACATAACTGTTATATAACATCAATTCCCATTAACTAGGAATTTACACCTTCTATCATATAGAGCTTCACTATCCAATGATAATAAGCTATAGATGGAGATGAACACTAACATGTTGCCTAACATTAGCTAGCCAACATAACTTTTAGTTGGACAGCATTTTGGTTAGTCAGGGAATTTACCCATTTTGTGCCCAGTGATACTGTTGGATAGAAATGTGAGCAAGAGAGTGCCACAATGCTAACATTAGCTGTTGGCTAATGTTAGTCATATGCAAATCTTGATATGGCTGTTACAGACAGCCATCATCCCAACTACATTAATTTAAGTGAGAATGCATAGCTACAGCAGTGAGGATCCAGGTAAAGAGGCAATGAAAAAACAATGTGGAGAGCTACTGTAACGTGCTCCAATTCTTTCCCTAATTTTCTAGCATATAACCGTTAGCTTGCAATCATCTTTTCTTTTTTGACTGTAGATTATACCATTACACTTTGCAATGACTTTTGGCTACAGTAAAGTCAAAAGAACAGAACAAATAAGAAAAGACTATAAAGTTAGCCTATTCTATATTAAAACTCAAATATGGTGGTAGTGTCACTGTTAAAATAATATGAATAAAAACATTGGCATTTAGTTTGGTGCCTGAAAATTAGCTTCTATGAACATCCTATAATAAGTTCTTAATGAGTTCTAGCTCAATAGTTACAGTAGTGCAGCAACTAGCATTGATCTGTGCAAATTAATTGATCGGTGCCACTTTTATGTGACATGTTGTAAATGTATCTGCATGACAATACATAGATAGACATTCCTGTTGGAAACTAGACATGTACCGTATATTTAAGCCCATTCCCACTTAGCAGTTGTATGTGTCAGAAAAGGTACTCCCATTCATTTCTGGTGGAGAGAAACATATTGATTTGATTTTAATCGTTTTAAAGGTTTTACAACTTTAAGTCAGCTTTTGGTGTCCCAATTAGCCCATTTGCAGATAATTAGTGAACCATAAGTGCTGGAAAAACCAATGGTTTCTACCATTACAGTGTCCCACTCCCAGGAAACAGACAGAAACTCAACTGGAAACATGTTGACTGAAACCAAAAATAGCTTTGAGTGTTGAGTGTTTTAGACGTGTTTAGGTGTGAAAAACTAAGTCACCTCTAAATGCTCCAAAACACTGAAAAGCATCACTTCAACATTTCAGAGTCAAGAGGTGCTCCTACAACGTCAGCAGATGAGGTTGGACGGAGTTGGCGTTTAAGTTGAATGACATCAATATTGGAAACGAGACTCTGGTTCTTTTTCTCAGTAATGACATTTATATTTTTTTGCCGAACAGTAACGCATGGCTGTAAAGAGATCTGAAATGGAACCACACGCATGGTTGACTTTACAGATGACTTACCTTTACTGCTAACAGTTTGACTTTCATTGATTTCTCTCCAGCAGGCCACATACTGTGAGGTGATGTATTGATCACAACGATGTGTGTCACTTTGCCCTTAACGCTGCTTTAATCTAATGATGCCAACGGCTCACAGGTCACTTTTTCCAGAGGCTCAAACTGGGTTAATATAACGGCAGCCTTTTTTTTTTTCCACTTTACCACAACAAAAGGCTTGACCTCTTTTTGATCCTGACTCATACCATTTTTTGAAGTTGTACAAACCACAACAAAAGCCATCATAAAAAGACAAACTGTAATTTCCAGATTAAAATATATCCAGTGTTTGGTTTAACAGTGTTGGAAAAAACTTACTTATAAAGGTTGACAAACCAATTAAATACCAAAAAACACCCAATGTTTGGCAATCTCAGAAAGCAGCGATAATAAATAGGGTTTCAATATTGAGTAAAAGCTTTTCATTCCATTGCTGTGTACTATATGAACACATACCCAGCTAATACCTTCAAGCTTTAAATTAAAATTAAATGTGCCATTATTATTTCATTATTACACATGGTCAGTCTCAACCATTACTGAATAGTATACATTGAAAGTTTCTATAAAAACACCTGTTGATATTTATTTAAGCCATACTGCCATATTTCCACCCTCATTTTTAGTAATGTCAAGCTTGCACTCTACATTTGTAAATTGTTTTGTACCCTGTATATTCACCCTTTGTGTGAAAAATTACTTAACACCGCTAAAACCGAAAGGCTTTTGCGAACTCTCATCTTGCAGAGGTGATGCACGGGGTTGCATCAGGACACAATGACATTATGTGGGCGGCTGTGGCTCAGTTGGTAGAGCCCGTTGTCTCTCAATAGGAAGGTTGGGGAATCAATCCCCAGCTCCTGCAGCTACATGTCTGATGTGTCCTTGGGCAAGACACTTAACCCCTCAGCGGCGTATGAATGGGATTAGTTACTTCTGATGGTCACTTGACATAGCAACCTCTGCCACCAGGGTGTGAATGTGTAGGTGTGACCTGCGGTGTAAAAGCGCTTTGAGTAGTCAGAAAACTAGAAAAGTGCTATACAAACTCAAGTCCATTTACCATTTACTTTAGATATGATCATTTTTTGCCATGCGGGAGGATCACTTTTATTTTTCCAAATTAATTAAAAGACTTCAAGGAAGTTATTGTTGTTTAGTTGCATAGTGCAAATTTGTCTGGAAATGGTTTTGGAGGAAAAATATGTAGAACTTGTTTATGGTGAATAATCAGCTGCTCATTCCTTATTTTCCTGCACGTCTTTTATGACAGGAACTATCGGTGGATTGTAAGTTTCAACACATTCTTGCACACAGATCTTAGGTTTGTGGAAACATCTAACCAAACATTAACATTTTTCTTTAAATAAAATAAAGACATGTTTAAAAGTGATACATTTGTCTTTCTGATAAAATTGTGTTGAACACATCAGCTCTGGGTCATCTGAGGAAAATTCAAGTGCAGCTTTAAGAACAAGCTTTCAAACTATTAATTGAGTGAACTGAACTCTTAATCACAGAGCTGTGACGTGTGCTACACGCTCCTCTGTGAAATTACATCACTACATTTGGGACTTCAGCATAAATCAGGTTGAATGCAGGATGATCTCTGCTGTCTGTAGTGATCACTGTGGTGCTACTTTTTAAGTCTGTGACTACAGCTCTGTGTCCTCTGCTCAGACACTGTCATCCCATGAGGCCATTAATATACAGTGATTTACAGGACAAAGATTTCCCTCTTCAATTTATAACATGCTCTGTAGACACAAAAACACATTCTCAAACCCTTCACTTGGAGAACAGGATAAATTCCTGATTGTATCTGTAACATTTTGGTTTCAGTCGTCGCTGCATGTGAGAAGTGAAGTCAGATCAATCTGAGCTGTAAAACTTCATCTTCCTCTCCCTTGAGTTCAATGTAATAATGTAATATGTTTTAGTCACTTGGTCTGCTTCCCCTCACAAATCCGTTTCCCTGTCTGTCTTTCATCAGCGAGCTTTCTGTCACTGTCTTTTGGATTGCATCGTTACGCCTGTGGACTTGTCAGACCCGAGGATTTCACCATGAGGGTTTTAAAGTTCTGACATTCCCCCCGAACGCACCAAGTTGCTCTAATACTGACGCCGCTGTCACATGCTTATTGTAACACACGCTCACTTGAACTCATGATTGAGGCAGTGCCTCCAAAGTTTATCAAGGTTAAACAAAATTGTATTTTATAGGTAAATGTTTTAGACAATTTCATACAGATACTTTTCAATTTGGACTACGGTTGTCCTCTTAGTTTTTAATAATATTAATAATTTGGTAAACGATGGTATCGAAAAGTGTCGAGGTTTTAAAAGAGCCACATCCAACACCGGTGCTAAGGATAGTGATTCTCAACCTCGGGGTCCCGCATTTACAAATGTAAGTGACATATTTTGACTGGGGGTCAGTTTTTAAATTACAGCGCCTTAGTGCTGTTAGGAGGCTGTTTAAGGCTGGCCATCGTGCTGGCTGCTTTATGGTTCCTTCATGCGCGTCATGGTATGGACATGGGTCGCTTCTGCACGTGCATTATGGGATTCCTACAGACTGCATGCTTGCTGTGTGAGTGGCTACTGTCAGTCCTGCCTTTCTCTAAGTTCTACCGAAAATAAGTTGCAAACACCAACAATTTTATAATTGGGGATCATGCCTCAAAAGTTTGAGAACCACTGAGTTAGGAGAGAAATGAATCCATCAAAAATAGCAATCAAACTCCTACACACTGTGCAGACAGTTGCCAATGCATTTGTGCAGTTTAGATAGTGTGCATGAGTCATTTTTGATCATTTAAAACAAGAAAGCTCCCAATATTAGGTTCCTTGGGCTTCTATTTTTGTTTCCGTGGTACCAAAGCAGGAATAGATATTGTTTGATTTTCACTAGAATTGTATCTAAGGTTAACATTGGGGTTTCGTGAAATCCATAATGTTGACGGATTCTTGTCCTGATTGCTTTTACACAACTGTGATTCAACTTACACATCTGTGATCTGACTGGGGAAGAGTTTAAAGGGTGTGTTTTGACCACTTTAGTGCTTAATGAGAAAAATCTTCTGGCTCACAGTAGGTAAGGTATTTTAGGATTCCAGCTGACAGAAGTGATCAGTACATGAATGACAAGATCTTTAAAACCAAATGTTCCACTGTAATCACCAGCGTCACTGACTAAATCAGATGCTTTGAGCACTGACTGCATGTCTATTCTGTTCTCCATGACTTGTTTAGTTTTACGAGTGCAACTATGCAACACCTCACCACACAGCTGATCTTTGTTGAGTTTTTAGAAGGTCAACCACAGGGACATTTCCCATACTTTTCACACGGTGTCATGTAACTAACAGTTTGAGGCAGAAAGTGGCAAAAAGGATCCAATACTACAATACTACTACTACTACTACTACAAAGAGAGAAGTAGAGACTAATAGAGTGAAGTCTGAAGAAGTACCGGTAGTTCAAATTAAAGTAAAATGTTGGTCACTGGTTGATTTACTGGTATTAGCAGTCTTATGTCACAATAAAGCCATAGGGGGGGTTTATGCAGTTTTTCCATATACTGTACTTTGACCACATTTTGGTGGGCTGATGTACCTTTTCTCACTTAGTTTTTTCACAGCAGGACTTCTTGTAATTAAATATTTCAACACTGTTGTTAGGGCACTTTTACTGAAGTGAGGGATCATAAAAGAGATTAGGAGCTCAAAAATCAAAACATTTTGGTTCCCATTGAAAGGATAATCATCAACATAACCTCCAACTTGACAAAACAGGAGCACTTAGTTTGACAGTGTTGAAGTTGAATTACACGTGACTCAAGGTGTTTCCAAAATAGTTTAACAGTATTTCGGGAACAAGCTCTTTAATTAAAAGTCTTTTGGTAATGTGTTGACATTTAACTTCATCATTAGGAGAGCCACTGCAGGGGGGGGGTCCTGACCCCCACCCTGAATGTTGGCTTCAGGCTGCTGAGTCAGGATACAACACTGCCTGGATTCACTGTGAGGGGTAAACATCTGTTTTCACCTCATCTGGATGCTGAAAAATGAACGAATGACCTCTCACTGTAGACGGACTCCAGACAAGCAGCAGAGGGATGATAGGGGTTTGCGGTTTTGGGAGGAAGAGGAGAAAGGGGCATCTGGTTGGTGTTCTGCACCTCCCAGGGCTAAAGTCTGAGACTGCATTTGAGTTGTTGAGACATTATGCTAAATTCTGAAACTGGTTTTAGTGGGTATTTTTTTACCTACTTATTTTGTGTAATGGTATAAATGCTAAAAACAATACACACAAACAGAAAACAATTCAGACCAAGTAATCTGATTGGACGAGAGGCACGCCATGAGGTCTGATAAAGGCTGGGTCTGAAAAAAAAAAAAGCATGAACATAGACCTCCAGTTGACAGGGAATATTTTTTATGATTTAGCTGCTAGCTTGTCTTTGTTGGTGATGCTGAGTGTGTGTGTGTGTGTGTGTGTGTGTGTGTGTGTGTGTGTGTGTGTGTGTGTGTGTGTGTGTGTGTGTGTGTGTGTGTGTGTGTGAGAGAGAGAGAGAGAGAGAGAGAGTATGGTAGTGGTTTGCCGTTCAAGTCCAATCAATTATATTTGTAACAAAAATAAAAAGTATTTATCATGAGCAGCTGTTTGCATTTCCACCTCCTTTTGCTTCACTCAAGTTTTTCTGAAAAGTTTCCTCTATTTTAAAGATTTGTACCCTGACCATTTAAGTGCATTAAAGGAGCAATATGTAAGAAATATACAGAATTAAAAGATAAAATGACCTTTCTATATGATCAGACATTAAGGAAACATGCTATGTTGAAGTGTTGGCTTCTCTGACAACAACGCAGCAGCCAGTATGTCCTGCTTCTAAGTCCTGAATGGTCTGTTTTCGTTTAGACCAGAGAAGGTAGGCGGTTTGAAGGCCCCCCCACACGCCTGTTTTGGACGCCCCTCAGTTTGCCAGAAGCTTCTGTGTCTGCGGCATGGCAACCTGTGTGTGAGCATCGATTGGAGGGAGGAGGGGACGGGGGGACACAAAGCTCTCCGATGTTTTGAATTTGACTACAGTACCCAATTAAAACACTATTTGTCAGAGTTACATATTGCTCCTTTAAGGTAACAAAGAAAGAGATTATTTGAGTAAAAACATATTTTTTAAAAGCTTAGTGCTCTTTACCTGGGCAGAGACATCTAATGAATGTTTTTCAATCATTAGCAGAAGTGTGTATGCAGCCTACAAAAAGTGAGCTCCATTCTTCTGGAAAGCAGTGAAGTCAAACAGGGTGGGAGGGTGTTTTCATGTCCATAAAAGAGTGACAGAAAAAAAACTGAATGTATGACAGCAAGAGTGAGAGTGAGGTTGTGTGTTTGTGGATGAATTCCAACGAGGCCACAACCTCTGCAGCAGATTTAGCCTTTGATTCGAGTCAGGAGCAGAAGGCTGATCTGGTGCCACATGACTGACAGACGAGGGGTTGACTGGTAGCAGGAAACTGACCTCTGAAATGTTTAGAAAACATTTGATCACGGCTTACAATAATCCCGTTTTGTTTCAAACATTATTTCAAACATCAATTGTGGATATTTAAGTGCAGGTCCTGCCACAAAAGATCTTTTTGTTTGTTCTTGGAGTTAAAAAGAGAATTTAGTAAAGATGATGTCAAAACACGGTGGCGCCACAGATTCATAAAACTTCAGATATGTTTGCAATTATTACGCAAAGACTTGTTGGAATCACTCTTCCAGACAATGGCTGCAGTCTTCAGAGCAGAGTAAGTGATTATTCTGGTGGTCGTGGCCCTGCAAGCCTCAAATGTCAAAAGCCAGAGGCAGCGTCAGTGGTTCCCAAATTATACGAGCTAGACCAGAGGCTGTGGACGCACAGCTGTGGACAGGATCTGACACCGTGTCGCCTGGCCAGGGCAGAAAACAGAGAAAAAAAGGAGCCTGAGAGGAAGTGAAAAGCCCTTAAAGTGTGTACTCTCTGGAAGAAGTGGAGGCTCTGAGTCTGTTTTTGGCAGCTGGAGTCTGATTGACTGCAGATTTCAGTTCCTGACGGTCTATATAAGTGTTTATGATTCCACTGCATCATGCCCTCAGAGATCTGAGTGAGGACGTCTCCTCACAGCTGCGTTACGACCTTGTCGCAGGCCAAATGCTGCTGTCTGAGAGGACTTCCTCGCTCCGGTTTCTGCATGTTTGTGAGGCTTCATATTGACCAAACAATCCCTCTGAAACTGATGGAAAATAGATCAAGAAGAAGTTTAGTTTTGCATATAAACTTGGATTATACTGCACTGACCTTCAGACTATTTAATGAGTCCTGCACGTAATGATATTATAGTTCTACTGCTGCTCTGATATCATCTTCATCTGAGATGTCTTTATTCTGTACCTAACTGGGATACTCAGCAATTGTCTTGTAAGCGTTTTGTGCAGCTAGCTGACCTGCTTACCATGAGCTACAAGGAATCCATCATCATTTGTTTGACTTGCACACTTTCCTCTGCTGTACACTTTACAGCACTTTCTCAGAGAGACAACCAGAATTATTCAATGTTTTTCTAATCCCGTTTCAGATTTCTGCTGCAACTAGACTAGGGTTGTCACAATACCAGAATGTTACACTTTGACTAAATATCAAACACAATTGGATAACACAGCAACAAAAATAGAAGTTCTCGGCAACCAATGATAGATCTTTTTTGTTTTGTTTTTAACGACCAAAAAGTTTCAGTTAGCAACTTTGTCAATGTTTTTGTGCAATTTTAACAGTGCACAGGAGTTTGTCTGCAATTTATAATGGACTCCTTCCCCTCGTATGCACCTGTCTTTTGAAATACAGTAGATGTTGTTTTTTACAGTGAAGCGAGCAGGAGACATTCTAACAACCTTACTAAAGACCACCCGTTTTAAACACACTTGAAAGACATTATCAGACACGCTTGAGGGACTGCAAATAGATAAAACTTTTCTCTAAATCAGCTGCTAATGATGTGGAAAAAAACTCCTTCTCTCATGTGTTTAACTGAATTGTAAAGCCTTAAATGTGACTGGGGAAGAAAGGCAACATGAAGCGGATAATTGGTTAAAAACGTTGTCGAGAACGATCAAATTGTCGCTCCGATGTTTGATCTTATAGGCAAATATGTTGAGAACCAGACCTGCGTCCAGTAACTGTTAAGCATCAAATGTTTCACAAGAAGAAAGCATGACTGAAGCAGATAAATGATCAAAAACTGTCGCCAAGGAATATCAAATAGCTGCACCAATAGTTGCGTGTGATCTAAAAGTTACAGAGTTTTGTTGTGAAGCGTACCTTCGCCCTGAGCTGCCACGAGCCGCTGCACAAATGTAACAGAGATTCAGAGGCCTGCTGATTATCGCCAGGCAATTTCACGGTGGCGGCAAATCTGTGTTAGGAGCCAGATACAAAGAGAGTGATGTAAACGTTGTATTTCAGCCTCACTTACACACAAACGACTTACTGTAAAGAGGGAAAAAAACAACCTTAAAGGCTTTATTTAGTCTGGGTTGAGAACCATCTCCAGAGCTTGAATACACATGACTACACATTTTCTAACACAACAAAGAAGCAGAAATATTTACTCTGACCGAGCCAAAGACAACAACCGTTCTCCGCAGAAACTAACACTGGCATCAGGGCAGTAAACTCCTCAAACTTAGCTTGAATTATTTGCTTTTTGGACGTGAGACGGGGCTGGCAGTAATAAGAGCGTTGTGTAAAGTCAGCGGAAAGTGGTATCACTTGTCAGTCCTGGATGGAAAACTGAATTCTTTTACCTGATCACTTTGTACAATACCACATGCAGTACACTCTGCAGCTGATACTTTGTAAGATCAGCGGCCTGTTTCATGCAGCAGCGTTTATCTTGACAACTTTGCAACATGAAATCAAATTTTAACCTTTCTTACGTTTGCTTGAGTTTCGTATTTTGCAGTTTTCCCGGGTTTTACATGTGTGTGAATGTTTTAAGGTGTGTTGTACTTGAATAGATTTCTGCACAGAAAGTACCACAAATCGTCTGTGATATAGGTAAATTATATTCAATCAAAATAAACCATTACATTGTTGAAATATTCTTAATCCCATTAACGTATTATATTGGGAAAACATCAATTATTTGCTGCTGAGGCCAAGATAAATTTAAGATGTGTCACCAAACATTTATTTAGGCAACACTGATCCTAAGCAGCATAAAATGAATTTGAATTTCAATATGAAAGGATGGTTATTATAGTAAAAACATTAACATGCTGTGAAAGGTGTACATGTAAAACATACACCTGGAACTAATATGTGTGTATACATCTACATTAAAAAGACACATTTCTCTACTTTGCAAACTCAGCAAGTCTCCACAAGGATACTTTGTGAAAGCACCACATCTTTTGGTGTCATTTTATCCCTCTCTGTAAACAAACACTTGTTGCCTTGATGTCGCCAAATACAAGCAGAATGTTCCAGACTTATGGCTGAGGATAATTTGTTTCTGTCTGCATCATTACATAATTCCCCAAGTATCGACTTTGGTCAGCGGCTGACGTCAGTTATTGGTTCTGGTTGTACTCCGATAGGCTTCAATGTGACATGACGACAATTATGAAGTTATTTTGGCAAGTCCCAAAACGTTCTGCATGGGAAAAAGTCCCTGAAAACCTGCATAATGAGAGGGGCGTTGGATCGAACGGTTCCTTGTTTCCCATCAGTCACTGCTAGTTTGTAAACAACGCTGAGATGCGGGATAAATGTTTACGCTGAGTGCCCATGTCAGGGGTGTGGATTGAGGCCTGGAAACACCACTTTCACATAAGGAGAATCAAAAGATTTACTGTGCTTCAATCTAAGCAATTAGACTTAGACATGTAGGGTTACACAGAACCCGCACTGGCTGGAAAAATGAGGTCCTCTTCCTTGTTTTTTTCCACAATACAGACTATGAAAGACGTTTTGTGAATCAGCATTTTAGCCCAGGCGACAGGAAGGGTATTCTGAAATTACCCCAGAAAACAGCTTCAGGAATCACATCTTTGGAAAGGAAAATGAGACAAGTGTTTCCACATTTGGCAAGAAAAGGGTGTTCAGAAAATGTGATTCTTTTCCTGCTTTAAAACTGCACGCAGGTAAAAACGCAGACATGTGGACTATAGATCAGATAAGTTTGTCCATTAAAAATGTGGCCAAAGCCGCACAGAGTTAGTATATCTTCCACTCTGTCCTGGACTCTATAATCAAGCTTCATTACAGGCGACACGACTCACACAGCAGTAAAAGTCTTGTCAGAGAGTTTGTTCATAAGAGTGTGTCGTTGTCAGAGCTGTCAGCATCTTCTCCACTTGTTCATTTCCTTCAAACACCATGAGCACCAAACCCAAGCAGTTTCATTTCCTCGCTGTGCAGGTAAATCCTTTTTCCCGTAATGTTTGTGTTAATAAAGATCAAGTTGGACTCAGAATTTTGTACTATTTGCCCATCAGATAAGGACAGCATTAAGTTATTATTACATCTGTATGATTGTTTTTCCCCCCAACATGGCAGGGACCAAAGTGAGGGATGTTCTTAATAACCTGACCTGAGCTGACTTGCCCTTTATTCTACTTTTTTGTTTAAATAACATAGAAACCATCCAGCCATTTTATTATCTACGCGGTAACATCGAGGTTTGGAGTCAATCCCAGCTAACAGTGGGTTACAACTTTAGACACATACTGATTTAATTTGTACATGAAGAGACCTTTAGTATATCATCGAGAACTGTGGTTCAACTGGTCTAGCCTCAGGACCCATCACCCTCTCCTAAATGAGACATCACGACCCAACATTTCCGATATTTTGTAACCAGTCAGATGTATTTATCAATCAATCAAACTTTCTTTATAAAGCACCTTTCAGACAAATTCAGTTCCAGTTAGTGCTTTACAAAAGTGCAGAAAAAGTAGAGGAAAAAATCATCAAGAGATGAATGCACACCTATTAGAATTTAATAAAATAACAATAAAATAAGTGAAAAATTGTGCAGTATGGACCTCAGATGGACACAACGTCAGGCAGATTGTCCGATCAAGTAGAAATGTTTGATCCATATCTTATTGTTAGCTGTACAAGTTTGCATACCGTTTTTGGTTTACAGAGACAAATCATCATCAGATTACCACTGATGGGAGCTAGGATGTCATACAGTGGGTTGCGTTGCGCCTGGTTTTGCTCGCTGTACAACTGTACAACACCAAAGCCTGCTGATACATGAAAATCAATTTTATCTATGAAATTATTACTTTTTTTCACCAAAATATTTACATACTTGAAAATGAGTTGTTCCTTTCTTGCAGAAAAGATAGTTTGTCATATAAAGAACATTTCTGGCAATGTTTATGAGAATGATTTGTGATTATAGTCCTCATCATTGCTTTATGCAAACACTCAGAAACCATTTCCTGCAGCATGTGGCCTTCTAAATGGGCAGACAGAACCAATACATGAAAATGGTTTTGACTGTAATTGCTTAAAATAACAGCCCACCACATGTCACTTAAAATATATATATTCTGTCCTTATGTCAAAGGCAAGCTTTATCTAACAAAGAAAACTGTATTTGTTTTTATTTGAACAAAACTAATGACAGCATTGCTTTTAAACGTCAGTCAACCACAGCCAGAGATATAACATGCATTACACTATTTCACTGCATGAGATGTGGTTTATTGAGCCGCTCTCAGTAGGTTCACTTTATGGTCAAAGCTGGCTGCTCCACATTGGTCTTAGTGACCACACATTTCCCCTCACTTCCTTTGAAACCTAATCAGGTCTTCCTGTTGCACTTGGAATTCAAAGATACGGCTTCTCCCCCTCCTCTGCTCTGATTAGCTGCAAAAATAAAAACAAAGTTCCCTTTCCATTTTGCTTTTTAGACCAGAGTATGACTCAAAACGTAAGGATTCCTCGGCCCTCACATACATCTGATTTTACTGACATTTAACACAGGAAGTTCTTGTTATTCACCACTGAAGCCTGGAGGTGCTGAGAGGGCTCAAAACTGTAACATTTGTTGTGTTTAAATACCTTTCAAATATCCGTAAATGATGAAACAATAGCAGCTGTAGACACATTGGTATGTACACTTTCTTGTTGATTTTGGACATTTCCTCAGCGAGTCAGCTTTGGAGGAATTTAGAAGAGACGTGTTGATGAGTGAGCAGAAATGTACAGTACAGTGTTTATAAAACATCATCATGGCTCTTAAAGGTTTTAGGAGTTCATGGATTTGGACAAAGGGTGTTCACACGCTTCAGTTAAGCCACTGAATGTGCAATAACTATTTTCTGCTGGCACTGCTACTAATCTGCAGATACGTGATGTTTCTTTACGAATATGTGATTAGATTCCTAACAACACTGCTAACATGTATACAACGAAATGGAGGTTAGAGGTTTTGTTGATTATGTCACTTTAGCGTGACAATGTAATCCTTGAATGTAAGTTGGATTGTTGTTGGGTTGTCCCCTCCAGCTGCCTCGTGTGTTTACCTCTGCTAGTCTGCAAACTCCTGCTAGGTTGCCAATTTTGTGTGAGTTGCACCAGTTTCACCTTTTCATGCTTCCAAAACAAAAAGTGCCATAATGCAAAATCTTGGGCAAATCTCAAGTCATGAAGACAGTCAAAGTTCGGTCAGGTTTTCTTCATGTTATTTTTGCATGTCTGAAGAATTTGAATTTGTGGCTCAGGCCTAGTCGCGTGTCTAACGTCCACCACATTTAACGAGTCCAAAAATGACTCCCATTTTGTGCTAGTTTCACACAACCCCTGAAAAATGTATCTGTTGTTCAAATTTGTATTTCTAGTTGCTAGTTGCTAACTTTGCCATCTGAGAAGTGGATGTATCAGAGCTTTGTTGCTATAAACTGTTGCCTTGTCCCATTGTGGCGCTAAACTCTTTATTTTTTGTTCTATAAAACCACAACAATGTACAAGAGGCTTAAAAGCTTCATATAACACCTAATAGCTTACTTTTTCATCAGTTTATTTAAAGCATTGATTGACAGTGGTAGCTAACATATTGGAAATGTTGTCTCAATCTATCTCTCGACCAGTAAGGAAAAACAAGGGGTGGAGCTGAGGCCCTTCATAGCCAAAGTACCTGCCTGTCATTCAGATCAGCCACACCCCTAATTAAGCATTACTCTTAACCTTATTATCATCTAAATGGGTGAGTTAAACTCCCCCCCCCCCGTTCAGTTTGAACCAAAAATGAAAACACTATCCAACATGGCTGTGGTGTTAATGGGAGTGCCAGGAATTTTAGAGCCAGCCTCAAGTGGACACACGAGTAACTGCAGTTTTTTGCACTTCTTCAAAGGCTTCATTTTTCAACATCATAGGTTGATTTAAAGTTAAAGTAAAATTAACTTAAATGGACCAATTTTTAGCCTAAGCTAACTTAAAGAGCACCATTATTTAAGGCTACAAGTTTTCAGCCCCTTGACACCAGTAAATGTCAGTCAAATACCCATTTAACGTCATTTTTCCCAAACAGGTATTTTCCAGAAGCAGTCCTTAGCCTGCTTATGTGATCTCACAGATCAGACAGGTGGCTTGCAGCTGATGGAAACCTTATTCTCAGTGTCTGCCCCAAAACACCCCCCCCCACCACCACACACACACACACAGACACACACACCTCCAGCTCACCTACTGCGTCAAGGTAAGAGCTGCTGAATTATATGGAGGTGAATTCCCGGCGGTGGCAATGGGAGACGGTAGCGGGGGCACCAAATGGACCTCTTTGGAGGAACGTAGAGTTCACCAGGCGTCGGGTTTCATATCTTGTTGACAGCTCACGGGGAGTGTTACCATGTGAGTTGTTTGATTCCCTGAAAATCTGCTCCACTTTTTTAATGATTTAACACCTCGTGCTTAAGCCTCCACGGTGAGATACTCGCAGAATTTATGTGGAAGGAATCGCCAGCATTTGTGGGTTAAGCTCTTTGTGTCGTGTATCTGCAAAGATGAGGATGGGGTAAACATACTAGGAATGTTTTTTGTGGCGTGACACAGACTCGATTTTCGGCTGCAGACTGTCTCTGTCGTGCATGTGGACGTTTAAGAAGAGCATTCTGTGGTGAGCCATAATGCAACACGTTTGGTGACAATAAAGAGGGAACGCAATTTGAAATGTTTTCCCTTACTACTCACGAAGAAATTGTCTTAAAACCCAGGACAAGTGCATGAACAAATGTACTTGATGAAAAGTGAGGCCCATCCAACCCTGTTTAACACACGGACACTCTCACAACCTCTTAATCGAGTCAGCGTGATTCACGCGGAGCATATTTGGAGTTGTTTTGACAGAAGGTCGATGTTAAAGGGAAGATTTAAGAGTACCTGCGTGCAGCCTGCAGGTATGCAGCAGTTGAGCTCTGCAGGCCACACACACACACACCAAAATCCCTTATCACATTTTCATCCAGAGCATTAAAGAGAGAGAGAGAGAGAGGGGGGAGGAGGAAAGAGCAAAGCAGAAATAAAACGTGAAGAAACTCTTCAGTCCTTCTCTTATTGGAAGAGTTATGTGTGTGGTTGATCTTGGAGAGTCAATCAGCCTAACCAGCTAGTTGAACATTTTAAACTCATTTTAACCACCTCAAGGTTAGTCCAGCTAATCCACAGCTGGTCCATAAATTATTTCAAAAACTTAGTGTGCAAAACATATTGTAGCAAAGTTAATGAGCAAGAGAGCACATGATGGAGATGAGGAGAAACAGAAAGGAGGTACGCAACAGCTTTCAGCCGGACAGGTTAACAAGTGAAAACACTGAAACAGTGATCTCATTGCAAACAGCAGCTCTCTTCAGCTCACACAGACTGATGCATTCAGCAGAGGCAGATTAGCAGGCCTGGAGCTCACGTTTAAAGGTCAACCCTGATTGAATCCTGGATAAGAACATGCTAGAACAATTTGTAGATGCCTGAAATTTAGGAGCAGTGGTGTGGTTTCACTCAAGACCAACAACTGGACGAAGCTGGCTCTCCTGACATCTTTAAATGCACAGGTGTTTGAAGTATTGATAGCTTTCAGAGCTTAATACATTTCTATTTAAAGGTGGACGGATATGGTGTCAGTTTAGCAGTTCTTCTGGAGCTTTCAATCATGTAAACATTTCATCATCAGCTAAAGTAGTCCACAGTTTTTGGGGCATTGCAAATATTGAAACTTCATTTTTGTTTTTTACATTTGCAATTCTTTATGTATTCAAAATTCATAAAGTGAAAGAGACACATGGTCTGTTGAATTCTGGAGCTTTAAGTCTTATCACTTGGTTTTACCTGAAGGAGAAATTTTGAGAAATGAATCTTGAAAATATTTCCAACATCAAGACAAATGGCATCAAATAACATCTTTGGAGGGTTCAAGTCATCAGTCCTTAAATCCTTTGGAGTTTGGCTTGTAATAGTACAATACAGTTTATAAAGAAAATGGATTACAGACTCATTAAGCCTCCCCATTTGTCTTGGGGCGACTTTGGCTCAGTGGTAGAGTCAGTCATCTCTCAACCTCAAGGGTTGGGTGTTCAATCCCCAGCTCCTGCAGTCACATGTCCGATGGTGAAGTACATGTGTCTCTAATTTAGATTGAAGCCAATTTTAAATGGTATTTGGATGCTTACTATAGTTCATCTATGAACAGAACACTTAGAATGACTTAATCTAAGGGCTACGGTGAGTTTTTGCCTCCCAGAAGGCAGGGTCCAAAAGGAATGTTTTAATAATTGTGTTCAGCATAATACAAAAGAAAACATTGTTTCTCGTCTTCATTGGCTGTCAGCTTGACATAAAGGGGAACATGGAGTTGCCACCTTTTTGATTGTTACTGTTCATTAAGGAAGAAATCTGAATAATATAAAAGCATATTATCCTAATTTCTTCCTCATAAACAGTAACAATTACAAGGTGGCACCTTTTGTGTTGCCTTCATACCCAGCTAACAGCCAATGATGACTAGAAACATTGTTTTCTTTTGTATTATGCTGAACAATTTATTAAAAAATTCCTTTTGGATACTGCTTTCTGGGTGGTTTGCGCCGTAATCTCAAACATGAGGTGATGTGGAGCGGCTCCAACACAAACCTCGCTCCCAGACAATAGCTCTCCTTGGTAGGTAATGTCCTGATTTCTGAATTCCACACAGTTTGCAAACACAAAAGGCAGCTTTCCCTCCCTTCAATATGATCATTTTATGAAGAATGTGTGAAAATACCGGCAATAATCTGACAGTAAATATAATTATAAAGAAGCTGAGGGTTATAGCTCTGCACTGTGGGGTTAAATAGAGGTCTGCTTTGCAAAAACACTATTTGATGACTTGCCATAAGCTGCAAAAATTGAGCACTTTTGCGGTCATCCTGTTGAATGTATAGTATCCCATTATGTAGGTGAAATTACACTTAATTAATTTCAAGGGGAGGGCAGCTGGGGTTGAGGGCAGGCAACGTTCCCATGGTTCATATCAGGGTGGTGGGCTCTTTCTAATTTTACTCCCTCAGGCTGCAAGGTGAATGGAGGGGCCTGTTTTGAGCCATGATGTGTGGGCCTGATCTTTTAGCCACTCTGAGATGTGATGTAGGCCTCCCCTGGACCCGGAGCACAGATCGCTCAGTCCTAATGTTGCCTGACAGCTCATGGCTGCTGCCTTTATGAACAGAGGTCTCAGCTTACGTTGGAGGCTGGCAGGAGCGGCCGAGATGGAGCTCCAGGGTTCATCGAATCCTCCAACGGTAGCCGAGGCGTAGAGCGGCCACGCTGTGAGCTCACCGGGTCTTTCCACGGGGCCTCGGCTCTGTCTCAACAACCCGAGGACCCTGGTCGGTGTAACATTTCAACACATAATTAGATCACTAATGTAGTGTGAAATGAACTTGAGGTGGTGTTACGGCTGAAAACCAGGCATTCTGCGAGGTCATTCGTGTTTTTTTTCCTAGATGCCAACAGAGTCCATGGTTTCTTTCATTGGCCGGTATTACAATGGTGTCATATGTGCTGCCTTCAAGGTCTCCTGCACTTGCCAGTAAAAACAAGTGCCTTTAAATGCAATTCTGACCCCCCTCCGCTTCCTCATCACCTCCTCACTCCAAGGTTGTTTCAGAATAAAACAATTATACACAGGGCGCACACACAGGTTGTCGTTCCTGTGTGACCTCCCGAGCACTTACAATAGCTTCCAGCTGTCTCTTTGGGACTCTTAGGGAATATTTTTGAAACACAGTCACTTTGGTAACAGCCGTACAGTTGATTAGCGAGGCCACACTCATTCCAGAGGTGAGAGATAATTGTCCCCACCTTGAGGGCCAAATAGGTTTCGTAACTTTATGTTTGCAGCGTGGAGTTGTCCAAACAATGAAAAATAAAACTACAATATTGAAAAAGTTCAAATGAATGTAGAGCATGGGATAGACGGCACCATACACAACTTTGTGTTAAATAAAGAAGAAAAGGTGAAGTGAGAAGAGGAGAAGATTGAAAGATACAATTTTTTTTTTGCTGAGACGATCGATCAACAATTCAACCAATTGTGAATAAATTCAGGTGGACTAAAGATGGAGGATGTACGCAATTAAAAGAGATAGAAAAAATAAAATAAGATGATGATAAAGCAATGTACAGAGATAGAAACAATACCAAATAAAAGCGAAACAAAGTGATAAAGCAGGATTTTTATTATCATATGAGGTTTGTGCAAAACTTCAAAAAGCATCTTTTAACATGGTTTAAAAACAACAGCATACATATAGAAACTAAAACTCGATATGTCTGGGCTTGACAGTAAAACACCAGCTGTTGGCATACTTCCATATAAGCCAAGCTAAGAAAATGATGATGAGATTCTTTGGGGGATAAAACAAAGGAGAAGGAAGTTGTAAATAAACACAGATATATTGCATTCTCAGTGAATCGGTTACCCGGGGAATAACTACTACAGATGCTGAGCTGCAGACCCCTGTAGGTTCAGGAGTGTTTGCAGTCGAGGGGAGCAGTGCTGAAGGGGTTTCAATGGCACATAATGTATTTTTCTTCAGGAAGGAGAGTTTGCTTAGGCTTGTATAACCCATTTCCACATCATATGTCAGCTCCAGAGAGCCCACAAAAACTACACGTCACCTTTATAAAATCACACTCCATTCACTTCCTTTATGCATTTCCCGATCCTTCTCTTTCTTTCAGCTCGGTAAAGCACTGAGAAGACATATCTCCGGCCTCAAACACAGACCGGAAGTGTCCTCATTTCCGCCTCCATTAACCCAAACGAGTATTTGGCAATAATGGCTGAGTTTCTGCTGCATGTGCGAACCATCACACAATATTTAGGATGCATAGGTGAACATCTGGGGCCAATGAGAGCCATCGGTCTTGACAACGTAACTGTCAGCACGCATCTCCTGCAACAAACCATCCACTGCCTGCTCTCTTACGTTACCCAGAGGTCTTAACTTTGGTTCTCCCCCTGTGCACTTTGCAAGGAGCTTGTTTGCACAGATGACTCTGTGATTGCAGGTCTCTCACAGCTGAAAATGAGGCCTCGACCCTCAAGAGTGCAGCATTTTAACAGGCAGATGTGTGGAGCCGTGTTTGTGTGTGTTACAGCTTTGATTTGCAGATGTTAAGTGCTTGCATTAAAACATTTTATGAGTTTGTATTTTCCTTTTAAGCGTATACGTTGCACTGTTCATTTTTTTTTCTGGACTGCAGATGAAAATTCAGTAAGTAAATTTGCTTTAACAGAGGGTACTTTTGAGTGTTACTCTTTGCACACGAAAACAAAGACAGAGGAAAATCTGTGGATGATGTGATGGCTTTAAAGACTTAACTGACCTGGTCCATGCAAGCATTTTGTAGCCTTCGGAGTTAGAGGTGAGTTGAAAATATAGTTGAAAAAGTTTGTAAAATAAGATTGTTGATGCGTCCCGGTGACTCTGCTTTCATAACCCACCCTATACTCGATCATTTAGAGTGGTGGTTCTCAACTGGTCTAGCCTCAGCACCCACCTCCAACTCCTTCATGAAAAATTGTGACCCGAAATGTCTGACATTTTTCATCAATCTGATTTATTTCATTAGAAAAATGTGCAGTTTGGACCTTAGTTGATACAAAGCGTGTTTAAAAAGCACTTCATAGACTTTTTGACACAATTTCTCTTCCAGGCACACCTATGGGACCCACAGAAAACGGCTTCGTGACCCACTTTTGGGTCCCGACCCACCAGTTGAGAACCACTGATTTAGAGTATACCCACTTACTCCTGACACCCCTACACCACTACACACACGAAGACTATGTGACTGACCCACAGACTGATCGGGGGGGGAACAGGTTTTTCTTCTGTGAGCCCAGACAGTCTGTGGTGGATCCATAGAAGGCTGCAATAATCCCACATATCCATGTTAGGGGAGAGAAAACCTCTTTAATGTTGTGATGATGTTGAGATCTGAATAAAATGATCAGTTTTCAACAAGTGATGGTTACATGAGTGGTAGTAGAACGTTAGGATTTCTGCATATGGGATGAATTCCTACAGTTTTTATTTACACTTCACAAAGTGACAGATTCAGTTTCTTTACATTCGTCGAGGAGGTTTATATATGTCGATTTCTGCTCTTTAGGTTGAGCTTATTCAGCTCGATGGTACAACAGATGGTCTGCAGTTTATTGGCGTATAGAGGCTTGGCTGTGCAGAATGAGGGCTCAGTTTAGTTTTGAATCAACATCACAAATATCATCTCAGTGTGGGCATGCTCTGAGCTTCAGTATTCACCTCTGCAAAAACATTTTCCACACAGATACCTGAGCTTAACCAAATACCACCACAATTTTAAAACTGCAAATTATGAATGGACAGGAAATATTGAGTGACATTTTGCAAGATTCCTGAGTTAGCGTAAAACTCGAGCTCCATTTAAGCGCATTAATTGGTTATTTTTGAAAAAAATCCAAGTGTACAGCTGCGCTGCATAAAGACAACAAAGAAAACACTGCACCTGATTTTTAATGGCCAGAATATAAAGTGAACTGCAGGAAAACAGAGCTCCGAGGATATGGTCAGCGACGTGTTCAGGATCAGGCAGGTTTTGTGGTGAGAAGATGACGAGCTGTCAAAGTGTGGGTCGAGAGACTGGATGTGAAAGTGTGTGCGAGTGTGAAGGAGGTCGAGTTGTGCTCAGACGACCTTCACTGCAGGTTTACAACAAATATCTGAAACTAACTGTCCTCACTGAGAGGATTTGTGTCATCACAGCCTTAAAGGAGTTGAAAGTTTTCAGTTTGTTTTTACTATTGGGGTTGGCCTTTTTTTCCACTTAGGGGTTCATGT
Organism: Tautogolabrus adspersus; assembly: GCA_020745685.1. Classification (NCBI taxonomy): domain Eukaryota; kingdom Metazoa; phylum Chordata; class Actinopteri; order Labriformes; family Labridae; genus Tautogolabrus; species Tautogolabrus adspersus. The sequence continues at coordinate 29,245,065 of CM036540.1, read as the reverse complement.
TGGACAGTCAGATCCATCCTGCACGTTAAAACTGTTTCTTGTTAACATGCAGACTTGCTTAGTTAACATAAAAAGACACAAATGACCAAATAGAGACTCCAAAAAACGGCTGAGTAAGTGTGCAGGCTTTTCTTCTTTTTCTTGCCCCTGTTTTTGGTTGCCATGCATAGATAAATAGCATACTGTAGCTTCTGTGTCTGCGACATGAAAAGCTGTGTGCACATCGACTCCAGGGAGGAGGGGGCGGGGGGAGACGGCTCTCTCCAATGTTTTTGATTTTGACTGCAGTACCCGTTTTAAAAGCTTGTTACAAAGAAAAAACAGAAAAAAAATCCATAGGTTTAAGATCTGAGTCAAGCACAACATTAAGATTTTTTATTTTATTTTAAATGTTGAAGACAAACTGGTTAAATGCTGTCAGTGCACTATGTGCGAGATTGGTGGACAGCTTTAGTTTTACTTCTAGAGGTTTAGAGATTTCGTTGTCCAAGGTTTCTGCTTCCATCTCAAGAAAAATAAGCCATATTGAATTGTTGTTCACATAGACTTCATAGTCTCTTTAATGCCTTCTTTTCTTCTGTGTAAGTTATGCTCCTATTTTTAATGGTGCCCTCGTAGAATTGATTTCATCTCTGTTATGTAGTGGTTAAATGTTTTTTTCATTTCCTTAAAAACACAAGTTTTTGTTGACCACTGCCTTTGAGGATGACCTACACATGGACACTCAACGACAACATTAAAGTTTTCTACAAATATTTGAATGTGTGTGTTCATCATCAGTCATCCTCCTTTGAGGTCTTGTTGAAGCAGCCTGGTGGTGGGAGTCACGAGGGTCAGAGGGGGTCATGACATATTTCTGAGGAAGTGGTGAACTGTGGAAGTAGCGTGACCTGCAACAAACACTCACATAAAAACAATAAGATGGACTCCATATGCATCTCATAATCCCTGACAGTCTTAAAGCTCGTTCCCCTCGCAGTGATGGGCGTAGCTGTGGGTTCAGATTCCATACGTCCGACACAGAACAGATCGCTCCGAGTGTTTGGCTTTCCCTCCAGACTCTCCGCTCTCTGTGTGATTTCTTTATGACTCGCCAACAGAGAGGGGCATTAAATCTGTTTGCACTGGCTGCGCTCAGAGTATGAACACATGTTTCATCTCAGCTCAGATAAATCCTCAACCTGTCACTCCCTCTAGTCCCCGGCATTCAAAGTGTCTGTCTCTGCTCTTTCATTCATATGTTTTTAAAAAGGTTTAATGTCGAAATGTGCTTTACATATGATGATGGAGAACCAAGAAGGATTACCAGAGCCCCTGTTTGATGGGACTGTTGACATTTCTAGTCTGAAAGTCAATCAAACATCCAGAAAGAGATTAAAACAGACCACAGACATGTGCAAAACGGACCATAGACATATGTCAATGAAAATAAAACTTACATTTAACTGAAAAAACAAAGGGATAAAAAACATTCACAGAAAGTCACAAAAAAGACAACAAAGAGAAAACATGTAAATAAGAGATCTGTAAAACAAGCGAAACGACAAATATGCACAAAACTATAACAAAGAGATGCAAAAGAATCCCAAAATACACAAAGAGACAAAAAGAACCACAAATAGAAATAAATAAACACTGAAATGCAACGCCAAAGAGATGCAAACAAACCAGGAGACAAAAATGAGAATATTGACCTCAAAATGGTGACAACCATTAAGTGACGCAAAACAACCACACAAGCCAATGACTACAATGATTAGCACAATAAAACACAAACAGAAGCTAAAATGACCACAAAGTTTTGCAAAGTAAACTCAGAGATGCCAAACGACTGACAAGAGTCAAAAATGAAATGACCCCAAAAATAAGACGAAGACACAAATTGACCACAAATAGACACAAATGACAAAATAGAGACACAAAGCAACACAAAGAGGCCGAACTGTGGATAACACAAGTAGTAAAAGGAGAGCCACAAAGAAATGCATAATGGTTACAAAGTCATGCAACACAAAGAAATACAAAACTTCTAGGAAGAGAAACCATGCACCTTATTTTTTTCATTGTCTGTGAAAATGTAAACATTTTTAATTGTCGACAACAGTAAAATTATCCAACCACAAATATTTAATTTAATTTAATATAATGCCAAGAATATTAGCTAATTCTCATATGTATTACCCTGGAGCATTCACATGTTGGAAACAATGCTTCACAGAACCCAAACCCCTGGACATATTTCAATTACAGAAGCTGAAACCGGGGAATGTTTTGTATTTGTCCCTGAAAATGTTTGTAAAGGTAGAGTCAGTAAATATGCTCTTTGCCACTTGTAAACACAACTTTCAAACTGGGCCCCTCCTCCTCCTGGGCTCATCGCCCCCAGAAGCTCACACTCACTACAGGAAGTAGTACACGTGTACTGCTTGTACCTGCACTGCAAGCTATCGTACACTAGCACAAGATAACCATCCGTGTTTGTCACCTGCCGGTCCAACAGAAAGCAGGCATATGCCAACCCAAGGTTTATCCTCGTTTTGAAACAAACTTTATCTGCTTGGCGTTTCGCCTCATTGTGATAATATTTTCATTTTTTACGCCACATCCACATTTGTCATATTCACCGGAATTAATCGCGTCTAATCACTGAATTGAATCCCCTCCTAAACTCACCCACACACACATTGGCTGGGGGAAACACACCAGCTACCCGCCCAGTGTCATACAAAACAAAACATGAAAATCCAGGCAGAGGTCAGGGTCTCTGCAGAACACAGTCAAACCCACACGTATGAAGGCCCAGTGATGATTGAGTGGCATTACTTTTGTATAAGTCTATATTTTATTTTTGAGGATAAGCTACTGACTCTTTAAACTATAAATACATCTTCAGAAAAGTTTCAGATAGACGAGTTGATAATTGCTGTTTAAACATTGCTAACAATGGATGGTGCAGGAATAACTACTCCTATGTTGTCTTACTGTTCTGCCTCTACAACTTTTATCATGTGCATCCTTTTGCTCTGCTCTTTAATTGATCACATACAGTTATCTGGATTTTCAAAAACAAGGCAAGCCCATTTGCAGCAGACTCACAATCTGGTAAATATTATGCAACCACAGTAAAAAGTTTTTGTCTGCTTGCCGAAAGCTCTGTGCTTTGACACTGACCGTGTCTCTTCTCTACATTTTCCACTTTTCATTTTTAGAAACCAGCTCCAAAGTCTGCTGCTTCCAAGAGACGTTTTGGCTGAAATATCTGATTCGTAATCACTTCTAATTGGCGAGTGTAACCTGGAGCGTGTGGATGTATGACTGCTGCCGACTTACATGACAGCTAACACAGAGCAGACTGACAGAGCTCTGCAGGTACACGACTAAAGGTAACCGGACCTCACAAATCGAGTGCAGACAGGATGATGTATTGGACATTCAGATAGACTTCATGGTGTCTTCTCTTGCCAATTTCTTTCCACAGAAACAGCAGTTTTGGTGTTTTTGTAGTTTGAGATGCATTCAAGAACAGTGGGATCATTGGCTACTGGTTTATTGGAGGTTCCCTGATTCAGACTTTGTTAATTATGCTTAAAGTTACTGAACACTTTGTCCTGTACACATGAGGAAAGCCTGAGGGATCAATGCTTCACAAAAAAAATTATCTTCTCACCTTAGCTTAGGAAAACAAGTAAGTTTAGTTATAAAAGTAGAGACAGTTGTTGTGGGTGCTGCAGTTGTTGAGTGATTAGTTTGCATGCCCCAAATACAGAGGCTGCTGTCCTAGAAGCGAGCGGCCCGGGTTTGAGTCCAACCTGTAGCTCCTTTTGCGCATTTCACCAGGTTGATATGTTGAAATGTCCTTGTTGTGTCAGGACTCTGGCTGCTCCGTATGCTTAAGATTTGTTTTTGTTCGAGAAAATGTCATCAAGAAAACATAAACACAACGTAAAGGAATCTGCCCTGCAGCAGCGCTAGACCTGGAAATCATTCCCTGGAAAAAACAAGTCAGATTAGTTTCCCCTCCGCCATTGTTGTGTACAACGTTGATATCAGAAGTCCCGCCACTTCTTGATTTTAATTGGTCGGTGAGGAAGAAGTGACAAGGACAAGCAGTGACAAAATGTGGACACTGAGCGCTAACACTGAACTGCATTGAATTTGTATTGAAAATTGGAGCTGTCAGCACATAAAAAAACAGCATTAGTGATCAGTTCCAAAACTTTACTTCTTCCTTCCTTCCTTCCTTCCTTCCTTCACTCCCTGCTTATTATCACTAGATCCTTGATTTAATGATCGTTCTGCCCTTTTTGAGCTGAATGTCTTGTATATGAATGTTGCTATAAAATGTGTTTATTATAAGTATAACTAATCTTAGCAACTCAAGGGGGGCAGAAATCTGTCAGACGTCCTCCCAAAATTGTTGTAAAGTCATGAAATAAAACTTTACTTTAAAATAAATGGCTCGATCCTGAATATTGTCTCACAATGGCAGAGTAAGTGAAAGTCAAGTGAGGTAAAAATAACACTCAACCGTCAGAAAGACAGAAAGACGGAGCCAGTGGTGGGAAGAAAAGGCTTCTTGTTCACATTATATGCAAATTATCTGCAAAATAAATGTGCGTGATGGGCCTCAATAGAGCCTGAATGACAAATGATGCTTTTGGTTGCATAAATGAAAAACAATAACTTTTCCATGACAGAGGATTCAAACTTTTGGATGCGATCTGACCGCTGTCCTCATGATGACACAGCTGAGCTTCGTTTATTGGAAAGAACGAGACCTGAGTGAACCGGCTGAACTGAAAACTGGACTTTTCCAACCACGTAGCATAACTCATAATGTGTCTTCACCACATGTCATGACAGGAGGAAGATGAATTCAATAACACCTAGAAGCAATGTTTAGAAAGATTAGTCGTTTTAAACCGTAACAGTGATGAAGGAAAATAAACGCTGGGTCAATAATGGTCTTCATCTGTACGCCAGAGTCAGACTGTGAGGGTAAATCCTTCCTATGGTTTAGTTCTAGTCCGACTGTGGAAGCTGGTTCACCACAGAGGGCGATGTAATGAGTTCTGGAGAGCTTAAGACAACCACAGCAAAGTATTTTTAATAGCACTACACACTAAAAACCTACCTTTCAATGTAAATCACCGCGCAGACTTTTAAACAAGATTGTTAAAAGTTTGTTTTTTGCATCCCAGTGGATTACTCTACTACCGAGCCTCGGATTATCTTGTGTGCACAACATAATATCTTGTGTGTGTGATATTTCTTTTTACTTTTTTGAACTTCAGGGGCTCCGTACATTTCAAAGATAGCCATTTGAATAATTCTTGAAAGCTTGTAAACGTTACTTACCCCGGTGGTCGGTGGTCTACAATGAACAGGCTTTTCATGCAGTTACATTATGAAGGCAATTATGTTGTGTGCACATGTTATTATCTTGTGAGCACAGTTACTAAATCTATCAGAATCTAAATAAATCTCCAACACACAATCTTAAATATCAGGCTTACACAATTACACAGACGAAAACATCAACTAGAATGCTGCTTGTGTTGGACGTGGCGGGTGAAGAGGAGAGCAGGCTGCAGCAGACTTTAAAAGCTGTCATGTCAGGCTTCATCCAATCATAAAGCAGCAATTACTGTTTAAGTGACCAATCAGAGGCAGCACCTGCATCAGTCTCTGATTCACAGACGCACACTTACAGACACAGGCCGGCTTTCCGTCATTTCGATCTCTGACCTGGTGCTTTGAATTCTGGCAAACAGTACGCAAGAGAGACTGGTCTGATGAATCCTGTACATTTTTCCTGAATCAGTATGACATCTGGGCATTTTTGGCGTACTGCGGACCTCACGTTTGTTTGCATACAAATGACCAAATCAGTATTTACTACTGAGTTATTATGTTGCCTGAATTCTGATGATGTTTGGGATCTGATGTTGGTTGTCATGAATGCTTCTGCACGTGTCGAAGCACTTTGTAAACCCTTGTTTCTAAAAGTGCAATACAAATATAGTTGCAGAGAACACAGAGCTGCACATATCACGATCAAATGAAAAAAAGTTAAATTATGAATGCTGCAAAAGTTGAAGAAAACAAAAATGCCTCCATATATATTTTTAGCTACTTTTTATCACTTTAGTGTCCGGCTCCTGCTTTTATAAAAAATGTATATATTCATGTTTGCAGATTGCATCTTATAAACTTCATACAGCAGTGCGTCCGTGTAAGCTGCGACAGAGCGAACATGTTTAGAGCTGAGTTTGGTCATCCACCAAACTCAGCTCTAAACATGTTCGCTCTGTCGCAGCTTAGACATGTCAGCGTTTCCTGCTGACATGTCTGTATAAATGAGGTGTTGAGTTTTTGTGCACTTCTCTGTTTAAACAGTGACTCTTAAACTCCGTGACACTTTCAACCAACAACTGTACACTAATCCAAACCCTTTGATTTATTTGGTGTGGTTGGATTCTTTCCTTATTGCCGAGATTAACATGTCTCTGAGGGGGATTTATTGAAGATAAATAAGTTGAGTGGACTGAACAGATTCACAGTTGCTGGAGGGAGACAGGGTTGTCATTTCGATAAAATGATAAACTGATACTAAATTTGGTTTGTAATTGTTCTTGGTCACAAAGTGGACTGGTGCATATTTTAATTACTGCTGCTGATTTTTATTATAATATTTTGCTCAACATTTTTTACTGGTACTCACTGCGTAAAATAACATGCACAATCATTTGGAAAGACAATTTACGCAACGACACAATGCAAAATGATATGATACATTACACAACGCTAGGCTGAAATATAATAAGATAAGAAACAATACAATACAACAAGATATGGTGCAATACAATACAATATTATACCATATTGTCCCCTTAGGGAAATCTGTCTTAAAGTTAAGTGCTGCACACATCTATAAATCCAGGAATCTGTGTGTGTGTGTGTGTGTGTGTGTGTGTGTGTGTGTGTGTGTGTGTGTGTGTGTGTGTGTGTGTGTGTTAGTCGAGTTTCTAGACAACCATTTGCCGATGAACGTCAGACTTGGCGGGTGTATTGCTGTGGACCCAAGGAAGTGCAGTGATGATTGTGAAGTTTATATGACAGACATGAATTTAACAATAAGATTGATCTGGATGTATCACTGCGTTGTAAGGTTTGATGTGTAGTAAACGATTCAAATATTACCAAGCCGCAGACAAAACCCGCTTCTGCATTCTCACTGTGCAAGCCCATTGCAACATACCTGGATGTGTTTTGAATTTACTTTTGGGGTAAATCAAGTTGCATGAATCAGAATCTAAAAACAAAAGTAGGCTGCACTTTGTTTTCAAGCAATTATTGAAAGAGTCTCTCTTGACTCTTTCAAAAAGGGTTAATCTAAAAGACTTACGGTGCAGTTGGATAATCACATGCAAACAAGTGACGTGTTTTAGAAAGGCAGTCACATATATAGGCCTACATTTTTATTTTTGTGATGTTGAAAATGCCAAGTTGCCGGTTGGATCATTCCTGCAACGAAACACTGAAGAGTCAGTGTTTAAATGCGTTTGCAAGGGTTTCAAACTGTGTGCTGTTGATACCACATGGTGTTGACCGCAGAGCCCAAATGTACAGTTAGAGCTCATGAATGCTTCACTGTGATCAGCAAATCATCACTCATGTTATGACAGTGAGCATTTAAACTTAAATGTCTCTTCTTTTACATACAGGAACCTTCAATTTCCAGTAAAAACTGACTTAAAATACAGAGTGTGATTGGATCAGGTCCAGTTTCCTGAAAATGGTTGTTTTTAAAGCAGTTGACACATAATGATCGTCTGCTGTGAGGCGAGCAGTGTTCAGTTTGTCCCTCAGGATCTTCATCATCAGCGTCAGTTTGCACTCAGGAGCTAAACGTCTGAATGTAGTCTTTCATGTGAGATCTAATCCTGGGATACATGTGAAGCTAAGTGGCTTCCTCCCCTTATTAGCGGCCCCGTAAATCAAGCCAATGAGGTGTCCCGTCGTAAGCGAGGCCTCCTCGCCTGCAGGGCCGATGCCAGTGAAGGATTCTGGGAGATAATGGGATCTGAGTCCAAACTGAGGTTCTGTGGAGGCCAGAGGAGAGGAGCTTTTTACCATTTTACTTTTTGCATCCCATTTAGCCAGGCGTACACTGAACAATTTCAGGGCGATTTTGACCCAGTTTTTGAATTGTTCAACTGATTTTGAAGTCAACCTTTCTGATGTCATATAACATTGGGTATATATTGGTGACAAAAATTGCCTCATCTATGCAATTTTAAGGAAATGCATTGGTCTATTGGTTTATAGCACAAGTGCCAGCAGTGCAATATAAACATAGTCATGTAAGATTAACTTACAAAGGTCAGTTCAACCACACAGACATGAAAACAGAGTTCAGTACAAAGATGTGTTGTAATTATATATTGTAGTAGTTTACATGATATGCTAGTGTAATCCAAGTTTTAATGGCCTATTGGTTTGTCAAAAATGGACCCTAGAGAACCTGATTGGTTCTTCAGTACATGCCCAAAAACTCATTATTTTCCTACCTTGATTCACAGAATGAGATGTATACACAATTATTGCTGATGTGCATGGGGGAAAAGCTGTCAGTATTTTATATCCACAATTAAGTCGAGCTATGGTTACAGCTTGAATAGGCTGTTTAATGCCTTGTCTCAGAATACAAGCACTGGGGGGAGAATCTATTTATTTAATGACGCAGCTACAGTAGGTGGCGATAAGCCTCCTCTCAGCTAGCTACTATTGGACCTTTTTACGGTTGACTTATTACCTCACATACCAAACAATCAAGAGTCTCAATTCTGAGTTATCCTTCTATCCATGTACTTCTACATGTTTAACTCCTTCAGCTGACACAACATAAACTGTGTCTCCTCGTCCGTCCAAAAATGCACGGGGTCTCGCTCTAGCACTCCCCATGTGGACACCTTCCTCTTCTCTTCCCGGCTTTCTTCTACCTATTAGCTGTTCGGCTTCAAAGCGAAGCGCGAGAACTGTGGAGCATGCTCAGAACACCTAGGCAACTTTTGGGCTGATTGAGGTTTATTCATGACAGAGTAAACCGACCCTCATCTGCATTAACTAGGTGTGTCCGACTGTGTGTTGTGTGTATGATTTCAGTTGGACTCATATGTTTACATGTATTTTTAAAAAAAGTCCAGCTTTAGTCGGACAATGAATCAACTTTTTCAACATCATGTTAAAGCAAACTGACTCTGCTAATCAGCCCTGTCCAGACAAACACTTCAGACTTTTGGGAAGCAGAGAAGCAATCAAACCAGGAAATAACTCACTAACTGCATTAATCACAATAAATGCCAACATCCATTCAGGGCTTTTGAAGCCTTTAAAGCCTGATCGATCATCCAGCACCCCTGATGTTTGTGAATAACCGCTCTGCCAGTCAAGAATCTCCGCTCTGTTTGTGCCTCAAAGACGGACACTTAACATCCTACTGTGCCCATGTGGTGTTTTTCAAATCATCTGGGATTCCCTGTAAACTGAAACCATTCCTGTTGCCCTCATCTGTCAAGTGTCTCGTTGTGACCTAGACATCCTCTCCTCTCACCGAGGGAGTTTTCAGCTTCGGTTCAGCGAGAAGGGAAATGGTGTGAAGGGGTGAACTCAGCTGCGGCCCTTCGGCTACAACGACTTTTATAGCCGCATCTGACACCTTCACTGTTAATCGGGATGGATCACCAACGTCCAACACGACTACTAATGTTGACATGAGCGCAGAGGGCAGCAAGGAGGCATCCATCACATCCAATGTGTCGTTAATTTTATTGATTATCCTCGATTGCTGTAATCTTTCACACATGTTGAGCTGGTCGTACAGTGGCAGAGGATAACAGCGAACCTCAGTGTAAGCAGCTACTGTGACCTTATGCCTTTAACTCTTGGAGGACCTCTCCATTCCTGCTCCTGGCCAGCTCATACATCACCTTTCACAGAGATGCAGAGAGGTAGGAAACAGCTGCCCTTTTTACACAGTGGCTGCTTTATCCTCTCATGTTAAAACAGAGTAAAGAGGAGCTGCTGAAAGCTCTGCGGCTCGCTATAACAGGCCGTTTATCTTCTTCTTGCTATGACAACATGGATATTGAGCTTGCATTACTTAAGCGTTGAACCACAACGCTCAGAGGAAGATACAACAAATTGTCTCAGCCTTATACAAGGTCAGAGAAAAACACAGAAGCCCAGATTGGCATCAATGCAAACAATGCAAAGACATGTTTTAGCGGCCAAGACTATTGAAAAAGAGAGCAAGACTACAGCCAAGCTAGCAGCTTTGCAAGGATTTACGTTGAATGAACTAAACGCCAACGTTAGCATGTTAACATGCTGATATTACATCTTGATTAATGGTTGCAATAAGGGGTTACTAATGTCATTAGTTTTGCAAGTATTTGACCTGATGATGGCACTAAATGAAAGGTCTCAGGGTCACAAGTCATTCCAATTTATCTTGATAGAAGCACAAATGTCTGTGAGTAATTTCATGGCAATACATCACAGTGGATAAGCTGGCCTAACATCTCGATGCTAATGGGTTTAAAGGCTAAAACGGAATTGAAACGCTCCATACAAAAAACCCTTAATCAGCACAAATAGGCCCAAGTGATTTAAGTGCAAGTTGTTATAACATTTTTATGAAGTGGTCAAATAAAAAACTACCAATTTAACGTTTTAACCTTCTTCTTTCCTGACTGTGTTGTTTCTGCACATGCTCTCCTGTACTGTGGTATGTTGTTGGAAAGATTACATTTAAATATCAAGATTTAGGTCATCCTTGATCAATCAGTCAATCTTTACTTGTGTAGCATCAATGCATAACAGATGTTATCTCAGCACACATTTAAAAAGAGCAGGTCTAGACCGTACTCTATTCACAACAATAATCCACCATGAACAAAACATTTAGCAAAGCACCAGTGGCAAGAAGAAACTTCCTTTCAACAGGCAGAAACCTCGAGCAGAACCAGACTCGTGTCAAACACGAGTCAAAGTCATTTCTGTTTGGACGATTGCAGCCTTAAAAGAGAGGAGTTTAGAAAATGTTTGAGAGGACACACAACACATGGCCAATTTGGATAAAATATTAAAAAATATTATATGAATTGGTTACGGGCTGCCCGCTGGTAGAGTGGTTAGCGCTGTTGCCTTACAGCGAGGAGGTTCCTGGTTCATAATCCCAGTTGGAGTGTGTGGAGTTTACATATTCTCCCTGTGCATGGGTGGGTCACTCCGGGTACTCCGGCTTCCTCCCACAGTCCAAAGACATGCTCATTAGGATAACTGGTGAGTCTAAATTGTCCGTAGGTGTGAATGTGAGTGTGGCTGGTTGTCTGTCTCTATATGTCAGCCCTGTGATTGAACAGTCCATGGGTGTACCCCACCTCTCGCCCAATGACAGTTGGGATAGGCTCCAGCACCCTGCGACCCTTAATTGGATAAGTGGTATAGATAATGGACGGATGGATAAATTGGTTTATGCTTTTTGAGTGTGTATGTTTAATTCAGTGTTAATATCGTTGACAGAAAATATGACAAAAAGTGTCCAGCATAACAGCACACTTCTGAAGGAGCCTCTGTTTACACTTTCCAGAGCGATGATTCACAGACAGTCATACATCGACTATAAGAAGACAACGGGATGAGAATTTTTCAGCAGAAAACACTATTTACACTTGTACAGGACAAGATAAGCAAAGAATAAAACGTTTGTCCACCAGGGGTGCCAAAATCAACACAACGTGAAAGTTTCTCACAGGAGCTTTAAGAGACTTCAGATCATCCAGCTTTTCTTACGTCTCCCTTTCCTTCAAGGAGGGAATAATTATAATGATTCTTAATGGTGACTAACATTACAATGCAGGGGTCCTAATTGATTATAACTCAGCCTTCGAATACAGTAAAGGGAATGATGTTCAAGATTCTTTTGCTCATACAATCTTTGCATGGTGAAGTATTTAGCAGCTGTGACCACAGACAAATGGGAAAAAATATATATTCTTCAAATATTTAATGGTGCATGCAACGCTCGAATATGTCCTCACTTTTACATTGATGTTTTTTAAGCAGCATGAGGAGCTCTATCTGGAGTTTCCAAGGAGAAATCATGCTAAACAAACACATACAGTGTTCTGTGGCACCGCTGTTAGACAGGGTGACTACTCATGCACATTTGCACTGAAAGAAAGAACATTAAACACAGTTATGTGGCAATTTAAACGGGCACTGAGACCCAGCTTCATGGTGGTTTGTCATCACCTCCGTTTGACGCCTTCGAAATACCCGTTTGTGAGAGAAAAATTACAGCTTCACACCCCGTCGTAAAAGTGGGATCATATCGAGAGGGCATCTCTTCCATTCGGTTTCACCCTGACATCAGCTATTAGATATTCTTATTTTATGGTTTTCTGCCGGATAAACAACAGTGGTATTTGATGGAGTGTGTGCTGACTTGATGTACAGGCACTGTAGTGAAATGATTTGGAAACCTCAGGACCTCATGGCACCACAAGTCCCTGCAGGCCGGCAGCTCCAGTGATTCAAGAAGACACAGCTTCAACTTCCCAGCTCTCCCGCCTCCAGCGTTTCGCCATAAATTTTAATGAGCAAAGGGTCACTTCATCCATTGTAGTTATTCTAATGATTCAACAGCATCCAGTAAGCTAAACACAATTCTTCTGTTTAACCCTTCAATCCATAGGGGAGGTGGTTTCATTAGTCGAGGGGGGGTTAAAGTATGTGGACAACAGCTGGTGTGACTAATCAGCCAAAATGTGCACACTCACCGTCCCCCTGCGCTCATAAACACGCTCTACAGTAATTAAGTTGAAAATCATCAGGCTGTAGACTCCTGCATCCCGTCTCTGGATCGTACAGTGCAGGGGGGGGGACAAATTGAGTCCACATGTATGTAAAATTACTGTTTTATTGCAGCTCATAATCAGGCTGAATATATTGTTCCTTTGTTATATTTCCTTGTAAACAACAATAGTTAAAATCAAACCATTTATAAAAGTCATGACAATTATTGTAAGCAAATCATCTGAATTGACAAATAATACAAGCTTAGCGAATGCTTTTCAACTATGCGCATTTACTTAAGCATTGATTTATGGTACTTGTGCTAAAGAATTTCCATCAAAAGTTTCCTTAAAGCTCCGGTGAGGAACTTTTTGTGTCAATTTCGGCGCCCCCCTGTGGACAAAACAGTACTTCTCAACTCTTTGCTTATTTAATCCTGTATATGTGTTGGTAGAGTACTCTGATGAAAAATCAAAACTCACGTTATTTTAAAAGTCACATTTTTCAATCATTGTAAATCTTTGCTGTGGTAAAATTGAACGCATTGCGGCGTGCTGTAAGTGGACTCGTCTGACATCTACGAAGCGACAGCAGTTACGGACATTAAGAATAACTTTAAAGAAGGGATCAGTCTTGACACTTATGGTGTTGTTTGCTTTTGTAGGTCATACAGACACATCAGAATTAACTTCAGTCTGTTTCAGCACCAGCGTAAAACTCCTCACAGTAGCTTTAAACATGAATTTGAACATTTCAGGTGGAACATTTTTAGTCGTTATTGTACAGAAAAATCCAACTTTATCGTCCTAAAGCTGCAAGCATCAGTTGTTTTGACAAAAACTTTTCCCAACAATCTCAAATTAAGTCATTTTTATTTGACATAATGTGGCCTTTAACACTAAATGATGGCTAACATCCCAGCAAACATCAAATCTTTTGAATATACCTAAAGGATGCAGAGTAACAGTGTGTTATGTGTGTAAATCCAAAGCTGTTTGGTCTTCACCTCCGTCAACTATAAAAATGAGTTTTAAGCAGCGGTTTAAAAGGAGACTACAGGGGGTGCCTAAAGCCTAGTGGTGCATGCATGCACCCTATGTACGGAGGCTGTAGTCCTCCAAGGGGGCGGCGGGGGTTCAAATCCGACTTGTGGCTCCTTTCCCACATGTCCTTCCCCACTCTCTCTTTCCACTGTCCTATCTCAAAATGAAGGCATGAGGAGACGATAGATTCGGCCGACCTGATGGCATGAGGAAGAATGTTCCAGAGTTTAGGAGCTGCCACTGCAAACATAGGGCTGGGCAATTCATCGAGTTTCAATTTCAATCTTGATTGCGGCGATCTTAAAACGAAGATAACTGAGATGAAATGATCACTGTGTCGCATGTGGTGTTGCTCTCATTTTGTCCATAGATTTTGTCACATGTGGTAAAGTGATAGTTGTTATATTTTGGCCACAAGAGAATGTAAGAGTAAATGGTAAATGGACTTGAGCTTATGCACCGCAGGTCACACCTACCCATTCACACACTGATGGTAGAGGTTGCTTTGTAAAGTGGCCATCAGACGTAACTTATCCCATTCGCACACATTCATATGCGCTGACAAAGCAGCGTGAGCAATTTGGGATTACGTGTCTTTTCCCAAGGACACATCAGACGTGTTGCTGCAGGAGCTGGGGATCGAACCCACAACCTTTCGGTTGAGAGGCGACCTACTCTACAAACTGAGCCACAGCCCTCCCTGTACATAACCAGTACCTCAAAACCTATTCAATCTATTTTCATTCATTTATTATGATTGGATATTATTTTTATATTTCTTTACTTCACAGCTACGTAAATGTGCTTTAAAAAATACATTTCAAGTGACCACATGAAAGGCATAAATAAAACACAGTGACTTACAGAGTCTTATTTTCTTGTTTAAATTAAGTCAGTATACATGCACTAAAACATTTTGTCAAAATCATTTATAGGAGTGCCAACGCTGCAGCTGGCGTGAGAATTAAACATATTATCCTGAAAGTATTACTTCGAGGGAAAGACTGTCACTTTTTTGTTGTTGATGTTATTTCAGTCTGCAGTCAGACAGTCCAGGAAACCAGGACTGAACAGTTTTCTTTGCATCCCGTGTCTGTAAATGACTCCCAGGCGGCTTTCCCTCCCCGGCTACCCCGAGGAGGATTTACAACGAGATTATGGGGGTCCCCTTTGACCCCAGCAAGAGTCAACTTCTCCCTCTTTCTTAAAAATAGACTCAGTGAGAGCTCTCTCCCTCTCCCTACAACTAGGCATCCACGACTGCACCAAGAACAATGGCTTATTCTCCTGCGCCAGTGCTCCATTACAGGGCCTGTGGCTTGGCAGCACAGCAGGCCTCAGATTTCAACCACATGTACTGCGCTCAAATCAAAAGAGTCAGGCCTGGCGGCACGAACGCATAGCTGAGGGAGAGAGAGAGAAAGAGAAAAAGTACAGGCAGAGAAGGAAGGAGAGGGAAGAGGAGAGTAAGAGCAAGGAAGGAGGAGCGAGAAAATAGAAGTGATGTAAGTAGTAAACAATCGAGGAGTAAGAAAGAAAACTCCATAAGCAGAGAGAGAGATTAGGGCTTTAGCGCCGTGAGGTCAGGACACAGTGAGGTCAGCTCTCAAGGGAGCCATTTTGGGAAGCAGTGAGGGATAACCTTTCCTTAACCCTCTGAGATCACAGTTCTCCTACTAAAATTCAAAATCCAACAGACAGTAGCATTACAATGGAGTCTAAACATGTCACCACGTCCATCCAGGCAGTTTTGCTCTAGTTTTTGTTGCTCTAAAATGTGTGCTCATACATCTGGGACCGTGGGCGTTGTTTGGGGGGGGGGGGCTGACCAGGACCCCAATGGAGGAAGGGGCCTTAAATAAATATGAAGTTCTTGGTTTGATTTGTTTCTCACTTTGTCATAACTGTCATACTAAAGGTAAAGTTGGCAGGATAAATGAACATGATTCGTCAGTTATTCTTAACTCTTTAAATAACAACAGACAAGCTTCCTTACTTTTGGATCATGACTATCTTTAAAATATAAGAGATTGTATCATTTTAAAAATGAAGGAAGAACATTTTGTCGACCTTAATGTAAAGCTTTTATTGGGTCATTTGTGTTATGGATGTGTGGTTAAAGCAATATTGCATGGGGCTCAGAGAGCCTTGAGTCCAACAACAAAAAGCTGAAGAGGTTAAAAAGCGATCAGAAAATGAAAACACCGGTTGTTGCCAGTGTTTTCCAAATCATTGCTCATTCGTCTGGCACAGAAACCTGCGTCTGCTTGGGCCTGTGCCGAAACATCTGTGCCTCGGAAGTTCACTGTCAAGTGCAATATGAGCGTCAGAGGCGATCGTGTCATTAATGTGACAACCCAAACTTGGATGCTTTTCCTTTCCTCCCTATAGTGTGAAAAAAAGTGAAAGAAAGATCACAAGCAAATCATGATCTGTAAGGAGGTGTATGTTGATGCAGCTGATTCTTGGATGCTGCTTTGACATCTGACATGATTTATCTTCTTTAATACCTGCTAGCATGACGTAGATTTTATTGTTTGTATTTCATGGGAGAAATACAGAGTTAGGCTATCACTGCTGGAAAGAAAATAAAACAGCAAGCCTTCCTGTGGGAAAAGATTATCAAGGTACTTAATCTAACCGAATTGAACGCACAAATTGCAGCGACACAGAAGTCGCTTTGCCATCGAGCTCCTAAGTGGGACCAGCTCTGTGGGAAACGTAAAGTGCATTTGGGGACAGGGAAAGGTTACAGTAAGGTGGCTGTGAGCGCATTAAGTCTTGGCCTCAGCTCTGGGTTTGTTTGTGAAACAGTGGACAGTGCCTGGAGGGAGCAGAGGGGCATTTGGCAACAGTCTTGTGAAGTAAACTGCAGACCTAACAAGAGCTAAAGAAACCTGACACCCCAACAGATGTTCAAAAATCTCCAGAGACCCTGTTTCCAATTTGACATCATTTACTCTCACTCCTCTGCACCGCGCTAAATCCTAATTTCTCGTTCAAACTGGCAGAAATGTGTGGATTCCCAAGCACTGTTGTTTCCTTGCTGCTCAATCAGACTTAACAAGCTTGAATTGGGGTTGAAGGTGAAGTGCAGTGTTGGGGGCCGAGTCCATGAATGTATAATCAGATGAAAGGATAAAGATATGCTTTCAGTCGGTGTCCTCTATTGTCACAAGTGGCGAACATCTGCAGCAACTACAAAGCAAGCAGTGTCAGGTGAGATTCATTTTTAAAGCAACTCGTTACATAACGGCATTACATACTTTACTTTTACATTACCAAAAATGTAAACCTTTGAGAAACTCGTTACATGTCGGTTATGTTTTCCACACAGCACCTAGCCTACTGTACGTCTACCTTTCAATTGACTTAAAAGACCATAATCTGTAACTCTGCAGATGAATAACAGGAATAACATGTCGATTTATGTTTGATTTATTTCCAAGAGAGACAACCCATGCCTATATGATCATCAGCCTGTGTCTGTTTACGGTGCATTTTGTTACTCACATTTTTAATAGCGATTTATCGCCTCATTTCAATAGTTAATTGCAGGCTTTTATTTTGAATGTTTGTGATGTCTTAAACTGAGAGTACTTTACTTGATGTTTGAATTCAACCCTGCTTTAATTTTGAAATAAAGTAAGAACATTCTGGAAGATCGAAGGTTACGACAAAAACTAAACCATCGAAAAAGTCGTGTGACAGCAAGATTAAAAGGCAAAATTTGTTACATAAATTTCAGCTGGATTTCAAATTAATCTCTGAAATATCCTGAAGAATCCCGTTGATCTCTGATACCCTATGAAACACAATCCAGACAACTTTTCAGCACCTAAAAAACAAAACCCTCCATACTGTCTTACTGTCCCAACAATTGGCCCGGTGATTCTGGGGAATTCACAATCTGCTGTTTATCCTCAGGAGTAATATGTTTTGTCTTCAGTAAGTGGCTGGGGACAGTCCACACGGCGCTAGTTTAAGAGGGTTCGACTCTCCCCCTTACCCCTTGACTCCCCCTTATTTTTACAAGCAGGCCGAATAATTTCAGGCTGTAAAATTGGCTACAGTTTAACGTGCTTGGTAAATCTCCAAGTCAGACTACTGAGCGCTGACTCCTGACAGACGCCCACCACACCTGTACTGTTCAAACAACCCGGAGTTATTTAGTATTCTGCAGATGTTTCACACCATTGCAAAAGATTAATACAATTCAAGTTCTGTAAGATGTAAAACAGTAAGGCTTTGACTGAAAAAGCGAACATTAACGTAAAGTTCAGAATATATTTTTACTCCGAACAAAGAGTTAAATGTGTCAAACAGTCAGATGAGGGCACACTGACAGTTTCAATTCAGGTGTTTCTTTCAGAGTGGTGTAATATTTGCAGTGTTCTGACAATCCTCCGCCCCCTCCTGACTGATTTAAAAATCTAAATTATGTCTTTGCTTCTGCCAGGAGCTAATGGCGAGCTAGCACAGCTTGAGTTCCTGTTAAAGGCACGGCCAGAGCAAAAACTAACAAGAGAGGTATTTACATTTAGCTCTCTGCTCGAGTACTTCTCCATGTGGCACAACAGGCCGACAGTAAGAGAAGGGACCTCGTGGTCAGACGGTGGCCTGTTTGAATTCATGAAGCAGCTGGTTAAGAGCAGAGGAGAAAAGTAGAGATCTGAAACCTGTTTCTTTTACCCTTTGAGTGCTCAGAAGCAAGGCACCCTCCTTTATGGATGTTCATTAGGAGATGGAAATCTACGGAGCCCCCTAAAGTCCCAAATAGTAACAAAAAAAAAAGTTTTTCTTGTGTGCACGAATTATGAGCGTGTGAGAATGAGTTACTTTTGTTGTGCCAACAAGGTAATTAAGTTGTGCACAAGGCTGTTTCAGGAGGCTGTTTACCGCCTCGTCTGACTCCTCACAGGAGCTTTAACTCTGAATTGTCGTAGGATGATTGCAGATGGGTTGTAAGGATTGCATTGTGGCTGATTCCATCCAGTCAATTTGCTCTCCACTAGGACTGCTTTCCTGCATACGGCCAATGCCCAGCAGACAGAAACCTGAATGCTTCTTATTCCAAATTCTGCCCTAGGCCTGCAGATTCTGTATTTTTACGCACAATCTGTGCAGGTTAAAAAAATGTTAATCATCAAGTACCTGTAATAATAACACTTCTGCTACTATATGTGCCATCTAAACCATGAACTGTCAGAGGTGAGGTCATCTTAACTGAGGTAACCTGACCACAAGAAGACTTAAAAAATGCAGGACGGATGAAACAAAGTTTTCTCTCCCCTCTCCCGTAGGCAGCCATGTTTTTAGGCTGCAATAGAAGTACCAGAGTCCTGCTATAAAATAAAAAAACAACAACTGATATTTATTCCTTGCATGTTTATGTACAGATTCTTCATCTAATCTCTGCATCTAAATTCCATTTGAGCTTCTTTCTGGGTTGAATTTACAGGCTTGGCATGTTTCCTTTATGTCTGCGGAGGACTATTTTAAAACTCAGGTAACAGGTGAACATGCAGTTGAGTGGCTCTCGGAGGTTGGATGTCTGTGCAACAAAAACAGCAGTCAAACCCCTGAGCGGCTGTGAAACATCCAGCAGCAGACTCAAAAATGTTCTGGATATCTGCTTAACCTGTAAGTGAATTTATTATCGGGAGGCTGCACTCTTTTTACCTTCTGCTGTCCTTAATGAGACCCTCAGACGACATGGTATTCCCCTCAGGCATCTACGTTCAAAAGCATCTCCTTTTTTTCTGTATTGACATGTACACCTGAACACGTCAAAGATTATTTTCCCCACATGTATGCCCTGTTTCATTAGGGGAGCTTAGAAAAACTTATCACACATGGCAACATGTCGACTGAGGGGGAAGAACGACGGCCGCTCCAATTTCAAATTCCTGACCACCTGTCCTGAACGCCACAGCAGAAGTCCCCAATGTACAAAGGGTGCGATGACAAAATAAATACAGCAGGAGGATAATGAGTGTATTTAGGTTATATGGCCTGAAAAAACACAAGGACATACACAAACACGGCTTTAATTGCCCCCCCCCCCCCTCCCTGATGACTTGTAAGTAATAATAATAATGATAAACTTTATTTATACAGCAGGTTTTCAAACACTGAAGAACATAACAAGACCCCAAGAGTAAAATGTAGAAAAAAATACTAATTTTGCTACAAAAACAAAGCTTAAAATCAATTTAATCTTTGAATCATATCAAAACCTGGCTAATTTAGCTCTCTCTGTGTGGTCATGTGTTATTTACTGTTTGTTTTCTATACGCTCGGCTGCATAAATTGTTACTTGTGGCTCTGCCTGGCGAATAATTGCCGTTGATTGCCATTATGTTTGGTCAAAAACTGCAGAGTTAATAATAATAAAAAAGTCTCTAAATGGAGCTTAAGAAAAGTTACAGCTCACTTGGCGCAGGCTTGGAAAATAGGGGCCACCAACACAGCTTTTTAATGGTGTTATTTTCAAATGGATGTGTATAGAATAAGTACGGGTTATTAGAAGTTTGGACTGCCTGTTGCAGCTTGGCAGACCACAGGCAGGCCGTTTAAAAACAATGCAGGGCAATTATTTTAGGTCTGCCTATTAGAAAGGCTGTAAGATGTGTTTAATTCTAATAACCATGGGTGTGTTAGCCTTTATTTTCTCCTCAGTGTCCTCTTCTCTTCCTTTATTTTATATGAATAAGGGCCGAGAGCCCCATGTTATCATCACTGCTGTTTGCAGTAAGGACTTGCCTGCTTCTTATCCCCCTTGTGAGATAAAATCACCAGACTGTGTTCAATTAAAATAACTGTTTTGAACAGGAAATGCACCCTGGTTTTATGTTCCAGGACCATATGAGTAAGCTTCTGCAGGCAGCATGGGTCATCTCAGTTGACTTTTTTTGTACTCAGTGTTTTTTGTGTTTCTCTAATAAAGGATCTCCTGTTTTATTCATGCATCTGTTGATTTACGGCTGTGTTGTTTTATGTTTTTGAGCCTGGCTCTGCAAAAGCAATTGGCCAACTTTGGGAGGAATAAACAAAAAATAATGTGGAACCTCTAACTGTGATGAATGACCTAAGCTAACAGAAGGGTTTGTTGTCATAAATAAGCATAGACCGTAAGAAGTGGACAAATCCACTGTGATTCACCCATTGGTTTGTGGACTTTGGTTTTGAAACATTAAGTGTGGCTGGCTAACGCTGAGTTATCAAACTATACACAGTCTGTACCCAAAGGTAAATCTTTAGATTGCTAGTTAGACACATACCTGCCAATATTTAGGTTCCAAAATATGGGAGGGTAGGAGGGTGAGGCTGGGGCAAAGGCGTGCAAGATAATCTCCACCCTGCACACTTTGCAGAATGTATACGGTTCAGGAGACCCGCAGTTATTAACTGAAAATGTTCAGCTCAGCTCTGCCTACATTTGCAGACATATTATTTTGTTTTTGTTGAACACAGTCCTGTCCTGAAATTTTGGGTAGCTTGCTCTTCATCTCGCATTCTTCTGGCCGAGTTCAGTTGTGGCGAGCACACACCCCTTGACTTACGTTAGAGTTGGAAGGTCAAGGGAACAGAGGGAACCTTATTGAGTGTTTGTATCGTGATTCATAGGCAACTTTGGTATCTCGATAAAAACATACAAAATGAATGGATCGGTGTATATGGATTATTTAAAATAAAGTTATGGGAGTTTTCCATGAGACTTAAAAAAACAGGAGGGGGGCAGGAGGTGGCTTTGACGTACGGGAGAAACCCTGGAAAAACGGGAGTGTTGGCAGGTATGTAGATAGTTCTTCACAGTGTTTTCTAAAGAATGATTTGTTAGCTGACTGGAGGTGTTTAGACTTAAATAGCTTAAGGAACTAGGGGATTGTAGCAAATGAGACTTGTGTGTCTGTCATGCCTGAGGATTACAATGTTCTCTGCAGAAAAAAGCTAATACTGACATGTACTCACTACCTGTAAAGTAGTGCTTAAGTTATATAACAGTTCTATACAATTATTCTAGGATTTGCATACAAAGTTGGACCACAGACTTTTTGTAGGGTCTGTTAGTACAATAAACATCACAGCCAGTTGTACTTTACATACTTGCATGAAAGTATATCTAACAAACCAAACCAACCCAGAGCTTATGTTCAGTAACTGATTAGCTGAGGTGACACGTAGCAGAGAGGAGCATCCGTCCGTCAATCAAAGCAACCATGCAGCGCTAATTTGGACTAAATTCAAGCCTTTCTATAATTAAAAGTCAATTATGTGAAAATTCACAAACTGCACAGAATATTTTGAAAAGAGAAATGAGCCAAGAAGAGAAAAGATAAAACTTGTTTGGGACCAGGTAGTAAACATTTATAATTCTGCACTAAAGTTCTGCATTTTAATAAATGAGGGGATTGACTCGCCTTTGGAGCCAGCCTCAAGTGGCCACTAGAGGAACTGCAGTTTTTGGCGCCTCAGTTTGAGCCCCTGAAGTTGCCACTTGTAAATAAGGATCCAGCTTTATTATTAAATCAAATAGTTTTCATTCATAAAACAGTCTGTTTGTTTTACAACTAAACACTTGTGCATTTAACACACAATGCTGCAAACTGCATCACTTTAACACTAAGTTAACATTGTCATTTTGACTGCAATACCAAGGATACAATGGCACAATTGTCTTTTACATTGCTCTCTAGAACATGACTCAGTGTATGAACATGCAGTTGTGAGTTGAGGCGTGACCGTTCTTAGCAAAGCAATTCATCATTTACACCACTTTTCCCCTTTACTATTATAAACCCTATATTTAGGTACAGTAACATGCTTACAGACGTTCCCAGTGGAAACCCCCCGAAATTCTGTATTCAAATGATTAGATCAGGTTGAATTTCTCGGCCCAGTTGTTATGAAAACAGCGTCAGTTCTACGTGGATTGCTCTCAATGAAAGATGTTTGGTCCTTAAGTGGCTGTTAAATCTCTAAATGTGTAGCTCTTTCTGTCGGGGGTGAAGTGTGTGAGTTTCATATTGGAACATTTGAAGAGAAGTTATATACTGTCAGAGCAAATTAAAGGTGTTTCTCTGTTTATGATCATATTCAGTTTAAGGAGCAATATGTAACATATCTACTGAATAAAAAGGCAAAATGACCTTACTATATGATCAGACATTAAGGAAAAATGCTATGTTGAAGTTCTGGCTTCTCAGCAGCCAGTATGTCCTCCTTCTAAGTTTAGATTCTGGTCCTGAATGGTCTGTTTTTGTTTGGACCAGAGAAGGTAGGCGGTTTTAAGGCACCCCCACACATGACAGCCGTTTTGGACGCCCCTCAGTTTGACAGGCAAACTGCAAACCAACAGGTGTTGCAGCGATGGAAGCGGGCAAGCGAACTGGTTCAGATATAACTGATTGTACCCGAACTAAAAGCCTCTGCATGTTTCTAATAAGCTCCACGAGCAGAAACGTGGTAAAACCAGGATAAACATTGAAGATGCTTAAAAGAAATGGAGAGATGTTTAAATGCAGAAAGGACCAATACAGAGCTGGTTAAACACTGAAGATTTCATGAAGCTTACCCATTTTAAAGCTAGGTGTGAGAGTTATATATTGCTCCTTTGCACTGTATGTAACTGAGCAAACCATATGAGCTGGACATTTTAACAATCCAAATATAGAAAATTTGTTTGAAATATTTGGTATTGGTACTTTAAATTATCTCCCCCCCAGATACTGATGTTATGCTTGACCAATACAGTTTGAATCCTTAACCAGCAGGGTTGTAACCAATAGAGGAACATTTGAGAGTCTGTGTACATTAACACAGTTTTTTGCGATGGAAAAAATTCAAAATGAATGCAGTGCAGCATTTCCAGCACTCAGCATCCTAAGCTCAAAAACACACTGGCATCAGAAGCTTTCTGTCTCTTCATAGCGCTCTCAGTAGGAAAAATGTAAACTTTTGGAACTTAGTTGTGCTCATCAATGTTATTTCTCCCTTACTGACCAATAAAATCAAGAAAGGGTGGGACTCCTCAACTTTGTCAAGAAAAATGGCGGAGGACAAACTAATCCGATTCGTCTTTTATGAGGTCAAGAGCGACTGCCAAGGCCAGGACATGACTCCTTTCCTATTTTCTTGTTGACTTCTCTTTGAATGAAATCAAATATAAAACATACAGAGCAATTTAAAACACACTTAATGGTCATTACTGAGGGAAGTAGAAGTGAAATGAGACAACGTTCATAAATTATATCTAAAAACCAAAATTACAGACATATATTAAAATTAAGCACATTTACGTTACTGAATCCTATGCAAAAGAAAACTTAACAAGAAGTCAGAGATGTTCGCTCGCTCAGTTGAGAACAGGAATCCTCTCGCTCTTGAAGTCGGCAGATTTAAAAACATCCCCGGAGGAACACAGACTTTGTGAATATGTGATTTAGTGGAGAATGAATCTCATTTTCTTTTGTATTGCCCTTTTTATGACGAGTCAAGAACACCTTTGATTAATGAAACGTACGCTCAGAATCCTGAAATGTTTTGGAGCACTGATGTTGACAGGATGAAGTGGTTGTTTAATGTCAGTGTTCATAAGTCGACCGCGTTTGTTTCTAAAGCCGAAACGTCAGGATGGTTTGTTTGGTTAGTATTATTATTATTATTATTATTATTATTAGGAGTCTACTTTTGGTCGTTGGTCTCTGTGTATTAATAATGGTGTATTTTAAACCTGTTTTGGGCTGGGCATATTTTTTATGCATGACACAATAATCAAATCAATCAATCATTAAAGTCAGCTGTGTGGTGGTATTGCAACAGTCTAGTAGTCATTTAAAAAAAAGTTAATTTGCAAAAACAGATAAATGCCATTCTGGAAAAAGAGTTTTAATTTTTAAATAGAGCTGTTTTCTAATCCAATATCCATTTTGGGGCAAAAATCCAATAAAGCCTATGTGAAAATATTCACGATTCTAGATCAGGCTTCCTCTGATGGATTGCACGCAATAGCCAATGAGAGCGAGCAGACCGGGATGCGGCATCGACCTGCTGTTGCGTACTTTTACATCTCACAAACATGGCAGCAAACATAAACACAACTGAGTCAAGTGGAATATTGAACATCAGGACAAATAATGTGGAATTATGGCAAAAACACGAGTGCCTTTATAATCTCTTATGTAAGACAAACCACAACAGGGCTTAAAAACAGCACAGCCAGGTGACAAGTGAAGTCACGTTTGATCACACAAGTTTCTGCGAGATCTCGTGTCAGTGCGGAGACAGCAGGCCTCGGGGTCTGGCTGCATCGTATTGTGACCATCTTGCTCCACAAAAAGTTTTAGCCCCACACAGCACTTCTGCCATCAATCAACCTGCCATTGGTACATCTCATGATGAACATAAACGCCAAATCTAGCCCTAGTTTAATTCAGTGGGTGGATATTAGATAGCTAAAGGAACTATTATTTCTGTGAGCTCTTGTAGAGGAAATATGTCGAACGTTACATCATTGTTAACTTTGTTGATGAAAATACAGAAAAGTGCAGGCAGGTAAAGAAAGCATTTTATGATATGCAAGTGTAGGACTTTGATTAACATCAGAGCCAACTGAAGTTCGAGGGTTAAAATATCAGAAAAAGTGACGCTGTCAGAGTTATCGTGACCTTCTGCAGCGCAGAGTGTGAGAGGGAGAAGTGAAGAAAGACTGTTTGTAGCTCCTGTGCGCTAATTATTTTCACCTGAGGTGCAGTCATTTCTTTTCAGGTCGGGGCAGTAAAAGCATAAGAAAGCATTTAAAGTGTTGAAGCATTGAGACTGTGCTGTAAAACCATGAGCCAGCTGGATTCAGCTGATTTTACAAGCCTACAACGTGCCACTAAATTAAGTGCTGTGCTGTATACTTGAAATTATTTTGTGTTAAGGTAATTGACTCGGCTGGGAAAACGCATGAATCATCGTCAGATTTGTTGAACTCTTGAGGTGAAACACAAATATTCAACAAAAAAGAACCCTATCTGGGTTATGAGCTGCTTTAAATGTCAGGAATTGGGGCTTTAATTGGAGATGCAAGCTTTCTTACACATCTCATCTCCAGGAAAAAGTAGCACAAAAAAGTGACAGATGTTCTAAAGAAACTCCTTCTCAAATTTGATAAAGATCAAAAAGACATGTGATGGAAAAAGCTAAAAAATAAAGTATCAAATTATAAAGAAAAAAGAAACAAGTGTCCATACCAACATTGTCTGCCCCAATGATGCGGTTTGGTTCAAACGTCTAGGAGTTTATTTGGCTCCAGCCAATATGGTTACTGGGATTCATTTCCATCCGTATGATGTCACACGTTGGATAAAGTCGGGGCGTGCCAGCGGGGACAACTCTGGATGACTAATCTGAACTCTCTGCTGCCGGGAGCCAACAGAAATAGGGGGAAATAGGTAGCAGAGCTCCCAACCAACTTGAAACACTTCTCCAATTTACTTGGAAGACATGAGTCGTTCCTGAGGATCCCCGTTGGGCGCTTTAAATCAGTGAACTTGTCAGCAAATGTGTTTATGAGGCAGAAGGTTGGTGGAGGTTTTCCAGGTATTAGAGCAAAGTCTAGCTAAATTATCCAGAAGTCACACCTCATGCATTTCTTCTCATGAGGTTTTTGCCAAATCAAACCTAAGGATTTTGATTCTATAATGTGTTAGATACCTTTAAAATGTATCTGAAGTTTGGGCTCTGAAACTATAAATTATAAATATAAAAGTAAACAGTTCACAGACTTCCTGAAGCTGGGCGTACACTGTACAATTTCAGCCTGATTTAGACCCATTTTCTGAGTTTTAAGACTAAATTTGAAGCTGGGAAAAATTCATCCTGATTGCTCATTGTTAGTTGTGCAGTGTACTGGGGGGGGGAAGAAGGCCGATCATTGCTGATAAAGGCCAATCAGCTGCTCCCGACCTGTCAGATTAATATCTGGCATCTTTGAAATTTTGGTCCTGTAACTGCACACAATCGTACAGAGCAGAACCACAAGCCAATTCTCAAACTGGCAGACAGCATCTGACATCACCATGGCAACAGCAGGTGTGCCTGTTTGATCTGTCTTCTTATTTTTTATGATTTAGCTACTAGTTAGCTTGTTATTATTGGCAAATTGTCTTTTTATCGGCCCTGTGTGTGTGAGTGTGTGTGTGAGCATTTTGCCTGTGTTTTTATTTTTTATCTTATGAGACAAATTAAATACACATAAATCTGACTTTAACCTCCGTCTGTGGGAGTATTTAAAGGAGACTTTACTGGGTTGTCAATGCTCCGATCTCATTTATCTCTTACAGTGTGAACTCTCAGGTCGTGCCCGACAATCAGGTCGTACAGAGTGAGCACATAAATTGCGAGCTTTGGTCGTGCATCGTAAATGATTCAGTCGTATGTGAGCTGACATTCTGCCACAAATTTGATAAAATCTAATCTAATATATAAAATATGGTGAGTGATAATATCCTCACAGAAAGCTGATCTCTTACACAAAGTTTGATCTGCAGCATTTAAGTTTTTGAGGAATGGATGCAGGATGTTGTACATGCATGAGAGCTCATTTTTAAAGACCGTTTTATTTAAATGAAGAATGTTTTCATGGTTGTTGATATTTTTCTGTGGTAGCAATCCATCACTGTCATTTGTAATGATTGCAGGGTCATAAAGCTGTATTTGTCAGCTGGATTATGATTTGAATTTAGTCTTTTTGCGGGATTGGGACTTCCCCGCTCGGCCTTTGTACTTCTAATCCATCCTCTCACTGCCTTCCAGGAAGTATAAAAACCAATCGCTTGTAAAAACCATCGCTTGTAAGTCCTTGCACGAGAGTAGTGGCGGGTTGGCAGAGGGAAATCATCTCATCTTTCTATAATGAGCTGAAATATTCCTGCTACAGTAAACATGAATATAAACAACATGTCGAATTTGTCAGCAGAAGTTTCACAATCCTGAACTTGAACCTGCAAAGACTGAGAGCTTTACATAATCTGCAGAGTTCTCCCCTTATTTCTGTTCACTAGACGGCTGCAGTAGCTGTCTCAAAGTGTTGAATGATTTTTAAACACAAACACACACAGACACACGACCACACGATCACAACACCTTGGATTCCCGTTACTCTCTGGATGAACCGTTTGAAGGAGATTCTTCCCGTGGTGTTTGATTTGGACCGACTTTACATTTCTCAGGTTTTTGACAGATTTGATTGATGAACTTCTTGGGAGATTCGATGTCTGCTTAATTAGAAGGTTGAGTTGAGCCACTGGAAAAAAAGAGTCTGTGCTGCCTTGGGTTTCCCCTCCTGTGTTAGGAAACAAGCAGCATTCACAAGCAGCATTCACAAGCAGCATTCACACATCATTCTTTTCCCCTGTACCATCCAACTCATGCAGCCCACCAGACATCCTGCTCGAAGTATGCCATACATCAAATAAAATGAAAACACAGACAAGAAATCTGTCCTCCAGGAAAAGAGAAGAGAAACTACAGAGAGAGTGATGTTAACAAACGTTTCAAAGGCTTTAGGCTAACACAGCAAACTATATCAAGGATAAAGATTGTATTCTTTCTAGGTGGGTTAAACAACTGACATATTAAAACCTTCTCAAGATGAGGAGTTTAGAGCCATGCTAGTGGCTCTGTGAGGCTAAACGTAGGCAGGCGGTGCTTAATGCTAACACTAGCATGCTAACAGGCACAAAATTACAGTGCTTACATGATTATGTTTTGCAGAATAAATGTTTAAATTTACTAGGGGTACTTGATAGGAGAGTGGATAGAGTAGGAAATCGGTAGAGAGAGGGGAATGACATGCAGGAAAGGAGCCACAGGTCGGATTTGAACCCGGTTTAAAAGTTGAAATTGTGGAATTTACCTTTAAGACATGCTGTGTTGCTAGGGGAACAATGTCACCAGATGGTGCCTTGTTTTTATCCTTGAAGTTAGTTTGAGCTGTGTTTCTGCCATGGACGGATGCCTGTCACTTAGCTCCTATTGTTTTGCCTCTCAACTCAACAGAGACGTGAGGGTTTGTGAGGACACTATTTTCCTCATGTGTGATAAAATAGTAGCCGTAAAACCGGGCTTTGTAAGGTTGATGTGTCGTTTGCAATAAACAACGAGCATTGTGGAAACCAGACACGTGTGGTTGTGCACTTTTGGCTAACTTATTGTCTCCGATGCTCTCCAAACACTTTTAACCAAGAGGCTTGACCAAGGCCGTTACACCTGGCCGCCTGCTTGGAGGACTATAGCCTCTGTACATGGTGCACGCCCAACCACTAGGCCATCTGCACGGCCCAACATGAAATACATTTTGTTAGTTGGTATGTCTATAATTAAATTGTAATCAACCAAAAAAAGAAACACTAGTATTTGATATTCATGAGAAGATTCGTAATTATACAATTATTTAATATGATTGTGTTGGTGGCTTCTATTTACCTTAAATTGAACTCTTTGGAGCTGCATAAGAAAATATATCTATACGTATATTTTTTTCCACATCTGCTTGTAGAAAATAATGGGAAAATATTCTATGCATACTTCACTGTCACCTGTCACCATCTGGACCATGAAATCACTGATGACAGACGGCTGTAAACCGCTTGGCACCGTTCTCTCTCTCAACATGTTATTGTATTTGCAAACCTGAACCACAAAACTGAAGGATTTATGAAGTGAGGCAGACTGAGAGGGATCGGTTTGGTTTTGACCTGTGCTCACATGCTGAGTTTACCACAGGAGGGTTACACAAAACTGGATTCACTGAGACAGGGCCGATAAAAAGACAATTTGTCCACTTTTGTTGTTGTTGTGGGACCCCTGAGGTGGGTTTTAGAGTCTCTCTATGTCAATATGAGCAGCAGGTAGATGTCATTAACTGAACTAGTCCCCTTTCAGACCCATGCGGGTACATTAGACTATTCATTTGTGTCTCATTAACTCCTGAGGTGTTAACAGCTCGGTGTATTTAGTGACACAGACACACCTTACCAAAGAAAACATACTTTGTCAATTAGAGGGTGTAAATACTGTTTGCAGTGAGCTCCAGAGAAGAAGTCATGCGGCTCCCTTTCTCCTCAAACACGCAAGAAAAAGAACAAATACTTGAGCCATGTGTTAAAAATCAAATGTAAAATGATGGAATTAAAATGAAACGGGGCACTGAGATAGCCATTTAATTAGTTCTTGTGGTAGCGATCAGGATGAAATCCAAGAATAAAATCATGCGGTTTATTTCCTTCACCATCAAGGCTATTGCATGACTGTCTCTTTCGCTCTTTTTTTTTTTACCAACCTCAAGCTGGTCCTTTTGAAAACTCTGCAGCTAGGGAGTCATTTCACGCCTGTTAGAACGCTAAAGCACCTGGTGCCTCAAAGCAGATCAATGTGTGGGAGCGAGGATGTGGATTTCTCAAATGAAAATTTAGATTAGATTGGATTTTAGTGCGGCTTCCAACCCACTCGGCTTAAGACATCAACGCCCAAATAAAGAATGTCGACGAATCGAGAAAAATCTGCTTCCTTGGACTGCTCACTTCACTGATTGACTGACGTTCAGTTTTTACACCCGTCTGATTTAAAGGATGACTGTGGCAAGGCCTTTAGGAAAATAAAGAAATCTTTCAGCTCAGCCTAAACATGGGTGCACTCATAGTAGCACAAGCACATAAACAATGTGAAGTTGGAACAGTTGCACACTTTCAATCAGTCCCTGTAGCCAAAACACAAACGTAAAGTCTTCCGGGATCGGGGCAGGGCCTCTTGAAGCCCACTGAACTGCTGAGGTCTCACTCACATTAACAGTGTGTGTGTGTGAGCGAGTGTGTTTGTAATCAGCGCCCAATGTGATGAAAGCACAATTAACAAGATGGTGAGCATCATGCTCATAATGCAGCTGACACTTATCCTCTCTCATTATTTTCTCATTTGCAGCGTCCCCCCTGCTAATGTGATTGCAGCGTCAAAGAGAAACTATCTGTCTCTTCGACATCAGGAAGTTCACACCCTAATCTGACAGCTTCCAGGACAAAATGTTTGGAGAAATACAGCCGGATAATGTAACCACGACATTCCCAGGACTTCAAAATATCTGGTAATGAAAAAAACTTGTGTCTGCATACAGTATTATAGCCCCATAAGAAATGTGCTTAGAACTCAAAAGGTATTGTTTCATGAGGTAACAACAACGCCAACATTGTGATGAAATACTTTAACAGCTCCTGATATAATATTTTTACCACTATCATAGGGTTTTTTTATCAGCAGAATATGATGTCAGTGTTGTCCAAAACTTTATCAGATTGACAGGGGGGCGTGTCCAGACTTTTTGGACTGGGGTGGCCCAACCTGGGAGCTGACATGTGCAGGGGTGACCTGAAGTTTGTGTGCACACATGAATAAAGAGCATTTATTTACCACCTCTGTCTGCACTTTTAAGTAACACAGGATAATGTCAACATAAACATCTGCTTAGCTTAATTCTTCCATGACTCAAAACAATATGTATGTCCAAAGCCTGAATAGTGGTTTTCAACACAATTAATAGTAAAGGATTTTGGGTTGGCACCTGGGGTGGCCAATAAGATTTCAAGGGGGGCCCATGCCACCCCTCTGGACACGCCCCTGCAGATTGATCATACAATAAAAACAGGACTCCATAGATACATCTAAGGTTTAGTTTTTGCAGATTTCTGATTGACAGAGTCTGACTCTGCATACTATGTGAGATAGTTGGTTAAAAGGAAATTTAAATTAGACTGAATGACCAGTCTTCAGTTAAGAAAACATAAACATATTATGGAAGCAGAGCCTTTGGTTTCACATTTTTAAAAAGGGTAGAAATAAATGATCTTTACAGGTTCTGCATACATTCTGCAGGACTGGATTTTGTCATCTGAAGAGTGCTGGTTTGTGTTCGTAGTACAAGTAGTATCTGCCTTAGCATTTCAGCAGGAACGCAATCCCTCGTAATGCAATCCTGAAAGCCTTCAACAATCATCAAAGATTTAGCTATAAATCGATACCTTTAATCAGATGACTGCATGCAAATGCATCTTATAATCCTGTTCCTCACTTTAAATGGTATGCTCACAGTCAGAATGTAAACAAGGCAACACACGGCAAGAGACAAAATCATTTTCAGACTTTATTCTGTTGATTTCGAGATAAGTTGTTGAGGGACACAATTGACTATAAAATATGAGAAGACCAAAAACCAGAGGGAAAAGAGAATAATGAACAGAAGATTTAAAAAGAATCCCTAAACTGGATTTTGAGACTCATTTGAATGCTCCTATGAATTTTGTGGTTGTTCTGTCATTTAAGTGTTCCCATAATTTACTTGTTTTGGTGCTTTTATTAAGTTTTGATATCCATAACAAAATGTGTTTGGTTTATTACCAAACCTACCTCGACACAGTTCAACATTTTGTCTCTGATGTTTCTCTCTGTCTTCTTCAGAAACCTGCTTCACAAAAAGCTTTAAATGAGCTGCACAGAGATTCAAATGCTCTGGTGTTTCAGAAAAATATAAACTTTGACCAATGTTCTCTTGTTCCTGCTGTCAACCTTGCAAAGTTGTGCCATTATACATTTATTTTGCAATACACAACAACAACAGACGTTGAGCACTGGGTCCAGATGGATGTGTTGTGCTTGTGGCCTGCAGTCTGAGTACGCTGTTACAAGGAAGTGTGTGAATTTGATCTTTTAAGAAAAGACACATACAGCTCAGTTTCCACTGCATGGGGCCATTAATATCAAATACACTTAACTTTCCCTGTTAGCTTTTATCTGTTTTTCATTCAGCACATTCAAGCATTTTAAACTACTTGAAACCTAAACGCTATATTTATTTTTCTAAAGATGCCTTACTATGTTTATTCTTTAAAGATCACATCATTTATCTTCCTTCTCCACAACTTTAAATCATTCTCAGAGGTCGCTCAAACATGTCTGTGAAGTCTCTTGTTATAAATCCACTCTGATCCTGCATTTGATCATGCCTATAAACCCCTCTATTTCAGCCCTGCTCAGAACAGGCTGTTTCTGTGTCTGTAGCTTTAAATGTAAATAAGCTGTGTTTGACCACGCCCCTCTCTGGAAGGGCTTGGATGATTCAGGGTTTTTGCCCAATGGTTTACGGTGAGAAGGCAGACTCAGAGGGCAGAACAAACACCTAGCTGTGGGAGTGTCACCCACCTGGGGGAGGGGTTACTGCCCTTTGTGAGGTCATGAAGGGAACATCTCCAAACGGCCTGTTTGAGCACTCATTCTCTGAAAAGTGGAGCAGGCAAAAGACAGAGAGGATGGACTTTTCTCATAATTTCAGGGTTTGTAGACAGACTAGGGACACATAGTGTTAGCAAAACATGGTGAAGAATTTTGCATAATATGTGACCTACAAATAACTGGAACTTGAGATCTTGCACAAAACATTTACAACTACACTTGCCATCAGTATGGAAGACAACCAAAGATTTTATGTGATAAAAACCAAACTCCTTTGCCCCTTGTTTTTAATGGGCAACTGCATTATTCTATCTTGTGTGGCACTGTATTATAAAGCTACATCATAACCTCGAATACATCCACTCTTTGGCAACAGTCTGGCATTATTATATACAGGTATCTATATATGATTAAACAGCATGGCTGTGTTTTGGCTGTCATTGTTTGCAACATTGCATCTCTTCATTGCACTGAGCATCGAGTAATCGTTAATGTTTATCTCACAAGTTCGAGGAAGTTCATGTGTTTTCTGGCTTTGTGGTGAAGGAAAGCATTCGTCTGGCCGGCGTGACTCAACAAATATGGAACTGAAATACAACTCTATACTCCTCTATGTGTTTAACATCACTTCCTCTGTTGAAAAGCTGTGTGCATACGAGGTCAGCCAGGCCTGCGTTTCCTGCCATTGACTGCTGGCCTGTTGTTTTTACCTGCTCACACAATAACTTGGCACAAAAGCCTCTGTCCAGGAGACGTCAACATGTGCAAACGCAGAGGCCTGTGTGTGATTACGGTCCAATTCTGCTGTTTTGGTTTATAGACGAACAGCAGCAGGTTATGGCCAACACATGATTGATTTCTAAAAGGAGCTGGTGAGTTCAAGCCTCTGAAAAGATTCTGGACGAAAGAGATAAACCAAAGAGGTTTTCCCAATTTTCAACAACAACTACCGAATTTCACTTGATGCATTTCAACTTATTCCTAAAGCTTAGTGCAATTTAAAACTGTGGTTTTTCTGGGCAGAACCAAGGTGTGAATGTGCATAATGTCAGTATGAAATGAAAGCAGGGAGTTGATGGGAAAGAACAGAGCTCAGCAATCTTTTTTCCTGCATAAACACATGGATAAACATGTAAGACACTCAGCTGAGAACAAACTTCTAACAGCACTCGATGCTTCTCTTCAGCAGCAGCATCCAGAGAGAGTTTGTTTGTTTATGATTTGTTTGTTTGTTTATGATTTGTCCTCTAAGTTTGATTTTCTGAGCAAAAAAGCATGTGGATGTAGTTTGGAAAGCTGGGGTGTCGGATTTTCTTATCAGCACATGAATGCAGCACCATATTCACAACAAACAAACAAAAAAAACAAAAACAATAAAAAGGTTGATAGCTGCAGTCCAGCATCTGGATCAGGAACTTAAGCCAATAACCAGTCCCAAAATCCATTTATCATACACAGACTGAAAGTGACAGCCCCATAATCAACAACTTTTTAAGCCTTTCCTGTCCATGCACATTCAATTATCTAATGAGTCATTTAGAGGAAACATGTTTTATTGTACAAATCAGACATATTGTTCCAAGAAGTTGACTGTAAACAAAGGCCCCTCGCTGCTCATCTGATATAAGCAAAGGTAGGTTTGTCCTGTAAACACTTTCACTCTTTACAGCTGACTACGTTTGTGTGTGACAGGAATGAGGAGTCACTGTTGGATTGTCAAAAGGTTTTAATTAGGAAGAAGATAGGCCTGCTTAAATGCCACAACAAGTTTTAACTGATCACAACGTTTCAACCAGAGGTCTTCTTCAGGTGATTTTTGAACTCCAGGGACTTAGGTTAAAAAATTATCACCTGAAGTGTCCTGCATGTTTATGCATGTGTTTATGCAGGAAAAAAAGATTGCTGAGCTCTGTTCTTTCCCAGCAACTCCCTGCTTTCATTTCATACATTATGCACATTCACACCTTGGTTCTGCCCAGAAAAACCACAGTTTTAAATTGCACGAAACTTTAGGAATAAGTTGAAATGCATGAAGTGAAATTCGGTAGTTGTTGTTGAAAATGGGGTAAAACCTCTTTGGTTTATCTCTTTCGTCCAGATTCTTTTCAGAGGCTTGAACTCACCAGCTCATTTCAGGTATCAATCCGGTGTTGGCTACAACTTTTTGTGGCATTTGAGCAAGCCTATCGTCTTCCTAAGTCTGCTGATTTTGCACTGCCCTGCACCTACGTGATGCGCTACAACTACCTCCTTTTAAAAAAAAAAGGTTTTAATGACAAAAAAAGAGGATGAAAAAGTTAGAGAAGAGGCAACAAATGTTCTGGGTCCACCTTAGGCAGTCACTATATGATAAACAGTTAATATGACAAGTGGTGTCAAGAGGGAACAAATCATGTTCAATAACCTGAGGACAAAAACATCCTCTGTACCTGGAAACTATATTGTTTATAGTTTGAGCGACATCTTTTACTGTACATAAATAGGGGAAAACTATGGAATTGTGTGAATTCCAAGGTGGATGTAACCGGAGGATCAGGTGAATATTAATACAGGCCAGAAATGCACGACCTTAAACAAAAGAAACAAAGAACTGCACACAAATCGTTCCTGCAAAGTAAATATTTATTCCATCATTCATCACTTACAAGTTTGAAAGGTTCAACTTCAGCTCAGTATAATGGAAAACAATCAGGATCTCTGCAGCCTAGACTTGAGTCTTTGTGTAGAATAAACAGGAAACATTATAACGTAAACTGTAAACTAAAGTTACAATAACACTTGCGTCTTAAAGTTGGCTTTCAGTTCATGAAGTGTGACACTGGAGTAAATACGTTAATTCTGGGCAGCTTCGTGACAAACACGACAACTTGCTGCACAGATTAGAGTCGCTCATCATGTTTTTAATTTATTTTTATTGTTGCTTTTCAATGAGAGCCATGTGCAGCCTGCAACCAATGAGCGTCCAGATAACAGAGGGGGAGAGAGTCAGATATTTTACTTAGGTAAAAGCATCAAAACCTCAGTGTAAAAATACAAAGAAGGAATTTTATTTCAATTAAAGGTAGGGTAGGTCATTTCCTCAAGATACACTTTTTAAGATTTTGGCTGAAATTGTCTTTAGGTCCTGACAGACATTAATAACTCATGTGCTCTGAAAAAAGAAACAAAGAAAATCCATCATCTGTAGCAGTTGTAAACTCGTAAAAACTTCGACCAATGTCTGCACTCGGTTCCATTTTTATGAACCAATCATGCCTCCCTGTCTCCCTGCTCGTTCTCTACCCCATGCATGCACGAGCCCACACTCAAAGCATGAGCTGAAATCAGTTTCTGGACCAATGGCGCTTGTGCATGTAAGTGAGGGGCGCGGCTTTTGAGGGAGCACAGAGGGGAGGGGGTGGGTGAAGACGGTGCACGGAGAGAATGCTACTTTCAAAATCATGCTAGTTTTCAAAAATTACCAACCCTAGCTTTAAAGAAAAAATGTATAAGCATCAAAATATAATCAAATTAAAGCACTCATTATAAAAAATGGTATTTATAATGTAAGAAGTGGATGATAATTATTTATGCATTGTGTGGCATCACTTTCATGCTACATGGTAAAGATGGCGCCAAATTTAACCACTTTGTCTGCTGAATAGCCAGTTACTGCCCCCCATATTTTATATTTTTTATTAGTTAATTTTATTTCATATTGTCAATTAAAAGTAGCAATGTCTTTTTCAAGTACATGTAATAGGGTAAAAAAGTAGAACATTAGCCTCTGAAATTGAATTGAATGGAAGATTAATGTAATGTAGCATGTTGCTAAAGCACATGTTAAAGTTTATAACAGGAACACACGTTTTTACAGCCTGTTACAAAATAAACTGTTTAGTCTCATTTCTCTATTGATAGAAACTGTACAGGAGTGATTTCTTTAATTTCAAAATTTGCATAATTATGGGCGTGGCTGATATGACTTCAAGGTGGAGACGTTGTAGAGGTTTGCCAAGCTGTAGGCTCGCCTCAACTCCGCCCTCAACTCCGCCCTCTCTGTCAATATTTAATTCGACTGAAAGTTAGGTAAAGTCACGATTTCAAAACAGCGACCGCCATTGTCAGGCTTCAAAACACCACTTCAGAAACCAATGGGTGATGTTACTGAGCCGACGTCCATGTTTTATATAGTCTATAGTCAAAGTACTTAATATTTGTGTAAATGCACTTAATTACTGCCTGTGTAACATCAGTCTCGCACATTTTGTAGGCAGCAGAGTTGCTGTGCGAGCCGTCAGCTTTAAGAATATATCACCTCTGAATTAATCACACCATGACTCTGTTTATTTTGGCGAGTGATCACGCTCGTCTGTAGTGCTGCCATGTAATGTGGTAACACCTATGTAAAGTCGTGTGAAGAGTTCTGGGAGCCATATGTGGACTCTGCACAGCATCACAGCGTGATTTAATAAAAGGTTTGACTTTCACAAAATTAATTTTCAACAAATGTGATGAATGGCTTCTTCGCCAAGTATCATTTCAGATAATAAACCATCACATCTGGGTGCTTGATTGGGCTGCTTTTGAATGCGGTCCATGCTTTTGCACGCAACTCTGTCTCTAACAGGTGCGCCAGTGATGCACAAATGAAGGCTGGTTTATGTATCATGTTTTTGTTATTGCATTTCTGCACAGTGAGGTCAGATGTGCAGGCTTTAAGGTTAGCGAGATTGGATGGTTAAGGGTTTATGGCGAAGAACCACGAAGAAAATCTAATATGATTTTTTATTGTCAGGGATGTGGCGAAACATTAAACATGTGTTCAAAGAAATGAGAAATGAGGTGAACAACCACGAATACTGACAGAAATGAAGTATAGGTAAACTGTTTCTCATTAAAGACCCTCTTTTTGTAATCTTCACAAAACAGAAGAATCATAATCAGTCGAACCTTGTAAAGTACTCACTGTGACTTTTTGACCTCTGTAAATGTCTGCAAAGGCAAACTTATACTTTCCATAGTTGTGAGTCTGTTAATTTAGCCAACTGCTCATGTCCAAACTGTAATCACACAGTGAAAAGTAACCCCTTGCTTTGTGTTTGTTTGCTTAGACTGTAACCACAAACAGTTCAAGACGCTGTGAGGAGTGGCCGTCTGGATTTTCTTGTTGCTTGTTGAGCGTGCATGGTCATCAACAATTAAATTAACAATAACTCTTCTAAACATGTCAGTGTTTCTTAGTATGCAGGAGAAATACTTGGTACTTTCATTGCATGCATTACAGGAAAACGGTTACAGCATATTCACACATTTATGACCTGCTAAAAGTTCTTCAGCCGCTTTTGTCTGGAGTCTTCTTTGTCCGTGATGTTATTTCCATCTCAATGTGTAAAATCTGCATCAGTAAACAGTCACAGGGAGATGAACATCCATCTCCTCTGTCGACAAACAAATCATAACAAATTACCGTGATGATATGTTATAGTTGTATCTCTGCTAAAACTGAACATTTCGAACTGGAATAATAATGTATAGGGGCAATAGCTTTATAGCATAAGAGAGATGGTTGGATCACGGATGGCTTGTGTTTGTTGGTGATGAGTGTGTGTGTGTGTGTGTGTGTGCGAGAGAGAGACAGCATTGTTGTGTGGTGTGTTTGTATTTAAGCCATGAGACGACTGAAATACACAGAGATCTGACTCCAACTTCCCCTGTGGGAGTTTTCAAAAGTGACTTTTTTTGTCGATCGTCAGTTCTCGGTCCTGATTTCACATGTGCAGTGTGAGCACTCAGATTTGGCTTGACAATCAGACTGTGAAGTGTGATCACAGAATTTGACAGCTTTGGTTAAGATCTTTTTTTTTAAAGATTTATTTTTGGGCTTTTTTTTTAACTTTTACCGACGGTAAAGAGACGGGACAGTCGACAGAGTCAGACACCAGAGAGAGAGTGATTGCGGGAAAGGAGCCACTGATCGGATTCGAACCTGTTTGTGGAGTGGCTGATGCACAAGAGTTTCCTTCTACTTTGCTAGGTTTTTTTATGTTTCTTTAGCCAAACAGAAAATATTTCCTAACCTTACCTAAGGGCTTTTCATTGCCAATGATAACCATCAAACCATATCATTTCACTGAGGGTGGTTGTTTTGTAGAAAAACAAATGAAAGGGTTCAGAGTGACAGTTTTGCAAGTGTGTTTAGTATGGCTATGTTGCGTTGGCCATACGATAGCAAAACACATTTAGAAAATAATAAAACATATGAACAAGGAACTATCATGTTTATCATGTAGACATATATTTGGTGATGACATTTCAACAAGGTTTAGTCATTCTAATGTAATGTAAGTGATTCAAAAGTTCAACTAGGATGAAGTGGTTCCAGATTATGCATTTCTAATTATTATCAGTCTCCATAACCTTGCATGAAATAATGCTGAATACCTCATTTGTGGAAAGAGATCTATAAAGTATCAGTCAGTCACAGCTGCTTGTCTGTGAGCTGTTTGGTGCTCAGACTGAGGCTGAGGCCAGCTGCTGCTGCTGCTGCTGCTGCTGCAGAGTGATAAATGTGCAGGTTCTGTTAGTGGAAACAGCAGGAGGTAGTGAGGCAGTAATTACCTGAGCCTAACAACAATATACACTGGCGCTGGTTCACACTCTGTAAAATACCCTAATATTTACTTCATTATGCCCATCATTTCTTTTGGAAATTATGACCCTCACCTCTCTGTCAGCCGCCCCACCCCCCATAGAGGCCATGTTATTCCTGCAGCAGCTGCTTCTCTACCTTTGATTCAAATATCACCCCTGTGCGACCCTGACCTTGGACCCTGGGTAGTAAATTCCCCTCTCGCTCAGGTACCTCGGCGCCACGCACCCATGGGACCTTTGTAGCGCCTTTAATTGCTTATTCTCTTCTCTGTGCAGACATTTGTGGTACTGCAATTGGTGCGCGGTATAAATTAGTGGGCCTGATGTCGGGTTGGAGGAGGACCAGTGCCAAGGAATATATGTGAGTCTCTGCTGCCTCGTTGTGTGTCTTGGACAAGAATAAAGTCATGAAGAATAGAAGTTTGATTCAGAGCTCTCTGAAGGAAAGAGGAGACTGAATATGGGTATTTTTAGCTAAACTTTTTAAAGAAAGCAAGATGACATTTTTGTTAAATATAAACACTACACATGTTCATGAAAAATTAGGAAAATAATTAGACGTACTGCTTTGTCCACTGGGGGCGCAAAATTGACACAAACCAAAACGTCCTCACAGGAGCTTTAACAAAGGGCAGCAACTTCATTACAGACACTAGCTATATTCATTTTGGCAGGTTTCAGTAAAATGCTACTTGTGATTAGCAGTTCATTGCAGTTTGCAAACAAACGAATGCAACGTCAGGATCTCAGCTTCCTCCCTGCAGGATCGTCTGAACTGAATGTCCTCGATAATCCTGGTCCAGGCTCCAGACCACATCCTCCTACCCTGAGAGTCCTGCTTTTGGTGAGTTGTTCAGCAGCTCCCGGATCTATTTTGGTCAATACAGCACAGCCAAGGCCTCGCCAGGGGATTTCATTGATTGATTGATTCATTCATTCAAGTTTGCTTCTCTGTCGCCAAACCAATGGAGCCGACCCTCGCAGTCAGGCCGCTCCGTTAAAATAAAAACTACAAGTGGAAACAAGAGCATTGAAAGGCGACTAAGCAGCGTTTTTGAATGTTTCTCCTCATAAAGAAACTCCCCCTCCTCCTTCTCCTCTTTATTCTCAGAGACAGGGAGGCTTAGAGACTTTGCATTCTCAGCGCTGGATGAGTACATTTTCAGGTTTCCACGCCTGCCGCTGCTGCAGCCCTGAGGCCGTCTTTTTCCACATTCAGCAGAGGTTCAGTTCCATTTTGGAAAGGGTTGATGGTGCTCTGCTTTCAGGCGTATTATCTTAATCGCTGCCAATGTGCCACAGGCTAAGAGAGGGCAGCACGGTGATTTATGCCCGGCTTAAGTGATTTAAAGATCTTTAAAATATTATACTGCTCTGCTTCTCCTATAGGATACATGTAGGGAGGAGACGGGTACAGGCCAAAAGCACAGCTTACTGTTCCTACATGGGGATACAAGGGCTACCACTCTTAGTTCATGATTGGAATTGCTAGACTTGCAGTTTTCTCAGCTGAATCTTTGCATTTTTGCTTTTAAGCTGCTCTTTCTGCACAGATCAGTTAAGATGCAAATGCATGACAGGCAAAAACTTAAAAATCTAAATATTTATTCAGGTGGGATTTGGTGGCTGAGTGCCAAGCTGCTCCTTACAATAGCTTGGCTTCTTTCTGTGATATCTCTGACCTTGTTTAAACTATATATTTAAGGAATATGTTGAAGTGACTAGAAACACTCGTCTTGAAAGAAATGTTTTGATGTTCTGCTGACCGTCTGTGATTATCGAGGACTTTGATGAACCTGCATCTTACAGGTTAAACAAGAGAATCATAGTTGATGGCTAAAATAAGTCTTATTCAAACATGTCACATACTGATGCTTTGTTACAGCTGTCAGCGTCTCATTCAGACAGACAGGGTACCTTCCGCTTTGGGTGGAGTCAGGGGGTTGATGGATGGTTAAAACAGCCCAGGACCGCTACCCCAAGGTCAGATGCATTTCAAGGAGTGGCATGGGACCCCCCCCTGAAATCTGATTGGCCACACTATGTGACCAGTTAAGGGTGGGACTTTAACTCATCGGGCTATGTTGTAACAGGCTGTAAGCAACTTTTGTGGCATTTCAACTAAGCCCACTTTCTTTTCCTACTTCGACTGTGACTGTTTGAATCAAATCTTATTTTTTAATTCCTCACACAAATAGCATACACGATTAATACGTTATAACTCCTTCACAGATATGTAACATCCGTATAATGACTTCATGTAAGTGGTTTAAATATACGATAAGCGGAGACAGAAATGGTAAATAAATACTATTTGGACATCTGTGTGTGTGCAAACAACGTCATGCCGCCCCTGCATAAGCCTGTGCCCTGTTGGGACACCCCAGTGAAAAATTCTGGATACGCCCAGAGTCCAGTGTGAAACCAACAGTTTATGTGTGCATCCTAATGAGGCATTAAAGTAAAAAACGTTAAAAAAAACTAACGTATGCTAAGTGTCCTGTGAATTGAAAATAGTTCAGGCTTCATATAGAACACCCAATTTGTTTTTTACGGAAATAAATATGAATAGGGCAAAATCCTACATGCTTAATTAATTCATTTGTGGTGAGCTATAATATGAAACAGACAAAATGAAAAAGGAGATATCAAACTCAATTATTTAGGATACTGTAATTCAGATATTGCAGATTTGGGAATTACTCCATCTGTGGTTTACAAGGTACATTAGATATGAGATGTTTTCTGGCTCCTGGTTTAAGACATGAGCCCTGGGAGGCATGGGGGCGGGGGGTTGTCTGCTAAACTGACATTGATGAAGTCTTTCAAGAAGTCATAACCACGCATGGAAAGTCCTGCACCCACATGCAAAGACCGCACACACATGCACGTACTAACACACTGGTTGGAGCTCATGCTGTGTGAGTTTTTAGTTATTTTTAGATGGTGGCTGCAATTCACATTTCCACTCATCTGCGTGTGCGCCCATGTTGTTCTTTAAGATGCTGTGAAATGATACATCTCTCCCCTGAGGGCAATTACTCGTAGATCTGCCTTAAAACTCATATAATCTTTTTTGTAATTTTTTCCCAACCTTTATAATGAAGCTACTTCTGCACTGCGCAGCTTTACCGTGCAGAAAGCTTTCAATCACTGCAAGTCTTGATCCCATTATAGGGTGTTAGCAAAAATAAATCAGGGGTACAATGTGTAACTATATAATTCAAGTGTCAATATACAACTTCATGGACAAGGATCTAAAAAGGCCAAATCTTGACACAGGCTTACACTAAATCCAACATGTTGTGTTTACTGCCTGTGCTTTCTTCTGCTCCATATGGACAGAGCTAGGCCTTGCAAATCTTCATTTCTTCTACCAGGCAGCATAGTGGAAATGTTTGTATGGATCAAATCAAATATGCCAACTTCACTTAATCTACAAACGTCCTAAGGCGGAGGCAATTTAAAAAACTGTGGAGATAAAGGATGAGAAGTGAATAATGATAATTAAAAAAACATCTGATGTTTTTTTTAGAATTCACTGTGGGATGCCACAGGGTTCAGTACGTGGTCCACTGTTATTTCCAAGTGATGTACACTCTGCCGTGGGATTGTTGCTTTGTTTTGTAGGGTCTTGCTTGGTCGATCTCTATTCTCTTCTCAGTGCGTTTTTTAGTTAATTTGCTCTGCTCTGAAACATGGACCAGTCAGTTACATTGTTACATAATTACCTCAAGTTTGGTCTGTGTTCACACGGGGACATGTACAAGCCGACGAAAATCTGTGATACGCAAGGAAAATTCTCCCTTATTGCTCGGAATTCCTTGCTGTAAAAAATCCAGAAGTTAACATTTGTTGAGAATTTTATTGGCTACAAGAAAGATCAGTCATCGGCACAGTTGCCTACAATTGGCAGGTATACATACATCAGTACAGGGGTACACACCTTTTTTCCACTTGTGTTCTCATTGACTATTATAGGCTGGGAATAGTGAATGGAAGGTCGTAATTGACCAAATGAGGTGTTATCCAAAGGTCAGAGTGCAGGCGAGCCGTCAGACTTTTAATAGGTTTTAACACATGTTCAGCAATGATGAATAGAGGGGACCATTGCTATGATAACTGCTTTAATCTAAAAAACACAATAGATCCCCGTTGGGTCGGATCGAGTTTGGTTCCTGTTCTTACTACAGAAACCCACCTTTTCAAGCCGTCTCAGTCCGCGTGTTGGGTCTGCACCAGGATTCCAGCTTTCACACTGGTGCAAAGGAACCACACTGACTTGACAAACGGACTCAAGTTTTTTTTTATCTGAATCACATGGGTTAGGTGTGAAAGCACCCTTAACTTCTTCTTCTATTTATTAGCCTTGGCCATGGTATCAAACTGTACAGAGACGGACTAACTGTCTTTGTTTTAAAGGCTGCTGTGTGAACTAGTGCCATGAAGCCGTACGCACTTCTCGTGAGTCAACCCTGGCCTGCGGCCAAAGTTACATAGTACTGAAAGCAGGCGACCGGTGCAAT
Source organism: Tautogolabrus adspersus (assembly GCA_020745685.1). Lineage (NCBI taxonomy): Eukaryota > Metazoa > Chordata > Actinopteri > Labriformes > Labridae > Tautogolabrus > Tautogolabrus adspersus. The sequence goes on along the minus strand of CM036540.1, from coordinate 29,200,733 downwards.
CTGTGGACATCAGAGAGACGCTATTCTCCCTGCTGAAAGATTTTGTACTTTTAGATCAACTTTAAATCTACTATTTTATGATGGAAAAGTTACATATTTTTGGGTTAAAGGGGTCTAAAATGTTTGCTTATCTCCGTTGGTCTTGGCAGTTTGTCTGTTTTTGAGTGTTTGCATGTGTGCATGTCCGGTGTGTGCACTCGTATGTGTGTGTGTGCTGTATTGGTTGGTGCATGGTCTTTTAAGAAATTTATTTTTTGTATGTGTCTTTCTGAACTCGTTTTTTTATTGTTTGCTTTATATTTGCTTGTTTTCCCCCTTCTGTAAAGCGCAATGAGTTTACATGTGTAATACATGTGCTATACAAAAAACTGTCTTTGAAATGAATTGCATTTCAGAGGACATTTTAATGTGTTGGAGTTTCTGCCAGGAGAGCACTAGTCTGCCACTAGATGGCAGCAGCACATGCTGCTACCTCCTTCTTCAAATATATGAAAACTGAGCTCTAACACTCAAAAGGTGTTTGCAGAAAGAAGGTGAAGCCATAAAAGTTGCACCTCATTTCTATTTGAGAGCAAAGGAGGGAAAATGAAGCTACAGCTTGGCCACTGGAGTGTGAGAAACCTGTCTGTCATTGTCACCTGTCTGCCAGACCTGTCTGTCATCACCGGGGCTGTTTTTGCAGAACACTTTTGAGTCACATCCTGAAAACAGAACGTTTTGAGTGCTAGAAATCCAGTCAAAGGAAGGAAAGAGATGAGGAGGAGGAGGAAAAAGTTTCAGGGGCAGGGCTTTTCTTCCATCTTTTTTTACACTCAGGAGTGATGTTTGGAGTGGAAACACCCAGGAGAGATAAGGTGGGACGTCACGTCTGGATTTCATCACAGCCTTGCCTCCTTAGCTGAAGAATCCCCTCTGATTCCACTAAACTCCCTTTTTAAACAACACTGCAGGAATCCAAGGTCACTCGTCTAAATCAGGGTACAACATATAGCATGCTAAACACTTAAAAAAAGCTGTAATAAATCTAAACAGGGTCTAAGTAATGCAGACAGGCAGGGAGAATAAACAGAGTGCTGCTGTTAAAATGTTGCTCACCACAACACTGAAAGTCAAAGAAAACACACTCAATCACACACTGTTGTTAGATGAGCGTATGGAAGAGTATGAGGCCCAGGAGTCTGGGAAAAAATGAGAAAATCTGGACCTTTTTTTACTTGCATTTTGAGAATAAAGCGCAGAAACAGTGCAGAAGCCTTAAGCGGAAATATAGCCAGCCATGTTATTTTGCACTGTTTCCTCGTTATAATTAGTAATTTCAGGTTGTTTTGTCGAGATCACAACTGTTTTATTTCATTATCCTGAGATGACAATGCTGATGTTTCCATGAGAAAGAGTTAATTTTTAAGATCTGGAAAAAACAACAGAAATTAACTTGTTTTTGTTGTTTTCAAGGGAAAACTGAGAAAATATGGATGCACATCCTCTTAGGGCTTCAGCAGAATACAGTTCAACTTTCAACTTTTTATATAAACAATCAGAGGAGGAATATTTTCTTAAATTGCATTTTGAAAATACTGTCAAAAGTCAAAAATAGAGTTGAAAATACAAGAATAAAGAGAAAAAGTCAAAGATAAAGTCAAAATGTGGAGCAAAGGGAACTTTCTGTGTCTGTGCAATGTCAAATAGATAAAGAAGGAGGAAACTGGTTATTTTTTGCATTAAGAGGAAAGAGTCAAATGTCAAGAATTAGTTGAAAATGTGAGAATAAAGTCAAAATGTCTAAAAATAAAGTCAAACTGTCAGTGGAGGAGAACAACAGTAATAAGGCAAAGGAAAAATACTTTTTGACTTTGAGTCTTGAAAAACTAAATTAACCACCCCGTTCTGTTTTCTTATGACTGGCCTTTATACTCCTCTGTAGCAAGAGTGTTTGCAATTCTATCGATTCAGTCACACATGTTTGTTTACTTCGAGGGGGGGCTGAGATTTATATCCAAAAACTTCAAGCTGATTCACCCCAAAGGCACAATTCATCCTGAGCATTTTTATGGCTTTCAATAAAACACGCTTTAAAAGATGTTCCTTCCTTTTGTCTTCAGCTCTGATTCGATCAGCAGAGCTCCGCAGAGCGAGGGGCCTTGGCCTGGTTTTCTCTTTCGAACATGATCACATCCTCCTTTAATGTTCCTCCCTCCACTTCCTCTGTGATTGAATTTGTTTTCTTAAACAACCACTTAATTACAATTGCTGTAATTTTTTTTGCGAGGCCACATAAATATCAAGCTCGAGCCATCCCACGAGTAAGATATCTGACAGCCTGCCAAAGAAGCCATTATGGAGGCTGAGATCTTTTCCTGCTGTGTCATGTTTGTGGCATCAAACGCGCGCTAATTTATAGACGCACATCCTGAAGCGGCCCTCCCTCGTTGTGTTTTCAAACGAAGGTAAACTGAGAAGCAGCCGCTTTACTTCTCACGAGGTCTGACCATATTTCAGGCGATAGTTGACCCCTGAACTGTGAGAGCGGGTCAGACGCCGTAGATTAGGCTGAATATTTGAGGCGAGTGCCACATGGGCTGCATGAAGGGACTGTTGAAGGGTTCGTCCATTAATCACAGCTTCAGCTTTGACAGAGTCGACCTCCGGAGTCAGATTTCAGCTCTCTGAATCAAAGCTGCTAATCGTCACCTAAAGACAAATGGTCCAGATAGTTAAGAGTCTAAAAGAGGACATAAAGGTGTCCTGTTTGTGCAAATCAAATGTGAATGACTTTTAGCATATTATGAAGTAAAACTCAGTGGAAACCTTTTAAACCTATTTTCAATGTGTGACAGTGAGTCAAACAAGAAGTCCAGAGAAGCTTTTTGGATATAACCTCCATTTTCTCCACAAGTAATACTTACAAAATACCAACTTTGTGTACTTTGAATTTGATTTTTTTTTCTCCACTTAGATTAGGTACAGATCTGTGAAGTTAAATGTACATGTTCTCTGTTGTTTTCTAATGCGGGTGACCTTGTGAAGTCACAGTTGCAGATTTTGGTCACTAGGTGGCAGCATTGAGTGATGATAATGTTACTCCGACAAATGTCCGACAAATGCGTCACCGTCTTGCTGTCCTGTTTACACACCACGTGAACAAGCTGGAGAATTACAGAGTTCACAGTGAAGTTATTCATTGTGTAATAAAAATAATATAAATTAGACTTTTATAGCACTTTTCTAAATACTCAAAGACTCTTACCAAAGAATAACGACAAAATAAAAGAATACAAAGAAGATATTATGTAACAGAAGGATGAGAGTTGAGACAGTTAGTGGTTGTAGGCGATGTTGAAGAGGTGAGTTTTTAGGGATTTCTTGAAGGAAGTGAGTGAGGGAGAGTCTCTGATGTTTTTTGGAAGTGAGTTCCAGAGGTTGGTAGCAGCAAACCGATGGTTTGTCTTGCAGGGGGGGGGGACAGGAGGTTTGTGTCAGCAGACCTGAGAGAGTGGGTGGGGGTGTGCCGATGGAGGAGCTCAGACAGGTAGGGTGGAGGAGCCAGGTTATGGAGGGCTTTGTAGGTGAAACAGAAGTAGTAAAACAGAAAGTAAACAACTTGTTCTATTCAATTGTAACAAGTTATCTGTCAATACTTTAACGGGATGGATTGCTTTAGGAACCTTTAGTTTTGATGTTGTGGGATTTTGATCGCCAGCTGCCCAGGACTGTGTTTCCATGTGCAAGGTAATGTTAGCTAGCATAAAACAGCACACTATGTAAATGTTCTTTGTAAAGGTTCAAATTCAAGCAATGATATGCATCTCAAAGTTGATTCAGTTGTTATGTTTGACTTTTGAGGCCGCTCTTAGCCCACGTGGTTGCATGGCTAGCTATTGGACACGGAGGAGTTCACTCGAGAAAAATCATGTATGAAACATGTTTGAGCCTCTTAGTGAAACAAGCTGAAGGAAGCACGCCGTCCCGTCCATGTGAACACATAGCTGAGAACAACAAATCCAGAGGGAGTTTTCATTCACTCACAAGTCTGTACTCAAAATCTGTTTGGGCTAACCTTAACCTATAGGGTCTATATCATTTTTTTGCCAGATTCATATTCAGAATGTGGCATATTATGCCTTTAAATGATCACTGGTAAAACATTCAACTCTGACTTCCATGGAAACAAACATTTAAGCATCAAGTGTCTCACAAATCTCGTTATATAATGTGTGTCTTCATCATTTTTCGATCTTAAGCAGCATCTGTTTGCTCATGTTTTTCAGATCTCCATACAGCCTCCTCCAGATTCATGTCAGCTGCACAAGCTTGTAGGTATCAATTACAGGACCGGATGAATGAAAAGGTAGGTCAAAGTGTTCATATTCACTACAGGGCATACATAAAAGAAAGACAAACACACACATGTATGCTTACACATACAGACACACACACAAACACCTGTCCAGTCATCACCATTCTAACACTTCCAGCTGCACAACTGCAAAGAGTCTCAGTTTCAACATCAAGGCCCCTTTAGCGCAGACTTTAGTCCAAATATGAAGTGAATGATGTGGTGTGGACGGGGTGGAGCAGAGGGTCAACTTCTCAAAGCAAACACTTGACAGGATTTCATCCTCTGCCGTGTCCATTCGACACCTGTTTAATCTGACATTCAAAACTCACAGATCCTACATAATCTCTGGACAGTGAAGGCAGCACCATGTCCTAACAGTGGTGCTGTTAGGACATGCTGTTAAATGATACAGTTTCTGAGCTGTGCTTGGTAAACATGACACTTCACCTCATGCTGTTTAAAGTCACAGGATGGTTGAGACATTTTTTGTTACAAATTAAAATGTAAAATATTATTTTTCTTACTTTAAAGTCATTGTTCCTTTGTCAACATTGTTGGGGAGAGTGCACATCTTGTTTTAACTAACTTCATTGGAATGTCACCGAGCGAAACAGACCGCAGAATTCTTCGCTTGTACGTCATGGAAGGTCAGTGTATCCAAGCATTCAAGTCGCACTCTGTGTTTGTGCAGAAAGGCTGATTAAAGATGTAATGTTGGTCAATAACTGTCACTGACACTGTCTGCATGCTCAGTGTGTTGTATACTTAGTTTCACAAAAACACTAAAACTATGAATCCAACAGTGAAGCTTGTTAATGAGTGCAGCATGTGGAGCATTAGGACCAGAGTCAGGAGAAGGTTGTTGTTGTTTTTTAGATGTATAATTAGCATTACAAATAACCTCAACCACAATCATCAACATTAATACTGCAGAAGATATAAAAATCCTGCAGACCTGCATCAAACAAACAGATAGAGGTCGAGCTATTATTGGCCTTTTGTAGGGATCATATTCTCCTTGCTGGATGTGTAGTCTAATTACATTATCTGCGTGCCAGGAATGGAAAAACCAGATGCAGTTTCATTGATAATGAAAGCCTCCTCAGGGATCTGTGGCTGTTTCAGTGCATCCTGGTTGGTTTGTTGGCTCATTTACAGGAGCTCTACGATGAATGTATTCTTTTTATCTCCCTGAATGCCAAGAGTCGTGGGGTTCCACGGCTTGAGAATTTATTCATGTTTTCTGGGAGAGACTGCAGCCATGAGATGATCCATCATGCAAGTTTTATCTGCAGACAGAAGAGTTTGAGGTTAAATGTGTTTTTCAGTCGTATTCCTCCTGTTTTGCTTTGTACATGACGAGTAAGACGGCTGAAATATGGTAAGAAGACCGTACTTGATAATGTGGTTAGTGGGACTATCTCCCACTAATGACAATCAGACCAGACCCTGACGACCAGACCCTGACGACTTCTTCACTGGGCTGGAAGCATTTTTTCTTATAAAGGAATGCCTTAATCAGATGTAATGGTAATCGGATGTGGTTCACATCATATGTGCAAATAAAATCCTAAGACTTTAGTTCATCAGCATGAAGCCAAGACAACAAACTGTGAGCCAGATAGATCCGATAATCACAGGAAAAATAGAGAGTTGATTTACACTTTACTGTTAGTTCTTACCAGATATTAAGACTGAAACACAATTTATTACCACTCCACTTTTATTAGCAGATTTTAGCTTTCTTCATATTTAGGAATGATATGATTTTGTTTTTATAGAGCAAATATTTCTCCTCTAAAGAACCAAAAAAAGGCAAACAAAGTAAAGTTAGCAGAAGAAAGCTGTTACTGCTTGTAATACACAACTTGATTCTGATTGGCCGGTTACACATAGCAACAGTCTGCTATCCTTTAATAGATCACAGTTCTTAAGAAGGACCCATGGTTACAGTTGGAGAAAAGAGAACAGTTGTAAGGGACGTGGATCTAATCACAGACTCAGGAGGACTACCTGTGATCATATCAATCCGCAGACAGTAGTCCACCTAATTTGACGTCGGTCTGTTTAGTAGTGTGTTAGTACTCGAAGTCTCGGGACCACTTTTTGAAGGTCTCGGTCTCGCCTAGAATTCGAAAGCATTTTTACTCTGTCTTGTCTCTGTCTCAATTTTTCCACATCATCACTGTGATTGGAATTTTAAATGAGGATCAATCATTCTGAAGCCCAGTGAGGATTTCAGGAGAACTCATTGCTGATAGGCTGACATAAACTTGAAGTGACTCGGATATGTTGCATAAAATGAAAAATATGCAATTTATGGAGTTAGCCAAATCGCGCAAGTTTGCATTATTAGCTTCTTTCTTTGCACTGACTTTGAATGTAATCGTGCTGCAGACATAATCTGACAATAAAAATGGTGTCATTCTTTTTCTTTAGGTTTATTTGTGGGCTCTTATGCCTTTCATTGAGAGATAGTGGTAAGTAGGTTGTACTCCAAGCCAGGCCCCCGCTTCGAGGACTATACGACCTCTATACATGGAGCATTTCATTAACCACTACGCTAACGGCGCCCCAATGGTGTCATTCTTTACTATCTTCATTGGTAGACAGTAACAGAGTTTAACTCATGAGCAGGGTAAACAAGACAACAAGAGCAATGCCAGATTATTGAATCACCTAGCCACATGTAAGATAAGTGTGTTGACCTCATTCAGAGTATGGTTGAGCCCTTAATTGTGTATTACCTAATGTTTGATATGGACTACTTGCAACAAATGCTCTCATTAAAGTAATTTCCTACAGATTTAAAATGAGATCAAGATTAAATTTAGGAAGAAAGAGGATCAAAGGTACAGAGTCCGAAAGATGCAGTGACGTAATGATGGATGCAAGACAATATTTGTCTTTCCCTGCTGTGATCTGCTTTGATTTCAAGTGTTGAAGAATAAGATTAATTAGACGGGATATTTTACACAAATACAAGAAAAATATACAAACATATTCGGCACATGGACTTCAGGAGCCCAAAATATCCCAAAATTAATGACGGCATTAACCAAGGACCAGATGTCCTACTGAAGATTATCATTAGTTCAAAAAATAAGGATAATTAGCTTTCCCCTCGGGGGTATCTGATCTAATTTTGTGTTAACTGTTTATTATATCATCAAAAGCAGCTGCAAGGCCAACACAAGTCTTTTAATAACTATTTCATTTCTGCTTTGCTCTTTCTTCTCTCCAGGACGAGTAATCCAGCAGGAGTCCTGATTAGAAACGGATGCTCCCTGACTGTTTCTCCTCATTTCTTCAAGTTGAGGTCAGCAGAAAAATGAAAAGACGTAACACGAAAGATTTCAGACTTGATTAGAGTTCACTGTCAGGCTGCATCTGATTCCTGCGTCGGCTAATCGATCCTACCGCTGTCTTGTTGTCAGAGCCAAAGGGGGTTGTGTTTGTTAGCACGCAAAAAAACAATAATCACTGCTGCTTTAACAATACCACGTGTGCTCGGTTTGACTGGAGCTGCAGATTGGGCTATGGGAAAATACTGTTCCCCTGAGCCGGTTTAGCTCTGCTGCTCGATGTGTCATGGTGGTTTAAGAGAAGGAATGTATGATGTGTATTACATGCACATATTCTTCTGCATTGACGGAGAAGGTTTCTAGCCTCAAAAGACATCTCTCTAATCAGCTACCTACAAATAAATGGATCTTTATAATACATTATAAATAGTTTGTTTGGATGTTCATAACCTTAATGATACAATTTCTTTACCCTTGTCCTTTAAATGGAGTTCGGGAAAGCACATACAGCGTCATAGGACTAATTAGCAACACTAAATCATTTTTTAGAAGATTTCTTTGAGGGTGAGAATGTAATTAGAGTTGACAGTTTATAAGTGACTTTTTTTCAGCTTTTTATCATTTAAGATACTTTCTTCTTTCTTTACAAGTTTGTTAAACCAAACCAACCACATACAGGCGGAGAGGGTAGGACGTCACAAACAGAATACTTTGTTATTATTTACCACCAGACCAAATTTCAGTGATGAAAAAATGTTTAAAATCATGAAAATATAAGCGGTATTCACTGCTCTCTAATGCCTGGGATGAGATTAGTTCTGGGATGCTGTCTGTTAAATGTGCTGAAACAACGCCACTTGTGCGGGAAAGCAAACCTCTCTCATCTATCACAATCTGCCATAATGGAAGCTAGCCTACATCTGGCTGCTCTATTGGATCTACCTTGTGATCCTTGATGATAATGTCAGTGTGTGTGTCCATGTGGCGTTGTTACATCACTCTACCATTAATACATCTCAATAAAATTCAAACAAATGATAAAAGGAAAGGCGTTCTTCCAAGTTCCCCATTAGCTTAAATTTGACCTTCTCTCTAAAGTCTGGTGCTCAGGAGTTCGTCCAGTCTCTAAGGTGGTCTTAAAGATTCTACTGATCTCTGTTATTCCTCATTCATTTCTCACTGACAACCTTAACTAACATGATGTGACAGAGCTGTGGGTCGGGTCAGCGGTCTTAATGTGGTACTGGCTCCTGATTTGTCAGAAACATCAGAGACTTCAAACAAAAAGCTTTTGGACAGTTGATGCCGATAATGTTGTTTTTACTTCGTCATTAAAAGTAAATAAATTAAAATGACCTCTAATGTTGCTGTCTGCCAAGTATGACATGATGATGTCATGTAACCATGGTAATAGTCCTGTTTATATGTAGACTGAAGTCATAGAAGTGCTCCTAGCCGGTACGTGTTCCCATTCCTTTTTAAATATGTTAGAATCATCAAGGGTTGACCATTTCTTTTGTGCTTTACTTTTCATCTTTGGACATATTACTTTTTCTGTCAGTCTGTAAAATTAAAATTAGACAATGCACACTTTATAAATACCCCTTAAATGGAACATAGCTAGCTAGAAGTTCACTTAAAATCAGCGCCCCGCTGATGGCCTCGCTGTTGGGTTGTGCCCTGCAGTCCTCCGGGTTCCAGTCCAACCTGCAGCTCCTTTACCACATGTCATTCCCCACTCTCTCTCCCGATTTCCTGCTCTCTCCACTGTCCAATCAAGTGAAGGCAAAAAAGTCTATTGTGAGTAGTATCTGCTCTCAGACAAACAAACAGCCCTGAAACGAGGAGGTAACACTACGTGTATCTGCAGAGCAGATGTGAAGCTGAAGGGGTAACACTGGCACCCTATATTTGTGGTTTTTGAGGTTGTGCGACTGTCTGCACAGCCTGCCCACTTCCCCCTTTGGAGTTGGTAAGCAGCTTTGATCCAGAGCAAAGCGTGTCGAATCAGCCCGCAAAACATGGTAACACTTGCAGATAAAACAACCTGAACGTATAATGAACTTGAAAATGAGTAAAAGTTCAGATGGTAACATAAGATACAGCTCTTCTTGCTATGAAAACTAAGCTACTCCTTGCTCATACAGATGCATGCTTTACACTCCAAGAGCTTCCTTAAGTGTGTTGTGACAATAATAAGTAAATAACTACCCTTGCTTCAACACAAAGAATCAAAGCTGAAACTTGATCTAGAGAATGGGGGCTTGTTTTTCTTTGTTTCTACCAGTAGGGAGCTAAAAAGTCACTTGTCTAGCTCACACATACTTATCTTTCCCTTTATGGTGAACAACAAATAGGAGTCTTGTCATCACTTCAAAATATAAATACAAAAATAAACAGAAAGATTTAAAATGATGCTCTTATTATACATTGGAGTTCCAATTTGACTATAATAAGGCCTGTATTGAGTGAGTGCTTGAGTGAGTGCGATTATTGGTAAAGAAAAGGACGAAGAGCTGAATTGAGTGTGACGATGGATAAGTGAGTGAGCGGCAGACTTGCTGAAAAGGCTGGTTTTTATTTTGCAGTCAGCTTTTAACTCCACGGTGTACTCCTCTGTGGATTGAACCAACCAGTAATCTGAGCGGCATAGCCTGCCCATGACCCGCACACACATACACACAACAAGGCCTATCAAGAGTCAGGGTACGGGGGCCTCATCCTGTAACAAGTCCTGCCAACAAGAGAGTCGATTCATGCTGGCACCATCAAAGAGGAGTACGGCAGCAGGTGAGAGTATTAACATTCTTTGGTTAGAACATGAGGATGTGTTTATTCTCCTCTGCATGTCTAATGACAGCATCTGGTAGGTAAAAAATCCACTGCAGGAAACTCTCTTCTTCCTATTTCTGTTCTGTCTGTTCTCACATAATTGGGATGGTAACATTTGGCAGTGCTTAAAGGAACGTAGATGCACACCTGTTTCTCCGTTATGTCACGATGGGTCACAGACACTTGTGGGTTAAAAGAGGCATGCAGTCAGTTATGTACTCGTCACTCATGAGCATATGCCTTATTGCACTTAAGCTATGACTGCTACACTGCCGATGAGGATTCCCTAAATAAACAGATATATACAAAACAGTTGCATTAAACAAATGGATATAGACATAGGACAGAAGCGCTTTAGCACAATTAACAGCGAGCAGAAAACAAAATTAGAGGATGAAGAATAACACATTTATTACAGCTATTGTTCTCAGATTGTTGCCACTCTGGTGGTCAAAAACAGTTTAGGCTGATTGGTATAGGTAGAAAGAGGACAGACCATTTTATTGAGTAATTTGAAAGTTTTTCCTCCTACAGTAACAGTTTCCATTGTTAGTAGATTTCAGGTTTCACATTTAGCAGGTCTTTACTCATCTTAGTCTGGAGCTCTTTGCTGGCATCCTCCTTCACTGTATGTCACCACACAGACATTCAACATGTTAGACAAAACAATGCTGACATTTTCATATTTATAATGTAATTCCATAAAGCTTAAATTTAGCTTAAAAATATGCATACACCTAGCATGGTCATATGAATTCTAGCTTTATATAAAAACCAGTTAGGCAGCTGCAACATTCAACATTTTAGATCGGTTGTCAGGCAAAGTACAAAAACATTTGAAGCTTCAAGCTTCCCAATGTGAGCGTGTGCTGCTCTTTCTGTCTCATATCATAGAAAACTCCACTCTTAGTTTTCAACTATTGGCTGGATGAAACAGGACAGTTTACGTGACATGGTTTACGGCTAACTAAAACACCACAAAAAAGGGAAAGAAAAATGTCTTAAAAAACAAACAAAGCAATATAAACTTTAGCATTTTAGCATACTAGCATATTTTTTGGTTAGTTAAGCGGTAAAATGTACATTTTAATCTAATTTAACCCATTAATATGACCACTTAGAGGAACTATACCTTGGCTACATGTTTTAAGAGTATCAGCCCAATTAACACTATTACTAATGATAAAAGCGATACCCGCAGTTAAAGCAATAAACCCACAAATACGGAGACTTTAGACTTAGAAAGTAAACAATTTATTTTATACAGTAATAAGCTGGATGTTTTTCATGTGGAGGCTTAACTCAGAAATATATTTGATGTATTTTTACCTTTTAAACCGTTAGGATACATTCAAGTTTCAACACAGCAGGTTTGTGTGTACGTGATTTGTCTTACACGTCCCACAATTTATAAGAGACAAATGTCATGTTCTATTTAACTTGATTAACTCTACATGGACATTTAAATCCCTTCATAACTTGGGGGTTTTGAGATCAGAGGACAAACTTCAATGTTTGCTGATTAAACAAACATCATTAATGAAACACGGTATTGATTTACACAGCTGCTGTGTTTGAAACAATATTAATCCCACTCTTAGCTGCAGACAGTTTGCCTCCAATATCCCCAGTGAGAGAAGGCGGTTGACATATTGGTGTTTGGGACAAACAATTTTGTCCCTTATGTGGTTTATGGAGCTATTTCTGTGGGATTGACAATGTGCCAAAGTCTGCAGCTAATGCTCATCTCTTTGCCCACAACATGGGTCAGCAACAACTGTTTTCATTTGCAAGTCAGCTGTATATTTAAGTCAAAGTTCCAGGTTCTCACGCGTCAACCCATTCTCTCTTAGCCATGTTAACCATCAAACATGTTCTGCCATCAACTAACGGAAATTATCTGATGTACATTTAACCACATTGCATGGGAACGTAAATTATGGGAAATAATATATGGGTTTTGCCTGTTTATGGTTTTATCTGGGGGGCTTTATGAGTAAGAACTGACACACCCAGTCTTGTAAGTACGGCTAATTGTTCACTGAAATGAGAGCAGTGATGATAGAGGTATTCAGACCATTTAGTTGAGTTAAAGCAGCAATACCACAATGAAAAAGTGCTTCACTCCAAGTGTAAGTCGTTAATTCATGATTAACTTGAACCTGAAGATTGTGTTTGACACTTGGGAGGCAGCGGACATAATTTGTCAACACCATATTGACCAGTATGGCAGAACTGTAAACAAAAAACTGCTTATTAGCATATTCAAGAGGCTAAGATAATTTAATCATTAGTTTGGAGTCATGTTTCAGGTGTGACTGACAAACCATGTCCAAGATTTATTTTCTTTTTAGATCTGTTTTGGTGTGCAAAAGCCTCTGAGGGAAACATTTAGCTGATAAAACAAAGTGGACCATTTAGCACCCAAACAACTAGTTACCTAATATGGCTTTAATTTAAAGTGAAATCATTAACTCTTATCCCTTATTACTAACCACTGACTACATCAGAAGTCCTCAAACGTTGGCGTAGACAATATCTGTTTGGGAAGTGGTCAACAAAATAGAGTTTGAAAGTCTAACTTTAAGTGGGGCCACTCTATCGAGACTGCAATACTGTCGGTTACATAATCACTGAGTTCGGCTAGAGCTGCTGGTCAGTTCCTCTATTGCTGTAAGATCTGTCAGCTTCCTTTGATACAATGAACCACCAAATCCTCCTTCTCACACTCTCTGAGCATGGTATCTCATAATCTGCCACCCATTGGTTTTTAGAGTATCTTGGAAGGGAGAGGTGTCCAGCTTATCCACAGGGGTGCATCAAGGGTCAGTGTTCGGTCCCCTTCTCTTCTAAATATACACCACTTTCACACCACTGCTATGCAGAAGATATCCAGCTCTTCCTGTCATTCCTGCCAGATGACATAACAGTATCGCCATGGATTTCGGCATGCCTTTCCGATGTCTCTAAATCTGTGATCAGCCAGTTCCACTGATCAATATCTAGCTCAATACCCACCCACTACGCTCAGCCAATAAAAGGCGCATGGTACTCCCTCCATAGTAGTTGACCCTGGTGATAGAATGAATTACAAAACTCGTTGTGAGTCAGAGTCAGCTCTTTCAGTCTATTGATGATGTTGATAATGATAATATTGACAATGTTGTTGATGTTGTTTAGGATATTCACGATAGGGATAATGATGATGATCTACTTCTATACACGCCTCTGAGCACTGCCTGTCAGCACCTGTGTTTGATCTGACTTGAAGCTGTGTTGGCACTTACTAACGTTGTTCCCTCCTGTTTAGATCTTTGCTTGTGTTGTTCTTAGCCTCAGATGTATGTCGACAAAAAATTAAGATGTTTCATTGTAAAAGAACGCTAACACGTAGCATACATTTATCAGGTGAAAGGATACCTGACTGTGCCTGATGGGTTCATGAAATCACAAATGTTGCCCACATATTCACCATAAGACCTCAGGGTTATAATCTGTTAGTATTGTGTACTCAGCTTGTTTCCCCTGTTCATACTTGGTCAAATAAGGACAGTAATGGCGTAATGTACTGGAAGTTTCCTTTCACTCTAATGTCAGATAACTATACATGTATTTTAGATCAGGAGTCTACAGCTCTCAGTGTAAACTACACCCTCCATTCTCTGATGTTAGTCTGAGAAGGAATCATTTTGGAAACATTTTTATGGAGCAGCTGAAGTGAAGGTGGATTCTGGACACTACAATCAGGAAAGAATGTTTTTCCAGGGAAAGAAACAGTTAAGACCAATTTCAGGCCTGCGTGTTGCTACTGCTTATTTGGCCAAAACATCTGTAATAGCAAGAAATGTAGGCCACAGCAGCTGGGAAGCCTGCGGCCCAGAGGACGGGAGGTACAGTATTATGAGGACCTTCCATCTCAAACCAGAGCTGTGACTGATATTATCGACAAGCACCAGCAATATCCCGCTTAGTTTTCCCATGCAAGGATCCAGGACTGTGCTGGTTTCTGCAGTGCATACTACAGTGTGGTGTGTCATCTGAAGGAAGAGAGCAATAAAACTCTCAATATTTTCAATCAGCATGGTGAGAATAAGTTTTATTATCATGTCAGAGCCAGTATAAATAAGGCATGGGTGTGTGTCCAATGCTTTGGTCTGGAGCATTGTGCTCAGATGTCTTGGGGGGGGGGGGGGGAACCCAGCCGGTCGTTCTCTATGAAGAGAAACATTTGGATATCCTCAGGTAGCACATAGTGATGGGTGTGACCAAATTTTATTTAAACTGTTGAAGATACTTCCCTGCATCACCTTTCCTCCACAAAGTCTGAAAAATTATCTAAAATAAACGTGTAATTCTTAAAGCATGACTCCAAAAATACGAGCATTAAACACATTTGAGGCTAAAGAATTAGAAGATAATGCTGTTTCATTAATATAACTTAAACTGGGTTCCCTTTAAAGCTTTTGCCATATTCCATCATGCAAGTGGCAAAGCTGTACGGACTGCAATGTCGGCGTAATGGTCCATCTTTTTGTTGGTCTGTCATCTTGGTCTAGACCAGGGGTTCTCAACCTTGGGGTTTCTGGGGCTCGCCAGATGGTTGTGGCGAAAAAAAACATATTAAGTGACTTGGGATTAAACATTTTGGAGATGCCCACAACCCATCAGGTTCTTTGATATGACCAAAAAGCCCTTAAAAATAAGGTAATTCATATCAGCCTTGGCCGTGTTCTTGTCTTAGTTCAAGTCACTGTTTTTTTTTACCTACACATGAAGCAGTCAATCACATTTATCAGTTAGAACGGTCATTGTAAGGAAACTCATATTATTGCGGGGCTTTACTGTGCCTCAGTCTCACAGAGTCCCTAGCACAACTTGAGGCCATTCACCAGTTATAATAACACTGTACCCATAAAGTGGCGAAATCTCTACAACGAAATACAAAAGGGTCAGAAGACAGGAGCACTTGGAGGACATTTTATAAACAAGCCCTCAGTTTCTCCAGATTATCATAACCACTCCATTTAGAGCTTAAACCAAAATGTGCACCCCTAAAATGTTAATGTAATGTAATATTACCACAGGGGACAGTAATAGTCAGCACATTCACACCATGTTCTGTGGCTCAACCTGAACCACTGGGATGGATATTTACAGTAAATGGTACAAACCATTTACTGTTTTTTCACAAGCATTTGTTTTGTCCTCCAACTAAGTTTGGTTAACCTGGAGGTTTGTGTTTAAACCGTGTGACCTTTTTTATATTTGTTCTTCTATCATAAGTCATAACTTCAGATCTGACTGTGCAGGGTTTAAAGGCCTAACAAGAAATACAATTGATCAAGAGTTCTTCTCCCCTGCAATATGTCTTTCTGTGGTGTTGGCAGGATCTCATTTTTTGCTAAGTAGAGCACCATGTTCAACTCGGCAAGGCTTTTTACATTTTTTAAATTTGTTGTCCTTTAAAACAATCTATTTCTTGTTTAATCAATCAATGGAATAACTGCCCAAACACTCAATGACATAAATAATTGGTAGCTGGGGCCCTAAATCTATTCATGCTACATCAGAGGTAACACACTACTCTGCCAGGATGCTACCTGGATGAATTTGTGATGGATTTCCACAAAATCAATCAAATCTGTGTATATGAGAGAAGGCTCAGAAAAGTGAAAAGCTGTGAGTTACGGTGATGAGGAGTAAACAGGTTCATGATAAACTGTGACAAGGACAGAGATGTACACATCTTTGCATCATCTCTCTATGAGTGGTGATGACTCATGGAAAAGAGAAAGTCTGAGATGAAGAGAACAGCCCGAAGGAGGTGATCCAATCCCTGATGACTTTGCAGAAAAGCACTTAATGAGTGAATTTGCATAATTTGAATAATGCTTCACTCACAGTTTATACGTGGCATGAGACGTGTGGCACCACCGTTTTAAGATGAGCTGGCGAGAAGCTTACCCCCCACAGGTTTGGAGTGATTAATTCCCAGTCATGTGTTCCTGATCATCCGAATATTTCCACAGTACTGTAAGAAAGTATCTTAACATGACTCAGATCTGAATGCAGCTGTGCAGCCGAACACATCAAGGACAAAAATGGGATAAAATAGCAAAGACTCAAGGAAATATATTACTTAGTCGAGACCCCATAGAGACAGTGTAGCCACAAAGTTAAACAGTCAGACCATCTACTAATGGAAAAGCTAAATGTGATGTGAGTGTGGTCAGTGCCCAGATGATTAGCTCTGATTTAGTGGTGACCCCCAGGCGACTAATGAGTCAGGAGACAAGCTTATTCAGATGTATTGGTCGGCCATTTTGATGTTTAACGTGTCTTCCTGGAACACAAACAGCACCAACAAAGGAACTGTTGTCATTTTGGAAATCAATCAATAAATCTTTATTTGTATGCCGCCAATTCAAAACAAATGTTAATCAAAGACATTTTACTTAAAGAGCAGGTCCAGACCCTACTCTACGTTTCTACTAAAATTCCTCATGTGATGTCACTTGAGTCAGTGTCAAAGTTGTATGTGAAACTATATGGTGTGGATTGAGGTCAGACTTACTCCCTCTGGAGCCAGCTCATTATCTCCACACTTGTCTTCCCTTTCATTAACTAGCTGCGTCCCAATTCAGGGGCCCGTTTGAAGACCGATTGCGTCACAGCTGCAGGTTGAAGGCTGCTCCAATCCAGAGGCTCTTTCAAATGCAGCCTCCTTTCCCCGGGCAACGAAGGATCCAACATATCCCGAGATTCAATGCGTGCGAAACAAGCTGGCAAACTCTCAAGTTGCTTATATTATACAAACGCAGGCAAAGGACCCTACAACGGCCGACTCTACTAACTGAGCCACTGCGGCTCTTTAATCCTTTCTACTGCCTGTCTAAAAAATATTAAATGATTCCAATAATACAGTGGACAGAGCAGTAAAGTCAGACATCATTTGAGAATGTTCACTTGATAATCTTCACTGAGGTTTCAGATAATACTGGCCTTTTTGTGGAGGACACAGCATAAGATGTGTGTGTGCATTCTTGGGGAAGGTAGAAAGTATTTTTTTCTACTCAAAAAGGTTTGGGGACCACTGATTTAATCACCACTATAAACCAACTTGGACACACTTAACACACAGAGAATGCTGAGTCATTGGTTCAAAAATGTGGAATTTGTTTTAAATTGGAAATCTGAACTGCACTACCCCTACAAAGACATCTGTACGTAGGACATGGGGCTCTAAAATACCATTATACTTAGTTAAAATATGCAGTCACTCTGTACATTTGGGAATTAGAGTCTAAAATCTTTACTCTTTGAGACTGTACATCCCTCCCTCTTAAATTAAAATTCATTTTCAAAGTGTTTCTTACGCTCGCCTCCTGCGATTGATAGCAGCTGTCCAGCAACTCGTACCATATGTGAGGAGTTTTGTGTAAATATTGTACCATGGGGAGCCTGCTTTACATTTCAATTACTACTTTTATGCAGTCAGCAAACATGATACGCAGGAAAAATTGCAGAAACCCGACTGTGCCCGCCGTCAGGGCAGTTTATCAGGAATATTTTGTCAGATGTAGCAGTGTTGGAGGTCACCACACTGCATGTTACAGTGTTGGAGGTCACCACACTGCTCTGGCAAGCTTCAAAAAAGATGACTGACTTTAATTCTGCACAATGTCCTGCTTTGTGTGAGTCCCTTTGTATCATGATGGGGCTGTTAAATTAGATCTTGTCAATTTGCAATGTGTGAGGCAGGAACCACTGAGGCTTTGTTTAATACTGGAGGATTTCCATTTGCACAACGTTTGATAAATATTTTAACAAACATTGAAGAAAAAAGTCATGTTTTTTACTTGCATCAGTCTTTTTTTAACATGTTGCATGCCTAAAAGAACATAAAGAAAACAATCCTTAATATGTTGCCTCCTTGATGTGAAAAATAATGTTTTTACCCACAATCTGTGCTGAAATGAAAAACACAAACCCATGCCCAGTGAATTACCTCTGGCACATTAGCTCAAATAAAGAAGCCAGAGCTGTCAGAAACACTAGACCACCTTCAGAGCAGTTTTGGCATTTTAACATCTTACTTTTTGGTGGGTTTTGGGGGATTACCAATGTAAAACAAGATGGATGTTGTGATTCTCTTAGTGTTGGCTCTCCTTTGCTCATCCTGCCATTTTTAAAGATGCTTTGGATTAGCCTGGCCTTTGTTTTGAAGGATTGCAGGGCAACAGTGCGAACAGGGGTGGTAAGACATTAATGACATCATCATACACCGCAAATAAAGTTACAACAAAATGACAGATTGGCAGCAAAAACCTGTAAGCTATACTGAAATAAGAAATCTTTTAACAGTGATCAAGAAGGCTTCAAAATGATTGATGTAACTACAGGTAGTCCACAGTTATTGAGCTGTAGTTTACAGGTACTACTGTAACCAGGCAAGGTCATGTGGATTAAATCTTCTTCCCCATAAATGAGATTATTCTCTTATAATTCAGCACTTTTTTCTGGAGCCCTAACTGATGGACAGTATACAGACACAGGCACCACATTTGAATGTTGTCTTAAAGGCAGGGTTGGTAATTTACTCCAGATACACTTTTTAAGATTTTGGTTGAAATTGTCTTTAGGTTCTGACAGAAATTAATAACTCATGTGCTCTGAAAAAGGAACGAAGAAAATCCGTCATCTGTAGCAGTTGTAAGCCTGTAAAAACTTCGACCAGTGTCTGCCACGAGGTACCAATCTGATGAACCAATCACACCTCCCTGTCTCCCTGCTTGTTCTCTACACCATGCATGCACGAGCCCACACTCAAAGCATAAGCTGAGGTCCGCTTCTGGACCAATGGCGCTTGTGCATGTAAGTGAGGGGCCTGGCTTTTGAGCGAGCACAGAGGGGAGGGGGTGGGTGCAGACGGAGCACTGAGGGAATGCTACTTTCAAAATCATGCTAGTGTTTCGTAAATTACCAACCCTGCCTTTAATGACTTACCCATCAATGAAATGCAGACAAATAGGTGTATCCCAAGCATTTACATTTTTTGGACTTTTTAGGAATCTCTCCATTATCCAATTTTCAGACTCATATCCACCAAGAAAACAAACAATATTCCAGACTTTTATGGAAGAACTGCACACCGCTCCCTTCAGAATCCAATCCTCATCAAATATTGACCTAAAAACATTTACACAACAACCAGAGCTGTTAGTGAAAGGGACATTAACCTGGACTATACAGCTAATTATGTACCAGTATGACACCTGTTTCTATATCCACCATGCCATCAAACAGTGGAACATTTCTTAACACTAATCTTTATTAAACTCTTCTAAAAAAAACATTGAGTGAATAAGTGCAACCCTAAATTACAAGCACAGAAGTGAAAAGTGGATCAAGAGGACATTTTATCTCAGTGCTACCCTCATACTTAACCTGAAAACTGTACAATTTATGATCGTTCCTGATATGCTGTGATTACCAGAGGCATGTTATTCTAATCAGAAAATCAAAATGCACTTTCCAAATGGACTCCACGGAATCTGAAACCAAAAACTAAATCAAATGTGAAACTGATACCTGCGCAGCTTTACAAAGATTACTTCAAATTGGAGTTAAAGCATTTAATATCTGATGACAACCTGTTAACAACCAGGCAGCATATGTTAAACCATTTGTTTTTTCCTTCTCTGTGTTAAACAGGAGCTGATACAGTCAGGAATGAAAGCTCAGTGTGCATTCTCATGACAGTTTGAGCAAGAGATAAAAGGATGATACAGTGAGGAATTTAAATTTCAGTCCGAGCTGAATTAGGAATCTGTTAATATTCCTAATTATCACCAATTATCACCACCATGGATGTCAATCTTGCTGGCTGCAAAGAAATCTACCTACGGGTACAAATAAAGTAACCTGAACCTGAACCTGAACCAGTGTTGAGGAAGGTACTTCAAAGTATAGCTTTGCAAAATCAAATACTTTGACTTGAAGCTTGAACTACAGCAAAGCTACAAGAAGAAGAAGTCTACTTTGATTACCTCTGAATTCTTATAACATAATGTAGCTTTGAGTACTAAACTGGATAGCAGCAAAAAACATTTTGTGTGCAGGAAGTTTTTCGTGCAGAAACTTTCCACCTGTCAGAGACCATTTATGAACCAAAAATGTTAAACACCACACTTTTCATTGGAAAGTGCAAAGAGCGTCAGCTTTAGCTTTGAATTCAATGTCTATCAGTCAGACACTTGCAGAGTACATTTGGGGGTCTTGCACCAAGCCGGATTACGAAGTGAGCAGGATAAATTCTGAAACTTCTCTGAACCTTTCTCAACAACAAACAAAGATAGAAAATATGTTGCACATCTATTTCATAAGACAGGTGGGTAGGAGAGGAATGTGTCCATTGATAATTGGTAGCAAACTCCTGCACACAGTTTAACTTGCAGAAATACATTTCAGTGCAACATTATAGTACTAGACCTTCCTCGGGCTAATATTTTGCATGGTGTGCAGGAGTTTGCTTGCAACATTAAACAAATAGAAATGATCAATAACTCAGAGCAATTGGCGTCTAATATTCTCACATTTTGCAGATTTCAGATTCAAACCTTAACAACCACCTCCAAATATGTTCCTCAGGTGAACTGACAACTCAGCTTCCTGAAAGATACTTGAGAACAAATCTAAATCATGTTGTAATTTAGTTGGAAACAAATATGGATTCTGTATAACCTGATTACAACAACAACAACAACAACAACAACAACAACAAAGAGAAGATATATAGTATGCTTCTTTCCTTTCACAGATGACGTTTGTTGGTTTGTTAACCACATACAAAGCAAACATGTAATTTAACTACACTGTAACTTATGTTGAGGATTTACCAGCAAGTTACTGCACGACAGAGGTAATCAAAATACTCTCTCTAAAAAAAAAACTTCCAGGTACAGCAGACAGTCTCCCCTCAGATTCAGACCGGTGCAGTGAAGGGAAGCTGTGCAAACTGCAGTGAGAAGCTCGAACATAAACTCCACAGTTCATATCACTTATCAGCTCATTGGTAGGAGCAAGTTTCACCACGGGGGTCACCGCTGCTTTGTGCACGGCACACAATGCTTCCTTGTTGAGTTGGGCTGTGCCCGTCAAAATGAGTGAAAGCTTTATGAGCACAATCATAATATTTTTCAAGTTGCTTTGCAGTAGGGTCGGGTTTTTTTGGCCTCTTTCAACCTGTGTGGCATTGTGGGTTTTTTCATGGGAGTGGAGCTGCTGGTTGGTACGGGTGAGGAACCTTCCGCTCCCAGTGGAGGAGTCGTCTCCATGGTTCACAGTAAGGTTCCTCTCCAGTCTTGGATACTTTCCTATTGGCCATCCTAGACCCATGAGATAAATACTGAAAATAATAGAAACCAAAAAGATGCTAAAGGACGACAGTTTCCTGAAATCAAAATCTCAGCAGCAAAACGGAGCAGGGATCCCATTATAAAAATGTCCACATGCCTGCTGTTGTGCCCATTTTAAATCATGTGTTGTACTGTAATGAGATAAACACGACTTTGCTCCTGATTCAGAAACAATCTGTTGCCGTGAACCTCTCAGCAGAGGTTAGTCTGTCTGGCTTTTGGCCTTGGCCGATGCACCTGCAACTTTATGACCAGCAGACTGACACAGTTTTTAAAGCGTATCGCTATGGTTTCTTGTTATTTCCTGACAGGATAAGAAGTACAGCAAGAAAGAAGGGCCAACTGGATTTGTTCACCTTTTGTTTTTGATTGATAAGCTGTACAAACTTTGGCTTTGGTTTCCTTTCAAACATTTGTGAATGTTAATTCAAAATAAACCCCCCTGCAATCTCTTTCTTTACTTTTACTCAAAACATAATTCATCAAAGCTGCTATTCCCAGTCCTGATGTTTTTCTTTTTCTCACTTGAATATAAAACATCCATGCTCGATTATGTGTTGAATTTATTTCAGGCCGCCTACGCCAAGACTCGTCTGTCTGATTCCAAAATGTTTTTCCTGCATAAATAAGAAGTCGGTCTGTTTCTTCATCCCTGCAGCCATAAAGTGTTTTGAAGAATCAAGACTTTCTCCTGTCAACACCGAGCTGTTGTTTTACCTTGTCCAACCTTTGTGGCATTAACAGCAGCTCCTCCTTTATCCTCCCTGTCTGTGATGGGTTTGAACCAGTATTTTAGAGGTCAGAGACCAGATGCTGGAGTGACTTCAGGACATTAAGTATTGATCCCTCTCATACCTGAAAGTCATGGTTAGGCTCATGGCTTCTTCTTTGACCAATAGTGTTTGATGCATGTGCTGATGAAAGACCTTTAAGAGATTCAGGGTAATGCTTTAACCAAAAGAACCAAACAAATTCCAGTTTGTTTTAAAAGTGGCTCAGACAAGATGATAGCAGAGAGAGAGAGTTAAAGCTGAGATGAGACACAGCAGAGAAAATGTCTCAGTCTCTTGCCAATGGGGGAACACGTGTTCCACCAGAGTTCAGGGTTTCAAGAGAAGAGTCTCACTTGAAAGAGATGGTTGGTTTTTTTACATCAAAGATTTTTTTAATCAAGACATTAATCACTTTCAGATTTTAAAAAGGGGGTTTTGTAGTTGCTGAACTCTAAATATTCAATCATTTGTGTGAGTTAGGTGAACTGAGATTTGTTGTACGGGATGTTTTTGTAAAATGTCCTTAAATAATACTGACAGAGGTTTTCTGATTGAATGACTATGACAAACTTGGATTGTGCCTAAAGAGGAACCTTTTTTTGGCCTGGGAGGACAGGCTAAATACAATGTTAAAGACTGAGCTGGAAAGGTGCCAGGGCACTTCTTGAGTACTGCTGAAGTGCTCTTGAGCAAGGCACCAAACCCCCAACCGCTCTGGTGCGCTCCCTGCGTAGCCCATGAACTGACAACACGAGGGAAGGAACACAGAGACTAAATAGACAAGGGTAATCAAACACAGGTGAGACTAACAAGACACAGGTGAGGACAATCAGGGCAATCGAGACAAGAGGGAAACAGGCAGGAGTAACATACAAGAAACACTGAGGAGACTACAAACTATATCATGAAACACTGAAGACACAGAACTCAAGACTATGACTAGAACGTAACGACACACTAGGATACAAAGTTACAAAATATTAAACTAGAAAACACACAAGGGAAACACCAAGATAAGACACAAGGGAAACAACACCAGGGAAGAATGAAAACTAAAACCATATAAAGAGCTCTAAACTCTGAACTACAAAATAAAACAGACCAAATCATGACATTATATCAGAGGAAGCATTTTGATTAACACAGTTCTAAAGTCACTTCTGTAACTACTCCACTGGTGTAGTCACTCCCAGTTTTTCCTACATTTCTCAAACTCATAACCTTGAACCACATTTATGGACTTCACATATCGTCGCAGAAAAATATTGCCAAAAAAGGACAGGAGCAGTTTATTACATCTGCAGGTTCAGATAAGGTTTTTCAGGCCAAAAGTCTGTCTCATGAGAGAAACTTGTAAAACACTTCAGCCCTCCCAGCATCCTCCAGGAGCTTGCTCAGCTTAGGGAGACACAAGCATTGCTTGGTTGTAACTCGATCGGCCATCGAGGAAAAATTATTTTGCTGCCTTGCAAACACAGTTGACGTTGGCCGCGATCAGAAACCAACTGCCCTGCTTTAAGAGGTCCATGAGCACAGGAAGTGTGTCTTTATTGAATCTTGACGTAGAAAACAGGCGTGCTGCTCGGCCACGAGTGGGCGGATGTTTTTCCTGAGGTGTCGCTGGAGCTTCCGAAAGCACTTCCATCTTTCTGGTTTGGTTATACATGTGATGGATTGATCCAGCATCTGCTGCTGCTTGTGATTACAAATGCAGTCGCAAAGTCTAGATTCGTACTGATGGTGGGAACTTTTAGAAACAAGATTTCTTCCTAAAAGCTGCTTTTTCTTCAATAATTAATCAGCTGGGAGTACTTGATGACAAGTCCCTGGGTTTTTACACACTGAGAACATGTCTAAATACAATGGTATCTTCTTACAAATGTATTTATCGGGACTGTTTTACCAACGAAAACAGAGCTGCGGTCCAACGAAAAGAGCCAATAGCTACAAAATCACACGCTGATGCTTTACAGTTACTTCACTGTGTTTTAGGTTGTTTCCATGCCGTATATTTCTTAATTGGATGTTTTAAGTGCAAATACAGGAATGACTTTATGTCTGTTTTTCTCCTCCTATACTCTCCGCTGCAGAAAACAAGACCGCTGGGGGAGAAATGTAATCGTCTGCACCTTGCTGAAAGTCAGACCTGTATATTAACAACTTACAGTCCCTGCAGGGTTTTTTTTCTCTTAAATTTGCTGATTTATCCACCATGTGCACATCCCAGTTCCTGAGACGGCTTTGCATAATATGGAATTTGACAGTCGGATGTGATATGAGGAAAAGGAAATAGGATAAAAAAAAATTCCATTCCAGTCCTGGACCCTGAACTTGGAAGAGCTAATTCTCCTTTTTTTTCATCTCCAAAGTGCCAGGTGTAAATCCGTATTGGCTCTGAGACTGACAGGATACAGGGGAGGGGGATGGAGAAACCTTCACAGCTCAAAGTGAGCCCATTGAGTGGGAGTCCTGAATCGACTTTTGATATGAAGAGTGTCAGTTATATCTCCCAGCTGCAGATGGATGAGGTCTGCTTTGATAGATGGGACTGCAGCGAGCACCTGGACTACTTTTCCAAAAACTCAGGAGAAATAAAGCTCAGGAGTTTAGTACAACACGCATTAAAGTCAAAACTTTTACTTCTGGCTTATGTTTTAATGTCCACCCGGATTCAGAGCAGCCACCAGAGAAACTTTTTCACAAAGACGGCTCTTTTTAGACGGCTTAAGTAAGGAAAGGTGAGGAGAAGCGTCCTGCTGGCTGAGAAGATTTACCAAATCTTGAGCTTAGACGTTCACAAGTTTCAATCTTGATTCATAATATCGCAGTGCAGGACGTCTTTGCTATCCCTTTTCAAATAAAGTCTAAATATCATGCTACATTTTGAATGTGGTTACCGCTGAGGTGCATGACGGCAGTGCTCTTCTGATTTTGTGGATACAGCAACTCATTCTAACAACCAATTTCTTCTTCTGGTTGTCAGTAACAAATACGATAAACCTTAATGATTCCAACAGGGAAAATGTCCGCGTTAGCAGCAACAAGGAAAAGACAAAGGAACTCACAGTGCACAAATAATCAAGTAGTTTAAGTAGAAACAAAGCAGTAACAGAAATGCAAGTGATGCATGTGAGTATTGCAAATTGAGGAGAAATTCAGTGCACATGGTTGATAAGAAAAGTTGCATATGTTACTGCACAATTCATTTTTTTTATTTTTGCACATTAATAATTACGTTTAATTAAAGGAGATACAGAGGTGGCTATTTGTGACAGTGTAAGGATTGTCTGATTGAAGTTTCTTCTGCAGCAGTTGTCTAACATTTTTTAATCCAAATATCTCTGCTGTGGTCACAGTCAGCAGGCCACAGTTCTGATGGCCACCGCAGGATGACGACGCCCACAAATTGACCATCATATTTGTCTTTAGAGTCACAAGGGAAAAACACCAAGCAGTATGCTTCAGATATCACATACGTCAGCATACAGTTCGTTATGGTTAGAGTTTAACAAATTTGACTTAAATCTGGTTTAAAGTTGGATTAGTATTATGAAGAAATGGGCGACACAGAAATGTGTTTCTAGAAACTGTCATGCAACATCATATAACTCTGAGACTAATGGGATTAGAGCAGAATTAGAGTAAAGCTGGTTTCTCTTCCTGCTGAACCCTGATATAATATTACTGATTTAACAGGCATATCTTAAAATACAAATATCCCAAATGTAAATGTTAACAAAACTCAAACATGTATTCGTCTTCTTTAGGACTGGTCTGATAATATTATCTACATTTTTGCAGTATAAGACAAGTTTGTCTTTGCAGATCTCCCAAGATTCATTGCTTTGGGGTTTGTGTGATGGTATCATGACCGACGATATCAGATGGCGGCTGCTGGAATTGCTTCCAAATGGGCGTGGGGATTTTCCGGCCTTATCCCCCTTTTTTCCATACTTGTTTGACTCTTTTTTTTTTCTTAAAGGAGGGAAAACCAAACACTGATTGTAAAGCCAGTTGAGGTCATTAGATAACAGGAGTTCCTCTCTTTCTGGTCGACTTGTGCATTATCCTCTGGGTGTTATATCTGCAGTATGGTCTCTGTGTGAGCTCACAGAGTTCAGCTGAGAACTTGAGGCTGGGCCTGCAAGCAGAGCAGGAGTCTGCTAACAATATCAAACAGCCACACAGTCTGCTAAAGGAGCTTTTTGTTCCAGGCTTGGGTGTGACTGTGTTGGCCTGCTCTCCAATCACTGCCCTATACCAGAATGGAAACTTTTCATAGATAGCCAAAGCCTTGTGAGGGTCCATGCAGGGGATCTGGCTTACGGGTGACATCATCAAAGCTGTGTGTGCATTTTTGTTCCTCTCTGAAAATAAATGTTACCTGCAGGCTTGTTACTCTACAGCTGAGCTCCTGGTTGTTCTGTTTTGGGTGGTGCTCGGATTGCCTGCCAGTCGTATCTGCAAAGAAAATATTCGGACAAAAATGAGGCCAAATCGAGCAGCCTAAGGCCTGACTGCTTAATAACCAGAACCAAATGTTTATTAAATTCCTGCGTCTTTGACAAGATTCCACTCAAGCATGTCTCCATGATCATCTGAAGAGCCATTTGTCAAAGGGTATAGGGCAAAATAAACACCTGCTTTTGTTGAAATATATGAACTCATTGCAGAACATCTGTGAAGCATTGTGCTCATGACGTGCTTACCGTCCTCACGTCGTGATGAATAACTGCTACAAAACTGTTCATAAGCAGTGAAATGCTGCAAAGTATCCTATCCTTTCAGTTTCTGAATAATTGGTTAGCCATGCCAGTAAATACACTGACAGAAATATCAAACACTAACACACTTAACAATTGCAGTTTTGTGGGTGCATGTTTCAAAAGCAGTAAAAACACAAAAAGTGCCTGAAACTACTTGGAAGTGCATAAAATCTAGTAAAGAGCAGCGGATATGAACCCTTTTTTAGTGATTGGAACTCGCCTGGCTCAATTGAAATGATATTTCATTGTACTTTCTAAGCCTAGAAGTGAGAAGGAACAGCTTTAAAGAGTGGAGAAACACTTGGGAAAAATGTGGGTCAATCGGCTCACTGAACACCGCTGTGACAGTCCAGGAATCAAATCCAAAATGAACAGCACTTTGCATGAAACTGAAACTGATATACACATAGCCCTACCAATCTGCTGCGGAAAAATGCTAAAGGAAAACAGATCTGTGACCTCTCCTTTGAAACTAAACTCCAAATTTAAAACTTGATTTTGTATCTGCAGCATTCATGAAAATTGATTTGGATGGAGAAATTTCCAAACTTTCACGTCTTTCCGCACCAGTCAACATTCTTATTAATCAACTAAACATCTGTGTCACAGCTCTGAAACCTGTATATGTACACAAGTAACGCCTTCAAGATATTGTAAGCTATACATTTCAACAATGCCTCCAAATGTAATATAACAACTTATCAAATTATTCACAGATAAGTTAGAGTCCATTGATGCTTTGAACAGCATTCAAACATATTCTTCATGATTAATCAGTCAGTGACTCAGCATGCCTTAGCCCCCCCTTTTATGTGATATGTCCTTTCTGAATTATGAGTCATGTCAGTTAATTAACTTGTATTTTTTAAATACAATTTCCCATACATATAAAGCGGTGTATAAAATCCTGTTAGGACAGGGGGCTGTTTTTCCACAGATGGACTGGAATGTACAGCGTAGTTTGTTAGCTTAATGCTAATACATAATGTAAATAGCCATAAACAGGCTAACAGAATTAGCATCATGATCGCAGTGATTTTAACTCAACAATCTATTTAAATAAACAATGTGAGCAGATAGTTCATTTCTCCAGTTAAGAGATGCTAAGTTAGTGTCTTAGCTTCTCAGTCTGTAAAGCTACAGTTGCGTGATCAGCAAATCGAGGGGGCGGGCCATGACACGTCACCCATTTCCACTAATGGCGTGAATGAAAGACAATGCTAATGTGCTTCGGTCTTAAAAAAAGGAATCCCATTTACCGTAGAGATATTGCAGTGACTATAAGGTTCAGTTGCTACTCTATGGTTCCAACAAAATTCAGGACAATCTGTTGTAATCTGGTTGAAGAATAATGTCCTTGTTTTTTAACATATGAGAGGGAGGATTTAGCCCTGCTGGACCATTTATACCAGCCGACCCTGAGTTGAGCATACCACTACTCGACTCAAATTCTTGTGATTTAAATTTGACACTGGAAAATTCTCTGTGACAAAAAAATACCTAAAAGTCATTGTTTGTGGTCAGCAATAGAATCCAAACTTCATGTCTCCATCCACTGTTGGCATTACATTAATTCCCTCTAGGAACTAATTCAGAATACTGTCACCACATAGAAACAGCTGTAATCACTATTTTCCATTCACAATGTGCAGTAACGTCTATTGAAAGACAGATCTTTCCTTCATTAAACCCAACATGAGGAAGTTGTGGAGAAAGAAACTACACTTTTTCAATGATTTTCTTCATGGGAAGGGGACGACACAGGGGTCAAGCCTTTTCTTTGACATTTCCAGCATCCACTTGTCCCCAAAACATCTGACCAATATTAAAAATAAGATATCATCAAATTAAGCTATTGGTTGTCATTAGTTTTGACAGTCATTTAATCCTGTAAGGGCCCTCAATCCCTGTCATAATCCTTGTTTAATCAACTGGTCTTTAGCCGTCCCCAGTCATCAGTGACAGGATTATCATTTAGGGAGACACATCTGTGGCCAATTCAAGATGCTCGCTGTTATGTGAATGACCCCGTGAGATAATACAGGAGATAAACCAGCTGCATTGAAGTCTCCCTTTGGGCGTAATCCACTTAGATCTCGGGCCCTGAACCACTAAGACATATCGCATATCTGCTAATCATTTTCTAAATTGTTTATTGAAAATATTCCTTGTCTGGTAGATAGCCGGCCTAAAGGGAGATGGTGGAGGGGTTTCTTCACACGCAGACCTGCGTTCAGGGTCATGTGGGGCGAGAGTTTCACCTTTTATACTTTACAATGACTCAAGAACATGAATAGTTTTGTAAGCTTGGTAATGGGAGTACTTATTGGATCAGCTTCTTTCGGGTCAATGACACAGTTGCTCCCAACAAAACCTTACCTTGTGTCAGGTATCTCCGTGAGAGAAGCAAAGTATGCATCAGAGTCCACGAGCCAAGTCCATTTAACAATCAAACCATGACTGGAAACATTTGCTCCTCATGTAGGCATGAGGGCTCAAAAGATGGTGATTTGTTTACCCCTGAGAACACTCATTTATTTCGAATCAGCCAGACACAAGTTGATTTGTTAAGAGGTTTCAGCTTTTGTTCAAGCAGTTGGAAGTCGGAAGTAGAAACAGTTCAGAAGCTGTCTCCAAGTAGTTTTAAACTGGGATTAACCTGAAAAACCTTTCAGCTGTCAACGCTTAGATTTATTTTGGGGTCAGCTCAAAGCTGCAACAACTTGCAGATCAACAAGAAAAAGGTCAGACATGCCATGTGTAGTCTTTATTTTGCCAGCACTGATCTTGTATACTTTACACTGTGGAGCGAAGAAACTGCCAACAACAGCAGCTGCACAAATGTATCTAGTAGAATGGTGTCATACCATCGTTGCAGTGAGGTGATTGATTTCTAGGCTACATGCAGCTTGGACCGATCCATTATCTCCACTGTATTGAAGTTATTACAAACAGAGTGAAACAATATTTCAAAGAGTGGAATTCAAAAAGGGTCAAACACCAAGCTATGACAGTTATCTCTCTCTCTCTGTTGGTTTTAATTTGCTGCCGTCATGCCTTAAAGCCATTACTGCTTCCTCTTGCCAAAACAGACACAGGACTCACTGCACTCATGTGCTGTGTTCCTCACGTCGCCCACATCACAGTATCTCAAATGGTGCACGACTCTCCTCCCTGGCGACTCCCCCATCATTTCATACAACATCTGGCGCTCTGGGGTTTGCTCCAAGCGCCGGTGGAGGTCTGCGTCTGCTGCACGCGGCAACACATATCTTAGACGACCCTCTGCAAGACAGAATGAGCTGGCAGCTCTGCATGTAGGCAGCCTGCAATATTCCTCATGCGTTAAAATCTTTCCACAACTCGGCAGGATGCAAAAAAGCTCCTTTTCATATTCAAGGAAAGGAAAGGCTGGTGCTCTGGTTTGCGTTTCTGTACATGGTGAGGAATGGGTGCGCTCGTGCTTGAAGACGATGATGCACTACAGCATGGAAAGAGTTTACTCCTGCGGTCACATCTTGGTACAAGAACAGTTGTGATTCATGCTTATTTTGCACACGTTTTGGCTCAACTACTGTAACACTGAACATCCATATTGGTTTAAACTTGTATATCATTTCCTTTACTGCCTCAACCTGTTTTCATTAGTGGACAGATAAGGTTGAAAAGCTTTTGGCAAAATATATTGCTAAGAAAATATCCGTGCATGAATTGTTATTCTTTGGTCTGGGATAGTCCACTTTACCAAATTAGAGGATGAGCACAACATCATTTCTTAAAAACCACAAAAAGATTTATTTCGATTGGTGACTACTGCAAAATAAATCTTGAGCATTTCCAAATACTTCTCAAAAAAACAACTTCCCAGAAGTAGTGTTACAGTTTGATTAATTACAGCAGTTCTGACTAAACACATGGCAGAATGGGCGGTTTGTTCAATTAAAGCTGTATAAAAAACACAAGATAATAAACAACGTATCAGATGGGGTCACTCATTGTGTTAACCCAACAGAGATGTGTCACCCACCTCTCGGGTCCTCTCATTTCCCCTCAGCTTTATTTGTAGTTTGTTCTATTTCTTTTATTTGGGCCCCTGAGTTTATTTTGCAGTTCAGTCTCACCACTTCAATCAATATTGATCCCAGCAACATTTTCAGTGGGCCAGTGTGTAAGACAAAAGGATATACTGGAGGCAATATTGTCAGAAATGAAATGTGACATTTACAAGTATGTGTTGAATCAACTGAAATTTAGAATTGTTGTGTTTTTTATTCAGCTCTATTTATTTGCAAAGAGTCTTTTTCACATGTTGTTCCACCAATTTTATACTTTAAACCAAAGCTAAAAACAAACAAACATTTGCTCTTGATTGGGCCCTTTGAATTTTTTTTAGCAAGTTTTGAGACCAATGTAGAAAGGGAAGAGGGAAAAGTGCCATTATTGTTTGGTTGCAGCTAGAGCTGAACGATTCTGGAAAACACTGACATTGCAATATTTTTCATTTCTGCAATATATTGCGATTTAAAAAAATAAATAAATCAATGCTACCAATAGCTGAAACACTCATTTTAAATCCAACTTGCATAATAAGCATTTGTCATGAGAGTCATGCCGGGGTATGTGACAGCAGCAGCAGCGTGTCCTTTGTGTCTACATTTTAAATGCGTGGACACTAGTGCTGTCACTTTTTCAAAAATCTACTTCAAACAAACTTAGAATATGACACGATGATGTTTGAACACATACAATCGACAGTTCTCTGTGCTAGGAGAACATTTGATTGTTATGTTTGATGAATGAAATGACTGGTGTGCCAACAAACTGTATGTGCGACCTGAACTGATTTGTGGATCGATCCATAAGATAATGTAACTTTTTAGACTTTTTAAATCAATAAGTCATTATTTGGACAGCACAGATTCATAGCAAATGCTATCTGAAGACACAAAAGAGCAGGCTGTACTCTTTGTTATATTATTTACAAAGACCCAACATTAATCCACCATGAGCACTAAGCAACATTTAGCAAAGTAACAGTGGCAAAAAGAAAAACTTTTACTAGGCAGAAAACTCGAGCAGAACCAGACTCAATGTTGAACAGCCATCTGCTGAAACTGTGTTGGGGATGAGAAGGGATAGAGTGAGTTTCAGAAATACAGAGATGGATTCTAAGATTATTTTTGGGCTTTTTCCCCTTTTATTAATAGGACAGCTAAAGTGAGACAGGAAATGTGGGGAGGAGAGAGTGGGGAACAGACCTTTTTTGAGGGGGGCAGCAGTAGCTCAGTCCGTAGGGACTTGGGTTGGGAACTGGAGCGTCGCCACCATAATATGGAAGTTGGTCTGGTAGCTGGAGAGGTGCCAGGGCAATTCTTGAGTACTGCCGAGGTGCCCTTGAGCAAGACACCAAACCCCCAACCGATCTGGTGTGCTCCCTGCGTAGCAGTGTGTATGTAGCCCCACTCTGACATCTCTCCAATAATGCATCCTATTTGTGCATGTGTGTGTTCCGGGCCTGTGTGTGTAAGAAGCATGTCTCTCAAAAACACAGTGTAAAACCAGAATTTCCCTCAGGGATTAATAAAGTATATAAAAAAAGAAAAACATACATTTGAAACTTCAGCAGATGAGTCAATGATTGTAGTTTTTGTATTTTGGGTCATGGGCTCCACAGACTGAGTCAAACTGATGCCCAAACTTGTTGATATTGCAGTAATTTTTCACGGCAGTAAAGCCGTGAGATTCCTTGTTCCACCTCATTTTATTTTTAGCAATTTCACACTTCTCTCTCTTCTAAATTATATTAACCGATAATCTCTTGTCGTGCAACAACAGACATTTTAAGACATCACCGTATTGTCAGCAGATTATGTTCAAAACAGGAAAGTAACTGTTGAATGCCGTTTTCATAGTAATATGCTTGAAAATAAAACCCCTTCAAATGATCGGACAGCCTGTTTACAGCACAGAGAAGTAGATATGGAAAAATAAAAACCAGAAAGCAAACATCAAGACTAGAAAGAAAAACACTAAACTCTGTGGTTTGGATGAAAATCTTCAAGTGGAGGAGGCGAGTCTACATCAGTGGCGCAGTGTAATTTCTACCTTGGCTCCATGATTTTCTCCTTGTGTTCACAGGAGCAGAAAATGAGATGAAGTCTGGTCTTGAGAGCCTCATTCACGCTATTTCAGCACAAATAGCTGAACATGTCTGAAAAATACGTCTTCTGCCTGAAAAACTATCCAGGATTTGATGCCCATTTCACAGTGTTGCATCCATGAAGGCATCGGCTGCGCAGAAGCTATCAGGGCGATGAAAACTGTACCAAGAACACTGTCAAAACAATGAAAATTTCAAAATGTGGGGAATTATACTTCTGACATGTTAAAACATACAAATCAGTGTCTAGTCTGGGTGGAGCTGGATATATAATAGAGGACATGTGAAGGAATTTTGTTGACATTTGTTTGAGAGTTTAATATGAAGTTTTTCTTGTGCCATACGAGTCAGGAGATGTTTGATATGGAGTTAAAAAAAAAAAGAGTGGAAAAAGTCCTTTGTAGTCTGCTGTATCCTTTTCGACACTTACTAGCGCTCTTAGATTTGAATCAACACCTCCATAAAGTCTCCATCTCTGGTGCAGTACGCCTGTGAAACGCATTGTGGTTTAGGTTCTGGATGGCTGCAGTATGTCAAAACCAGGTTGTGCACGTCTTCATGCAACAAGCATTCCCGTGCAGGTCATCGCTCAAAATCCTGGGCTATGCAAAAGAGCTTTTTTTATTTACCAAATGCAATCATTTAAGAAGGAGTAAAGTGACATACATTAACCCAGACACATCTTTATCACTTAAATATCCTGACTAGTGAGCAGATATGGGAGCATATCTGAGTCTGTGTCAGCGTCTGATATGGGAGTCCTGATTTATTGTTCTTTAATGTGGTAGATGGCTCCTGCAGACCAAATCCAACAGAAGGAATTTGGACTTGCATCTTTCTTCCTCTCTGCGTCTGACAGTGGGAGCAGTGGGGTCCTGCAAGTGGAAACTTCACCTCATGCAAAGATAAGAAAGAGAAGGGAGGGAGTGAGGAATAGAGGGATGAGGGAGAAGGGGGGGAGGGCGTCCTGCAGCTGGAAGACATTACGAGTACCAGTCATCCTTGCTGGAAAAGAAATAGACAAGGAAGAAAAAGAAGAAACAAGAAAATAGGAGACAACCTTCAGATATCCTCAGATGTTATTTATTAGAGGAGAACCCTCCTTCTCCTCCTCCTCCTGCTCATTATTGGATGAACTCGCCTGGAGACCGAGCTGTGCTGGATTCAGTCCTCTTCATGATGTGCTCTGGCTCAATAAAGATTTGACAAATGCTTTCCTTCATTATCACCGTTTCATCGTGGTAATTATGTTGTGGCCGAAGGTGATCAGAGCCTGAGGTTCTGGAGCACAGAGCCTCCTGAGACTCTTAATAGTTTTTAGACACATAAGAAGAGGTTAGCTGTTTGTTAACTTTTTTTTTACATACTAGTTTGACCTCATTTGACTCAGGATTTCTTGAATGTGTGATCTTTTAGCAAGGGCGTAGGTTTGGCTTCAGTTTTAGTGAGGACACATAACTTGGATGTGGGGGGTCCCCCCCTTCCAAGAAATTCTGATTGTCAAACACTTTATTTCCTGTATTCTGATGTATTTTTAGAAACCTGTTTGCCATGAAATTGTCTTTATCTTTGTGGAGGTAAAAACACAAAATAATTACTTATTTCTTTGAATAACAACAAATTTGCCATCACTCACATTAGTCACAGTTCATAGTTCTACTATTTTTAGTCAGTCAAAAGCTAATAGTACAGGTCAAATCAAACTTGTTAACTTAGACAAACAGGCCAAGCATATTTTAGGGCAACTGTGCCTCAGTCTAAAACATTGGTTCAAAAGTCTATCCAACTGTTCAGAGTTATGCCACTAAAGGGAAAATACAGAGTATGCTCTTGTTCAGAGAAATACACAGAAAAAGTCCCCAAGATTTTACAGAGCTAATATATCTGCCTATGTCATGGTGCAAAAGCAAAACTGAAACACATAAACAAGAGAAATAAGTAAACTGAGAATGAATGGGAGAATGACTAAAATACAAGTACAAGTTTTTCAGTTTGCAATCCACAGTACTCCTGGAAAAACCCAACAGTAGACCATTTATGAACAGAGTCAATTCTTCCATGGAAGAGAGGAATGGTGGAAATTATCCATCTGAATGTCTTTATTTAAAGCCCTGGAGGATTTTATATCCCGCTGTGAGAAGTGCGACCAAAGATTAGCATCCCCGATAATCATTCATCTAAATTTGTCTGGAACTGGTCTTTTCAGCACGTCCTCCTCCCTCACCAGTCTTTTTGAAAGCTCTCGTTTCCAGACTTCTCTCGTCATGTAAAGCTGGTTTCTTACTGGGTATCCAGATGTACCCACAAGGCACTGGGAGAGGAAGTGTTACAGCCACGCTGCGATGATGAGGAAAGGCGCATGAGTGCGACGGGTCTCTGCTGTGGCAGCTCATGTACTGTGTAACAATTTTATAACGTTTTTCACGGCCGAGACATCAGCTTCATTTCCTCACAAGCGAGCACACACACACAAACATGCATGCACACCACTTGAAATCCAGCTCATTAGATGTGGGAAAGGACCTCATGTGAAAAGCTCACTCTGGTTTTATTTGGTGGGACATTAAAGCAGGCCTGAGACATTGCCTGCTGTTGACTGCTGATGAATTTAGAGACGAAAGGAACCCTAAGAGTTTCATTTAGAAGTGTTTTCAATCCAAAACAAGATCCAAATGCACACATATTTTACAAAGTAACTAAGTGAACTCTGTCTCTCTTCATCAACCCTTTTTCAGCTTCGTATTCCTTCTCTTCACTTGATAGTCTGGAATTTTGTCTGTCTGCTGTTTGATGCTGAAAGGCTTGTGTACAGTGTCTTTTTTGCATAGATTGTTTGTTAGAAACAGCTGCCTATTGCATCTGGAAAATTGAGTTTGGGAGAGTGCTGACATTGAACCAGTGAGGGTATGCACAGTACAACCACAAAAATGTGTTAGAAGAAGAATAAGAAGCTCTGAGGAGCTGAGGGGAACTGCAGCGTTTGTAATAATTGCAGGTTTGTCACTAGAATTGGCTTTTCTCAAATGTACCCTAGTTATTTGATCTATTTTTATTAAACATACCATCCATCAATGACATTAAACCCACTTAAATGATATCCTTGCTAACATCAGGACTTGTACACTTATTAATCATCTTCATTTTCTTTGGACGTCTCATTTTGGATCAAACCCTTCCCTATTGTTTCGTCTGCGTGACTTAGTGAATGACATGTGTATCCCTAATTAGATGATCGCATAGAGAATAGCCGGCTTTGTCAGCATCCACTTAACTGAACCAATCAGCGTGGATTTAGTGTCATTAGATCATCCACTGGACGGGCGCCATCCTTCCAGTGTGGTGTCATAAATACAGCACTGACTGTTGGAATGATGAATGGCTGTGCGAGGGTCCGCTCCACCTCTCTGCAGCATTTATGGCAGCAAACACAGAGGACACATGTAGATAAATTCAACAACTTACACATCATAACAGTCCCCATGAAGGCTGTGGTTTGTGCAGTTCCAGAGCAGATTTTAGGCTCAATGGCTGCCAATTTTTTTTACCAGCATGCTATGAGGGGACTAAGAAGGGGTCAACATTTCGAGAAGCTCTGCTAAAAGTCTGGGGGATAAAACACATTTGGGACTGTGCTTTATGGCAGTAATGTAAGCAGAGTGCGAGTAGGGCTTTATGATTTCTGATGTCATGTTCTTGGGTTATGACTGTCAAAGCTTGTGCCATTCCTCAAGTCCTTTCACAAACCACACTCTTTATATGTAGAGAAGAAATAGCATGTTTACTATAAGAAGGAAACATTAATGGGTGTCTATGGGGCCCCTTATTGAAAGAAAAGTTTAATTATTATATGTATAGACCCAGACTTGAATATAATATGCTGAGCGGGCTGTGAAGTAATGTGGTCAACGGATGGACGCATTTTTGGTTATGAATTGCTTGTATTTACTGATTGACGAGCCTTTTCAGACACTGTCCGATAAAGCACCTATATGTTAAGATCAATATTCTTCATGCGATTAATTTGCTTTGTGGCACCAGGGATGATAGTTTTGCATTGCAACATGTTTTTTTAAATGATGCTTTAATGTCATTCTTGCTATTTCAGATCTGCTGGGATGCATCATTTACTGCCATCCGCCTCATCCCTGAAAGTTCAACAATTTTCATTTTTAGTACGCACTTACTGCCCAGGATGAGCACTTGTTCACGGGTGTTATGGGTTACAATGGCATTAAATCTTGAGGGTTACATTTCAGTAATCTGTCACGACCTCAAATTTCATAATTATCTAACTAGACAAGCTGAAACTCTTCATCTTCATTTGTATAGAATATCCATTTGTCAACTCTCAATCATTAATCCCAGAGTCATCTTATGGAATGATTGTTTAAATACATCAATCCCTCTATGTCATTTATTGTGTACAGAAAAAACAAACTTAAAAACTGATGAAAATAACATCTACTGGAACAGTAACCATCTCTATGAGAAATGGTCAGTCAGACATTGTTTGGCAGCGATTTTTCCTTTTCTCTATTTTTATGGTGTTTTATTTGCTTATATATGAAGTATATTATCTAGTTAGTTTTGGTGGTTTGGATTACCTTTAATATGTCTTCTGGGTGTGGTTTTCATATAAGCCATTGACAGGTTTCTAACACAACCACACATGTGCTTCTGTATTTTCTTTATAGGACTGTGTGAGAGATTGATGGCTGGATGGCTGGATGGCTGGATGGATGGATGGATGGGTGGATGGATGGATGGATGGGTGGATGGATGGATGGATGGATGGATGGATGGGTGGATGGATGGATGGATGGATGGATGGGTGGATGGGTGGGTGGATGGGTGGATGGATGGGTGGATAGGTGGATGGATGGATGGGTGGGTGGATGGGTGGATGGATGAATGGATGGATGGATGGATGGATGGATGGATGGATGGATGGATGGATGGGTGGATGGATGGATGGATGGATGGGTGGATGGATGGGTGGATGGGTGGATAGGTGGATGGATGGATGGGTGGGTGGATGGGTGGATGGATGGATGGATGGGTGGATGGATGGATGGATGGGTGGATGGATGGGTGGATGGGTGGATGGATGGGTGGATGGATGGATGGAGAAAAACTGCTGTATAATGGCTATCTTTAGGTCTGTATCATCATTGCGATTATAAGGTCCACCTTGACCTGTTTACAATCTCTAATCATCATAGAAGGGTCTCTCTGCCCAATGTCTATTTTAACTTGACTTAATACTACTGAACTTTGACCACATTAATCTTAAACGCATTATTTCTAATGCTAAGATGCATTTTTATTTTTTGTGATACAGCTATTTCATCTTAAATACATAAACTCATTACTTCTGCTCAACGCATGAGCCCACCCCACAGCCCTATTAACAGAATGAGCCCATTGTGTGCAATACAAAGCCCAGCCATAGGGACTGTTTTGGGAGGAGAGACTATTGTTGATTAACTGTGAGATGTAAAAATTGACTTTATGAACTTTTGAAAACCACATGGCGTACAGTCATAAATGCTATCTGATCTCTGGAGCTACAGCTTCACACATCAGCATAGATCAGTATTGTTAAAGAGAAAAAAGGCGGAAAATGTGGCTCTGGATGCCATATATTTATCTGTGGGTGGGCTGGTGGCTTCATGCAAAATGACATACGTTCTGCACATCTGCGATTCACTGTGAACCATAGCATGGCTTTTATAGGTTTTTCTGACAAAGTTTGTTAAATCGCCCCCAAGATCTAACCACTTCCTGTTGTTAGCCCCTGACAGATATATGTTGTGATGTTAGATTACATGGTTCGCTCACATTATGTGTAAAATATTGCACACTATATCTTAAACATGCAAGAAGGGAAAAAAGCTATTTAGGATTAGATAGGCCTCACAAAACATGATTTAAGAGAGCAAAAAATCTAAATAGGTTAAATTTGTAGGCTTACGTAAGATCCAAAGAAGCTTTGTTCAGGTTTCTTATCTCTTTCTTTGAAAAAATATTATAGAGTTACACTACACCTTTGTATTTCATGACACTTAGCCAATGGTAATGTTTGGCTTCAACTGTGATTCAGACTTATATATCTCAACAGCTATTGTTTGGATTGTGTTTTAAAGATAACAGTGGTACCAAAAGGAACATTCTGGTTTGTTTACAGATAAATAATAAGGATATGTGAAAAGTATAGTTTTTAAGAAGAGGAAGCACACTCATGGGGAACTACATCAGACATGCAAATAAACCATTCATAAATCTAATATTAGGGTATATGGAGTACCACAAGGTTCACTGCTGGGCCCAAAGTTGTTCTTATTGCATATTTATAATATTTTCAAAGTGTGCTAAACTGAGATTTGTTTGAGGATGATTACAAAAATATATATTGTTGTTCATAAGGTTTGTGGGTGTCTTTTGGTTACAGTAGATATAACAACTTTAAAATGATGGCTTTATTTGAAGAAGTTGACAAAATTTAGATGACTTTTTAATTGACGCAAAATCCTAAGCACATGTTAATGATATCCTGATGATATACTGTAGATAATATATCTTTCCCTCATCAGCCTGCTATTTGGAATACATGAATTACTTTGAAAGGTGATTGATGTCCTCCTAGAATGAATTATAATGATCAGGTCAAACTTTCAATTGAACCAGTACTTTGCCTTTTAACAAATGATTGCAGAAATTGACATTTTCATTAGCCTTTGGGCATAATTTGGAAATCAAAACATAACCCACTAAACATCACAAAGAATAATCATTGGGAGTATGTTTTTGTTGGTATTGTGCTCAATATGCAGTACAAAATGCAGCCTCACAGAGCTGCTGGTGACTCTTAAATAGTTTATCCATATAATGGCTGTATCCATATAACAGAAGAGTTTCTTTGTTTGAATAAATAAAAAACATTTGCAGCCTGCTCTTGGTGTACTTTCTATATCTGCTTTGTTGTAATGATGAATAAATAATGAGTCATTCTCCGCAGCATTCCCTGTTTAAACACGAGTACAAAACAAAGAGTGATGACTACACCAAACTGAACAAGTACAGTAGGCCTGCATTTTGTTACCGAGGGGCTCAACCAAGCTCACTCATCGTGTCCATAAACCATTGTGTTTTTGTTTGACACGTAGTGCTGGGAAAATCGACTTCCCGTCCCTTGGAATGGGATTGCCCAACAGGATTATTTCATCTTCAATATATTACCATCTAATCCTGAGCTTTCTGTCTCAGCATCGAGCTTCCATCCAACAAACAGGCAGAAGAGTGCTGACATCAAGGGGTACAGGCCCTCAATCATCTGCTCTCCCGCTGACGGGAGTCTTGCTGTGTTTTCTCATCACTGTTTAATTACTCATTTGTATGAAGGACAATTCTCTCGTAATGAGTCTGTCATGAAAGAATTGTCTTTGAGGATTTGAATAGAATAGCAAAAGGATGCAGTCAGAGCGTGTTTGACACATTTGTCATGTTCAAGATAGTTGTTGACAGTAACAAGGGCTACATGTGGTGAAAAAGGTCACTTATTGTAATCTCTGTTACTGAGAAATGAGATCAAAAGGAGAAGACGTATGAGCTTGTTTGTGAAATAAGTAGGAGGGTATGGAGCCCATAAGGTGGCAAGAGGAAACTTTTTTCTTTTTTTCAGGTGTACTGTATATTGAAAACTCTTGTGTCTACCAAGAACGATTCTGTGAGCACGACAAAGTTTCTTATGCTCACGAGAAGGTATTGCGTGTGAACGAGATATTTTCACAAGATCACTCGATAGTATTATGTGATCAAAACAGAGTTGGAACAAAGCTAAACTCAGAAGTCCCGCCCCTTCTTGATTTTCATTGGTCAGTGAGGGAGAAGTGACATTGACGAGTGTAACACTGTTTTAAAAGTTTTTCAACTGAGATCGCTTTTACAAGGTGACATAAAACTGCTGATGTCGAGGACGACTTTGCACTTAGGGCGTTTAGCGCTGAAAATTATGAACTGCATTGGTTTTGTATTGAAAATGGGCGCAGCCAATGCAAAAACAACTACATCCAAAAATTGGAACTGAACTGCTTGTAATAAGTAAAGATATATGCCTGTGCAGCATGCAAAATTGGGCTAATACGCTTGCTAGGATTGTAGTTTTTGCAGTGTAAAGACCAGCCTGAGAGTTGCTTTTGATTTCTTACGACTCTTTCATAAGGAACAAGATGACTTGATAAACTGTTTGGGTATTTTCCACTGTTCTGATCTTTTA
Source organism: Tautogolabrus adspersus (assembly GCA_020745685.1). Lineage (NCBI taxonomy): Eukaryota > Metazoa > Chordata > Actinopteri > Labriformes > Labridae > Tautogolabrus > Tautogolabrus adspersus. Next base: position 29,158,869 of record CM036540.1, on the reverse strand, counting down.
AGTACAAAATGTCCTTATTGCATTTATCCGTACCATGTTCCCTTGCTTCTGTTGGTCACTACTTCCTGGCAGTCTGTACTAAGACACCTGCTCTGGCCTACTATGACCACCTTCATCTAGCTAAGGCCAAACTTCATGAATGCAATTTTGCTCAAAAACAAAGAGTGAGTTTTCCGTTGAATCACATGTTTTTTTAATCTTTCTGTACATAAAGTATTGCTGTAGGACCAGTTTGAAAACCAGGAATGAAGAACTCTTCCAAAGTACATTCATCATGTGAGAAACGGAGGAACTTTTCCTTGAACCTGTCCTTTAACAGTGTTTAATTTTCAAACTCTCTGTTCTACTTGCTTTGGATGAGTCTTCAAAACAGAGCTATAACAGGAATGAGAAAACTTCCCCTGCTGTTGTGCGGTACGTCTGCCTTGAATAACATGCACAGAGGGGTGATCCAAAGCAGTCAGGTTGATGAGCTTGTTGAGAATAGAAGCCCTCAGTTCTCATGTAGCAGACGAGCTAACAACTTGCATCTGACAGAATCCAGACTGAGAGGGAACAACTTGGATTGGAGGAACTTCATGAGAAGTAGCCAGGCAGTAAAAACTCAGCGTATGTATGTATTGGCCAACCTTGATTTAGTCTCATGGCCATTACATACTGCTGAAGGGCTCTCTCAGGTCAAGTCAGCAGAGCAGTAGAACTCAGTGTTTGGTCAAAAAATACCAAAATGCATAAAATCAGTTGGAAGCTGAAACAATAATTTGGTTTAATTTAGCAGAGAAGCCAGTCTAAATTAATATGCTGGATGAAACTCAAGCCATTGCCATCCAAGCATGAGATATTCTTGGCGTTTTTACGAGTTTTTAAAGTGTGTTTCTACTATGTTTTTGTGTTTGTTTATTGTGTTCACGCAAATCTCCCATTAGAGATCGAGTTGGACTTGAACTTTAAATGGATCTTGAAGTTGTCTTTTCTCAGTTTACTCATTAAAGAGGCAATAAATATTAAAGCCAATAGTTGTAAACTAAAAGTCAGCATTTCTGATTTTCCTTTCTCAGGCTGCTTTTTAAAGTAAACACACATTGTTTACACATTGCGACATCTCCATTAAGTTAGGGCTGGACGGCATGTTTCACTTGTTTTTGAAGTGTATTGGGGTGACGGCAACCATTGGTCAAGTTTCTTGCAACATGACAACATTTAGGTATGAATGCAAACAGAGTGAAACAAAAAATTAAATGGTCTAAATTTCTGCTCACAGCGCAAGGAGCAGAGATTTTCTTTTTCCTCTTCATTGAACAACTTTTAAAATCTTTTTCCACAACATATAACAGATTTTCCACCTTTGACTTTCTTTGAGGACATCGCTCATATGAGACTCAGAAATTTCCTCAAAAAGTATCCAGAGAAACCTGAGACTGCTCACATCTTTATCCCAGTATAACCTAGCATCCTCCTCGATTCCATACGGTAGCTTGTATATCAAACAGGTTTTATAGAGTCGAGTGCTGCGTGGGCGGGTTCTCCTGTATCCAGCTATCGAGTGATAAACCTCACGTTCGAGGGCAGAAAGTTCTCTGCTCAGATCGACGGGCCTGTGAGACATTACTTATCACTGCTCTGGTGAGTAACAGACCGTGTGCTTTAATGTGGGTTCTGTGATCATGCCAAGCTGCACAAAGCAGCCGTTGAACCCACAGCAAAGTGTGGTTTCAGAGGAATCCTTTTACCCCCTACCCTTTAAGCCTTCCCTCAAACCCTCCCCTTCAATCCTGGATGTTGCTTCGCCATTTTTTCGGGGTTCTGCAGATGTGGAGTTAGTAGCTGGCAAAAGTTACCGTAAACGACTTTGTGGGCTGCAGAGCCTCAGTGTGGCAATCAGGGGTGCATTGGACTGGACTGCAGACACTAAGTGGGCTGCTGCCAATGCTTTGAACTGTGAAAATAAATACTGAAAGGGCTACGTTATGCTAGCCAGTCTTTGAGTCCTATAGTCATCTGTCTTGGTGTACACACCGGTGGGAGTGTTTGCCTTGGACTTTAGCCACCGCATGTGGTAGCTGCTGGATTTTTTTCGCACTGGATCAGACTTTTGGAGGGTGCTTTAATAAAGCTGGCTGATGAATATGAGGGGCAAGAATTCACTTGGTTTGCACATGTGCTCTGGCTGTTTGTGTGGATCTCTGTCTCTCTGGATGTCTGGTGAAGACGTTTGTTTCAGGGCTGAGAGAGAGATCACCGAGGTGAGAGCATGTGGGCCACGCAGAGGAAGGAGGCAAATAAAGCACCTGGGACAGGTTGATGATTTGGATGTTTTGACGTTAAAGGAGAACTTGTGTAGTGGCCAAGGCTCCGTTTCCTCACAGAGACAAGGAGAACTGACAGTGCTGTACAGAAGTCTCAAACTGATTGAGAAGACTTGATGTCAGAATAAAACATCCAGACACGTTTTGCAGGATTGCACTTACAGGTCCCCTAAAGCCATGTATTGCTTTATCTGCTGCAGTGAAAACCCAATCCAACAATCACACTGTACAGAAAAACAGAATGAGCAAAGGATTAAAATCTGAGTCTCAACAAAAATCCCTGGAGTGTTTTGCTTTAACAAGGTACAGGGAGGATTTATAGGTTATGCCTTATACACTTTGCATTAAATACCCTGCTCTTAGTTGAGATCCGAAGATGTTTTTGCAGAAACTCTGTTGCATGTCATATTAAGTGCATACCTTGAGTCTGTATGGAGGTTTTGGGTTTATGTCAGATTGCCATGCTGTTGCTCTATCCCTCATCCCTCCTTTAGCGTTCATCCAAAAATGCATTTGCTGAGTATGCATGAAGTTTTTAATTCTACTTTATTATGCTGAAAGACATTCTCAGCTGGGCGTCGGCCAGTACAACCACATTCTTCTTCTGTTGGCCATTATAAAGCTTCTCTGGAGCAACTGGAGTAATCCTCAACCAAAATCCTCAGAACTTTGAATTTAAAATGCAGCTGGATGAGCTGGCAGCTTACAAGCTGTATAAACTTCTGTACAGGAGTTTATGTTTTGCATAGTGCCTTGTGACTTTCTCTCTAACCCACATCTTTTTTTCAATCCCTGAGGACTTTTTAATGTGCAGTGAAAGTCTAATATTGATGACAGTGCTTTTATATGACCCAATCTCAGAGCCCATTGGCGAATTATGGCCAGGGGGTGCAGACGGACATTTTTTGGGGAGTATCTTTGGTGAAACATTCGTTATTCTGATTATCCTTATATGATATCCGGGCAAAGACCTTCTTTAATGATCACTTGTCATCATTTTTTAAAACTTTATATTCAAATCATGATTGAAAGATGCCAATTTATTGTTTATAAAATGTTTTTAAAGTCTGTACATGTTATAAAAGAAGAAATGTTGAAATTGTACCCTAAACAGGCTGTAAATCTGAAAAAAAGTCATTTTTGTGTTTTCTTTATAAAACTGTTATTTTAGATAAGATACAATAAAGAACAGTAATTCATTCATTTTCCCAAAACATTTATACATGTCTGCCCATTTAAGGATTAAAGTGTCTGCTTCAACCTAACACAAGAATCTGTCCTGGTGTGGTGTGAACCGTTCCAAGTGCTCTTTGACCTTTTGTTGGAAAGTTACATTTGTCTTCCATTAGCAGAAGTGTTGTAGCGACTGTTCCACGGTGCGAATAGTCAGCACCCTCCCGTGCAATATGTCAGCTCCTGTTGCGGGGGTTTTCTGACTTCAAATCGTTACAATGGAAGGAGACGGAGAAGCGCTGTCCATTTTAATATACAGTCAACGATCTTTTAGAACACAAATAGACACACAACATCATATATGTGCACTCTGCAAACGTGTTTAAATTTTATCAAAAGAAGTTGCATCCAAAATTAACACAACATAAAAGTCCCTCATAGCACGTGTAGTCAGCTCTTTAAGGTCTGTTTTACTGTGTCCAGGAAACCTCATAAAACATTGGTATTGTTCAGTGTCTTTGTTTGATTATGGAACAAACATGTTGGAAATTCTACAGCACTCGTAAAAATACTAAAAATGAAATATGAGCTATTATCCCATTTTTTGATAGTTATTGTGGTCAGACTGCTGAAAAACATTGGATTCAAAACACAATGCTATAACTAGCTGTCACGCTAACTGCTCCTATGCATGGACGCCTTTCTGTATGTGAGCCACAAACCAATTTTTCCAAGGACGTGAACTTTACCCAATTTAGCAGAAACAGATATTCAGTTTGCATGTTTCCATCTCACAACAAATGCCTCCCAAATCTCTGATCTGTCGCTGCTACTGTGAAAGCACAAATCTTAAATGTCACATGAGGAATCTGCTTTTCTGTCATGCCAAGAGAAGCCATACACTTCAATCAAACACTGATGGAAAACAGATCGGATTCTGATTTGAAACGTTCACATGACAATCCTGGTGACATTTTTTGGTACAAAGATGCGACGCCGCTTTGAGAAATTTGCCTGTCGTGCTTCGGTGTGCAGATTGTGATCCAGAATTGGATTATCACAGCCAGCTCCCCCTTTTTCCGGACTTTGCTTTTTCCAATCTGTCTGGAATCTAACCTGTTTTTTTTTTTTGCCATCTCCTGAAGTGGATGAAAATTGAAACATGTTGGATAAGACCTTCAAGATAAGGGCATTAAAGCCAGTCTATCTTTGTTACAAACAGGTGTGTCCATAGTTTTACAGGAGGAGGATCGTAAGTGCTTCTTGTGTCCGCTATTAAAGGAATTCATGGCACCATCACAAAGAGACAAAGAGCTCATATCTCTGACATGGAAGTATTATGATAGACATAAAAGGAGCAGATGTTAATAATAAATCGTCGGCCATGTTTCAGCGGGGAATAGACTGATAGTCTGCAGTTTTCTCAGAGGGACGTAGAGGGAACAAGCTCATGGGAAAAGAAAAACATTAACATAAATGCAAATGCAATATGAAACTGTAACAATTCAACACTTTTCTAATGCCATTTTCTGATTATCCATTCAACAGTTTGAGTACTTTTTAAAAAGTCAATGTTAACTTATATCAGCTTCTCAATTGGGAATACTTTCAAGTTTATTTAGTCTATCTTTGAATTTCAGACCAAAGAAAGCACACTTCAGGTGCTCATCTTAGGCTTTGCAAAACAATTATCCACATTTGAACATTTTTAACCCTGCCCTAGTCATTTGATTAAGAAAGTCATTGACAGATTATTCAACAATGAAAGTAATCCTCTATTCAAGGCATTTAGTTAGCATTTATAAAATGATATGAGAATGATGAGATACGATTATATTGGTCCCCAGAGGGGAAATTCAATCATTGCATCAACACAAAGACAAAAATAGGAAGTAGGTAAGAATAGAAAAGATCGGGGCGCCAGTGGACTAGTTGTTAATATGCACGCCCCATGTAGAGAGGCTTCAGTCCTCGAAGCGGACGGCCTGGGTTTAAGTCCGACCTGTGGCTCCTTTCCCGCATGTCATTCCCTATTCTCTCCTTCCTGGATTTCCAACACTACAGTGCACTGCAGTGCAGAGTGACATTTCATTTCAGTGTTGGACAGTTAGTCTAAGTGTCAGTTTTTTTCAGACAGCCCTGTCTTTTCTGTAATGGAGCTTCTACAATTGGAAGTTGCACAATACAGTTAGCCAATAGAGAGGAAGACATTGCCTTAAATCTTCTGCATGGGACTTTCAGTTTGGGTTGATTATGGTGCCCCCTGTGGACAAAACAGCAACTTTCTTCTCTTTGCTGATTTTGTCCTGTACATGTGTATGCTGCTTCGTTTTTTTTTTTTAAACAGTCAAACGTTTCACTTATTGACAATCTTTGCAGTGAAAAATGTAAATGTAACTTCATCTGACAACTACCCAGTCGCAGTTTTTTCAGGCATTCATAATAATGCAGAAATGAATACAATACAATACAATGCATAGCAATACATTACAGTACAATACTTCATTGTCCCCCAGGGGGAAATTTGTTGTCACAGCTTTGCACAGGTGGTACACAGGTATACTGTATGATGACATGGCACATGAAGAAAACATATAAACAAACAGGAAGAAACACATACTGTAGGCAATGAGTTAGGCCAGTCAGGGTGGAAGCTCATTTAGAGCTTCAGCAGCAGAGGGAACAAAGCTCTTTCTCTTCCAGGTCAGAGTCCTGTATCTCTGACCTGATGGCAGAAAAGCAAAGAGTGGATTGAGTGGGTGAGAGGGGGCCTGAGCTACGGTGAGTGCTCTGTGAGTCAGTTCTTTGTAGTTGACTTAGTAGACAGGACAGATTTCAGTCTGTTTCATAATCAGCTAAAACTCCTCACAGGAGCTTTAAACTTCCAGCATTGAGTACCTTCTTCGACTGAGGTTTTCTCATATAAGATCTGCACATTTAGGTCAACAATTCTATCCTCTAAATATCCTACTTAAAAACGGAGAATAAAACCAGAAAAAGAAAAGTCCAGTTTTGTTGTCCTCCACTGCAGTGACTTCATGCAGAGGTTTTGGACACAGTTAATTGGGTTTATTACAAACAGTGAAGGCTGGCAGAGAAGGAAGGATTGAGAAACCCGATTCTGGCTTAACAGTAGTTTACCAAACCAACATGTCTTGTTTAGAGTTGAATCATTGAGCAGCTGTTCCCATGTTGAGTGACTCCTCGTCAGCAGACCGTGCTTGTTTTGCATGATCCCGTACAAAGTGCCAGGCAGCGTTTGGCTGAACTCACAGCGCCGCTAACCCTCTGCCACGCACGTGTCTTTGATTCCTCTGCAAGGCTTCAACGGCAACATCTTCTGAAGATTGCAGATGTTGGTCATTAATAGCACATGTTTGTCATCTCTTTTATTCCTCATCCTGTATCCTAACAGCTCTTGAACTACCATCTTTTTTTATCACTTATGCTTCCTTAGATTCTGGAGGAACATCTGAGAAAGTGTCCGATGATTTAGTGCCGTGTTTAAATGAAGCTCACATGAAAAGGAGGGTATAATGTTGTCCTTGTGTGAAAGTTACGCCTCTAGATGAAGACTGATATGCATGTTGCAAATTTTCAAATGTTGGTTGAACAATTATTTAGAAAGACAAATGATAGGATGTGAGCAGGTTTTTGCGGTTTTGTGAAGTTCGACTTGATTTTTTGTGTCTAACGAGTCCATTGCAATGTCTTTTTTTTCTCATTCTCTCAAGCATTGTTGCCAAATGAAGGACTTTTCTGGATATTTATGTAAGCTTACCCTGTTGTTTAATACGAAAAGAGTTTGAAGTTTTAGTTCCTTGGCTGAGAGATATTTGTTAGTCCAAAGAGAGCTGGGGCATATTTTTCTTATTATCATTATCCTACCGGTTGTGTTTACAAGTTTTGCATAATTGGCATGAGGTACGGTTACTTGAGACAACGGCAATCTAAGAGACTCGTACACACGCTGTCTGCTCGAGTCTCTGTCAGGGAGTCGGCGCACACGACTGTATTTAATGTAATGAAAGCAGCACCAGAGCAAATGTGGCGCATTTATTTACTCGGGTTGAAATTAGACATTTTCCAGAGGAAGGAAAGAGCGGGAGAAATCATAGCAAAAGATTTAAAACACATGCTCTACTGGGAAGTTCTGCAGACACAGGCCTGAAACTCCTAGACAGTTGGAGTGCTTCAGAAGAATCAGATCCCTTTCGCCTGAAGGATGTGAGCAACTGGAAATGACCCGGGAAATGTAAACGCACACAGAAAGACGTACATGTAACAGAACAAGCAGAGCCAAGAAGTATACAGATAAGGTGATTGTGTCCACGAGCTTTGAGGTTTTATTTTTTCTGCTCATCTGTCTTCTAACTTTATTATCACCACCACTTTCTTCTGATCATTTATGCTTGGTTTTGTTTTATTTATGTTTTTCATGCTCCACTTTGTGTTTATCTCATAAATACAGAATACCAGATTCATTTAAATCGTCCTTGCACAGAGTTCATGTATAGACAGTAAAAAGAAACATGTTATAGGAACTGAACTTGTATATGGCATCTGGTCCGAGGGCTGGTTAAAAATATCGATTCATTAATGCATTGTAATCATTTCAACATCGAATCAGGGAAATCCTGAGATTGATTATTTCTGTTGTAATGATGCCCACCTCCAGTGGGGGCACTGTGGGTACAGTCGTTCTTCCTCATACTGTTCTTTACTGTTTTATTCTGTTTATTAAAGACTAATGCAATAATAAAATACATTTTTGAGTCTGTTCTAAAACAATACAAATAATGCACACATTATTATTTAACAAAGAAAGGTACTGTGATTAGTTATCTGGGTATTGCTGTCATCTGTATGTTTTATTAAATCAATATCGAAGCATGTTGATGATTATCGAATCGAATCGTGACCCAAAGAATTGAAATTGAATTGTGAGGTTGTGGACAATACCCAGCTCTATCTGGTCCTGACGTCTTTATTAAATGTACTGTGTGATACAAACAGCCTTTTTCATGTCAATGTTCATCAACAGACTCAAATAAACCCAACTCAAAGTTTATTGAATTCATACTTGTGTTGTTTTCCCAGTCAAATGCACAATGTCTTTACATGCAAGTGTTTCATTTATGAAGACGCTTTCAGAGTGTCCTGTTTATAGTATGCACCACACACCTTATGTTTCACTTGATTGAATTTATATTGGTTTGTTTTTGTGATATTTACTTTTTCATTCATTTAAAAAAAATATGTGCAATGTATTCTTAAGAAACAGCCGGAGTGATGCATCTCTAATCATTGTAATAGACTATTAAAAAAAGCTGAATAGTAAAAAAAATGTTTTTGTAAACACGGATATATCAAGGCGCCCACAACCTTAGTTTCAGAGCGCTTCTCATCGGTTCTTTTTGTTGTTAACTTCTACTTCTCTCTGGAGTGGACATAAGGTCTGTATTCAATATGTCTGTATGCTTAATGATTTCCTTTATTTAAGGAAAACATTTAAACAAAGGAATACTGTCCTGGCATTAACAGCAGCTTCAGACCTGGTACTTGTACCCTTGAAAAGATGAGTCAGATTAGTTTCTCCTCCGCTATTGTTGCTGACACAGCTGATATCAGAAGTCCCTTCTTGTTCCCTTGTAGATTTTGATTGGTCGATGGGGAGAGGTGACATTGACGAGCGTTGCGTTCCAAAAGTTGAACATTTTTCCCCGGGGAGTGCTGTGAGCGCAGTGACAAAAAACAGCTGAGTGCTTAACTGCATTTGTTTTTTTTGGAAAATGGGCGCAGCCAGTGCAAACAAAACGCTGTTAATGGACACAGGCTCTAAATGCACATGACGAGAAAACAGCAGAGTCAGAACTTGGATTGGGATATGCATTCTTATTCAAATAAACCATGAACTTCCACTTTGGTTTCCATCATAGATGCTGTACTTTTTTTTTTGAGCATACTGTGTGTAAATATTTTTGGGGACAAGCTACACAACACAAATCCAAAGTTATCACTATTTTGCTGCTGTGATATCTAACAGAGACGCAACAAAGAAATCTTAGCTCTTACTCCTTTTTTTGCCAAACAAAGCAACACGGTCAATCTTCCAGCTGTGGAAAATGGAGTCAGTCATATTCATCACAATATTTCATCTTTCTCCTGAACCTGTGAAGGTAACAGAGAACACTTGGCCAAACTCTTCACCTCTGTACGGTCATATGCAGCAGTGGAACCAAAATAAGGCTGTAAATCCATATCAGCACTCTTATACAGTCTGTGTGTACACCTTTAAAACTAGTGTACAAAAGTCTTTTTCCCAGGAGCCTCGGGTTACATGTCTCGGATTCAGACACACAGGCTCAACCTCTTGACACCGTTGTTCCAAACTGCACCATTACAGGACACATTCCTGTTTACATTTTCATTTCCAGGTCTGTTCGACCAGAAACCAGGTCAGTGTAGTTCAGGTCATTTTTTTTTGTCAATTTCTATGCAATGGTCCCCGTGCAAACTAAAGGGAAAAAGAGGAAAATACTTAGGTATTTCTCTTCCTGTTTATAGAAACCTCTGTGGAAAACTTCCATTTTCCCACCACCAAGGCTTTGTTTTCTTGGAGGCCATTTTTCTTCACTTCCTGTCTCTCTAAGAAGCTCAATCCTCGACTGCAGCCTGAGTAGCTGCAGCAGTCACTGGATTACTATCTGTATCTCTCTGTAATTAAATTTGCTGAAAGGATCCGTCAGACAAATTAAACACGAACCAGCTGGTATTATGATGAGGACACAGGCTTCCTGCCCCTGTTGGTTTGAATGGACTTCTGCCACCAGCATCGATGGGCTGTGCTGCTGCTAATACAGCAAAGAGGAGCTGAGGGTGAGAGGAAGTCAGTGAGACTCGGAGGAAATGGAGCCATCGAGAAATAAATAGAAAATATGTGTGTTCTGTAAACCTGTCTTAGGCTATAGGAAGGGCTGTTTTTGTTGCTTAATATATTCTGTTTGACTATTTTTCTTCTCATTTAGAGCCTAACCAAGGTTTGGCTGGACCAATACTTAATTAATAATAGACAATATTGGGCTATTACAAACATGCGAAGGACAACATATAGTCAAAATAATACAACTTTTGATGGGAATGCTCTTTAGAGTTGTAGCCACCAGTTTTCTTTTCCAGTTCCTACAATTTTAACATCCTGCCCTTGTCCACTAAATGACATTGTAGTGTAGTCTATTGTTTGCCTGAATGAAAACATATGCAGCATTAGAAGTACCTTTAAAAAGTCATATCCATTCAAAATTAGTGCACAACCTGATATGAAAAATCTGTTAACATTCCTGATCCAAACTCCAACATATTGGCCAATTTATCTGACAGATTTTCCCTTCCACACTTGTTATCAGTCTGGCCCAGAAATGGCCTCATCTTTCGTCTCTACTGTTTTTGGATGTCTCTCTCACTGTTGTTTTGTCTCCCAAAGATCGAGCCCCAATGCTTTTCCAGCCGCTCGACACACGGCTGCTCCTCACATTGCTTCTCCTCACACTCTCTGGGATGTTAGAACAACATTGGAAGAGTTAAATCTGCCGCCATGGATGAGTGCTGTGCTGTAGGTCTCCAAAGCCTGCTGAGAATCAGGGGCTTGATCAGGTAGTTATGTGGACTTAGTTAAATTAAAAGCCAAATATACTCTCTGAGAGAGTAAACGTCTTTATCTGAAGCCAAACCAGCCGTAATCCTGTGAACTCATTATTCATGGAAACGCATGCCTGCCTGCATGCGATGCCATGTGGACGCCATGCGCCATACTTTGCTCCTTTGTGTGTGTGGTACCTCCTAGTACAAAAATAAAGCTTGGAGCAGAATAGGACTTGTGCGCTCATGCTCACCCGGGATTTCCTGTGGTCTAGTCTTCCAATATTGCGGGCCAGGATAAAACCCAGATCAGGAAGGAGGCCCTCACAATGAAACATGTGAAATCCTCGGCACGCCAGCTTGGTCTGAAAGAATTGTGTCAAAAACATATTGTTTGGCTCTGTCAGCGAGGGAAGTAAAGACAGAGAATTACTCCACACAGCGAATCACATGCAGAGGGAAACACCTGGTGAGTGTGCGGCCTCCCTCTGGAGAGGATAAGTGAAGAGCAGAGTCAGGGTCAACAGGTGGATAGAAAAGCACTCCAGAACAGACCATGGAGGGTTCGAGTGTTAATGAGAGACAAGTGCTTTTTCTCCTCTGAGTGGCTCTCATCTTGAAACAGTCACTTCTGCTTCTCATTCCACCTGAGTATTTAACCCCTCGACGCGTGACTGCTGCACAAAGGGCCTCACACAGATTTAGTTAATGTGCTCTCTGTGCTGTCTCAGTGAAATGAATGCTTCTTTGGTTTCAAAGAGGCAGAATTATTCTGTGTTTGCATATATCTGGAAAAGAAAAGATGGGGATTAACCCTTGCTTTGCAGCAATAATTTGTTTACATGAAAGAGTCAGTCTTCAGGGTATTGAATTCCTAACTGTCATCATACATCTCTTTTATTGTACGATATTGAAATGAAACTTCTAAAACACTATTTCAAATGACTAAATGACAAAGACTTCTCCATGATATGAAGCATAATAGTCACATGTGTTCAACTAAGAGTCATCTGGTTGCCTGATTCCCAATTAAGTCTACTAAGAAGTCAGTGTGAGGTTTAATAACATGGCCAACATTAGCATTATTTATGAAGCATCTATTCTATTGGCTCGCACTACTGGCCTCTCACTCCTATTGCATACCATTCCCAGACGTGTAGGGAACTGATTCAGATTCAGCATTTGGACTATAATAGGTCTCTGTGTGTTGTTTGTGAATTTACAAAAGTTTAACTTTATGTTTAATTGGTTATTTCAAGTTATGTGAAATCTCTAATGTCAAAATTCACAATTCAGCCCAGCGTACACTGTATAGTTGTATAAAATGTGTTTACAATGCACCACCAAACTTAGGATTTATGTGCTGAGACTGTACGACCAGATTGTCAGACACGACCTGAGTTCTGATACGAGTGAAAATCGGGACGGATCAATCACTGGATAGAATACTAGTCAATAAAAAACTCCCACAGACGGAGGTTGAAGTCAGACACACATGTATTTCAGTTGTCTCATGTGCAAGAACATCTTCTCGCTCTTTCCCTCTCTCTGCTGTTGCCGTAGTGATTTTGGAAGTAATCTGTCAGTTTGTTCAGGCACAATTAGAAAAAGAAGTCACAAAGTCAGTGAATCGGCTTTCAACAAAGTCTGCCTCCACCCCTGCTCATCAATGGCCCTGAAAAACAACCAAGAAAGACCAAAAGCAACTTATGCAGCAGAGCTTGAGGACTCAATTACCAGTTTGTCTGCTACACCTGCCTGCACCATCTTTTTCACCTATATCAAGTTATTTCAATGTTGGAGCAGTTTAAGAGCAGGAGCAGGGACCTCCCTTAAGGTCATCTAACCCCCTCACACATGGCTGTCCTAAAGTACGATTTAAACTCAATTAAGACAAAACGTTGTCTGCAACTTGGGTGCCACAGAGTACGTTTTTGAGCCCATTTGCCATCAACATGGTTTACGTCTGAACTCTGAAACAGATTGGACATAGAAGCTGCAGCCTGGACTGTGAAGAATAGAGAAGCACAGAGGACACATTGTGACACAGGATATTTTACAATATGGACTCCATGCTCCTAACCATAACACCATCTTCGGATGTAGCTACTGTCTGTGACAAATATTCACTAAAACCACAAGCAAACACAACATTTGATTTAATGTGGAAGAGGAGAGGTCAGACGACATACCGCATGCATCTGTGGTTCCCCCCAAAAAAACTCCATCCCCAAAGTGATATAAAACAAACCTGTTGAAACATTAACAGCACATGACTTTCTGTACACAGAGCTGCTGGAGGATCAACAGTGGGCTACTGTACTGCACAGTGGGGGGAACCCTGTGGGACCGCTGCATTGTGGGAGTTTTTCAGGCCCTCCGAACTACATTTCTTCTGTGCTGGGTCAGTTGAGCGTGAGCTGATGGAGTTTTGCAGAGGGCCCTGAAGTTGTTAATCTTTGCTTTGAACTGAAAATGATGTGGAGGCTAAAAGGCACATGTTTGCTTTTGTATGCCACATGTCAGACGTTTCAACACGTTCTGTACATGCAGCGTTTTGTGCTTACTGAAGAGTTGCTGGAGCTGAGGCTGCATCAACTCTTGGTTCTAAACTGTTTAAGACATTACATAAAAAGTTTGAATGATTTACGTATAGATATGTCTTCGACTTCCCTACAACTAACTATAGCAACTAATGTTTACAGGAAAGGTAGAAATTGGAGTTAGAAGACAGTAGACCAGTGTTACTTTCATCAGAATAGTTTGGTATCTTTTAGAAATTAATTCCCTTATTTGTACTTTTTTGGATTTACAATTTGCTTTATTTCATCTGTTCTACAAGTAAGTACATGTAATAGATTGTGTACTTTAAACAAAGATATTATTAAAGGCATTCAAATGAACATAGTCAATCTTTAAAGATACAATAAGTGGATTCCGCCACCAGGGGGCTCTCAATCAGTACTACAATAACAAACGATGACGTCGAGGCTTGCGGGGATTCATGTGAGTGATTCTCTCTGCTACTCCCCCCATGCTCCAACCCGGTGAAAACAAAATCTGCGTTAACCGTAGTAAAGACGAACGGCCGAAACAGACCTGAGGAAGAGAATATGTTTACCGACAATGTATCCAAGTATCATTTACATGATGTTTTTATCACAGCAGCACATACAGCAACAGTTCACCCAGCTTCGTCCGTCATTGTTCGTTTACAGACTTCTTTCCGGGTGTCGTCTAGCCAGGCCCCTCTTCCTTCCAACGTCATCACGGCGGTTGCGATGATTGGTCAGTTACCAACATGTTATCTGTTATGTCTATCAGTCAAGTCATGGCACATATGTATGGCTCTGTGATGGCCTAATCTGACACAGTGACCATCCTAATAGACAAAAAGATGTTGTAGTCTGACGTGCCTAATGTCGAACCTAATCACTCCAAACATAGCACCCTGTACAAATAAGTATGACCCCTTTGTTTCTAGCTAGCTTCCAGTTACATTGAGCTGGTAAACTTGCTGTTAAATCTTCACAGTCCTTGAAGCAGCCCAATCTCAGCCTGAGGATCTTCACACCCTGTCTGATCTTCACACCCTGAAGACTTTTCCAAACTCCGAACAGCACTCCTGCACTCTTATACCCCACTGAATCAATAAATTGACTTGTATTACCCCGCATGACACCCACAGATCCTAAATGGAGGGGTTGCATGTCAGGAGCAGCTGGCGGTTTGCAGAGAGACACCTGTGCGGATTAAGCTCCGGTGTCCGGTTGAGTTTCCTTCTCCCAGCGGCCCCCCGAGCCGAGACTGATAAATGACGGCCAGCTCTCTGGACGCATATCTTACTGACACACATCTCACACACATGCTGCTCTGATTTCACAGTGGAAGTGGCCTGGATAGACCAAGATTCAAAATAGAGCGATAGGTCATGTTGCTGATCTAGGAAACAGGACTATCGTGGTTAAATATGGATTGTCGCAGTCTCGTGCCTTTTTAAAATAAGACTTCTGGAGGCCTCAGTTATTATTATTAAATATCTTGGCTAATGTCCATGCATGAAGGTCAGTATACTCTTGTTCTTTGTTAAGTTATAGAGGGAACAGTGAGCAGGGACACAAGTATTTGAAGGATGCAAACACAGTCTGGGAGTGCATCTTTAAATATGCATGAATGCCAAAAATATATGTTAAGGACTTTTTTTTTGTTTCCAAAAGTGATGATGGAGCATGTTGGATCTCGGATAAAACGTTGCAGAACAGATTTGCAAGTTATGTAATTTAAAAAGTTAACTTTTCATTTATCATGCAAAACTTGCCGTACATTGAACAACATGAAATCAGCTTCCAAACTGTGAGCTCCTGCAGATTGTCTCTGTTTAATATCATTCCAAATGATTTTCACAGATCCCAATCCAAGTCCTTTAACACTTGTTTCTATGATACCAAGCACATCATCTTTTTCTTTAAAGGTTGAATAAATACGTATACATCACAAGAAAATAACAGGTGTATAAAACAAGCCTGAGCTCGAGGTACATAACCTACAATACTGAAGGTTAAATTGGATACAATTGGATTATCTTAAATCATTTATGGTGTATGGCATGAGCTAATTTTTAACTTATAGAATGATAAGATATATAGAGAAAACATCAGTCAGCTTGGGTTGATGGAAAATACTTGTACAGTGTTCAACAGAGTGGAGAAACATGATCTACTGCAGAGCAAGTTCTGTCATTTTGAACCGTCCAAAGCAAACACAGTCAATCAGCGATACAATTAAAGTGATTTTCACACACTCTGTCCAGCTGTTGTTAGGGGAAGCAGCACTGAAACACAGGCAGAGTCGGATGGATGAAGCAGTGGAGAGCACAGGAAAGACAGGACGTGGACTGAGATCAGCTTTAGTTTAGCCAACTGACTGATTGATTCAAATGCAGGGGGACAAAATGGAAAACAATACAAGGTTAAGTTCAGGACATTCAGTAGATTGGATTGTTGGACAAATATTTGTTTTCCCTTTTTTTTGTTTTTTACATGTCATGGGTTCAACAATTTATCAAAAAGGAAATGGAGTAAAAAAATATCGATGAAAAAGTTGTGATTGAGCATTACTTTTTGTTTTACATTCCCCATGATTTGAACCAAGGCGTACAAGGACAGAGGAGTCTGGGGATCTGAATTCTGAATTCCCTTTAGATATTAATTTAGTTAAAGACTTTTTGAATACAATTGACTTTTATTGTTGCATTGACCCAATAAATGTTGTAATTGTGATCTGTTTTGAGCATTATAGACTTTAAAAGAAACTACTAGCAACTAAAATGAAAACTTCCTATACTAGTCTGTCATCCTCTCTATTTTAAAGGTCAATTTGTGGGCTTTTTATGCCTTTATTAAGAGATAGGACAGTTGATAGAGTAAGAAACCAGGGTAAGAGAGAGAGTGGGAAATGACATGTGGGAAAGGAGCCACAGGTCGGATTTGATACAGGCCATCCCTTTGGAGGACAATAGCCTCTGTACATGGGATGCATCCATAAACCACTAGACTACCGGCGCTCCAGAGCTCATCCTTTCTGACCTTTCTTTAGTTCAGTAAGTAGAAACAGGAAGTAAAGAAGGAGTGATTGGGGTTGACGTGCAACAACAGCCACAGACCAGACTTGAACCCAGGTCTTTATGGTTGCATTGCATGTGTTTAAATATGCAGGGGCTCCAGGATGCTGCTTTTGATGGTTTCCTTGGTTGAAAACAAAAATGTTTTTCTTTGATGACTTTGTGCTGTGGCACCAATTTAGTATAATAAGGCACGGGGGTGGCATCTTCACATACTGTAATCCACAAAGGAAGGAAGGAAAATAATGAAGTTTAACTAAATTTGGGCTTTTTTTCCCAAAAATATTTGTACATTCTTGCTGAAACAGTTGGATACATCTTTTCCAACTTTGTGATCTGAAATGATGCACGCTATGTTCAGTCCAGTTCAAAAGGTGACTCGAACAAAGATGAACAGCCTCCCAAAATCATTTTGTGAAATACAGACCAAATCCGCAGCCAATCAGCAGCCCTGGTGTATACAAAAAAAGTGGCATTTTTACCATTTCATGTCAGAGAGAATAAGGCTTGTGAGAGAAAATGACACATTAACTGAAGATGTCCAGGGACAATTTACAGTTCATACATTGCTGTTTACTGTGCATCCTTATCCTAACTTTGTGGTCATAACGATAAGAAAACAAATACACTCAAAAGGAAAAGAGTTAATCAGCAAAAAGGAAGTTCTCACCAAAAAGTAGAAGACTGGGTTTAAAGTCAAAACTTTAGGGACTCTTATAATTATGATTGATTCAGTCCAAAAGATAAAGGTCACACCTTAAGTTGTTCAGTTGTGTGTATTAAAATATGTCGTGCTGGTATCTTGGTAAGAGGGATTACTGGTGGGATGAAGTCTAATGAATTTAAAGGCACTGTGCAACGAGGATTCGAACCATGAACCTTCTTTCTGTGAGGCAACAGCGCTAACCACTGCACCACCCACTCAAATTGTTAGATAAATTAACATTTAAAACAGGGACGCTGGATTACAACTGGGAAAATGTGTTTTTCATTTAAAGTGGGTATAAATAGTATCTGAGCTGCCTGCTAGTTGGACAGTGGTGGAATTAAAAATAATCTTTCAAGTGAGCATGATGGACATCCTGGGTTACACCACTCATGTTTGGTTTACCTGCAAACACCACAATGCACAACTCAGGTTTCAGTGTTGAATTTCTGGAAATTCCCATCATGTATTGGAGGAGAACATAAATGCCAGCTGTCAAGCTTAGCATACCAGCGCTGAACTTTACTCTAAAGTGAACCACATTTGTTTCACATGCATTAGTCTCAGCATTACTTTCAGGTTATAATAACGTGCTGTTGTCACCTTCTCTAACTCTATCATTAAGAAGAAACTCTTTACATGATTATTTCCCCCCAGAGTGTAATCTTTGTTTTAGAGCTCAATGTACAGTCACAGGACTTCTGCTTGATATTTGGGTTGAAATGATGAGGACAGACTCTTTTTATTGTGCTGACAGCCATTAAGTTTGCCTCGCAGCAACACAGTCCAGTCAGACTACATGAAGTATGAAATGGAGAGGAGAGGGGTAGAAAGAATTTGGGAGAAGTCCCTTGACTAACTGCATTACACTGAGAGGAGTTAACCGAATAGTTAAGGATGACATATGTGCGCTATGTGAACAATTTTCTCTGCAGACTCAGTTCAAGGCTGATACAGTGTAAAAGGAGACATGTGGGGCGGCGTGCGTCTGCAGCAGTAGCAGAAAAAGCGGAGCGACTCGAAGCATAAATCCAGTCTGTGATGATGTCATGAGATTCCTGTGAGAATAAAAAAGCATACATGCATGAGAGCAGCCTCCAGAGTATATTCCTCGTGTAACGTCTTAATTTCATGTTTCCAACGTGAAGAGATACAGAGAAGTGTCCTCCAGGGCTCGGTCCTGCTGGATCTACTGTTCCAGGATCACATCTGTTTCACATGTAGAGCTAAGACTGAAGCAAATCATGGCTCGCTAGGATTTGAAATTAGATTTATAGTTGAGCATGTGTATTATGTATTGTGAATGTTAACGATATGGACATAAATAAACCTAAAGTTGACCTGAATTCTAAAATAAATGATGATGAAAGCAGCCCTGTTGTGCCTGTGAATCTTGTTCTCACACTGATGGTGTTCATTTACATATCTGTTCGGCTGAAACTATATGTGTCCCACAGCATTGTCCACATTATTTCAGCTGTAAAGTGTGACAGGCAATCCAAGCTTTCAAACAAAGGGGGAAATTACAGATCTCTCTTACCCTCAATTAAAAGTTTAGACTAAAAAGCAGAAACTCTCAAAACAGGAACATTTTTTCTGTACTTTGAGCAAGCAACACTAGCTTGTATCCCAGCCACAAAGTGCTGTAACGTAACCCCTGCAGCGCTTTATAGAGAGTTGTACTGTAGCTCATTGTTTGGATGTCCCACCTACAACATTATTCTTTTGATTCATGCTTGTTGCTCTTACAGTGTTGTTTTCTACCGCGATGGACAGACAACCAGACCCTTTTAGCAACTAGCTGTTGCACAAAGTGGATAATCTATCGGCCAAAGAGCCAGGACTTGGTACAAAAACAAAAACAGGGAGCCAATTTTAACATAAAGTCATAGGACTCCAATTGAATGATGACGTTGTTGGAATGATAATGCAACTAGCCTACTTAATGGGCTGCACGTTATTGTTTCAGCATTAACATCAAGATGTGTGTATTTACAGTAGTCACATTACTGGGCAAAGTACCCAAGAATATCTTACTACTTTCTTTTTGCTTCTTGAAACTTTAGTCAAGTCTAAGGTTCTAGGAAGTCTGATATGACATCAGTGCACCCATTCAGCCGTGTAAGCTTGCACTTACTTTTGTACAGTTTACTGAAGTCCTTGCTTGTGTAACAAACACGTGGCAAATAAAGCTGCTAAAACTGACCTGCAATATCTGAACTGATAATAAGATATCCCAGTATTGATTTCTTCAGTGTTGGGGGTAACCAAGCGGGTGTTTTTACAGCATAAATAAACATGTTAACAGCTTGGTTCCAAAAAACAAAAAGGGTCTGTTTAGCTCATTCCTCGATCGGCACACACTGAACGGGGGTTTTAGTTTTTTGATAACTCATCCATTTTGACTTTAAGAAGGATAAGTGTTATTTACAATAAGATGTGTCACTGACCTGATTGACATGGCGGGCGCAGTGCACCAGTTGGTCAAGATGCTTAAAACCCCCCTCCTAAATTGAAGACTGTAATAAGCACCAAATGTTACTCAAACTGGCATATGTCGGAAAATTAACCAGCAGTTTCTCTCGTGTTTTGGTCTCTCATGGAATTGTCATCAATTAGAAAAACACAGAAATATTCCCGGACTTGTTTTTAACTTCTGTTGAGAATAAAATAAAAGCGTAATGGACAGGTGTTGTGGTAACCCACAGGTCTTTACTGCTTCCTCTTCAGGCTTGGTGCTGTCACAGCAGAGAAACACAGCTGGTAAGTGACTAATTCCAATATGAGTCATCTTCTCCTCTTCTTTTAGTCCCACAATCACCAATTAGGAGAAGAAAGGGCACTAAAATGCATCGTTTATAACTCCCAGTAGTGCCGACTCTAATTTCTGACAAAGTTAACCTGTCCGATCGAGTTAGACGTCAGCGTACAGTTCAGAGGACGAGCCCAGCAGGAAATCTCCCGCCACAACAGAGTCTTTCCTTTGAAGGATTTGAAACAGTTCAGATGACACAGAGGGGGCAGGAAGTAGAATAGTGATGGCAATGCTCTTTAACACTGTAATCCTATTGTCAATTTCAGGGATTAATGTTCTTTCATAACGGCCATTCTGTTTGTGTGTGTGTGTGTGTGTGTGTGTGTGTGTGTGTGTGTGTGTGTGTGTGTGTGTGTGTGTGGCGGTCAGTGGTGTACAGGGTAAGGGACATGTCGGCAGTTAATGGTTGAAACAAAACAATAAGAGGCTCACAGTCAATTACAGGTCAGACTCTTTAAACCTTTGTCAGCGCCTGTTGCTGTGTGGGACAATTTTTGATGTTTTACCAACAATACTCAATGAAAACAGGAAAGAGATGAGATGCCAGAAATAGTGTGTAAGGATCAGATATGACCCTGCAGGACATTCCTCATTTCACTCCAGTGGAGATCCAGTTAGCAGAAAGGCTCTTAGAATAACTAACACAAGGTTGATTCACCTTTTTCACAAGACAATTAAGCTTTGGTTAATATTATCTTTTATTCTCAGTTTAGCACTTCATCCAAGCGCACAGCCCACGCTTTTCTGCCCCCAGACCCTTATTTGTTAAACAACATAGTTAGCTTTACAGGCCTAGCTAACATTTATAATGTGTATAGCCACACAAGCCAAGCTTATTAGTTAAAAAGCTAGTTTGATAACTGTCATGATAGGTTACCTAGCCTAACTTAATGAAGTGTATCATCTGTCCTATACTCTCCTTTGTCATGCAAACTAGCCGTATAAGCTAACCTTTGTAGCTTGTTTTATATTGTATGTTTGTTTCCAAATGATTTAGCTGAAACTTAAACATAGAGACAACCAACTATGTTGAAACATCAATGGTTCCAGTGGTGAGCTCATTGGTTCAATAAGGTAAGATGATGAATAGGGCTGAGAATAGGGCAGCCATTGTAAGCTTTGAGTTAAAGCAGGTGGAATAAAAAAGTCAAATTAATTTCATTTTGATAAGTCTCTGGCATGAATTAGGAACAGAGTAGAGAAAGGAGCAGATACTTCAATAAACTTTAATTGGAGCCATTATTTTGAGGGCCAAGTAGCCAAAATAACTCACAATTCGGCGATGAAGGGGCTGGGAAATGATCGCGTTGCAGTCAACGTGCAATGATGAACATCACACAGATGAAAGAGGAGGGAACTGTTTTTGTTCTCGAAGGGAACAGGTGGAAACATTAACTGCAGTTGGCAGGTTGTGCTAACAAGCTGCAGGGCTTTCTGGGATGTGTTCTTCTGCACTGTGGCTAATTAATCACAGAGTACTCGCACAGTTAAAACGAGGCAAATGACTGCGCTTCTCCAGGAACACAGAAATAAATGGGTGTGAGCGCTGTAATTGATTCCTCATTTCAACAGACTTCAAAAGCAACCGAGAGTTTTAATCAGATTAAAGTTCTGGATGATTCCAAATTTATCAGCCAAATTAAAGTGTTATATTTACTTCTAGGAGGAGCGCCAATTCTTCTCTTGACAATGTTGGAAATATAATGGCCTTGTGCTAATAATATCCGTAAAAAACACAACAGATATAAGACTCCCCTCGGGGGGGTTTTGGAGATGCTGTTTGGGGTTAGATCTTCTTTCATGTCTCTTGGTTTGTTTTACAAAGGACGCAAACTTTTAAAAAGTGAAATACTCACAAGAATATACTAAAGAAAAAAGAACTCAAAGAGTAGATGGACTCATACCACTTATTGAATTCCCACTTTATTACTTAGTTTACATAACTTGAAATGTCTCCATGGCACACATCTGACATCCATTCAAGCTATTTAGCTAACAGGGATTTGAGGCTAAACAAAGAGGAGGGGATTGGATGTCAGAGTTAGTCTTGGATGTATGAAGAACATGTCATGAGTGAGGACTTTTATTTAGAGATTTCGTATAAAGCGAAGGTCTATTTCATGATCATTATCGAGATAAAGCCTACAGTGTTTATGTGATCTTTAATACCCAACCAGTTTGTTTGTAGCGATTGGGATTCGATTACGTCTCTTCTGCTGATGCTGGACTACAATCAGCGTCCAGTTGTTCTGTTCTTTATTTGTTGGGAATCCCGCTGGGGGCCTGGCCTACATGAGTCCACATTATCCTCCTTATTATACAAAAAAAAAAATCTTTTTGCAGCTCGCTGGAGAAACTTTAAGGCTTCAAGGGCATGATTAATGATTAAGAGGGAAAACTTCTCATCTTTGAAGCTCTTAGAGACATCAAAGCTAGTCAGCTTATTGTTATACTTAGCTGTGCTTTAGGATATGAACCAACACTTCAACTGCATTAAAAGAGAGTTTTTCATCCAATGTGGGGACCAAAGAAAGCTGGCAAGTGAACTGTACGCTGTCAAGAATGTATTTCTTTCCGAGCATATTTACAACACGTTTGTATATTCACTCAGGTCTTAATGGAGTGCAGTTTTGAATTGACCGTGTAAATGTTTATAACCAAATCTGCAATATTCCCCTGGATTTACCCTTGTAGATGTTTAAAGTACATGTACATAAAGCATAATGTGTGTCGTAAAACATGATATATGTATAAACTGTTCATCAAATTGAAAAAAGAGGGTGCAATGTTGACAGAAACGTTCAAATTAATTCTCCAAAAGCTCCTAAACTGAGAATTGTCTCAATTTCGATGTATCCTCGTTTTATAGCGACTACGAGTTTATTCTCTGACTAAGCAAAACATTTGGTCGACAGAGATTGAGTGCATTTGGGTCACGACAATAACACGATATTTCATCTGAGAAAAAATGGGAGTTGTTGAGAGGATTCAGATTTCAAACAAGACCCACATTCGTTGCTACCAGCTGTTTGGCCATTGCTTCTGTTGTGAATAAAACACAACGTTCCCATAGCTGCACAAAAAAAAAACATCCAGCGCTGACCCAAAACCTAAAATCTATTCACTGTTGTTAAGTGCTTTACTTATATTTGTGCACACAAAGCTTGTATCTATGACATGATTCTGCAAGAACCAGATGCTGTCTTAAACTGTTGCTCCCTTTTTGTTTTAATAATGTAACAAACAAAGTAGCGTGCCCTCTTATAGCTTGAAGTTCACCAATGTCTCTGCACCTACATCTTTTATGTTGTCCGTTGTCGGGGCTTTTCATCTCTTGAGCTAAATACAGCATGAAAAGAAGAAGCGTTAAACTTCAGCAACTTACATTGCATTCAACAATTCAAATCTATGTATGTGAAGAAGATGTTTGCTCAGTATGAATCAGAAGAACTATGTTCCAGTTGATTGGATTTAAGGGCTGTGGCTCAGTTGGTAGAGTCAGTCATCTCTCAACCGAAAGGTCGGGGGTTCGATCCCCAGCTCCTGAGGCCACATATCCGATGTGTCCTTCAGCAAGACACTTAACCCTGAATTGCTCCTGCTGCTTCGTCAGCAGTGTATGAATGTGTATGAATGGGATTAGTTACTTCTGATGGACACTGTACACAGCAGCCTCTACCATCAGTGTGTGAATGTGTGTGAATCGGTAGGTGTGACATGCGGTGTAAAAGCGCTTTGAGTAGTCAGAAGGGCTAAATAAGCTCCATTTACCATTAACCATTTAATGGTCAACTCTAATATAAAGTTATCCTGTATATTTTCTCTTTTCTCTGTCAAGCCTGTGCACAGGAGTACTAGTAGGATGTGTGATGGATTGTACGCACATGTGGTTTTATGTGCATAACAATTTATTTAAGTACATATTTTGGCCATTGTAAATTGCCATATTGTAATTTTTTACTTTTTTATTTTACTCTCCTTGTACAAAGGGCAGGTTTGAACTTGTTTCTACTTCCTACACCATCGTTAAGCCAAAGTGTATAAGCCAAAGTGAATAGAAAGGATGCCTCTACATTGTACTGCTTAAACAGAACAAAATAAAACAAATTCAATTTAATGGCATTTGTATTGTACAAGAAAGGCGTAGCCCTACTAGATATGATGCAAAAAGACTCGCAACATTATGGATCCCAAAGATAGACTTGTTTACTTGCTATACGCATTAAAGAACACAATGTTTGAGCTCTACTAGCCCATTTCTACCAGCCGTCCCCGATTATATATCGGCAGAGTATCTCCTTCTGCAGCCACGCATCACGAGCCTCTTGAAAACACTTTTTTATGGCTGACCTAGACTCCTTGTTCACCGATGGCCTTTGGGGATAGAGAAAACCACAAACCTCCTGAACATTGGACATTCATTGTTGGTATTTCTTGTTAAGACTAAAACACAGAAAGTTGGTTGTTTCCCAAACCCACGATAACTAACAACAGGCTTCCATTAAGTGTGCTCTTGTATTCACATGGTGCCCAAAAGCATCCGCACTCATTCTGGAATGTGTTTTGAATCCAAAACAAAGAGTCAAACAAGGGTCTCTGTCTGATAAAGCTGACAGTATTAATGGTTTGATGGTGGCCTGGAGGTTGGACCAGTGGCTTCAAACAATGTGGAATAGATAGAGCACGAAATACATCTGACCCAACTTAAGCATCATCATAGAAGTAATTCTTGACCAAGGCTCTCTGAAGGATATCTCGACCCATTATGAAAAGTCAGTCGATGTATCTTATCACTCTGGTCTGTGGTAGAGTTAAACAACCACCAAAAAAAGTGCAATTTTGTTACCACAGTTTGAGAACAGGCGCCTCTCAAGTATTTCTGGATTGGGATCTAAAGGTAGAACCCCAGAAAAAGAATCAAATTACCATTAAACTTCTTTAAACTGCAGGATCGACCAAGTCTGCTGAATCATTGTAATTTCATGTACCACTTTAAACAGGATTATTCATAGAAAAGACGTGTTATACAGTTAATGATCCTAAGTCGTGGTCTAAATGTTATAAACTCCGCAGGTGACCATCTTTTTTAAATTAAATAAATACTGTGACTTCAGGAAAGCCAGTAAAACCGTTTAGTTACTTGATCTGGACTACAAAACGTCAAAAGACAAAGGAAAATGTTTTGCTGTTCTTTGTTAACCAACAAACCCATTTTAAAAGTGGAAAGGAGGACGTTTCCAGTGTTCTCAATTTTAAGTTCTGAACTTTGGTTTCTACTAGGAAAGAATTTTATCAGTAGCCCTGATAATCAGACCAGAATGATATCACCATTTATTCCTCGTTTAGCAGACTGACATATAGTTCGCTTCACAAGTTTTCCATCTGAAAGACGGAGTCATCTTGGTTTGTCCCACTGTAAACCATCAGAAGCTAGGAAAAGCAGCTTTAAACATTTTTCACAATGATTAGAAAAACACCAAACATGTAGATGTTATTTCTGACGTACACTACCTTGTACACCTGCATCGATATTATCCTTGCTTGCTGATATTTTTGTCACCACTTTTTTCCATTCCACTCTTAAGTGATGGGGCTAGCTATCTGCAGAGAAAGCTGACCTTTTCTACAGATCTAACCAAACCAGGGCAAAAAGAAGTCAACAGACAACACGTCAGACCTATTTTGAATAAAAAAGACTTATTGATCAAGTATTACTTGAAAAACTGCAAACTGCTTGGAAGTCTTGCATGAACTCTGACTTTTCGTCAAGCTTGATGGATAAAATGCATTTGTTTTTTTTACATTATATTTGGACAGGACAACTGAAGAGAGACAGGAAATGTAAAGTGTGTGTACATGTGTGTGTGGGGGGGGGGGGGATTGGGGGATGACATGCAACCGCCAGGATTATGAGTCAAACCTACCACCAGTGTGAGAGAAAAGGCTTCAACAACCGCGTCAAAAAGCCTGGTATTTTGTTGATGCAATGATTGCAGTGATGGGCCAACCAAACAATTGTCACCAAAGGCCAACAAGGACACGTGGTTGTGTTAGTCATCTACAAACACATCTACATGTTCAACAATGAGACAAAGGATAGCTTAAAGTGAAGCATCAAAACAATGTTAATAAAGCAAAGTGTTTTCATATGATTTGCTTGACTAAACCATCATGAGTAAATTAACGGGGATACTGTAATCACTCAAAAACACATGAAATGACCTTCATCCTGCCAAGCAATCTGGGTCAACATTTTGACCCAAACATGGTAAACTAAAAGAGCAGTTTCCCCAGCACTGGAGCTAATAATAGCCCAGTTTGAGATCACTTCCACATCGTACATTAAAATGTGACTGCTGCTCGGTTACGATCATATCTTCCCTGGTTTTCCACTATTTTATACCATCATGAACCAATCTAAACTAAGCTGGGGAATGTTCCTGGAATGACAATTAAACGAACAAAGAGAAACCCGTGCAGTGAACCAAAACAAATGGGAAGAGCGAGTTGTTGCCAAAATCTATAACTGTGCAGCAACATTTTATGTGCAGTAAATAAACATGTTTTTGTTTCGTACATGATGCAGTATGAAGTGTGATTCAGGAGTTCACCTGCACCCCTCCCCATAGGTCACTCAGAGATGTGACAACCATGCTCTTGTTTTGTCTCCCATACTCCTGAGTCCTTAATTAAATAATCCAAATGGGATTAGTGCAGAGGTCTTTGAAGTCCTGTGTTCCTTGCCTCTGGTAAAATATCGAGACACGGTGCTTCTTTTGATCAGTGCAATCAAAATCAACTGTGGAGTGGTCGCTGTGTCGGATCCAGTCCAGGAACAGAAGCTTCCGCATGGCTTCCTCTCTGCTGCGAGGGCCCAGGGAATCCCTTATTTGCCACAAAATGTGTTATGAGTTTATGATTATAAAGCTGTTCAGCTGTTGTTGCATGTGTATGAGGTAATATGCTCTTTAATGACCACATTTCGGTGGATTCATTTATCTGAGGTTAACTTGTTCTGGCACTAAATTGGATGTAAAACTAAACATCCTTCCTGGGAGATTTTTTTTATTTTTTTTTTAAACAACAACAACATCTTATTTTCCTCCTCTCCCAGGGTGCATCTGGGTGTGGATTTCGCCCGGACATCAGAGCTAATTAGCGCTTTCTTCCGGCACAGAGGGAGGGGGGGGGGAGGTTCAGTTTCTCAATCTATAGCTCGATTCACAAATTTCACCTCTGGGGCTGTCGTGTGTGAGAACCAGCGATTCAAAGTTGTTTTGAGGCGAGTTCAAAGTTATTGAGAGAAGACGGCGCTTTGTGTCGCCTGAGGAGACTGAAAGGAGTGAAAAGCGTCGCCATGACGAGCTCAGTCATCTGTGAAAATAAGTGCTAGAGCTATGCCATGTGATGATGCAGGAAGGTGTTTATTTAGTCCGTGGTAACTGTCAAGACATTTTTTAGTCTCTAGTTTTTTACCTCTATTTTATATACCAAGAAACTTTTTCACTATTATCATCATGATTCAAAAATACAGTGCAAGTTTTTAAAACGTGCTTAAAAGTTTCCCATCGTACCAGTGATGTAAATATCGTGTTGTTAGTGTTTGGGACTAGTGAACATAAACTAGACGATGGTTTTGATTTTATTGATGATGGTGACGATGGTTTTGTTTGACAATAATAGAATAGAACTCTCAAGAACAGCCGTCGATGTCGTGCTCTGCCTCTGGTCACTTCCTGTCAGCACCTGTGTGTCCGATCGAACTTAAAGCTGTTCGTCTGCCCTTACTGACGTTGTTTCCTCCTTTTCTGGATTCTTGCTTGTGTTGTACTTCCTCTTTGATGTACGTCGCTTTGGATAAAAGCGTCTGCTAAATGAATCGTAGAATTGGAAAAACTAGTCTAACTTGCTTTTAGTTCAACTTACTGTGTCTATAACTATGTATACATGATTTTGTAAGGGTTGAAAGAAGAGGTTTTATGTTTTCCTTGAATCTCTTGAATTCTTTGACAAATTGTTTCAGCTCTTATCTTTATATAGCAGTAGAGCTTTAGGCTTATTTAACAGTGGGTGAATGGAAGTGTTAATGTGCCATCATATTGGATATAACATGACAGGATATTCAGATTAACGCCTCGACTGTAGCTGCGTCAGACTTTTGTCATTCATTTAATTCCTAGTGAGAATTCAAAACAGATTTGGAATAAAAGTTCAGTAACACTTTAACACTTTTTTTTCCCTTCAATTTGTGATTTTATGGTTTGGCACAAAATGAAACAATAGTGAAATGACACAAAGAATTTGGGCATAATGAGACGCTGAGGGCTCAATCAATTTTATACAAGCACAAGCTCAGGTTAAGTAACACACGTCACGTCAAAACGGAGTGATCACACATGGTGGAGTAACTGTGGGAGCTTTTGATGTCCTGCGCTCCTTACAAGCTGACTAAACACACAGTTTAAAAGGCCTGTGAAATACTAGAGCTGTCTTTCCTCAAAGCGAGCAGCATGTGGTGTTACAGTAATTAAGTTATTGACTCTAAAGTTGAAGGTCCATCCTCGATGCAAGCTGTTGGGAGGCTAAATTTATGGCTTAAATTAGATCCGCAGTTTATTACAGCTTCAGTGGTATGGAGCTAATTCTTCATGGCGAGTAAGAAATCTTCCCGACAAGTGTATTTGTCCATATGGAGCTGTTTAAGGGCTGAAATGTGTTCCTTACATAGCGTAGTGCTTGAGGAGTTATGAATTAGTCTGTGACATGCAAACAGGTGCAAACGGACAGAAATACAGAGCGGCTAAAGCTAATGTTTACTCTGAGTGAGTCACACCAGACGTAATGATTATCATTCCACACCCTGTCCAAGATTCCTCAAACTGTGTTAGCAACATCACCAATCACAGTTTCATGCCTAGAGTGTTGATATACAAACCGGGTTGTTTGAATAGCATCAAGATGTGTTGATCTCACAGGAGAAGAGGGGAAAGTTGATGAGGGGCTCGGTCAAAAAGGGGACTGATGTCTACGAGTTTGGATGGTTCCAAAGTAAGTACTGTGTCCCCTACCGAATCCAATTCAAAATCCTGCTCCTCACACACAAAGTCCTCAAGCACCAGGCTCTCCTCTACCGTCACACTCCTTCCTGCAGCCTCCGTTCCTCCAACTCCAGCTTCCTGTCTCTAAGGAAATGAACCAAACAAGGTGCACAGTTTACTCCTAATTGACATTAGTTTGATATTCTTGCAAACAAAGAATTAGAATGATAGATGGGGAAGTTTGTGCATTTACAATAATCTATGAATAACAATCGTCTGATTATTTCAGTATTGCAGTGTGACCTGTTTGGACTACAAAGGTCATCATTTAAATGTAGTTTTATCTGAAAAATCCACTGTCAGCGATTCAAAATGACAGTAATATTTATGGTTACCATTGGCATTCAAATGAGCCTTTTGGCATTGTCGTCAGATTAATATATAGAAATATGAAATCAATATATTGGATCTTTATTGGGTAACTGTTTCAAAATGGCTCATTAAATGATCCTGTGTGGCAGAAGCAGCGGCTGTTTCACCATTAGTGAGTACAAATCCTGTATTTACACCAACTAATAGTGCTCTTTGACCTCATCTCCGTGCAGCATTGTTATTGAGCATTGATCACTATCAATCAATGAAGAATATGACACATTATAATTAGTTTAAGTTTGATTAAACACAGCTGGTGCACCAGGCTGTTGCTCTCTGTTGGGTCCTTGGTTACTATTAGCATTCTCCTGTGCTGACATTATCTCACAGCACGCTGACATGCCAGCTGGGCTCCTGCCTGGCAGGCTGACCCACTAACCCAGACCCGCCCTTGGCTCAACATTAAGCTACCAGTGAGATTTACTGCAGCCAGAAACTGGCCAGAAGAAACCACAACTCCCTGGTCAGTAGACACACACCCGAGTTACAGCCAAAAAGATTCATATCGGAAAAGTTGAATTTTTCCAATCAGATACGTTCATATTAATATTTAGGAGTATTTAAATTCTCTGAGGTCATTTACAGAACATATGCCAAACATAATGTATGGATGCTTTGATATCTCTCTGAATGTAAAAGAAAACAGGAGAAGAACAATGCTGCCATGTGTCTTTCTATTTGCTTTTGACTTTATCTGTCATGCCAACATCTTAATTCACCTCCGCGCAGCTGCTGAAGCTGTGTTTTTACTGCTTGATACTTCACAGATTCCCTGGAGATGTTGTCGAGTATCACTTTTTCATCTGAGGTGAGAAAAAGTGACTGAAGGATTTACTCTTAATGCACAATTACTCGCTTGTCTTACAGCAATTTGACAAAATATGCTTCTGCTGCACAGGAATGCAAGACCCTTTCACAACTACATTGAGAAAGAGCTGCTGGCAAGCTCTGATCATTTGGTATCACAAATTGGGCTATTTAACTTCACGGGAGGAGAAAAGTGAATTATAAAAACCTGTGAAATTGAGGAAATAATGATGATTTATTGAGACATAGACTGAGGCAGAACCATTATGAGGAATGTGAAAGAAGTACTCAGTTCACTGTCAGAAACACGTCCAAGTTTGGAGCCAGAGATGAAACTGTAAAAGATCAGTTATCTCTGCTGTGAGGCTCACAGAGGGCAGGAGGTTAATCCAGACGATTGGAGTTTTAAAGATGTCTGTCTCTTTAACTGTAGTTTGCTTTTTGTCTCCTGGTATCTCGGCTTTTCAGACTACTTTTTACCCTTTCATAGATATAAGTGGCATTGAGCTATTGTTAAACATGATAAAGATTTACTGAGCTAAAATGTTTGTTTGATTTTTGTCATGGAAATGGGGTTTTCATGATACCAGAAATTTAAACTTCGAAAAAACGAAGATAACAAAACCTGCACAGCAACAAAACTATAACGCACCAAATATTGGACACTTTCTTGTTTTCAATTATTCAAAATGGAAAGCAAACTCTTACACACTGCTTACATTGCACAAATATGTTGGCAATGTTTCAGTGACTGAACATTCAGACAGTGTACAGGAGTTTGATTGCAATTTTTGATAGACTAATTTCTCTCCTCAGCACCTGTCTTCAAAAAAATCTAGCTTTTATTAAAGCATTGGCACTTTTTAATGCTATTGCTCATAAGAAAATGGAGAACAATTGGTTTAAAAACATGTGGTGTAGAAAAGTATTGAGGTATTTAAAATTTGGAGAACCTTAAAAAAAAACAACTTGAATACGACAAGCGTAAGACCTTTTCACAGCACATACGCGAGTATAAACATCTGTCTGTTGCCATGACAACCTCAGTCAGATTTTTATTTGTGAAATTGGCATGAAATTATAAAATACAGAGCTGTGAACTTGGACATGAATTCTGCCTTCAGTGTATGTAATGCCTCTAACACAGTAGGTGTTGAATACAGCTAAGGCTGCTTGGCTGTCTGTTGGGTGCAGTTGGAAGGGTCAAATAAATACAGGACCTACACTCACAAGGCTTGACTTGGAGACCGAATGTCCAAGTGTCTTTATGTAAACTGACCATGTTATGTAACGTGACTTAACTTCTACATTGTGCTTGATGTATTGTATTTTAACTGAATCCAGAAGTGTCTCTGATTAAGACGGTACTTTTCTGCCTCGGATTAGTTGAGAAAAAAATGACTTGTGTGTTCAAAAATGAGTCATTGTTTACTTCTGGTTTCACATGGAGCACGAAAAGCGTTCTTACTCTCTGGGTTGAATATTTTCCTGCAGAAAACACAGCAGGCTGTCAGTCTCGTAATTTGTGCCACCAACACATAAAGTGGTTTAAAGGCTTTTGTGTTGCAGACTTAAAGTATAAATCCGTTGACAGCCAAATAAATTGCCACTTGTTATCAGCCTTAACTTATTCTTGTTTTATAGCTGGTGTTTTCAATGTAGTCACACTTCTGTTATTGACATTGTTACAAAGAGTCTGTTTATTCTTCTCTCTTTCTGTCTCTCTGTCCCTCCCACTTTCTCGGCCAGTGGGTTGTTGCAGATGCCAGTTTACCAGTAATTTACAGTTCTACCACTCTGAAATCAAGTCATGTGAACTGACATGGAGGAAGAGAAACTCTGGAAAAGTCTGCCCGTCTTTACGCTTTGCAGAAAAATGATTAAATTAGACAGAATGAAGAATCTCACCTGTTGAGAAAACCCTAACCCAAGAAACTTGTGCTAGAGTGCTAACATTAGCAAATAGTAGCCCAAGCAGACCCAAATATTTCACTTTCTCCAGCCACAACTCACCAAAGTCACAGCGTCTATAGCCCGTAGAATGACTAAGGTTTACGACCACAACATGTTGAGAGTGACAGCTTTTGTGACATGTTTTGTACATTTGAGTCTAATTCCAAGAAAACAAATACAGCATTTTCCCAAGAGTGTAACCAAACGAATATCAACAAATCATTCTGTATTAATGAATTGTCCCTTAATCGAATCTTAGCTCTAGAGAATCGAATCAGACCGTCTTGTAGGAGAGATTTACACCTCTCCTAAACATAAAAAAAAAGTAGTGTAGACACTCTCTTAATGTTAAACGTCTTAAGAGACGTAACTTTGTAATGATTTGGTGCTATAGGTCAACATGTATTGACCTTTGTATGGATAAAACTGTGTGCTTACTGACATGAAAAACATGAATTGTATGTCAATGTAGACAAATCTTTGTTATATTTTAGTGACTATTTTGGAAGAGTTTTACAACTAGTTGCCCAACAAGGTCAAAATTGCTGAATGAACAGTTACATGTGTAAAGATCTTATAGAGTGAAAGATGTTTTCTCCTGCCTGCTCTTCTCACTAAGACTAACCTTGACATTTTGGGGGAGGTTGTGAAGTTTTTCATGGACTCCTGGGGAAGAGCCACATAGCACAAAGCAGGGAGGACTTCTCCAAGGTGAAGGATGTGATGTGTTTTCCAGAAGTGATGAACCTTAAACTGTAAAACAGGGATGCTGACATGCCAGAAGAAGGGGCCACTGCAAAGTAAATAAAGAAACTGTAAACTAACTTTGTAGTTTTCTTGTTTTTCTTCAGCACCACTACACTGACATCGTATCTGTTACTGTCTTTTATCTGCCCTGTGTTGTATTTTTGGTTCCTCTTCAAGTATAATCTCTGCTGTTGCTGCAGTGACCCACTTTCCCTCAGAGATCATTTAAGTTCTGTTGAGACTGAACACAGAGCTGGATGGAATAATGCTGTATATATTCTAATGTATGTTGGTGTCTTTTAAAGGCCGACAATCTTCAACTTTTTCAACATCTATTGTCTTCTTCCCTGCACGTTTTTTGGTATATGGTAAATGGACTTGTGCTCATATGTTCAGCACTTTTCTAGTCTTCTGACTACTCAAAGCGCTTTTACACGCGCAGGTCACGCCTACCCATTCACACACTGATGGCAGAGGTTGCTAGAGACCATCAGAATTGACTGATCCCATTCATACACATTCCCACATCGCCGTCGAAGCAGCGGGAGCAACCTGGGGTTAAGTGTCTTGCCCAAGGAGCCATCGGACATGTGGCTGCAGGAGCTGGGGATCGAACCCCCGACCTTCCGATTGAGAGACGACAGACTCTACCAACTGAGTTACAGACACCCAAAAATATTTGGCTGAACCTGACTCAGGAGTTTATTTTAACCTGTGTAATCCTCATCTATACAGTAAGTTTTTACCATGTACAGTAAGGGCAACATTTACTGTTGAGTCATTTCTTACTGCTCAGTCACCTTATCGTTTAACTACCACATTAATGGTTTAAATCCTTAGATGTCCAATTGTTGGGAGAGACGCCATTCTCCCTGTTGAAAGTTGTTGTAGATAGATTTGACACTACTATCTTAAGGTGGAAAAGTTAGATGTTGTTGCTTTAGGAGATGTCTATGACCGCATCAACAACAGTCCTTTTAACTCTACACTGTGGATTTCCAACACTTTGGCTAGTTAGTTCACAGCCAAGAGTCTACACAGGGATACTTATTTGTTCTCTAAGGAAATGAATTGGAACTCTCCTCTTTAGTCTCGCCTCGCGACTGGCTAAGCGAGGTGGTCGTAAATGTAACAAGAACAGAGTACAAAATTGGATTTTAACACAAGCTCTAAAACGGTTTCTAACAAATTACTTTGGATTGGACTGGAAAGGGTTGAGCCAACATTGGCAAGAGAAGATATCAGCATTTTGCAGGAAAACCACCAATACAATGGTGGTACAGATGAGATTTGACTTTACAAGATATTACTTTATTAGTTTTTCTCACCAGTTTAAAGTGGACAATGAAGCCTTGCCATGGGAAGCCTTTATCCCAGCAAAAAAAAAAAAGTTTCATTAGTTTGGTTTTCAGATTTGAATAACTTTTCCATCCAGTCAATAATAAAATTGCAGCGGAAACAAAAGATCCCCAGAAAGCTTATGGCACAAAGTGGTCAAAATGATGCTGAATTCTGGCACAGA
This sequence comes from Tautogolabrus adspersus, assembly GCA_020745685.1. Lineage (NCBI taxonomy): Eukaryota > Metazoa > Chordata > Actinopteri > Labriformes > Labridae > Tautogolabrus > Tautogolabrus adspersus. Next base: position 29,124,112 of record CM036540.1, on the reverse strand, counting down.
TGCCAAGCTAGCTTTTATGTTAAACCTTCTGTCAGTATCAGCTTTCAAGAGTTACGGGTTGAATAATTACACAGCCTGGCCCCGGAGTGTAACTTTCCTGGTGCTCCTGTCTATTTAGTTTCATTATCACAGTTTGGATGTTGGAAAAAGAGCAGAGCGAGCTCATAAATCCTGTTGGCTGGTGGCAGAAAAGCTTTGCTGACTGAGTTTTGCCACTAGTTCAGCTTCCATTTATAGTGTGGCAGCACTTCCTGCTATTGTGTGCCAGGAAAACCCAGGCCTCCTGGCTGCTCTCTAATGTCCTGCCTCTCTTATCCAGCCTAAAACACCACAAAGACATAGAAAAATCACACACCAACACGTCTGAACATGCACATTGAGCTCTTTTGGTGGAGTGCCTCTTACCACCAAACAAGATTAGTGAAGAGGGCTTGGAATCAGCTAACAAAGTGCTTCTCAAGTCGATAAAAACCGATGTTGAACAACTCAAAGTCATACCAGCAGCCAGCAGAGGTCCTCGACCAGGAAAGGTTTTGGATCCCTGAAGTCACTTGAGACTATAAGTGGGATTGGAAAGTTCTTCAATTTGGAAAAAAAAACCTGGCTCTGGATTTCACAAACAGGCAGCGCTGTCGGACACACTTTAGAGGAAGCGTTTTATTCCTGCATCTTGTCAATGAGCTGCACAGAGCATGGATTACAGACTAAAGACTGCAGGCTTCACTCCTTTTCAGCTTCGTTCACGTCTCATCCTTCTGAGCGAGTGGCAGCACAGACTCCTTTTGTCTCTGACGCCAAAGTCCTGGAGTCAGGAAAACCATTAGGACAGTGTAAATCATCTCAGGGGCTGAGTGTCAGCCAAAGAGTCCTCAATTACTGGACCACAGCTCTGTGCAGCACAGTTGTGGTTGACCTCTAGCTCTGCATGTCCTTTAACGTCCCTCTCATCTTTAAGTGGAAGGTTGGGCCCCTCAGCTCAAAAATGTGTTTGTGGAGATGATCTAATTACTCTGTTTTCTCAGACAGCTGATACTGACTGCAGAGAGATGAGACACAGAGGCTGGAAAGACCGTGGGGAAAGTTTGTTGGTGTTGCTTGACAATTAACTCACAATTCAAAAGAACCGGAAAGTACAGCCGAGACAAATAGACAATTAATTTAATGCTTCATACACAGAAAAATAATTGGCAACTATGTTAATAAATCATTAAAAGTTTCAGCCACTTTTAAAGTAAATAAAAACTTTGTCAGGTTCAAACTTTTTGTCCTTAGTTTGGATGTGATGGTATAAAAAACATTTTTTTTTAAATAAGATAATCTTCATTGATTCCCCAGTTGGTGGAAATTAAATTCACATTTAGTGGTAGATTAACACAACAGGAGATTTGAGTACATCTCTTTTCTTAATTTTTTTTTAAAAGAACATAAACAAACATCAATAACAATGTCTGACATTTTACTAAAGCACACTTAACTAAGTCACATTACTTGTAATGTATTAAAATAAGTCCAACAAATTCTAAATCTGAAAGCAAATTTCCCCATTTGAAAAGCTAAAACCAGCAAAATCATGAATTCAGTCATTTTTCTGACAATTCTTAAACGTACATTCTGTTGTTATACTATTTAATAAATCAGCTCTTAGTGCGGCTCCTATCCAACAAGTTCAAGAGTTTCTGTTTCAATGCTGCTCCTTTCCTCTGCTTCACTTCTGTCTTTTGCAAGTTGCTCAACACTGCCACAATTTATGGTAATACTTGGTAATAAAAAAAAACAAGCTGTGGTCTGACAGTTTCGAGCTGTACACTAAGTGTTAAATGAGACATTCTCAATGATGGAAAGCTTTTTATTGGGTATGAGTATGTTTGCATGTGTAACTGCAGGGTCAGCATCAGGAAAGTTTTGTACACATAAAATGTCTTGTAATAGGAAAGTACTGTACTTGTCAGCCCGACCCTTTGTGTCAATATATTGCAGCTCAAGTCACCAGTGAGAGTTACCAATGCAGAAAGAAACATCTTTACCATTGTATCATAAAGCCACAGGATTGCAAAGTATGTGTGCACAGTACAATACCATCAAAAATCCAGCCTCAAGACATGTAAAGAATGTGTGGAGGAATGCTTCAAGCCAGAAAGAGAATATCTTCCAAACCTTTACAGTTTGAACAAAGCAAAGTATACGATAATTATCCATTATAAAATATGACTGGTTTTCAGCTCCTCCACCGAGCCAACAAATGTAGAAGATATTTATGTGGATGGATTTATACAGTGTTGATATAATGAATCTAAAGCACATCAAGCTCAGCACAATAAAGATTGTAAAACATTATATTAAGCTTCTGTTTCACAAACCCTGTTACAGACAGTTCGACTGTTATGTAGATTAAGCATGTGTGCAGCTATAACCCCAGCATGGCAATTCACTTGGTAGGCATCCCAGACCAGAAACAGTATACATCCAGCAATATCATGTAAGAATGTAGAATGTGAGATTCAAGCTGAGTATGTGGCCATCACCCCAGAGCATCGCAAGAGTGTGCTGTCCTTTCCATATAACTGGGATTTTTTGGTATATTTAACAATACAAGTGTCATAGTTTCAGGCAGGTCATCCCATTCATTTACAATGGTGTTTAGTGATGAGAAGTGGCAGACAGTCATATTGTTCAGCAAACATGAGGTTGGCATCGAATGCAGGACAGTGCAGCAGCATCACAAAATGAAGAACGGCAGTTCTAAGAAAACAACCATTGTCTTGGTACTCATCCCAGACCAGCATACATCCAGTCATATAAAGAATGTGGAATGTGAGATTCAAGCTGCCATCAGGCCGTTCCCCAACAAACGCCTCAAAGAAATGCAAGTGTGCCGTCCTTCCCATTTAATAAGGATTTTTAGTATATTGTAAGCATGCAACGTACACAAAGTCAAGGTTTTGAGCTGGTTATCCCTTTTGCAAATTGGCAATAAGAAATGACAAGTAGCAGAAAGTCGTGAGCGCATTAATATTCAGTCAACTAAAGGTTGACGATGCATACAGGACAGTGGAGCAGCAGCTTAAAATGAAGAACAGGAGAGCCGAGAAACAACATGAAAGCAAAGAAAGCCATACAGTCACTGCATTTTTTCTCGGATGGATGTAAACTATGGGAACACAAGGGTTTGCTTATAATGTAAATGGGTTGCATGCAAGAAAGCAGGCGTGCCTATATCTCCAAATCAGCTTACAGTGCAATATGAACATCCACCAAAGACCTTGTCTGTTAAGGTATAGAAATGCCCCCCAAAATTGCCAAAACCAACAATTTTCAAAGAAACAATGACCCAAAAGACCCTATATATGTCGACATTTGTAATGTCTCACCATAGGTATTCTTGTGTGGGCATCTCCTCAGCAATTTTTCAAAATGATCTCTAGTACTGTGCAAAAGGTCACCAACTTTCTATAGTTTTCATTCCATGTTCTTAGTACCGACACACACAAGTGAAACTTTATTGATGCCCTGAGTAGGCGCAGTTTCACACCATCCTGACATATTCACTAAAAGTAGTCAACAACATGAAAGCATCTAAAAGCAAACCAGAGTCATCAATCATGAGTTAATGAGCTCAACCATACCAAGACAAGACACACAGTTAGCTTATGCTTACATTTTACAGGTAAAAGGCAGCAGCATGAGTGCAGAAATAAGCAGCCGACAAGCCACTAAACAACATCCAGTGGAGGCTTATTAAACCTCTGCAGCCGCATGAGAACAGCCAACCACACAAACAGCAACAACAAGGCAGCTTTCAACATGCAAGTTAGATAAACCAGCTAATTTACCTTGAGGAAGTGAAGCAGGAGCATTTCAGCCTGAGAGCAAAAAGCAGCACCATGCTTTCAACATGACCACTGGAAACTCTTCCTCATGGGTCTGTTTGAGGCCGACAGGCGCTGCCAACAGTAGTATCCACTAAGCCTTCTGAGGCTACACAACGAGAATACTCAAAAGTAGGAGAGATGGGTTAAGAACGCAGCAGCAAGAGCTAGCAAATAGGCATTTCAGCATGGCAGCACTCCAGAAAAGTGGGTGGGGCACTGAAAGTGTAAAAAAACCCTGCCTCCCTGAAAAGGTGTGTTTGATTTATGTTGCAGGTAGCACAGTCAGCCATGTATGGGTGGAGCAGCCAATTTAAAAGAGCCGAAAAGTAAGCTAAGAGAGGTCAAATGGGGCAAAGTCAAGCAACATGTGTTGAATTTAACCAACAATATTGGAAATAAATACAAATTACTTGAACACATTTTGAAATTCATCAATATTTCTCGTGGTGCAAACAGCACTCTAAAAACAGTTAGTCATGGTGACTTCAAATTCATCGACTTTGAATGTTTTTTTATTTTGAATGAAAACAAAATTGTCTTGACTTATCACCTTAAATTCAGTCAACTTAACATTTAAAGGCAGAACTTTTTTAAGTTCAAACAACTCCATTTTTTTTAGAGTGAGGGAGTTTGTAAGGAACATTTTTGTGACTTACCTGTTGCTACCTCAATCACGTGTCAGTTAGGATAGAAATATAGAAATGGGCACTTCTTTGCCCAAAAAACAAGATGGCCTTTTCCCAAATTGGACTAACTCAAGGCACGAGAATGGTCACTGATGGTCGATGTAAGGATTGCTACTGATTCTGTCAATTTTTAGTCAACTTAAATTATTTTTGACTATTTATTCCTGAGGTTAAACTCAGAAAATGTTTAGCTGGTGTAAGGTTAGTTTTACAGTAAGTGGCTCTACCCAAGTATAGTAACAGTTGGTAGCCTTCAAAGATATTTATCAGCGTGTTCTTCTGGAGTATACTTTCCAAAGAGGTTTTATGGTTTGGAGGGTTAGGGTTACACCAGATTCACACAAAGCTAAACAAAGAACTGTTTTATTTTATTACAAAACATTCTGTTCTTCTGCAGAGCTCCCAGAACACGAGGACACACCAGTGCTGACTGATGTGGATGGAGAGAGCAGGGAACTCCTCTACCTCTGCAGCCAGTGTTGAGTTTTTGTGTCCCAAACTTTCCTTATGAAGAGTTTGGCTGTGACATGAAACTGTGGTTTCCTCATGATACACATTGGAAGATGTGTTTCTGCCTTTATAGACAGTTAAGTTCACCAACAAGTGTTTGATGGAAAACTAAAACAAGGTTGAGATTGAAAATGGATGGAGTCTCTTTCAATACAGGTCATGCATGCTAAGTTAAAGCCTTTGTTGGATCATTGCAGATAATGGCTAAGAACATTCAGGTTCTTGTTCTGTTCTGGGGCATCCATGTCTCCAACTTTGATTACTTTAATATCCCCACGTCTCTGATGAATTATCTTGTTTTCGCCAGCAAAAGTAGCTTTTCCATACCTTTAGCCAGAGAAGACTTTGGAGGACCAGTAAACCTATCACGATTCATTACACATGCCCTTACTCAAGATAGTGCATGAAGCACAGGAATTTACTGCTATCTTATAACCTCGGAGCCACCTCCGTTTGCGAAGTTGTAAAAGCATAAATGTAGACCATCCTGACTGTGGGACGGATGTAGATTCAGGCCTGTGTGGGTGTCTGCATTAAAGGCATCAAATCCATCAAAAAATGTGTTTGCTGACACTGTTCAGCAAAGACAGGAACCATGTGAGGAAATGTGGTGCCACAAGTCCTTTGATCCATCTCATAAAAATACCTGAAAAGAGTCCAAGATTGACTTGTTCAAGTGGTGGGTACAAAAGAGGCATTAATAGAGCCAATAATTGCTGCTTTAATAGACTGTATGGCTTTAAGTCTCATTCAGATCTCCTTTGACGGTCCTCAACCTGCTGCCAATTCTCAATAAATCTATTTTCCAAATGGCTCAGAAGCCCCTGTCTCTCTCTCTCTCTGTCTCTCTGTGTGTGTCTCTCTCTCTCTCTCTCTCTCTCTCTCTCTCTCTCTCTCTCTCTCTCTCCGACTCACCTCGCCATCCCTGAAGACAGTTCCTCAACCATCAGTGTGTATTTTATATCACAAAGAGCTGAAATCAAATAAGAGGAAGATGCATCGTCCAACGAAAGCAGATTTTGAGGGGGGAATAGGAACCAGGTGCAGAGTTTGGAGGGTCTTCACAAGACTCTCACCACTGAATTTAATAGTCTGGAAATATTCAGGGAAAGTCTTCTTATGCGACCTGCTGAACTCTCACATGCTGCCTCTACTCTCAATGCACTCTTAAGCCTATTTGACATGCAATTTGTACAGTGGGCTATGATTATAACATTACTGCGGCTGCATATTTGTGTAGGTAATTTAAAATAAATCACTGGACACATATGTTCAGCTGCTATTTCACAATGTGCTGCATGTTGTTTTTAGATGATAATAACATCCTATCATTTGAACAGGGGCTGGATATTGCTTTGCACACGTTGGAAGGGCGTTTGCAGAAAACAGGCCAGTAAGACATTTTTCAGATATAAACCTCTCCAAATCTCTTGGTACTTTGATTTATTACCGATGATTAGCACACCTGCCTCTGTTGGGACTGTCTGAAGTCAAAGGGAACTCTTTTCCAACTATTTTAGTCAGGAAGTTTTTGAACAGCTCAAAAGGGGAAAAAGAGGCTCTAGTACATTGCTACTGTTAGCAATTACGTTATCACACATTATTTGGTGTCACCAGCTCACTAAGTTGCTAAAGATCTCCTCACAAACATTAGAAAGAGTCAAATATTGATGTGATACTAAAAGTTGTTGTAACACTCTGGTGACCCCAGGAGAGAATCTAAAGAAAAACCAAAAGATTCTCCATTCAATGAGGTTTAACTCAGTTTTGTGTTTTAGGGATTCGATGCCATTTGAGTATCATCTTTTAAGAGAACTTGATCCAACTGGGCAAGTTAGCTTGTTTTATTTAGAAGCATTCAACAGTAGGATCCCGTTATGTGAATATGAAATTGTATTTACAGTTTGAGATTATCTCTATGGAAGGAACCCCAAACCCTGAATATTTAGATTGTTTGTTCCAAGACAGCCATGTGCCCACAGAAAATCTAACAAAGATGCTACAAACCATAAAACACGGTCGAATCATAGATGTCATGTTTTGAAAATAAACAAACAGATGTATTAGGCAATAGATAATGAGGCAATGTGAAACAGATAAATAAAATGTTTAAAACAAATCAAACTGCAGCTGAACAGTACAGCTCCTCAAAACAATACAAAGGGGATTGAAAGCTTTAATGACTCTTGAAGTAAGGGAATGTATTTCCTGTAATAAGTGGAATTAAACTTGGTCTATTTGAAATTACCACTTTAATGAAGGCCTTTGTCGTTTGCCAATTACTGTACATTAAATTACAAAATGTACTTGCTAGCTGGATAAAGCTGATAAGCCTTTTTTTCATTAGCAAAAAAGAAGAAGCCTGCATTGGAGTATAGCACTATTACGGTATCTGTGACTTCCTACTCTCAACACAGACTCACGAGAGATGGAAGGTTTGTAAGAAAACATCTCAGAGCTCATTAAACATATAAAATACTATCTCATACTCAGAGTCTCTTTACACTCCGTCAAAAAGAGTGTGATGACACTCTGAAAGTGGACTTTTTTTGGGGGGATGATATTATCTCTTCGGAAGTTGAACTTTTGATTTATAGTTTGCAGAACTTCGGCAGATGAGAAGTTTCCAGTTGCAGGGTTTGACTGATACCTTCTTTCAAACTGTAAAACCTTCATTATGGAGCCATGGGAAGAGAGGGAGAGGCAGGCAGGGAGGGAGGGAGGTTTTTATTCTGGATGTCATTTATTGGTCTTTCCAAAAGCTTTCCCCGCTCTCAGAGTTAAGAGGAGTGAGCTTTCCCAGCTGGAGATATAAAGGGGCTCAATCCAGCCGGACCTGCAGTAATTGAGCTAAAGCTGTCGTGGCAGACTGTGTGGGCTCGGAGTCTACGCTCCACAGAGGTGAGGGTATCAGCACAAAGCCTGGGTGGTACATTAGGAGAGAAGAGGAGTGCTTGTTTAGCATGAATTCCATTAGTTATTGACTCTTCCCTCTCTTGAAGTATCACATGTAGGATAGTATTATCATCTATGCAAAAATAAGAGACAGAAAGTGAACCCTGAAGAGGCATCTGCTTACATTGGCAGAGACTTCGAGACAGAGCCGAGAGGTTCAGTGGCAGGTCAGCCGTGATAGGAGCTGTTTGAAAAGGGCAGAGTGAATTTCAGCAGAGATTCCGTCTCTCGTCTTTAAGGATAATTTCATGGTGGAGAAAGTAGAGCCATATTTGTCTTTCTCTGATCGATCAACATGGAGAGGTGGTCTAGATCAGTGGTTCTCAACTCGTCTAGCCTCAGGACCCGCCACAAACTCCTCTGTGAAAAATCGTGACCCACTATTTTTCCACCAATCAGATTTATTTACTTTAAAATAACTAAAATTGTGCTGTTTGGACCTCAGTCGGGACAAAACATGTGACAGAAGCAAAAAACTGGTTTTAAAAAACATGTTTAAAAAGCGCTTCACAGACTTCACAGTTTTATTCTACGGCACACATTCGGGACCCACTGAAAATGGCCCCATGACCCACCTCTGGGTCCCGACCCACCAGATGAGAACCACTGGTCTAGATTCAGTTTCTCATATGCACACACAACTGACCGCTACACACACAAACTCCCCCTCGCACTGACTTCAGCATTGGATAGCAGACAAAAATATCTTTTCGCCACCTTTTTTCCATCACACCCTGAGAAGATGAAATCCTAGTTGGTTCTCTGACAGCATTGTCAACACTGTATTCAAGAAATTATATGGGACAATTTTCCATGATTTACATTCTGAGTCCTGTGTTTCATTGAATTTAGGCAACAAAAGCAATTTGTTGACAATTAATATGGACAAAATCTTTCACTCAAACCTTGAAGGGATATTTTACAGGTGGGTCATTTAACAAAAGTTTGGCTTTAAATGATGCTGGTGTATTAAATCAAAGAGCGTCACGCTGCTGAGGGAAATAACTGTGACTGAATCAAAGCAGTGAAGTCAAACAAACACAGGGAGCTAAGAGACATCCTTAGGAAGTTGCACAGTTGCACAGTCTCCCTGGGTTCATCACTATGAGTTATAATTATAGGGTCTTTGATATTTTAGTTTGGATGGATTGATTCATTTTTATTTAAAAAACACATACTGTACAAATGGCAAATTTACGGGTTTAAAGTTTCTTCAGTATATCAAACAAGTATGGAAAAGAATAACAAATGACTACTAATAACATGAATGTGGATCATTTGGGAAATAAGAGAAGATGTTTGATAGAATAAAGCTGAAGTACATATTGAATTTGTTAATGAATATAATGACAGACATCATTTACTGAAACCAGACGTGCTATCCGTTCACATATTTCTTTACTCTTGTATAATGAAATCTGAAATGAGCAGCATGAAACTTCCACAGAACATTGAAACCATTATTAAACAAGCCAATTTAGTCTCAATCAAACCAAATCGTAATAAAGATGAGAACAGTCCAATGAAGACGCAGAATTTCTTACCACGTTTTCTTCATATCGTGCAAACACAACAGACATCACCCGAAACAAGCCCTTTACTAATCAATAGGGACGCTTATTGGACATCAGCGTGCTTTCCTTCTGGAACTTGGATGGAAATTACAATTAAGTCATTTTTTTTGGCATTTTAACGGCCCGATGACATCAACGGTGACCAAGGAAAACATTAGAACTGGAGAGAAGTTATGGCTTATTATTCTAACCTTCTGAGCCTCAAACTGGCAATTATAAACTGGGAGAGGATGAATCGTAGCGTGTAATAAAAGCCAAACTAAAAACCACAAGAGAACAAAAGATGCTGAAACCTTTGGCCCGGCGTGCTGAAAGTGTGTGGGAGAGGACAGTGGAGGTTTTGAACCTCGACGAGGCGAAGCTAGATTTCATGCTGCGTGGGAATGCCATCTTTTAACTTCATTTATAATCATATTCGACTGGGCAGACAGGTGAAACTAAAGACAAGCGGTGACAATTTGATTCCCAGCACTAAATTCTTGGGCATACTGAAAGATGAGTGCAGTCTTAAAGGCAATGAAGGGTTAATAAGAAAAGCAGTGGTGAGATTTTCTTTCCATTCGTGGCGATCTTGGTTTGTCTGATCAAAAACAATGTTTCAGAAGACACTGGGACAGATCATGATCCAATGTGATACTCACTGTCTGTCTTGTTTCTGTAGTTTGAAAAGTGACATCATAACCCGAACCAGACAGAGCAGACATGGACGCCATTTACGAGCACCATACCCGAGGATGACTGGAAACTAGTATGTGTAAAAAAACAATTCTGGTCGCAGTGTTTCCCTCGCTCTGTTCCTAAATATAGTAAAAGTTAAACCAATACAGCTTATTAAACTACAAACACAAGCCCAAAGGAAACAAGCCATGGCTGAATAAATGCTGACAACTTTGGAAAGGATGCCAACATGATGTGTCCTTCTGGGCGCTGTTGGGGCTAGAAGGCTAAGGTGCTTCTTTAAAGTCTTCCCAAAGTTTAATCTGTGATTCTCAAATGCGTTTACAAAAACAAATGGAGGTTAAAAACCACCTATAAAGACTACACCAAGCCACCTCCGCCTTACAAGATGAACATCTTTAAGATATAAAAAGCACAAATTAGGCCTTTTAATAAGTAAAAATATCTGCAAATGGGGCAAGAAGATTTTACTTGTTAAGTGTCTTCAAATAAGTTGTACTAATTTAGTAAAAGATATCTCATTAAGACATTTAAGTGAAATGTTCATCCAGTCAACCCCAGTCTTCATTGTTCAGTCAGCTTCTACATCCCATCAGATAACATCATCAGCTAATATCTCCATCACCAGTGTCTGGACTCCATGGAGGGAAATATCTTGCTGCAGACATCTTCGGTCATCCCACCTCCCTGTAGAGTTCAAGCGCCAAAGATTCTCTGACAATCATTCAATATCACATATATGTAAAACCTAAGAAAAGAAAACCACCTGGAAGCAAAAGACTTCAGGGTTCAGATTAATGAACAAAACCCCCACTCTAACTCAACATGAAAGAAGTCTTACCTGACGTAAAATCAAACACAAGACGAAGCTCCCTGGCTTTCCACGAAACAGGAGAAAATGGAGTTTTAAACAAAATGGCAGAGAACCCCTATACGCTACTCAAACTACTGGCCAGAACTCACAAAGCTCAAATCTGCTTGTCTTTCAATCACACCGGACAACACATATATACACAACATACAAGTAGCACCATCAACTTGTAGTCAGGGCAGAATGAGAGACCAGAAACGCCGTCTTGGAGGCTTTTATCTCCGGCTCCTCTGATTAGAAGATCATCTTCAGGAAGTGATGGGAGAGCTCTCAGAGGTGTGTCAATGTGGAGCAGACCTGCGACACAGACATGGTGAGGGAGAGCAAAACAAACAAGGACGTAACCACCCCAAAGTGTCTGATTTTCTTTCACTGTGAACTTCTCCACTCCACTTGGGACCAAGATGACAGCCATGAACCATTAACATCTAGTCAACATGACTGGAAACCAGTATGTGTAAAACCATTTCTGGTTACAGTGTTTCCTTCACTCTGTTTCTTATTTTAGAAAAAAACTAGGCCAAAAGAGCTTTTCAAAAATCTGCAGCTACAAACCCAAAGGAAACAATCCATGGCTAAATAAATGCTGACGTTGATGATTGTGACATCAGAGGTAACCCGAGGTCTTCAGTTTGAAATGTCGCAGACGCTGCATTGACAGTTTTGTGATTTGGATCTCAAGCGATGCTGTGATTACATCAAGCTCAGCTCGTTCCTGTGAGATAACATGAAATGCTTTCTAAACAAGAACACATGTGGATCCTGTGCAAAAAGCAAATATTTGTGCAGCACTTTTAATTAGCTCGGCAATTTCACTCTGAAATTAAGCATCTCCATCATAAGTCAGACTGCAGAAGCCTATAAACACACACACAATACAGGGGGAAATCATCCACAAAATAGAGAAGAAATGGTGTATTAATAGCAACAATGTGGGAGCAATCTATGCTAATTAGGCTTTTATTTATGGTCCAATAATTGGGAGCATTTGAATTGTTGATTATGTTTTTTCTCCTTATTTTTCTCCCCTGGTGTTCCCCCCTTTGCGCTCTCTCTCTCTCCCTCCCCCTTTGCGCTCTCTCTCTCTCCCTCTCTTAGTGAAGATCAAAGCGTGTGCACTTGAATAGATGTTAATGGTGCATGGCTGTCGTCTTGGTCCTGAGTGGAGTGGAGATCCCCACAGCGAAAGAAAAACAGCCAATTTGGGGTCTACGTGGACGCAATTAGCACAATTAATGTGCGCCTTTCACGACAGAACTCCCGTTTAACCTGCAAGAAGCGCTCGGTATTCTCCTTCCTTTGTTTTCTAAATGCATTTGAGAATAACAGATTAAACTATTCGCTGACTCACAAAAGCACCCATCCATCGTTTTGACATCCTTCACAGTGTCCTAACTTTATTCATTGCAGACATACGTTTCTGTCAATAGGAGGCCAGAACATATACAATGTACTGTCAGGATCTTTAGTTTCTGTACCGCTTGTTTCCGATCTATTTCTGCTGTAAATCTAGAGGAATGGAGACAACTGGGGTGGAGGACGGAGGAGGCAATCAAACTGAAACGACGAAATGACAGAGAAGGAGAGGAAAGCTGATTTTTTAAATTTGATAACAGCAGAATGATTGGTCGATAGAGGTCGCAGTGTAATCTGGGTGGTTAAGTTCTTAAAGAGTAAATGCCCCTAATCAGCTGATCAAGAAGACAGAGGGAGAGAGGGAGTGAAATGAAAGAGCAATCACTGATGAATGAATGTATGAATCAGTATGAATCTTATGCTGAGCTTCATATGTCCAACTTCTAGTCAAAAATATATCATTACACTTTACATGAGCCTCATTCCCCTTGATAAGTCCAGATAAACATCCTATTTCAAGATACTACAAGAAGAAAAAAGGCCTGAATCGCTTGTATTGAGTGAAAATAACTACCAGTGCAGCAAGGACAATGCAAAGTCTTTTTGAATGAGACGTAATGGCTTATTTCAGGAAACAGGAAATAAGTAGGATTATCTGAACGTGTCAGGAGAATGCAGCTTATATTAAATAAAATAACGTTTTTTTTTTAAATCCAAAAATGAGAACAATCAGTGTTTCTACAGATATGAGTTTTTGCAGTGTATCAAAGTTGTTTTTCCGGGGAGCAAGATGACATGAGTCAGATGACTGAGCGGTCACTCTGAAGTTTCCACACATTCTGACATTATTGTTGTTCCCATAACTTTGCTGTGTGGGATGAAGATTTGGACACATCCTAACTCTTTTTTTTAAAGCCTAGAGTCAGACTCTGAATGTTAGATGAGGAAGATGAAGATCACATGTTGGTTGAAAAACATTTTGATAGTTCGCCATCAATTTAGTGATCAATATGAAACGTTTTGTTCCAAACAGAGAACTATTCAGAATTGTTACCCTTCAAGAAACTGACTTTAGACACATTTTTCAAAACCTTTGGTTCCCATTATTTTCCTACTTTCATCATTTTTTCTGAGATATTCAATACCAGACTTTGGAAAAGTGAAGACCCAAGCTTGTGTGGAAAGATATGTAGAGCATAAATAACAAACGTTTTATTTTATGTTAAAAAAAGGAACCTTTATGCTGATTTTGTGTGTTTTAAAAAAAATGTATCTGTGTGTTCATGTGATGCGGCTGTGGCTCAGTGATAGAGTCCGCTGTCTCTCAACTGCAAGGTCGAGGGTTCGATCTCCAGCTCCTGCAGCCACATGTCCAATGTGACGTTGGGCAAGACACTTAACCCCATTGCTACAGTTGCTGGAGTATGCATGTGTATCCATGCATGTGTAGCAATCTCTGCCATCAGTGTGTGAATGTGTAGGTGTGACATGAAGTGCATTCAATAGTCTGAAGACTGGAAAACTGCAATACAAGCTCAAGTTTACCATTTAACATTTACCATGTTTGTGTGGACTGAAAACTACTCCCTTTGCTCCCTTTTTATTGTACATGTATGTGTTGTTTTATTTATTGGGGAAGGGGTGGGAGTCAAGGACTTTTGGTTTTGCAGTGTATGGTTGTATTTGTATGTTTACGTAATGGTGCTGGCTGTTATAACACTGTGAAAATAAAAAAATGAAAAAAATAACACATCAGTTTTAGTGGTATTTGCCGTGCTGTCGTTGTTTTGTGTGTAACGTTTGACTCAGTGCCACATCTTTAGTATCACATAAAGATGAAGTTGTGTTATTAACTTATTATTTTCCATTTCTGTTATTGAGATCAAGCAGTTTGTTTAGATTGTGTAAGAAAAATGCTTTTTGTCCAGTGTTGGTTCTCAATGAACTGCAGGCACAGTCTAAAATTGAAAGTAGAGCTAACTCTACAATATTGCCTTTTGCTCTATGACAAGATGAGCTGTGCGATAAAAGTTGGCTCAGAGGACTTGTAGTTGAGAGATTTCTAACACAACAGCAATCACATGCAGTCCATCCTTCAAAGTGTCCCACTAGTCGGCCCACCCACAGAAATTTTCCGCCAAAAAACAGTGAAGCAAATCATTTCTTCCCCCTCTTTTTTTTTTTGGTAGCTGCTTTGCATGGCCGTATAGCCTGCGGCAGTGCTTTTACAGTCCTTCTCCCTCCTGAATTTGAATGAGCCAAAATGGTGCGGCCTAAGACTGAGCGGAGGAAACAAGGTGCATTATGTAGGTGGGAGGTAACCGTGCCATTGAGAGACAATTAGCATGAAGCCCAGACCTTTGGAAACAGCGCGGAGGCTGCCGAGAGCGGGCCTGACAGAATGAAAAGATTAAGACTTGAGAAAAGATAGCAGGGCATGGGAAAATCCAAAGAGAACCCTACGACTGAAGTAGCCAATGAGCAAAGGACAAACAATGAGGCAACAAACGTTTTCTTCTTTTCCTTTTTTTAGGGGGTGAAAATTAATGTGATCCTGTCAGCTGCCAAGTGTGCCCACATTCCTCCATACCTAAAAAGTGCCATTTGTTTGTACGTGACTTTTGTTTCCCACCGTGCATACACGCAAGGCCGTCAGGAGGGTGAAAGACGGGCAAAGTGGAGGCTTTTGCAAACTATTCAAGTACACATTCCACCAGGTGTTAGCAGAACTGAGGATCTGTCTTTGGATTGAAGCTTCATGCCTCTCGTTTGTGATGTGCTGGCTGCTAATGAAGTTAGCCCAAGGAGCAGGCTCCTTTACTTTAATGAGGGGAGTCATCTGCAGTATGAGGGATAAATAGCTTCTCCAATTTTTTGTAATTTATGATAAATATTAGACAAGTCAAATCAGCTGTTGTTTAAGCATAGAATAACAGGGTGGGAGAAAAGGCAGATAACAATGTTAAAGACCGAGCTCTTAAAGGAACATGCAGCTTAATGTTTGTGCTGATTTGCAAACTCATGAGGTTTGGGCACTGACATGGTGTGCATTACACGTAAATAAGACACATCAATCAAACATGTTGGAGAATAATCTCACATTTTTAATGCAACACACAAAAAGCAACCAATCAAAAGAGATGTGATGATGTTTGATATTTTTGTTTAAGGTTATTAACCAATCACACTGTAAACGTTTTCTGTAAATATGGAGCTAGTTATATTCATTTTAAATAACTTAAGCGATATGCATGCCAACAAACTGAGTGTAGGTCAGAACATTGCTGAAGAGTTGTTCGGGGGTCATAAAGAGCTGAGGTAAACCACGTGGCTCCCTGAAAAAAGCAGGAATTCCCATCTCTAGCCATCATGTACAAATGAGAAGCTCATATTGAGCTTAAGGTTTTAATGAGCCTTCCTTCAGATGTCACTGTGTTTCCTGTTCCAGTTCCAGTTTTGTGACGTAGATAAATTCAATCTGTGTAGTTCTATAGAATAAAATCGGGCACAGCTCCACGGAATCACTGCCAACTCCCAGTCCGCCTTGCACAGCCAATTTTAAATTTAGGAAACAGATTTTGCACGCTGGTGTTGTGGCTTGTGACATTTAGCCTTTGCCATTTCCTGCAGGCATCATAACTAATAACCATCTGGGGTTAAAGCCTGGAAACACATGAGACGCAACAGGAGGGTCAAAAGGAGCAGTCACAGCTGTTTTTTTTTTTTTTTGTGTATAGTGTGTGAGCTGTTTACTGTATGTGCATACACCTATGTGTGTGACTCAGTCTGTGTACGTGCCTCAAACACATTCACACTCTGGCACCGGCACGCAGGCAGACACACGAGGGTTTCATAAACATCACAACAGGCAGGCTGCACAGAAATATGTGGTAATTACATATGGAGCAGAGCAGCTGTTTCTACGTTTCATAACGGGATGTCGCTGAGACATCAGAGTTATATTTGTGTATTAGTGTGAGTTTTAATGGTAGGGATGTAAAATTAACTATGAAAGACAAAGTGTGCTTAACAATTATAGAATGTCTTTCTTTATCATTTAGTTTGGATTTGAAATAACAGAAAAAGATGTGATTTTAATCGAAGTGTTATTGGTGTCCAATGAGGTCATGCAGCTTGGATTGTTTGGACTATTAAACGCACAGTATGCAAATTCTGCAGCTAGGGGGCTCGCGATCAAAACAATAACAAAAGATGGCGTCTAGGCAAGCAGAGAATCATGGGAGTGATTCTCTCCATTACTGAATCCCGACCCCCATGAACATTTTATCCGAGCTGAGAAATGTTCAAAACAGACCTGAGGAAGAGAATATGTTTACTGACGATATATCCAATTGTAATTTTTACATGAGGTTTTTTATCTCAGCATCACATACAGCAACAGTACGCCAGCTTTCTCGCTTCCTTATGTAGCGGTTTTTGTAACATCCGTGGTTTCCATGGCAACGATAAACATGTCGTGTCTGTCATGACGGCCACCATTTCAGGACACATCCGTTTTTATAACTTGGAACTATTCAACAGAAACAGATAGCCTATATATGACATGGTTTAGTCCATGTTTTATTAATTTTGATATTTCAGTGTAAATATTCTACATATTGTGACTTTATAGTGTTGTTTTTTCAAGACAAGTGAATTTTTGAGTGACGTAATTACAGTAAAAGTCAACTCAAGCATGCAAATTTGTTTAGTCAAAATTCACATAGTTCTTAGCCTGGCTCAAGTTCAAAAATCTTTACTGTGGATACAATCTCACTTGATGCAGTGTCACAGAAGCAAAGCAGATCAGCTGACCTCCCAGAATGCATCAGAAATAAACGACCGAACCTCCATTCAACAAACAACAATTTCAAAATGACTTTTTGCTCTCATAAATCTGCATCATGGTGTTAGTTTGTCCGAACTATCATATTTGAAGAGAGGTTAAATCAAAAGAAGGTCTGTCTGTGCAGCCCGTGTGTTACTTTGCCTCTACCAAAGCTAACGATCCCAACACAAGAGGTAACACCTGACCACAGTTCTATCGGCCTTTTGTAGATGCCGTGAATGGGAAAACATTTTTTGCTAATCTTTTTTGTTATTTAGTCATCAAACAAACAAACAGCACTAGCTACAACAATTAAAGAGGATACATCATTTTCAGATGCCGTTAATCTTTTTTTGTTTTGTTTTTTGCTGCAGTACTATGGTTGGCCTCTAGGATGCCCTGGTTGCAACGCTGATACGTCAGACAAAAGGGTATATGTCTAAGGCCCTGTGTCCACCTAGCGTTTTTTCTGAGCGCCAGCGTTTTTTTTCAACTGTTTTCAATGTGTACACAACAGAAAGCTCTCTGCCTTTTTTATGCAGCTGCTCTGAGCGCTCAAGTTGAAAATCTTTCAACTTTTCAGAAAGGCGCTGTTGAAGTCACCAGAACAACAAAAAACATACATTAAAAAGTAAGGGAGCAGTGTCGGACATACAGCGGCAATTGTCAACAGACTGTTGTCATGGAGACAGGAGGGATGTGCAGCACTTTTCTTCTCAGTGCACAAACGCTCAATGCAAGCGCTCCCGAGCACACAGCCAGCGCTTTTCTGCTCGGAAAAGTTGACACGGGGCCTTAGGCAGCATGAGGTCGATAGTCACCCTATAAGAAATTATAAGAATAAAAATATTAGTGCTCATAAGTTCTAAAAAAACATTCAGACTCAAAAGGTTAAACCTCAAAGACACACACACACACACACACACACACACACACACACACACACACACACACGCACACACTGGTTTGATGCAAGACATTGAAAGTTGTTTGTTTACAATGATAAAAAAAAATGCCTGTGGGTATTTTTAACAAAAAGCTGATTCCCTGCTCACTGCTGCTGCTGCTTGTTCCTGCGCTCTGATCCTCTCAGTTTCATTCATCTTTATTGTCCCTGTGGGGGAGATTCTCCTTGTAGCCAGATGCATAAAAGCATAAAACACAAATACACGAGGCATAATGCATTGACTCCAGAGTCATAAATTGCTTTATTCATCATCCAACAAGCGGCTTTAAAGTTAAAAAAAGTATTTACAATGTCCTTCTAACTACCTTGTAAAAAAACAAAAACAAATTCATCAAATGGTAACAACATCAGCCCGCAAAAAAAAGTTAAGCTTATCCAATGGGGAGCTGCTATGAATATATATGTAGAGGAGCTACACATTTTGTTTGTGTCATTTTGTATAACTGGTTTAAACTATTTCATTTCACGCGAGGTTACCCCACATTGTGTTGCACATGTGCACCAAAAACATAAACGTTTTTCTGCTGCTGATGGATTGTGATTGTGGCTTGGAACGAACACCGAAAGCCTCCCTCAGTTCATCAAGGATGTTTGTTTTGCTGAAGTAAGTTCTTGGCAGAAGAACATGCATTGTTTTCAGCTCTCAGTAATTTTCTCTCTAACTCAGCACAATTAAAGAAAAATGCTACCGTCCTGACCAAATCTGTGGGTCATGACCCCTCGGTCAGGCGACGATAAGCTGCAACAATCCCTAAGGAATGTGTCGTGTCCGAGGTGGAAATATTTTTAGATGATTTGATCTCTTTACCAGAGACGATGCACATCAGTCTACATTATCACTTCCATGTTAATGTGCTGGAGACAACGAATGAGCTCCTTCTCCTCTCTAAGCGGCTAATAACAAATCATTTATTGATTCAAAACTTCACTAAGAGCTACAACAAAACATATAGAAAATATTACAAGTATTAGATTAAATCATCAGTCAGCTAGTCAACGCACATTTATGATGTTTGTCTAAATTATCTCAATATTCATATTTGGGCATGAGAAAAAAAATCCGTACGAGGCTTGTAGAAAAGAAAAGTTATCTGTAACATCAACTCTGTGCTACATTTGAGAAATACAATAGTCATGTATCAATACGCCTACAAAGTCTATGCACAAAGAGAGCCACCTCTTAACAAGAGGCAGGCCCGCCCATAGCAATAGTTGGGCCCCTGAAAGGCCCAGTGAAAGGGCCCACCTGGTTCGGTTTATCACTGTACAGTAGACCATGGCGACTGAAACCAAGCATATCATGTTGCAGTTAAGAGCTGATAAATATTGAGCAGCAGTTGTTATACCGGCTTGTTGCGTTTTTCCTTCAGCAGAATTAAAAAAAAGGCAGCGACACTGGAAATGTTGTAAAGGCAGGAAATACACTGCTATCTAACGTTCAATTAAAGGGCTCGCGGTTGCGTTGTTTCAATGCACGTAAGTTCAATGGGCCCGCCCAGAACATGAACATCACAAAAAAACGCTCATACCATTCTAAGAAAACACTTTACCTTTTAAAACAGGAACAAGGAATAAATTGTGTATTTACTTTAACGGGTAATGTTGTGTACTTAGGTCTAAAGGACATTTTGGTTATCATTGCTTAGATTTAGGATGGACGATGTTTTTGCTAACCTCAATGGGCCCCCCTGTGCAGCTGGGCCCCAGAAAGCCCAAAATCAGTCCACTTTTTAAAAACGCTGTTTATGTGGGCACTTTTTGCTGACTGCTTTGTGTTAGCATCTCATGGAAAACATACAGCTCCTTTAATTTTAACGACAACAAAACTAACCAGCCTGACAGAACCAGACAGATAGAATGACCCCAAAATGTCGGCTCACACAAATCAGGACACAATAAAAGGTTCAGAGTGTACCAAACAGTCCAGGTCGGTGCACAGGTAATCCAAAAACACAGAAGCAAACAAATCCAATAGGGGTAGGCAAAAGTCAAAGAGCAGAAAACTCACAAGAAAAGAGGGCTGGAATAATGCGACACAAGGGAAGATACAACGAACTGGCAACATGAGGGAGGACACGCCGGGATTATATCCACGGACAATCAGGGGAGAACGAGACACAGGTGAGCAGAATCAGGGTGGGGAAGCACAAGCCGTGAAAACACGAAGAGCAGGATCTAAAAGACAGAGACGAGGGGAAGTACAAAATAAAACAGGAAATGACAATGATACTACTATCAATGAACAGAAGCCAAACATGACCTTAGGTAACTTGACGGGTCGTGTCAAACCCACTATTAAAGGGAAGTCCTATTAAAGATCATGTTTATCATTATTAAAGGTTCAGGATTGCGATACTGAAGAATTCAGTTTCTTCCCCCTGTGAAAATAATCAAGGAGTTGATTACAGTTGATGAACTGCAATAAATTATCCACCTCATTAATGGAAGTGCAATCTTAACTAATCATCATTACAATACCTTATACTGCCATCAGTTTTATAAGGATCATAATAATGTTACTTAAAGCTTTATGTATGATTGCAAAGCTTGGAGTTTGGAATTAAGTTTTATTCATCGTAAAAAAATCTATTTAATTTTGTTAGTTTTACTGCAGCTGAGGTTTTTCTTTAAATTGGCTGTAAAGTAACAGAAACAGTAAACATTAAGTTAGCCAGTCCACCCTCATCAGGGACGTGTGTGCGTGTGTGTGTGTGTGTGTGTGTGTGTGTGTGTGTGTGTGTGTGTGTGTGTGTGTGTGTGTGTGTGTGTGTGTGTGTGTGTGTGTGTGTGTGTGTGTGTATGTTGTTTTATCCTGGGGGTTGGCCCTGCCTGTGTTGGCTGTCATTTAACTTTTTGAGTGTGAGCCACATATTATGAGAGACTCTCAGCAGACCCCTCCAAAAGATGGCAATAGTTTTTACATTAAAATAGTTACAACACTCATATGTTATACCAGTGGCAGTTTCCTTTCTCCTTGGCCCCAAACACAGACGTGGTGTAATAATGAATGATAGTTGCAGATGATAATTCGGAGTGGAAGAATGGGAGGAGGGCAGGTGGAGAGTGGCTGAATTGATGATCCAGAGTCTGGTGCGCTGAAGCTGGCAGCTTGGTGACAGAGATGATTCTGAGCATTGAGAGCAACAGGTTAGTAGTGGGCTGACTGCACACCAGGAAATAATCTTTCTTTTTGCACAAGAACTACAAGCTGGCCTTAACGTAGTACCACAGTAGACTGAACAATCTGGCCATGAGTGACTGATGAACCAGGGTATATATGCACTGCAGGCTGATGACTTGATGAGAGACAGGTGAACTTGCACCATGCTCTATTGTTCTCGGTGAGAAGGCAGACTCGACAAACACCTAGCTGTGGGAGTGTCACCCACCTGGGGGAGGGGTTACTGCCCTTTGTGATGTCATGAAGGGAACATCTCCAAACAGCCTGTTTGAGCACACATTTTCTGAAAAGTGGAGCAGGCAGAAGACAGAGAGGATGGACTTTTCTCATTATTGGGGAGTTTGTAGACAGGCTAGGGACACATATTAGTGTTAGAAAAACATAGTAAAGTGTATTTTGCATATGTGACCTCAACTCACATTTGATTTGTTTTTGATAAAAACACTATAAGAGTAGCTTTAAACGTTTGCTGAGACACATTAGCACAATAAAATGTTATTAAATCAGATCTTGAAGTTCACCTTCCCCTGATGAGAGCTGTCTACAAACTAAACTTCTTGAAATCAGTGTTTTTGTCTTTAAAATGATCACACCGTGTCTCATTTTATACCAGGCCTGTGTAAACAAGGCCGACATCTGCTGTGTCAGAGTGAAAAGAAACTGTTGGGACCAGCTGGGAGAGAACTCTCTTTCCCCACGGAGTGACGGCTCAACACTCAGTAAGTTCACCAGCTCTTAAGTAAGCAGCATCTCCCCTAGAATTAGAAAACAAAACAAAACTCTGAAATTGCTGAGGCAGCAGAATGTCACACATGGGATCAGGAACAGATGTGTTGCCTCTGACGGAGCGACTCCCTGACAGCACAGCGACACTCGAGCCAGGGGTCTCATGACGGAGATGTTGTCTGTTTAGCATCCATCATACACTCCCATAAATGTTCCCAAGCTGGTGGCAACCAGAGCCGCTTTTAATCCCAACACCCTCCATGCTGGAGTGGAAAAACCACAGAGCTCTAGAGGTGAAGAGGAAGAACGGCTCTACCAAAGATGGGACAGCCATCGTCTTCCTCAAACACACACACACACATCTATCTTTCTCTTTCATTTCACAGCAGCTCTGAATCTCTTGAGCTTTCATGTGTGTTGAAAGGCACCGTCTGGCTGCAGTACACACGGCATTAAAGAACACTTATCGAAGGCGAGCCATGCAGCTTTAATGCAGATGTGAAACGGAGAGCAGCACTAAAACGGGCTGATAATTTACAGAGCGTTCATGTTGTTTCACATGTAAGCCCTCAGGATGAACCGGTGATTCGTCCATCAGGCTGCACAGCCAAATAAAGACGCTGCTAATGAGGGGAAGCATACTGAGTGGTCTGCTGGGAGCTGTGGATGTAGGTATACAGGGGAAAGAAGGTGAGGGGTGTGAATACTGTAACCTCTGACTTACAACAACCTGAGATCGGTCATTTCGTTTTTGGTTGCTTAGAGTGATACAAGGTCTACAGGGACGTTAACAATGACCTGGAGAATGGCATTGTTGAAAACATAGGTCCAAGTTGACGCTAGATATAGTCTATACAGTTACCTAGGTTACCATTTGTATTATTTTAAGGTTGATTTAAAGAACTCTTAATGTAAAATTAAGCATTATTAGAGGGGAGGCTCCTGTTTATTTTAATAAAGTATGATATGATTGACACATTCATATGATAAGTCCAGAATAAAACCAGATTGTTGTTGTGTTTATAAGGGTTTTATACGGTTTCATACCACATACAGTGTATTATCGCTCCGGAGGATCATCGGGCAGTAGCCGCCATGCTAGAAATCCTGTCTCAGACTAACTTTCAGTCAACCTAACGACAGGCTGAGAGCTGAAGCTGAGGCGGGTTTTAAGCCTCTTGACGAACCGTTACATCGCGCCCACCTGTCAATCATGTCAGCTACACGCCTAACTATGGAGAACACGTATCGTCTTCAAAATCAAAACGGAGCCATTTTTTTTAGAATTCACCCACCGTACAGTGCGTGCCAGTGACCACAATAACTAATCAGACATATTTCGTTTTTTTACGAAGCTGTAAACATGTTAATTTATGCTGTAAAAACGGCTTTTTTGCCAGTCGTGTATGTGACTTACAGTGTGTTCCAGGAGGCAGACTCAAGCGGACACTTGACAAACTGCAGGATTTTCCAAGACCAGAGGTTGCCGCTTGCATGCAACGCACACTATCTGGTAAAAGATAGTTCTGGGTTACAATAATCAAATCAGTGCCTATATCTTTAAAAGAGCACACGTCTTTGAAGAGAATAGCTGAATTAGCTCTGTATTTGAAACGTATAAAGTTTTCTGAAGTTCATTCCCTCTGCATTTGTTACACACTCTCACAGTAAAGTTAAAAGTCTAATTGATGACAGTAAAAGTGTTGTTGTTCCAGCATTGAATGTGTTTTTAATTATGAGTCGTTTAAGTCAAGCTTCGGGAGGCGCTGGAGCTGCATGAGGACACTGGGGCTCCGAATAATCAATCTTTATAAACAAGCCTTTGGGATGATTTTTGAGGGAGGAGCTCTCTGTTTAATGGAAGTCGATCGCAGCTCAGTGCCACATCCTTTTGTAAATACTGGGGAAACTGTTAAGTCAACATGGAAATCAGCTTAATGGGAGTTATGTTTTGATGACATCTGTGGATTCAAGAAGAGGAGAGAAAAAAAAAGGCTGTGTAGGAGCTCCATGGGAAAACGAAGGACGGCTCTTTCACACCTTGCAAAACACATTAAGGCTGGCTCGTTGGAAAGCAGTCTGCTCCCATCTGAACTCTGCAACTTCAGGATTTTATAGAGCAAACACGTAATAATAGGATTACTTTGCTGCAAAATAAGAGCCATAAGTGTGCGGTTGTGCATAGTAGCATGTTTTTGGTCATTGCTAACACAAATAGCTTAGCACCCATATCAGTTCAAGTTGACAAAAATTACATGCTGTATGTCACGGAGGGCAATGTCCTGTAACAAAACATGTCACATTCAGACAGGGAGATTACTCCTGAGGTATGACATGACGTAAGAACTATGCAGAAGAGTTTGCTATGTGATGCTATAATGAGAATATTTGCCTTTATATCAATGCTATGTGTAGTTCCACAAAAGAACATAATGGCGAACAGAAAACATGATGCAGCAGTTTAATTACGTGCACTGCGATCGCACTGGTGCGCACAGATCGCAGGGTTAAACATCACCACCCCCTCACACTCGCTCTCAGGGAACTTTGCTGGATTATATCCTGCTGCGTTCACGCAGCTCGCTCTGATTTAACACAGAAATTCTAATGAGGGCTGGCAGAAGAAAATTTGGCTGTCGGCGTTCACACATGCAGCTCACCCTGAAAACTTGAGGAGTTTTTCAGGAGTTTTATGCAAGCATGAAAGTAACTTTCTTTATTTTATTTTTTATTTTATATACTTTATTAATCCCTGAGGGAAATTCTGTTTTTTACACTTTGTTATTGAGAGGCATACAATCACATACATAGGCCTGAATCCCACACATGCACAAACAGGACCTGTGGACATGCATTAGTGGAGAGATGTCAGAGTGGGGTTGCTACACACTGCTAAGCAGGGAGCACACCAGATCGGTTGGGGGCTATGTGCCTTGCTCAAGGGTACCTTGGCAGTGCTCGCAAAGTGCCCTGGCACCTCTCCAGAAACCACACCAACTTCCATATTATGGTCCACATTGGGACTTGAACCAGCGACCCCCTGGTTCCCAACCCAAGTCCCCTACGGACTGAGCCACTGCCGCCCCAACTTCTTAGAGAAGTTGAATCAGTTCTTCTGCTTCTAGCATCATTTTTACTCAAGTATCTGTACTTCAGCTTGAGTAAAGAATGTGTGTACTTTCGCCATCTCTTATTTTTATAACAAATATCACTTGTGCTTGTTGAAAAAGCACACACGTCTATTTGGGTCGATCAGAAAAGCACAAGTTGTTAGGGCACTGTCCTTAAATGTAACATGCATGGTTTGTGCTTTAGATATACACTGCAATTAATCCTTACACACATCATGAGCTCCTCTGCCATTTGCTGAAGTCCAGCAGCCATCTGGACAATATCCAAAAACAGCAATTGTGGAAAAAAAAAGGACCCACCCCCACCTCCCTGCCCCCAAGAAAATCAGGAAGACAGATTCATGTCAGTCCTCATGAGTGTTTTACATCTTAGTGTATTGTAGAACAATGTGCCCTTTGTGTATACAAGCCTCACCTATATGGAGGGGGGGGGGGGGGCTCCTGAAGTTGCCTCTGCCTGATGTCTTTCAGACCCTGCCATGTCACACCAGACGAGATGCTGTGCAGGTTTATTTGAATCCATCTCCTATTTACCGCCCACACCTTCATTACCATTGTAAGTGTTTTTATCTCAGCGTCACAGTGGTGCGGCCTTCCCAAAGAGGCTTCGGTCAACAGAGCTCTCTGCAGGATCGAGGCCCTCCGCGAGTAATTTACCCAGATTCAGGCTGTCACTCTTCGCCGGGTTCACGGCTCCCTGCTTTTTCTCTCGTGGCCTCTCTCCCCTCGATGACTGAGAAGATAAGCATGTTGCATACCCAATCCCTGAACTATGTTAAAAAAAGAGGTTCTGCTCAATAAGCCAGATGTAAATAATTGTTGAAAGCAATATAAGACGCTGCGTTTCGGAGTCAGCTTGATGTTTTGCTTGGCTGAAAGAGAGGTGGCTCAGTTTCATTGGGGTCCTGAAATGCCTTTTTTGAAATATTTTGTTCAGACTTAGTTTTATTTAAAGACTGAACAGAGTGAGCTTTTAATCCAGAACACTTTACCATCCATATGATTAAGTGTGGGAGCTAATCTCTGCTTACATGCATCTAAATAAAAGTTTATAGCATGTCCTATGCTATAAACTATGCTATATCCCTGTGGATACTGATGAATCCAGGTTGCCTGCTTGGAATAGTAAAGCCTCCGTACATTGGGCATGACCTAATTGATTCAGCGCCTCGGTCCCATGATTTCTAAGAATTTTGTGCAGGACCAAAATAAGGTAGAACAGCAGTTTAAATAGTTCACTTTAAATTGAGAAAATAATACAGCCTTGAAATGTGCGATTAGAAAACATTTAACACTTTGTTAGCTTTGCATTATTTAACACTGATGTAATTTGCTACAATATAATAATTTTCACAATTCCAACTTTTCTTAGCTGCACTTCAAAGGTAGCTGCTATTGTCATAAAATATTGCTGTTAAGGCTACTATCTTGGAGAGTAAGAAACGGGTACTATTTTTGTAGGGTTAATAAATGAAGGTAATGGATTGGATTGACAGACGCACTACCTGATACCTGATACCTGATTTTTGGCAGTAAGCAGTCCTTGAAGTTGGTTTTGGACAACTCTGATCCAACCTAGTTTGATACCGCTGCAGGAGAGAAACGTTTCTGAATCAGCTTTTAAATAAATACTTTTTTTATTCTGTTATTGGCTTTTTACAAGTACAAAGCATACAGCATGTTATAGTTTTATCAAAAGTGGAAAATACTGATGTTACATTTGTAACAAATGTAAAAAATAAGTCATCAATCTTACTTTCCCCGAAAGTAAGAACATACATTTCAGCATATGAAAATATCCATAAAAACACAGTTTAAGTAATTTAAGTTAATAAACAGTACAAAAATGTAGAAACCATACATGACAAAATAATGGACGAAGACACCAACAACAAATGACTCCATGATTTCTCATGAATTAAAAAAATGTACACAAGTTCAAAGTGTTTTAGTTGGGTTCCATCCTTAGTATCATCAACATCATCACCATTGTAGTTGCCCGAGAAATGCTTGGCTGGTCAGAAATTGCAATTTTGTGACAAACAACACTATTCCGCCAAAACGTACTCTACTACTGAACCCAGGCCAGAAAAACAGAAGAGGAGGAAATGTCCTCCCCCGTACTGAGATCCTCAAATGTCTGTAAGGCAGGGGGGACTTGATTAATCCTCACTCTTGGAGAGTTTAGCCAGTCTTCTGTGAGAAAACACACCAAAGCATAGATAGACGGAAAGAAAAGGGATCATAACTAGGTGGGGTCTACTATACCGTGCAAGGAAAACGGTGCCCTTACTCTCACACCGAGGGCTGTGTCCTGTCACCTACAGGTGCACTCAGATCAAACACACATGCTTCCTTTTAAGTAAATTAAAAATTGACCCCTAAAAAGACAAGAGACCAGGAGTTTCCTTTTTGCTCCACGGCTCGTTGGAACTCTCTTCCTGTGAGTGTTAATATTATCTGCCGTCTCATCTCTCAGCTGTGAAGTTGTAGAAGTTTTGGGACAGGAGAGGCAATATTGGTAATAAAAAGCAGAAATGTTTGATCAAGATAAAGTCAAAGGAGCTTTGCAGTCACTAAATGGAATTCAGACATGGATTACCTTTTTCTATATTTCCGAGCCATATGCTGTCAATGGATACGCCGTAATGAGGCCTCCGAGAGATGAATGCACAATTGTACAGTTGAGGTTGGACATGGAAAAGACTGGTAAACTATTCCAAGTTGGCTAAATATGTTGTCGTACAGGTGCCATTTTTCTGCCTTACTGCATTGAAAGTCGTCATGTAATTTGAATAATGTAAAAAAAACATGTAGTCCAATGTTCTCTTCAAATATACAGTATTCCTTCTTTTTTTTTATGAAATTGGAGAACATCACCATATTCTACAACTTTGTAATAAATAGTCTCATACATATTGCTCAGCTTCTCCTTCGTTAAGAATGGTCACCGAGCCATCTCCACTGTTCATTTCAATGTCTTTTGCTGCCGCATTCTCCGGAAGCAAGGCTAAGTCCTTGAACACGTCAACATAATGTCCAAAACCAGGGCCCCAGTTCAACAGATTGTCCCAGTTGAAACCCCCCGCTTGCTGGCCCATTTTGTGGGGCAGAGTGTAGTGCTGGTCAGTAGGGGGCATCTGGGGAATACCAGGCCCACCTTCTGCCCTCCGGCTCGAGTACCTCCTCTGCTTGAGCCTCCCGCCATAATCCTCATCATCAGCATCTGACTCATTGACTTGGGAGAGCTTGGGAACTCTAGAGCTGTAAGATACCGGCTTTTCCCGGTCATATTCCATCTCCGAGCAGGTGAAGGAGTCATGTGAGTCACTTTCTGAAGAGGACTCTGGGGCAGGGATGCCATCAGCAGGATTGCGAACCCTGGAAAGCGGCCTGCGACAGTCCTCTTCCGAGCTAGAGCGCCCATGATCAGCGCTGCAGATACTGGGATTGCGTGGGCGTGGAGTGTTCAGCCGCTCCACTTCCTCAATGGACAGCCCCACAGGAGGCCCCGTCTCCAGGGGGATCTGCTCAATTGGCTGCTTGAGTCGACTTCCAGGCCTTGAGGTATGGCCGTGGCTGGCCATAGTCTGCGGACTCTTGCTGCGCCTCCCCAGCCGGGTGGCGTAGTTGAACATGGGTGGTGGCTGGCACATGTCGTTGTGCAGGTCCAGTGGGCTGCCCTCACGACGAGCCAGGTTGAGTTCTCTTGTTGGAGTGTTTCTGTAAAAGGAGGAGGGTTTGGTGAACGGGGCTGGGGAGTGTCTGGAAAGAGGATTTGGGGTGGGGCAGGCTGAGTGAGAGTGGCTAAGAGGAGTGGACCTCAGTGCTTGTGTGTACTGAGGCTGGTAGGTGTAGCTTGTGGCTCCAAGGGGAAGCGGAGACTGCCTTGCGAAGCCCAGCGGGCTGTGTCTCTGTATGGAGAACTTAGGTGTGTGGCTGCGGAATTGCTTGTAGTGTTGAATGATGTCTGCATCTGAAGGGGCGATACTGCTTGCATTGTCTATGTCGTAGTGTTCAATATCTGCCTCTGGACCATTACAGGGGGCACATGGAGCACTGGGGACGGTCTCAATATTATGGGGAATGTCTGTTTCATCATAGATCAGGTATGGGTTCTCCCTCTCAATGATGTCTGGTTTGGGGTTTCCTTCTGGTTGTTTCCGTACCGTCATATCATCACCGTATGGGGGGATGTTATCAGGGTCATCAAAGGCAACATTTTCACTACCCTTCTTCTTTTTCTTCTTCTTCTTCTCCTTCGGTTTCTTCTCCTTGGGTTCTTTTGGCACTTTGGTTTTGTTGCGGCCCTTGCAGTGGTTGCACAGGATCAGACTGAGCACCACCAAGGCGAGGACAGTGGCACAGCTGCCAACAATGGCGGGTACCGCCCAGATTGGGAGGACCATTGTCTCAGCAGTGGGGCTGGGGCTGCAGACATACCCACCATTGTTGGCTGTCTTACAGACAGTATCCTGAGGGCACTGGACCCCAAGACAGGCCACCAAGGTCTCACAAGTGTTTCCTGTGTAGAACTCAGAGCAGACGCAGGTGAAACCTGATCGTGGGTCTGGCACACAGCTACCATGGTTCTGGCAGGGATTAGAGGCGCAATCACCGGGTGGGACACATTGGTATGTGAACCACTGGTTGACACACATCAAGCCTTCCCAGCATGGGCTACTCTCGCACAGGTTGGGACCCCTGCATCCAATCTTGACAGATGAACTGGTCTTTGTTAGAGTGACAAGGTTGTGTTCTCCAGTAAATGGCAGGTTCTCCCCATTGTATTTCACATGGGCCAAACAGCCATCGAAACCTGCAAATGAACAACAGAGAAAACATGTTCAAGTAACATGAAACTGTCGTCAGCAGCAAACAAGGACACTTACAGTGGCCTGGAGGAAAATAATTTATGAAACCACCAGAATGATGACTTTTCAGAATGTCTGCTTTGGCTGGATCGCTTCCTTGTGAATAACAGGAACTAGGACCCATAATCAGAGCTAAAAGGAATTTTGTTTGGATGGGTAATTGGTTCAATCTTAGGACAACATTAAAAAAGTCAAATTCCTTGTGGAAAGAACATCCTTAAAAACATAATATTTAAAAAATGGGTTGAATATAACTCTGGCCAATGTGAAAGCTATATGAAATATTTTTCGAACAGAGAGTCCACGGTCTGAGACATTATAGCTTCAAGACATACATCTGTGTTGGATGAATTTCTCTGTGTCTAATTCAATCTTTTGCTTCGTGTGTTGCCTAACAGCACTGCCTCACCGAGGTAAAAAGATTTTTATTGAATTTATCCCTGTGCAGATGAAATCCATTCATGTCTTTTCATTAGCGCTTGAAAAAAAGTGAATAAACAACAGAAAAGACTCCTCTGATACATATTCAAAAAAAAAGAGGCCGCCTGCCACAGATCTGCATGCTCTGAATACATGTTTTTTTTTTTTTATGAATGCTCTGGTTAAAAAAAGGTCAGCAAATCCTTCCAATTGCTCATTTTTACCATATTAGTCCATAGTATTAGGTCAGATTTCTTCCTCCCTTGAAAGTCTTTAATTTACTACATTACCTCCCCTTGGACACCCTCTCTTTCACCTTTTCCAAACCCTTCCTAACTCAAACTGTGGACAGGAGTTTCTGTGATTTAAGTTTAAGCCAAGAAGAGGGGCCATGAAAATGAGAGGAAAACACCAAAAGCCCTTAGAGGCGTCCGCTCCAAGACAAAGTCAGATTATATCAATATTAGTTATCTTGTACATAAATGATACTCTGATAAAGAAACATTTATTCAACAGCAGTAAATTCATAACAGGAAAATCTCAGTAGAAACAGACTTCAGGCCAGTTTCACAGAGTCCTCTTGGA